>OX392541.1:3238700-4438700 GCA_947623455.1 Mimachlamys varia | reverse complement strand
AGGCGACAAAGCTTGCATAATCGCATTTGTCCGTTTAGTCATTTCGTCACCAAAATGTTAATGTGGAATAATGTGACGAAATGTCTTGCTGCAAGATGACAAGTCATTGGAAATTGGAAAGTAACAAAGGTCACCTGAACGTGACCTCTTGTGGGATGTTGTCAGATCCTTGTAAAACGGAGTGAGAACAAGGATCTGTACTTTAATCAGATTACTCAAATAATCTAAAGGATTTTAAATACATAATTTGAACACTGTCATTATAGTAAGTCGCCTGTTAATCAATTCCTAACGCGAGGCAGGTTCAAATCACACGTATGCAAACCCATCTTCATACAGGTGTCAATGATCAATGTGGCTCGTGCGCACCACGCGCTGATTAATTAGGAGGTAGACAAAATCACCCACCTGTGTATAGTTTATATACACTGAAAACACAAATAATAAACAATGCTGGCTATGTTAGTTATTGAATATGTACTGTCCAAGCCTTTGATCGACATCAATTACGTATATCATGTACATATCTCATCAAATATTCATATACATAATTACTACGTACAGGGACGTATATACGTCCCTGGATAATCTAATTCCATGATTATACGAATATTTTGGAATGACAATTAAAAGAGGTCATTTTCATGTTAGCTGTGCATCCTATTGTACAATACTACGGTATTAGTAACCAAAGTTTAATTATGAAATATGGTACAATGTTTACTTTATTTCAGTAAAGAAGATAATACCTATACATACATTATACGTTTCGTGATTTATACAGAAGTGTTCCTAGATAACTAATAAGGTATTGTAAGGACTGTTACTCCACTAATAAGGTATTGTAAGGACTGTTACTCCACTAATAAGGTATTGTAAGGACTGTTACTCCACTAATAAGGTATTGTAAGGACTGTTACTCCACTAATAAGGTATTGTAAGGACTGTTACTCCACTAATAAGGTATTGTAAGGACTGTTACTCCACAGACATGTTAACTTTCCCTTTCATTTAGTTTGTATCTAAGAATGTGGTTTTCTTAGAATATAATGAACTCTCATTTTTGACGCTTCTGAATGCTAAGAAATTACGTTTAATATTTTAATTTAAAGTTTATTAATATACACGAACATGTACCCAAGTCATGTGGAGCTTTAGTTCTCTTGTAATAGTTGTTGAGAGGATGCCGACCTCAAAGAAACAAAGGCTAAGTAACCTTGATCACGGACTTAGATCTAGTCCCGCGTGCCTTGGTCGATAAATATAATATTTTGTGATGTTATGAAAGCACTAGACGTGCTTTATTAATTTGAACTACCATAGTGTTAGAGCATGGTTAGCTTCTGTATAACGAAACAAATACTGTATATGAAACTTTTGTAGCTAAACCTTTTTAGTAGCCTATATTATACAAGTTCAATCTATTTGTATCTTATTCTAGTTTTTGTAACAAACCAGGGGGCTAAAATTTAATGTGATTTCAGCATGTTTTAGATTGGTTTGTTGAACCTTATGGTTTTCATAGTAGATAATGTACATTATCTTTATACATCATGAACAAGATAATATGGACCAATTACCAAAAGTTACAATAAATATTGTCATTTTTATCATACAGAAAATGAATATTATAATTATTTTCCTTTTCTAAAAACAACAAATAACACCCTGTTAACAGTTATTTATTAGGTAGAATTATAAACACTGCATTACGGGATTTCAAGCAATCACTTGATATTAGCCTTTAAGTTGTTTTACTTCTGATAAAAAAATATAATATATATTTGAATACTACGCCAGAGACTCTGAGTATCTTACATCTGTGTTGTTATAAAAACCTAGAATTGTGAAGAAAAAATCTGAAAGAAAATTAAAATAAATATATTCTTTTTCTTTTGCAAGTAACTATCTATTTGGCATTCATTATTTGAATTATTATCACAGCGTGTGTCCGTGGGCGTACCGACGGGAGGGGATTCGTGGTACCATTATCACAGCGTGTGTCCGTGGGCGTACCGACGGGAGGGGATTCGTGGTACCATTATCACAGCGTGTGTCCGTGGGCGTACCGACGGGAGGGGATTCGTGGTACAATTGATGGTGCGACACTAATTAGTTTATTGGGTCGTGTATTTACCTGGACCCATTTTTACCTGTGGCTGTATCTGTGGACACAAGGCTCCATCACGGGATTGGAAGTCTAAGTTAGATAGTTCGATAGTTAGTTAGTTACATGTTTAACGCCGCTACAGACACCCCCCCCCCCCAAAAAAAAACCCAACTTAACTTCGTATGTAAGAAACGACTATGTAAAAGGAAATAAAAATGAAACGAACTGGTCAGCTCCAGAAGTGTAATAGGTAGACTTATCTGTAGGAAACGGATAACAAAAGTATTTTGTACTTAATTTTCAATTATATATAATCATGTTTTGTATTACTGAAATGCTCTATACAGCTATTTCAGCTTAATACGTCAAGCGGTTAAATTTCACAAGAAATCGACTATCTGACCAGGGACGTATATATATATATGTGAGAGACCCTGATCAAACACTGAAAAGAGAGAAGGTATGCAACTCAGTGGAAGAAAATACATCGACCACGTTACAAAACGGTCATCAAAACTTATACTTTCCGTTCATACTAGAGAAAAACGAACAGCTTCCATCCAGTCCCTATATATGTAACCCTGATATTTCCCTTTCTAAAAAGCTATTTCTTGAATTTGTAAAATTAGCTTTAAATAACCATTATCATTCTTTTTCGACCCCGATTCTGTCCGTTTTGGTCCGATTCGGTCAGTTTCGGTGATTTGTTGCACCCCAAATGTACATCATGTACATATGTATGCACGTCTGTTGCGTGTAAGAATATCTAACATGCATTCGCACCCTTGTCTATGTCAGTCAAATTGTATACCAAAAAATGTCACGTTTAAAAAAGGACGTATGCTTCCGATAAATGCATTTAGGCCTCTACAGACAGAGAATCCATAAATTCCCGCCGGACATGACAGGAAGTGTTCATTTACACTAAACCGGAAGTTTACAATATCAAACTGTGTTATCACGTGATGATAACAAGATGGCAGCAGAAATAAAGCCCGTTCCTGTTAGTAGACAAGGAAACGTACGGAAACCTGTGCTGCTGAGTAAACTAGAGGGATTCAACGATGATGTCAATATGGCTGTCATAATCCCCAGAGAGGACGGTGTTATCACGATCAGCGATGACAAGTCAGTATCTCATCTTAAATATATTTTCTTTCTGCTCTTCATCCCGGAAGTCCCAAGCAGCTGAATCTGACTGATAACGCCTACCTGTCTTTGCCTTATTCGTTATGTTGATTCGGCAGGTATATCGATGGATACACAACCAATCGATTTAACATTTAACCACCAGTATCCATTTTTCAGTTAGACACGATTGTACACAAAACGGACTTCAGAATCACCCTTATACATGCATTTATTTACAATTTACGTCATATCTGCTACCAAACTCCAAAGACACAATTACACAATGAAACCTCCTTCCGGTAGCAGCACTACAATGCATATATAGCGCAGCTAGAGGACGTTGAGTCAAACATCCCAGTCCTTGAAGCCCTCAACACTAAAACTACCCCCCCCCCCTACACACACACAAACCCCACTGTTTTTATAAATATTTTATATTATCTGTCTGTAATTAACTACTAGCCAGGAAAATATAGCAATGACATATATTATTGGTCACTTTTACAATAGGGTTTTAATTTTTAGTTACAGTTTATCAGTAATTCTTGTGACATCAATTGGACATTCTAAAAAACAGAGATTTGATTAAGAAAATGTCTATCTTTGTTTATTAATTTATTAAGTGTCACACATTTTAAACATATACAATTCATCAATAAAATACTGTCTAGTGTTGGGAAAGAGCTCATTTCTATACATGAAAACGTGGAGTTATCTGGGCTTTTTGTTATAAGAGGTACACAACCTCAGGCTTTTCTTGCAGTGAATAAGCCATTTGTCAATATGTTAAGCCTGAATCACCAAATCTATGTTGCTATGATAGACTGAATCACCAAACCTATATATTGTAGCTATGATAGACTGTCCAACATTATCCCAGTTGTTACCCTTGATTGTACTATTTACCTTTTTGTGTTGTATGTTTCAGGACACTTCGAGTTTGGCTGAAAAGGGACACTGGTCAATACTGGCCGAGTATATGTCACACCATGCCAGGTAAGTGCATACTTGCCAACCCTCCCTATTTAGGAGGGAGACTCCCGATTTTGGACCCTAAAATGTTGCATTTTCAACTTTGGAATCTGCTTTACTATTCCTATTTTTAAAGATCTGATGATTCCATCTCAAAGAAGAGCTCAAAAGAAGCCATTTAAAAGTGTTATTTTCCCACTGAATGTACATGTATACATATTATTTATGTTTTCAATTCTGAGCATGCGTAATCTCCCCCATGGAAATTTAAAAAAGTTGGCAAGTATGTAAGTGATCCTTTGAACTTTGTTAGACTTTGGCTGAGTATATGTCACACCATGCCAGGTAAGTTATACAGTCTGGTACAATTCCTACATTGACTTCTGTTAGACTTTGGCTGAGTATATGTCACACCATGCCAGGTAAGTTATACAGTCTGGTACAATTCCTACATTGACCTCTGTTAGACTTTGGCCGAGTATATGTCACACCATGCCAGGTAAGTTATACAGTCTTGTACAATTCCTACATTGACTTCTGTTAGACTTTGGCCGAGTATATGTCACACCATGCCAGGTAAGTAATACAGTCTGGTACAATTCCTACATTGACCTCTGTTAGACTTTGGCCGAGTATATGTCACACCATGCCAGGTAAGTAATACAGTCTGGTACAATTCCTACATTGACTTCTGTTAGACTTTGGCCAAGTATATGTCACACCATGCCAGGTAAGTTATACAGTCTTGTACAATTCCTACATTGACTTCTGTTAGACTTTGGCCAAGTATATGTCACACCATGCCAGGTAAGTTATACAGTCTTGTACAATTCCTACATTGACTTCTGTTAGACTTTGGCCGAGTATATGTCACACCATGCCAGGTAAGTGATACATTGACTTCTGTTTGACTTTGGCCGAGTATATGTCACACCATGCCAGGTAAGTGATACATTGACTTCTGTTAGACTTTGGCCGAGTATATGTCACACCATGCCAGGTAAGTGATACATTGACTTCTGTTAGACTTTGGCCGAGTATATGTCACACCATGCCAGGTAAGTAATACAGTCTTGTACAATTCCTACATTGACTTCTGTTAGACTTTGGCCGAGTATATGTCACACCATGCCAGGTAAGTGATACAGTCATTTACAATTCCTACATTGACTTCTGTTAGACTTTGGCCGAGTATATGTCACACCATGCCAGGTAAGTGATACATTGACTTCTGTTAGACTTTGGCTGAGTATATGTCACACCATGCCAGGTAAGTGATACATTGACCTCTGTTAGACTTTGGCCGAGTATATGTCACACCATGCCAGGTAAGTGATACGTTGACCTCTGTTAGACTTTGGCTGAGTATATGTCACACCATGCCAGGTAAGTGATACATTGACTTCTGTTAGACTTTGGCTGAGTATATGTCACACCATGCCAGGTAAGTGATACGTTGACCTCTGTTAGACTTTGGCTGAGTATATGTCACACCATGCCAGGTAAGTGATACAGTCATTTACAATTCCTACATTGACTTCTGTTAGACTTTGGCCGAGTATATGTCACACCATGCCAGGTAAGTGATACATTGACTTCTGTTAGACTTTGGCTGAGTATATGTCACACCATGCCAGGTAAGTGATACATTGACCTCTGTTAGACTTTGGCCGAGTATATGTCACACCATGCCAGGTAAGTGATACGTTGACCTCTGTTAGACTTTGGCTGAGTATATGTCACACCATGCCAGGTAAGTGATACATTGACCTCTGTTAGACTTTGGCTGAGTATATGTCACACCATGCCAGGTAAGTAATACAGTCTGGTACAATTCCTACATTGACCTCTGTTAGACTTTGGCCGAGTATATGTCACACCATGCCAGGTAAGTTATACAGTCTTGTACAATTCCTACATTGACTTCTGTTAGACTTTGGCTGAGTATATGTCACACCATGCCAGGTAAGTTATACAGTCTGGTACAATTCCTACATTGACTTCTGTTAGACTTTGGCTGAGTATATGTCACACCATGCCAGGTAAGTGATACAGTTATTAACAATTCCTACATTGACCTCTGTTAGATTTTATATACATCTGACTATATAAGGGCCACAGTAGTAGCAAAGTGGTTTAGATGTCAGGTATTCTGCTGCTACAATGTCACCCTTCCCCCACACATATGGTAGAATAGAGGATTCGAGCTTGCTGTAGTGGTTTCCTCTACCACCTAAACCTGGCATATAATATGAATGTCATTACAGTATAATTACCAGGTAAATAACCACAGCTGTTAACACCATACAACAACTCTGGTCCGAAATCTACAGCATCTTCTTACTAAGATTCACCCCAAAATGGTGAGCTGGGTTATGTTTTTGGCAGTTACTGACTGTACTTTCTAGCTTCAAGATAGAGGAAACCTTTAGGTAAAGGGTAGGATCTCCAACAAGGACCCTGGATTAAGCTCGTGGGTTGGATTCCCGGGGATCCACACTATTCGCTTTCCTGTTATGGTATCTGTAGTGCCTCATGTGGCCCTCCCTGTACCATTTGGTGACAGGGAGTTAGTACCTTGGTTGTGGTGTTTGAGGGCAAACACCATAAAAATGAGGGAGTGTAGTTAATATAATTATTTCATGGCAGATCTTCATTTTACATAAGATTATAGTTGCCTAATAAGCGTGTAGTTTTGAGCTTGAGGGAATTAATTAGCTTAAGTTAAGTGGTAGAGCGTCCAACTTGAACTAGGAACCTAGAGGTCAGGAGCTGACCCCTGGTGGAAGCACACTCATATATATCTTTTCTGTTACCGTGTAGGTTTGTTTTAATTGTGACCCATTGATATAATAAGAAGACACCGAAGGAAATACTCAACTAAATGCCTTCAGGAGTTGATTACGTTTGGATTGTGGGTGGATGTTATGAGGATTCCATGAGAGAGTTTAGGTAGAATTTTAATGGATTCCTGCTAAACTAATTTACGTATAAGGGCTGTTTTCTGCAAGTTTTCCATTTGTTTTCTGTCTAAAACATCACTATAGAATGCAGAAATATTATGATGGGATCCACCTATAATCCTGCTAAAAAGTTTCCTGGAATTTACTAGGAATCCATCCTGACATTTTCGTTCAGGAATAAAAACCACTTCAGTCTCATATGTTTACTGTAGTTGTACCTTAATTGCATGTTCGAGAATCAAAATATCTTTGATGATGTTGTCAAGGTTTTATCATTTTCAGCTGCTGCAGCTTCTCTTGCATACAATGGAGAAACAAGAAGATTATTCATAGGATTAGACAACGGAACAATTACGGTAATATTCCAAGATAAACCAACAGAACATGTAATTAAGGTCATACTGAATGTTTAACATTGGAACACATATAGACTCATGTAGTCTTATAGTTGTGTCCTGTTCTTTTCATCCAATTTCAACATTTGTTAGAGTTATGCCCGTTATTGTAGATATTATGTTGACTATCTAGTAAAGTATTTAAGCGATATTTCTTGAAATTGATATTACATCCTTATGATATATATGTAGTTGTTTCGACAAAACATCTCACAGTTATTCCCATGTCTGCCAAAAAAATTCTTGACAACTACTTCATGGATTTTTCTCAAATCTTATATGTAGTCGGTCCTCTTGGTGCCTAGTTTTTGTTAAAATTACCTCTGGAAAAGTTTTCGAAAAATGTATGGCAGAAATCTTCAGAAAGATTTTTAATCTTATTTCATACACCTTATGAGAATTTATTCAGAAAAATAACTTTCTTTGAGAATCTGTTAAGTGCTAAGAGGAAGAACTTTTTATTAAATAATACTGACAACCTCATTCATTCTCCTTGATTGTGTGTAATGATGCATCTACTTACATTGTGGCGGGGGGGGGGGGGGGTATTAGTTAGCCATTTGCTTACTGCTCTAGTTGAAATAGCACTGTCCACGGCACAGTATATAATTTACTGTATAATTTGGTTTGGTTGTGTTTTGGGGGCTGTAAGTGTAAGCTTTCTTGTGATAGTTCGGATCTTTTCCCAATTTAACGTAGTACCAATAGAGTTGTTTTTGCAGAGCTTTTATTAGTTCCACCGATGCTATTGTTTTACTGATTATACTCAGTAAGTATATTGTATATATGGACAGGAGTTCCTGATGGCTGAAGATTTCAACAAGACAACACATGTACGAGATTACTTAGGTATGCTATTTTCAACTGAGGTAAAAAAATTGGTAGATTTGCATTTCCTATCTTCATTGTGTTAAATATAAACTGTGAAATATTCAAAGGTAAGCGGGTTACTGTTGTTATAATTATTTCTTATCAGAGCAATAAAACAGAACTTATAAACATTCTATTGATATCACACCTGGCATAGAATATGTGAACAATGTGTGAAATGATATAAATGAAATTGATTTTTTTCCATATGTACTGTGATGGGGGGGGGGGGGGGGTTATAACACTGAGTTTGTTAGCTCTCCTGCGGCTTAATAACAATACACAGTATGATTGGCTAGTATTTAAGCTAATTAGAGTTGTTTAACATACTCAATGGAATAATAGATCTTTATCAATCAACGTCTTTATATTTGACAAATTTATGCCATTAAAATTTTAATTTTGTTCATGGCGATTTATTGAAATTTAGATTGCAGTTTTTTGACTGATTGCAGCATAGTAACTTTAACAGGCAGCATTGAAATGACACATTTGAACTCTTCCAATTCAGATGTTGGAATATAATATATAGTTCATAAAGAAATTGTTGTAAAGGTAGAAATTGATGTAACTGTAGAGTTTAGACAATGTTATTACTCAAAACCAATTTCTCAGTAAGAAAAAAATCATGTTTGTTCATGTGTTCAGATTTTGTTTTCTATCCCTTACAGCTCACCAGGGCCGTGTACATGGGGTGAAGTTTTCCGTGAACTGTGAGTGGGTGTTAAGCTGTGGCCGTGATAAATACTTCCAGTGGCACTGCTCGGAGACGGGGAGGAGACTGGGAGGCTACCTAGCTAATGCCTGGTGTCTTTGCCTTGAGTATCCTTTCTAGAGGCTCATTTAGCCTTCATCACTTACAGTCAGATGTTATAATCTTGTCTGGTTATGCTTTCCCCAGTTTTCTACGTATCATTTTAAAATTTTGTTGGAATAGCTAGTACAACCTTTTACAAAGAGTTATCCCCCTTTTATGTAAAAAAAATGATCAAAAAATTGTTCGGCTATGCATTCGTTCAGTTTACAATAGAGATGTGCCCCCTGAAATAACATTGCATTTTTTATTCTTTACAAAGATTTATCACCCTTTAAATGAACACAGTTGCAATCTCTCAGTTTCTACATATTTCTTTTGTGGAAAGGGTTAGTGCAATATAGAGTTATGCCCCCTGAAGTAATTTTGCATTTGACCCCCTTTTGAAAGAGTTAAGTACCTTTTATTTATTTTCATCTATTTCATCTCATGGGGTTGTGGGGGGTTATTAGGCATCCGTCCTGGCGTCAGTTCTAGTTATATATGAATTAGTATTGAGTATACAAATGTGTCAATATTTCTATGATCCTTAATCCGCTGAAGATTTGATGAACAATCAAAATATGCATTTGTTGGGGATTACTCTGGTCAAATTTCAGTATTAAAGATTAGCAACACCAATTTTGAATTGATCGTTAGTCTGAAAGGACATTCTGGTAAGTTAGTCTGAAAGGACATTCTGGTAAGTTATTCTGAACGAACATTCTGGTACGTTAGCCTGAAAGAACATTTTGGGGTGTGCATGATAATTATGTCAAATGACCAAACCTCAAGGTCATCAGATCGTAAGTCAATGTCAAAGTTTCTTAGCTGCATTAAGACAATATGAAGCAAATAGAGTTGGTCAGATTCAAACAAAAAACTTTTTATCTCTTCACTGCCCGACTTTTGGAGTCATACAGATAGCTGTGCTCTTTCTGACAAGTATTGTTCTAGTTTGTTCTGATATTAAAACTAAGGCCTTTTGACAATATCCAGATAATTCTACTTAAGTTGATTCTAAATAACTAACATCATTACTAGTATATAGTGTGTCCCAAAGGTTCTAGATGGTGAGTGATTGTCACTCAGTCTGCCACACACCTGCAACAATCCAGCTGGAGTATACACTGGTCCGGGACGGGTGTTCCGGTATCTGTGCTGTAAAATTCAAATGAGTTTGCAGTATCAAATATGCTGTCGGAAGCACAGTTCCACTACCAACAGAACACAATACATCTCCAGCACACAGGCAGGCGTGACTTAGGGAGATATTAGCCAGGTGGCCTAGTAGTTTGCTCCTGAGAATGACTCAGAACTGTGATTGATTGTATGAATCGCCTGTGCTGCAGTAGCTTCTGCTATAACTAGATAGGATGCTATATCAAATGTTGTGTATTAGCTAGATAGGGTGCTACATCAGATGTTGTGTATTACTTTTGAATTACTTTTATAGGAAGTGTGCGATCGCTGGCTTGGGATGCTAATAGGAGCTTGTTATTCTCTGGCAGTTTTGACCAGTCGGTGATAGTCTGGGATATAGGTGGACGACAGGGCACTGCCTTCGAGCTTCAAGGTCACCAGTAAGTTAAACCCTATAGGGCACTGCCTTCGAGCTTCAAGGTCACCAGTAAGTTAAACCATATAGGGTACTGCCTTCGAGCTTCAAGGTCACCAGTAAGTTAAACCCTATAGGGTACTGCCTTCGAGCTTCGAGGTCACCAGTAAGTTAAACCCTATAGGGCACTGCCTTCGAGCTTCAAGGTCACCAGTAAGTTAAACCCTACAGGGCACTGCCTTAAAGCTTCAAGGTCACCAGTAAGTTAAACCCTATAGGGCACTGCCTTCGAGCTTCAAGGTCACCAGTAAGTTAAACCCTATAGGGTACTGCCTTAAAGCTTCAAGGTCACCAGTAAGTTAAACCCTATAGGGCACTGCCTTCGAGCTTCAAGGTCACCAGTAAGTTAAACCCTATAGGGCACTGCCTTAAAGCTTCAAGGTCACCAGTAAGTTAAACCTTATAGGGGACTGCCTTAAAGCTTCAAGGTCACCAGTAAGTTAAACCCTATAGGGTACTGCCTTCGAGCTTCAAGGTCACCAGTAAGTTAAACCCTATAGGGCACTGCCTTCGAGCTTCAAGGTCACCAGTAAGTTAAACTCTACAGGGCACTGCCTTCGAGCTTCAAGGTCGTCAGTAAGTTAAACCCTACAGGGCACTGCCTTTAAGTTTCAAGGTCACCAGTAAGTTAAACCCTATAGGGCACTGCCTTAAAGCTTCAAGGTCACCAGTAAGTTAAACCCTATAGGGCACTGCCTTCGAGCTTCAAGGTCACCAGTAAGTTAAACCCTATAGGGCACTGCCTTTGAGCTTCAAGGTCACCAGTAAGTTAAACCCTATAGGGCACTGCTTTCGAGCTACAAGGTCACCAGTAAGTTAAACCCTATAGGGCACTGCCTTTGAGCTTCAAGGTCACCAGTAAGTTGAACCCTATAGGGCACTGCCTTCGAGCTTCAAGGTCGCCAGTAAGTTAAACCCTACATGGCACTGCCTTCAAGCTTCAAGGTCACCAGTAAGTTACACCCTATCTACACAGTAAGCAAGTCTACTTGTGTATCAGATGTGATGTAGGCATATAAACTAAATCAACAAAATTAAAAAAGACTATGAACCTAACTGATTTTACAGTATACAGAGCTCGTCATGTTTATTGATTGTACACATGAATATATATAATTATGTATTCTGTACATGTGTTTCTTTAGCCTATATGTTATTAGTAAACCAAATTGTAGTATATCACACTGTGTACTACAATTTGCAATGCCACGTCACATGACGTTATTCTGACGCCATGTTGAACTACGTAATATCAAAGCTTTGCACTTCGCCTCAGATAACATTTATAGTGGCTTTGGAACAATCACATAGATGATATTACTTTAAATCAGGCTCTTCCAGTAAAAAACACGCACGGAAAATGTTTACCGACGTAATATATGTAATCGTGAATGTTCTATACATGACTCACTAAGAAATGTTTTACCTTGCAGTGACAAAGTTGCGGCGTTAGCTTACGCTACGGGTTGTAAACAGTTGATATCTGGTGGGGACGATACAGTGATAGGCATATGGACTATGGACGTCAAACGGATAGAGGTAATTATATGTCTGTTAAAGCCTGGGCTTATTTCTTATTACCTGGCCTGGTCAAAGCAAGGTATTCTGTTATTTACATCATAAAGTGCTCCCTGCCTACTTTCCTCCTCAAAATCAGCAGATTTATACTTAAATAGCATTTGAAACACTTTTAGAGTAAAAAGTGCTAAATTTCACATATCGGCGTGTCCTGACCCACACGATACAATCATTATATGTCTCAGTAAGTAATATCACTTTCACTTAACTTAAAGGCCCAATATACGTAACTTCGGGAAATTTTTCGGGATTCTGTAAAATTATGAAAAAAATGCAGTTGATAACCATGCAAAAATAAGCCTAAAACGAAATAAACTGAGTGGTAACTAGCAAGAAACTGGTGGCAAAAAAAATCCAAAGAATTGAAAATAGTTCAGGTGGGGCCCACCAGAAGACAGTTTGAAATGGACACGTGTTTACAAATACCGTGTTTCAACTGCTGCTGTATGAGTAACTGCGCAAGATTTCATCTTGAATATTGCTGACACCAGTTAATCTTAACTAAATCTATAAATATAATAAGTTACTATGCTTGATTTTCGCCTCAAGTTTTGCCGAAAGTTACGTATCGTGGGCCTGTAATTAACATCTCAATTCTTATAATCGTGGTATATTTAAAGTTTGTGTAGCCCTTGGCAGTCATTCTGCCATGAACATGTTTCAGTTCCATTGACTCTTTAGTGGATAGAGATGTTAAACTATAGTTTGGGTTGTAGTTGTACGGTGATAAGTAGACTGTTTACCAGCCCCTAAGTTCTCTACTGAATTCTACTACTAGCTTATCTCCCCTTAGTTTCTAACTTAGAATCAGACATCTAAGTGATCAAGATTATTTGACTTTTTTTTCAATATCCTTATACTATTCTAGAGACGGGAGCCAGTTTAGGTGATAAGATGCAGGTACCCTTTTCATTTTGTGTTGATCTACATATTTTTTCCAGAGTGTTTTGCAAATTTAGCTTCAAAATATTTTGATAGGTGGTATTTGACAGACATGGAATAGCCTTAGCTTGTCTAACACCAGCAAAGAATAAAATTTCTTCTCTTTTACGGTTGTCAGCTGAGGAATTCAAAGAATAAGGGTTAGGGTTAACTGTAATGCAATTAACTCATTATTATCCCCCTGCAGCAAAGTTGGGGGGGGGGGGTATACTGGAATGAGGTCGGCCGTCTGTAGACACAACAATGTACCGGATACTCCTCTTAAACTACTAAGTAATTTGAACGGAACTTTATTGTAGTAACCCTTAAACATTGTAGATGTGGGTAATCTATATCAAGTACCTCAAGTGCTGTCATTTCCATGTTAGATTCTTTAAAACTTTGATGTGTTCTTCTACTTTTGAAAACCAGACCCCAACCTGGACAGAGAACGACAGCTGTGAAAAATGTAAAGCGCCATTTTTCTGGAATGTTAAGAAGATGTGGGAAGAACGTACAATAGGAATCCGACAGGTATGGTGCCTCACTTAACCTCTAATAGACTCAACAGGAATGTGACAGGTACGGTACCTCACTTAACCTTTAATAGGCTCAATAGGAATCCGACAGGTACAGTACCTCACTTAACCTCTAATAGGCTCAATAGGAATCCGACAGGTACGGTACCTCACTTAACCTCTAATAGGCTCAATAGGAGTGTGACAGGTACGGTACCTCACTTAACCTCTAATAGGCTCAATTGGAATCTGACAGGTACAGTACCTCACTTAACCTCTAATAGGCTCAATAGGAATGTGACAGGTACGGTACCTCACTTAACCTCTAATAGACTCAACAGGAATCCGACAGGTACAGTACCTCACTTAACCTCTAATAGGCTCAATAGGAGTGTGACAGGTACGGTACCTCACTTAACCTCTAATAGGCTCAATTGGAATCTGACAGGTACAGTACCTCACTTAACCTCTAATAGGCTCAATAGGAATGTGACAGGTACGGTACCTCACTTAACCTCTAATAGACTCAACAGGAATCCGACAGGTACAGTACCTCACTTAACCTCTGATAGGCTCAATTGGAATCCGACAGGTACAGTACCTCACTTAACCTCTAATAGGCTCAATAGGAATCCGACAGGTACAGTACCTCACTTAACCTCTAATAGGCTCAATTGGAATCCAACAGGTACAGTACCTCACTTAACCTCTAATAGGCTCAATAGGAATCCGACAGGTACAGTACCTCACTTAACCTCTAATAGACTCAACAGGAATCCGACAGGTACAGTACCTCACTTAACCTCTAATAGGCTCAATTGGAATCCGACAGGTACGGTACCTCACTTAACCTCTAATAGGCTCAATAGGAATGTGACAGGTACGGTACCTCACTTAACCTCTAATAGACTCAATAGGAATCCGACAGGTAATGGTAACTCATTGAACCCCTAATAGGCCCATGGTTGCAAAAATGTTGCATCCCTTTGGTAATTATGATAATTATATAAACTGTCGAAAATATGAAAATTAAGCACCAGATCAAAAATAAAAATTAGAAAAGGTTGTATGCAGATTCGGAAAAGATATCGAAAAATGCATTCTGTATTTGGATTGATAGTGGTATGATTTCGGTTCATTAACGTGTGCCGTCATTGAAATAAGATGTTGTTAATTTTTCAGCATCATTGTAGGAAGTGTGGAAAAGCAATATGTGCCAAATGCAGTAGTAAAAAATCCACATACCCCCCGATGGGATTTGAGTACGAGGTCCGAGTTTGTGATAACTGCTACGAAAGTATTACGGATGAAGAGTGAGTATACGAACATGTTACTCGGAATAGGGAGACCTACGTTAGTATAAATATTTTCATGTAAAGATTATTTTACACAACCAAAATATGTTTTTATGTGATGTTTTGATGACTATCCCATCATATGTACCCTGTCACCTTCATCAGATTAATGACCAACAAAGCGTATGCACACAGCAGGTGTAAATTGTGTTCGAGTTGATAACGACAAATCGGTCATTTCGTCTACACTGAAAGGCGTATGTACAATAGTAAAGTTATTGTATTGAAAAGGCTAGATTCCACTTCACATTTTTGATGACTTGGTCATAGATGTGCGAGAGTTTGTGATCCCCCTCATCTCGATTTAGAACTGGCCCACTCCGGCGTATCCAGAAGGCTTCTTAGATCTGACACCTCAGCAGATTGCTCTGTCTAGCACTTCGGAGTTTTCCCAGTCAATCACGTGATATTTCTGTATGGCATGGTCTATGAATAGTTTACTCAAGATAGATAGATTTATGTTGGTATAAATAGTTTATTCAGAATAGGTAGACCCATTTAAGTGACTGTATTATTAAATACTTTCCTTATGTTAATATCCTGATTGGCTTACAAAATCTGTATTTAAAGGCATGCAATATTAGCTGCACACCCTGATCAACCCAAATTAATCAGATTTAAGCTTATGCTATGTTGCGTCCTCCATGGTCTGTCCATCTGTCATCAGTACTGGTTCTGTGACTCAGTTGCCAACCAAGGTTTCTGATATTTGGCATGTAATTTGCCAGGATGAAGTGACATGGAATGACATTGACCCACTTTCAAGGTCAAGGTACAGATATTGGGCCTAAAGCACGCTGGGGTTAATTAAGGGCTACCAAGTTTGTTAAAATAAATAACATTGACCACCTTTCAAGGTCTAAGGGGCCATATACCACATGTTAAAATCTTCAAATGGCTTCTTCTCAACAGCCTAATGGTACAGATAACTGATCTTATGGCCAGTATGCTGAAAAGATGGGATACCAAGTCTGTTCAAATGAATAATCTTGACTTGATTTCAAGGTCATAGGGTCATGTATGTTTAAAATCTTCAAATGACTTCTTGATAAGTGAAAGTCTCAGGGTACTCATATATGTGCTAGTAGCATGCTAGGATGACTCATTGCTTTGACCCACTTCCTAGGTCACAGCTAGAGGTCAAATGTGTTTACAAATTTAGGCTTCTTATATTAATTCCAATAGTCAGAAAGGCCTTTGTTATTGTTATTACAAGTTTGCAGAAGTTTACAATTTTTTTTTTTAAAGTTTCCGAGTAGGTGAGCGATTCAGGTCCATTAGACCTCTTGTTTGTTGTATTGTGTAATTTTTTTCAGATTTTTGGAAATCCATATGTTGCTCTGGAATTAATAAACAATTTTAAACTTTAGGCGAGCTCCTTTGGCGACATTCCACGATAGTAAACATAGTATAGTATACATGCACCTTGAGGAACACCGTAAGCGGCTACTCACGGTAGGGAAGGACAAGGTTGTCAAGGTAAGTACTTTATACATTAACTTTGAGCTGATATTTTCTTTTACTCACTGATCTACCAATCCCTGACATTAATATATTTATAAACTTTATTTATTTTACAATTATTATGAAACAAGTTATTCATAATTATCTTATTTAAATCATTCTTGTTGGCCCGGATGTTAGTGCGCTAGGGGTCTGATTGTGGGAGGAAACCGGAGTACCCGGAGAAATACCACGTGGCCGGGCAGGTGACCCCATACCTTTTCACGTTTGGTCACGGAATTGAACCCCGGCTGCCTTGGAGAATGGCATGTGCACTATCCACTGTACCACCCAACCACCCATAAGATATTTAGAAGGCAGGAAGGCCTACAGGGCTTAAGACACTAGAACTGCGTGACTGTCTGGGGCAGGTACTACCCCATGTACATGCTACATGCATGACCCGACAAGTGAAAAGTTTATTCTGGCAAGAAAAATTAGGGGGGGTATACTGGATTCAGGTTGTCCATCTGTTTGTAGACACATCTTGTCGGCACAACTCCTCCTTTACTTGTGGACCGATTTTCATAAAACTTCACGGGTATGTTAGGGACCATGTGTAGATGTGCATGCAGCTGTTTGAATTCCAAAATTTTGGTTGCCATGGTAACTGGTCATTATTTTATTTGCTGATTGGGGGGGTATTAGTCAGCCATCCTGGCGACTGTTCTAGTTATTACTGTTATAATATTAGCTAATCCATTATGATTAAAAAATCTCCCATATTTTAATATCCGACAGTTTGTTGAAAACCTGCAGCACATTATCAACTATTTTTATTAAAAAAAATACAGCTTTATCAGTCTGTATTTGTTCAGGGTAAAAAAGCTTAACTTTAAACAGAATTGCAACAAAATGCTTATGACACACAAATATCAGGTCCAATCTGTCCATTGTCCTCCTCAGAATTACTAGACTAACACAAAATAAGGTGCAGTTTTAAGCACATGAATACAGTATTTTTTTCCCAATTATGAACTTTTACATTCAATTCATTTACAATGATGTATTGTATATATGATGTTAATATTTATTTAAATATTGTTCTGTAATATGTAATGAATTTGAATATACTTATGATTTCAAACCTGTCTATAAAGACCGCTCAAGGGGAGAAAGAAAAATGGTCACTATAGACAGGTTGCCTTTATAGACAGGTCGAGATTTTTGGACCAACCACTTTAATTGAAAATGTCATAAATGACTTGTCATTAAATAGGGCATTCAGTATAACATTTTCAGAAGTCATTAAATAGGGCATTCAGTATAACATTTTCAGAAGTCAAACTTTTTGTTTTGAAATATATTCTTTTAATATTATTTTTAGGTTTAAATCCATATTTTTTAAAACATCTTAAAATGGTATGATGAATGCCCTATTCAATAATATTCATGTTCATTTGATTACATTTGTGAATTCTTGGTTGAGTTTGTTGTTCTTTTTCTAAAAAAAAACATCAAGTCGGAACGATAGCACCAACCAGGTAAGTTGGCATTTAAGGTTAATAAAACAAACACCTTTGAGTAGGAAACTTTGAAAATATTTCACAATGCCTCGTTAATTAGGCTTGACATTGATTGACACCTCGCGCGAGTTACAATGAAGATCTGTTGACACCAGCGAAGGCACAGGTCTAATACTGATAATTGAAATAAACGATGTTTTCACGGCAATATCATTCATAAATTATTCAATTAAATCTTACATAATATCTTCAGTCAATGTGTTTTACAAATCATATGTTCAACATTTATAGTGTTTTCTACTAGTGAATCATGAACGCAAATACCGGACATTTTGTACGGAGCTGTACATGTGAGATCAAAATATGTTCACCGGAAATCGGTTGTTATAGGAAGCGAGCTAGCGACCGTAATTCCAAAATTACCGGTCGTTAGCTACATTAGACTGGTGGTCGTTAAACAGATGGTCGTTATATAATGAAATCTCACAGGAAATCTGAAAGTCGGTCGTTATAGAAAGCGAACTAGCGACCGTCGTTCCAAAATTACCAGTCGTTAGCCACATTAGACAGGTGGTCGTTATACAGATGGTCGTTATATAGTGAAATCTCACGGGGAATATGAAAATCGGTCGTTATAGACAGGTAGTCGTTAGAGCAGGTTTGACTGTAGTATGATGTAATTATTGTATTATGGTGTAGATATTGTATTATGGTGCTATTGTTTGACAGATATGGTGTAGATATTGTATTATGGTGTAGATATTGTATTATATTTACATTTGCGCTGCAACCCACTATATGAACATTACCAGCAAAAATGCCCTTTATAAAACTATGAAAGCAATGGTTCTCGAGGCGTAGCACGTGATTTCATTATGACGTCATAGATCAAGCTTGTTCAACGAGAGTCTTGTCGCGCCGCTTCGAATAACATGGAGAATGCCCTTGCGTCAAATGCTCAAATGACTAATTATTATCATTGGCGCCCATTTTATTCAAGCTGGGCTGTTCCGCCCATGTCGTTTAAATGACGACACATATACAAACGCAGGTAATAAACTATTAATTGGAAAAAATATCAATAAAGTTAAGCAATTGTTCTATAGTAAAAATGTAAATATATGGATTGAAAGTCATTTTTTTTAACTTTCATAACGGCTGACCTTTCATAGCACTATGAAATTTAAAAAAATGACTTTCAATCCTTATATGGTGTAGATATTGTATTATGGTGTAGATATTGTATTATGGTGTAGATATTGTATTATGGTGTAGATATTGTATTATGGTGTAGATATTGTATTATGGTGTAGATATTGTATTATGGTGTTATTATTGTATCATGGTGTAGATATTGTATTATGGTGCTCTTGCTTTACAGATATGGGATGTTAGCAGTGTCCTTCACTGAAGAACTCAACACTTTAATTTACCACAATGCATCAGAGATTATTCGCCGTCACCATGGAAACAAGCACTCAAGGACAAATTCCATAGACATATGATTGGCTGTTCTGAAATACTAGTAGTGGATTGGCTAGTGAGCACAGCATTCTTGGGTTGTTATGGTGACCGGAATCCAGAGAAAGTTTTGAGATTTGAAGTGACGTTACAGACATAACGACTAAATGTATGATATTAGCTGGCCATTCACCGAGAGTGGCAAATGTTATTTATATATTGCTGTTAACTGATCTGCCTAATGGACAACTGTCTTGTCCCAGGGTACGTCATCTGTTGTGTCACAACTGTTCATTTAACATAACTCAGTGTAGTCACTGTAACGTAGACCATTAGTGGACCAAGGCTAATACTATCATGGAAGGGGAGACCTACACCAGAGGGATGGGATCCATCAGAAGAAATGAGGTAATAAATCATGAAAATCCGGCACTCTTTAATGAATAACCTACCTGTAGTCACCATTTTGATGGAGGGTGGATGGTTAAAGAAGAAGTAGAAGAGATTTTAAACTGTTCTGTGTGACAGATGGTTGACATGTTCATAATGGAATTTCATGGGTGAAAGAGTTTAGTCTGAGTAATGGATGTTAATCTTATACAGTACACATGATTCTGGCCCCTGCTTAGTTTGTTACAAATTTATCATACATATAGGTATACGTGAAACCTAGTTGAACTATTTTGGCTCCTGGACCTCTTGGTAAAGCCAGATGGTGCCCATATTAATTTTGTCCATGTGAGTGAGAGGCAGAATGAGATGTATTAACTGATTCATGAATCCTATAGCTCACATAATGAAGACATCTCAATGTCATTAGTATTAAAGGAGACAAGTTGTATGACCCTGTTTGTTCCCTGTAAGTTCAGTAAACAATTTGTTTCATGTTTTACCAAAGTCTACCATGTTAGAAGCTTTTCTTCTTCCCTGCAGACATTTCAAAACCTGTTTTTAGTGAAATGTGCTTTTGTAATATTTCAATCTAGGGTAAGCTTGTTGTGTTTTGAGATCTGCTCGTCAATGTAACCTATTTGTATGTTTTCACAAGCATTAAAACCATATTGTGTACCTTGTGGTAAGGTTTCACCTAACAGTGGAGTAGATGTATTGGGTGTTTTGTAACGAGAGTTATCCCCCATTTTGAGTAGGTTTATAGATCATTTCCATTGCGATGTCATTTTATCACTGTACTAGGAAACTGACGTAAGTATGCAGGAAACCGTAGACTGAAATCAACATTTCCTATGATGGCAGGAAACCGCAGACTGAAACCGCCATTTCGTATAATAGTAGGAGACTGTAGACTTCAATCGCCATTTCGTATGATAGTAGGAGAACATAGACTGAAATCGTCATTTCGTATGATAGCAAAGTAATGATGCCACAATGGTATTGACGTTAATACCAAAATGGGAGACAACTCTTGTTCCTTTGCTCTGATATTTGGTTGGATTTGGTAAAAAGATAGCATGGCTAGGTTTGTTGAGAAATTCATAATGGCTCAAATTTGCCATGATTATTGTTATCTTTCAAATTTTACCTCAATCTTCCAGTTATATATATATAGAACATTTTGAAAAAGTTATGTTTTCTAATTTTGAATGTCAATGAAATTTTATATTTTGTGAAAAAAAAACCCTAGTTAAAGTGTTGTTTATGGACCAAGCAAAAAGCCTATGTATGATGTTGGTGATGAACAGAAATGTGTTACAATGTAGATCAGACAAAAGAAACAGGAGGATTATAAAAAGTTTAATATTGGTTTTCTCTTATTTTGATAGGTATGTCTGTACCATTGTGACATCACTGTATAAACATGATATATATGACATGCTTCCTATTTAAGGTCACCTGTGCTGAAGTTTCAAGTGACCTATTGAGATTGTCTTTTGTTCCTCATCATCTGTTTTAAACAATTTACATTTTTGACTTCTTCTCAATAACTGAAAGGCCCAGGGTACTGATATTTGGCCTGCAGCATGCTGGCATGAAGGGCTACCAAATTAGTTCAAATAAATGCCCTTGACCTAGTTTGAAAGTTACAGAAATCAAATGTTTAAAATCTTCAAACAACTTATACATGTACTCAATAACCAAAATAGCCAGAGTTTTGATACTGGGCTATAGTAGCATGCTAGAATGAAGGGATTTCAGGTTTGTTCAAATAATAACCTTGAACCACTTTCAAGGTCACAGGGGTCAAATGTCTTGAAATCTAACTGAAAGGCCCAGGGTCCTGATATTTGGCTGTTAGCATGGATGAATGAAGGCCTAGGGATACCATGTTTGTTCATTGACCCTTGTACAGGTGTGTTTGAAACTTTAGGCATGTTTCATATGAATAAAAGCAATGTGATAAAAAAAATCTTCCACATGTGTCAGTGTAATAAGGAATTTATCAAACTTGTCAAATAATTACAATCATTAAAGTCACTCTCCAAAAGGCTAAGACATTTAATCGTATTGAACAACAAACATTACATATATATCTTGTTTAATACAGTATTGGCATTGGTGGTGCAGGATGAAGTTTGAATTTTTGTTTTAAATATAAATTGTGTTTTTTAAGCTCAACTGTTCCAAAGGGCCAAGTGAGCTTAAACTGTGGTGCAGCGTCTGTCCTCTGTTGACCAGCTTCAAAAACTTCTAATCAATAACCAAAAGGCCTAGGGTACTGATATTGGGCCTGTAGCATGCTTTGGTGAATAGCTACCAAGTTTTTCAAGTAAATGACTTTGACCTACATTTAAGGTCACTGGGGTCAAATGTGTTTAGATCTTCAAACAACTTTGCAATAACCTTAAAAAATCAAACAGGTTTTTCTAGCCAGATGACCATTAAGGCCCATTGGTCTCTTAAGCTTGTTGTGATGTGTTTGTAGCTGATTATATATGACTCTTACATTACAGAGGATTTTTCTGTTGTTGTGTTTCTAATGTCAAACTTTGACAATTAAGTGCAACTTGTTGCCATTCTTATATATAGCTATGACTACATAGCTATGTAATGATGGATGTGCTAGATAAAAAAACTTCAGAAATATATTAAACTTATCTGAGGCTTAATTAAAACATCTATTTGTTTGGCTGTGCTACATAAATTTATGAGATTCCGCCCAGACAAACCCCTCTGGTGTTACATTAGTAGAATAGAAAATGTTTCAAAAGTTGTAAGAATATTGATAGTTCTTGTGAAATTCATGCTTCGCCATACCATTTGAGAAAGGGGGGGGGGGTTGCTATATCTGTCCTGTCCACAGTTATTGTTGTCTCAGGGTCAAGGTCACCTTTGCTACACACACATATATATTATATAGCACATCATCTGATGATTCAATATATAGAGAATGCATGGTCAGTGTATTAAGATATAAGCTGTATATCGGCAAAGGTTTGAATTTAAGGATTGTCTTTCGGTCCCGAGCTAAAAAACAGTTTATATTAATTTTTTAGACACTGACCATGCATTCTTTTTATCCAGCAACAATATACAAAATAAAAAATATGTAAGTCAGAGATATCAACAACGTTCTGGATATGTTTGCTTAGATTTATTTCTTTTCCGTTGCTGTCGAAGGGTGTATGAAACCAGACAAGGTTTCTTACGCATAGAAGTATTCTGTGAGTTCCTCAAATTCATGCAGGCACTAAAATACAGCTGTTTCCCGTTATTGGTGAATACAGCAAAAATATATTTGGTAGGTGTATTCCCACAGCTCAGTTGCAGGATAAAAACACGAACTTCATATTTTCATGGATTTTGGTGAAGCTTATGCACACATCAAGGAGGAGTTAACTTCAGAGATTGTAGTGATTCAGGGCTGTAAGGTCCAGACTAAGGAAACCGTCGCTATAGAAAATCATTGATTCAAAATTTGGAATAGTTTGTTATAAATTTAATAGGTGACTGAATTGATTCCAATAAACTGTAATAGGACGAGGGAAAGTGATTAGCATAGTGCCGTTGCTTGGGCTCGAACCTGCGACCCTGGGCTCTCCAGCCCGATACTCAAGACCGACTGAGATAAAGGGAAATTCCCTTCAGCTCACACTTGTAAGGCAACATAATCAATGCACATATTTATGAAACTGCTTATCTTAATCTAAGGGAGACAACTCTCTTTGAAGTAGAAGTTTTCCTTTGGAGATGTATCCGGTTGAGTGGTATTTCTAACCTAAAAGATGTAGATGGCTGAAAAGAGGTACTCTGTACTGTAGTAGAAGTTATGACCTAGCATGTTGTGTGATTTTAGATACATTGTATATCAGGGTTGTAAGTGCTGGAGGTGAGGGTGATATGTAATAGTGGTAACAGTGTTATTACCGAACAAATAATTATTATGTTCACTCCATCTATCACTCGGGATCCATGTCCAAGGGTAAACCTTGCAACTCCAGTGATATTTTATCTTTATTTCCCTTATTTCCCTTTTATACATTACCACTATTTGACTGTTTTCAGCAACAATCAATCCAAAACCAGGAAACTTCTAAACCTAAGTACGGACAGCACAGAATCAGAACATATATATCACGTCCTATACACTATACTCAATGAGATCTAAACCTAAGTATGGACAGCACAGAATCAGAACATATATATCACGTCCTATACACTATACTCATTGAGATCTAAACCTAAGTACGGACAACACAGAATCAGAACATATATACACTGTATCACGTGCTATACGCTATACTCCATGAGGTCTAAACCTAAGTATGGTCAGCACAGAATCAGAACATATTTATCACGTCCTATACACTATACTCATTGAGATCTAAACCTAAGTATGGACAGCACAGAATCAGATCATATATATCAGGTCCTATACACTATACTCATTGAGATCTAAACCTAAGTATGGACAACACAGAATCAGAACATATATATCACGTCCTATACATTATACTCATTGAGATCTAGACCTAAGTATGGACAACACAGAATCAGAACATATATATCACGTCCTATACACTATACTCATTGAGATCTAGACCTAAGTATGGACAACACAGAATCAGAACATATATATCACGTCCTATACACTATACTCATTGAGATCTAGACCTAAGTATGGACAACACAGAATCAGAACATATATATCACGTCCTATACACTATACTCACTGAGATCTAAACCTTAGTATGGACAACACTGAATCAGAACATATATATCACGTCCTATACACTATACTCACTGAGATCTAAACCTTAGTATGGACAACACTGAATCAGAACATATATATCACGTCCTATACACTATACTTCATGAGATCTAAACCTAAGTATGGACAACACAGAATCAGAACATATATATCACGTCCTATACACTATACTCAATGAGATCTAAACCTAAGTACGGACAACACAGAATCAGAACATATATATCACGTCCTATACACTATACTCACTGAGATCTGAACCTAAGTACGGACAACACAGAATCAGAACATATATATCACGTCCTATACACTATACTCATTGAGATCTGAACCTAAGTACGGACAACACAGAATCAGAACATATATATCATGTGCTATACGCTATACTCCATGAGGTCTAAACCTAAGTATGGTCAGCACAGAATCAGAACATATATATCACATCCTATACATTATACTCATTGAGATCTAAACCTAAGTACGGACAACACAGAATCAGAACATATATATCACATCCTATACATTATACTCCATGAGGTCTAAACCTAAGTATGGTCAGCACAGAATCAGAACATATATATCACATCCTATACATTATACTCATTGAGATCTAAACCTAAGTATGGACAGCACAGAATCAGATCATATATATCATGTGCTATACGCTATACTCCATGAGATCTAAACCTAAGTACGGACAACACAGAATCGGAACATATATATCATGTCCTATACACTATACTCATTGAGATCTAAACCTAAGTACGGACAACACAGAATCAGAACATATATATCACGTCCTATACACTATACTCCATGAGATCTAAACCTAAGTATGGACAACACAGAATCAGAACATATATATCACGTCCTATACATTATACTCATTGAGATCTAGACCTAAGTACGGACAACACAGAATCAGATCATATATATCACGTCCTATACACTATACTCCATGAGATCTAAACCTAAGTACAGACAACACAGAATCAGAACATATATATCACGTCCTATACACTATACTCATTGAGATCTAGACCTAAGTATGGTCAGCACAGAATCAGAACATATATATCACGTCCTATACACTATACTCATTGAGATCTAAACCTAAGTACAGACAACACAGAATCAGAACATATATATCACGTCCTATACACTATACTCATTGAGATCTAGACCTAAGTATGGTCAGCACAGAATCAGAACATATATATCACGTCCTATACACTATACTCATTGAGATCTAAACCTAAGTATGGTCAGCACAGAATCAGAACATATATATCACATCCTATACATTATACTCATTGAGATCTAAACCTAAGTATGGACAGCACAGAATCAGATCATATATATCATGTGCTATACGCTATACTCCATGAGATCTAAACCTAAGTACGGACAACACAGAATCAGAACATATATATCACGTCCTATACACTATACTCATTGAGATCTAAACCTAAGTATGGACAACACTGAATCAGAACATATATATCACGTCCTATACACTATACTCATTGAGATCTAAACCTAAGTACAGACAACACAGAATCAGAACATATATATCACATCCTATACACTATACTCATTGAGATCTAAACCTAAGTACAGACAACACAGAATCAGAACATATATATCACATCCTATACGCTATACTCCATGAGGTCTAAACCTAAGTACGGACAACACAGAATCAGAACATATATATCACGTCCTATACACTATACTCATTGAGATCTAAACCTAAGTACAGACAACACAGAATCAGAACATATATATCACGTCCTATACGCTATACTCATTGAGATCTAAACCTAAGTACGGACAACACAGAATCAGAACATATATATCACATCCTATACACTATACTCATTGAGATCTAAACCTAAGTACAGACAACACAGAATCAGAACATATATATCACGTCCTATACGCTATACTCCATGAGGTCTAAACCTAAGTACTGACAACACTGAATCAGAACATATATATCACATCCTATACACTATACTCATTGAGATCTAAACCTAAGTACAGACAACACAGAATCAGAACATATATATCACGTCCTATACGCTATACTCCATGAGGTCTAAACCTAAGTACGGACAACACAGAATCAGAACATATATATCACGTCCTATACACTATACTCATTGAGATCTAAACCTAAGTACGGACAACACAGAATCGGAACATATATATCACATCCTATACACTATACTCATTGAGATCTATACCTAAGTACGGACAACACAGAATCAGAACATATATATCACATCCTATACATTATACTCATTGAGATGTAAACCTAAGTACTGACAACACAGAATCAGAACATATATATCACGTCCTATACACTATACTCATTGAGATCTAAACCTGAGTATGGACAACACAGAATCAGAACATATATATCAGGTCCTATACACTATACTCATTGAGATCTAGACCTAAGTATGGACAACACAGAATGGGAACATATATATCACGTCCTATACACTATACTCATTGAGATCTAGACCTAAGTACGGACAACACAGAATCAGATCATATATATCACGTCCTATACACTATACTCATTGAGATCTAGACCTAAGTACGGACAACACAGAATGGGAACATATATATCACGTCCTATACACTATACTCATTGAGATCTAGACCTAAGTACGGACAACACAGAATGGGAACATATATATCACGTCCTATACACTATACTCATTGAGATCTAGACCTAAGTATGGACAACACAGAATCAGAACATATATATCACGACCTATACACTATACTCATTGAGATCTAGACCTAAGTATGGACAACACAGAATCAGAACATATATATCACGTCCTATACACTATACTCATTGAGATCTAAACCTAAGTACAGACAACACAGAATCAGAACATATATATCACGTCCTATACACTATACTCATTGAGATCTAAACCTAAGTACGGACAACACAGAATCAGAACATATATATCACGTCCTATACACTATACTCATTGAGATCTAAACCTAAGTATGGACAACACAGAATCAGAACATATATATCACGACCTATACACTATACTCACTGAGATCTAAACCTAAGTATGGACATCACAGAATCAGAACATATATATCACGACCTATACATTATACTCATTGAGATCTAAACCTAAGTACGGACATCACAGAATCAGAACATATATATCACGTCCTATACACTATACTCATTGAGATCTAAACCTAAGTATGGACAACACAGAATCAGAACATATATATCACGTCCTATACACTATACTCACTGAGATCTAAACCTAAGTATGGACATCACAGAATCAGAACATATATATCACGACCTATACATTATACTCATTGAGATCTAAACCTAAGTACGGACATCACAGAATCAGAACATATATATCACGTCCTATACACTATACTCCATGAGATCTAAACCTAAGTATGGTCAACACAGAATCAGATCATATATATCACGTCCTATACACTATACTCCATGAGATCTAAACCTAAGTACAGACAATACAGAATCAGAACATATATATCACGTCCTATACACTATACTCATTGAGATCTAAACCTGAGTATGGACAACACAGAATCAGAACATATATATCACGTCCTATACACTATACTCATTGAGATCTAGACCTAAGTACGGACAACACAGAATCAGAACATATATATCACGTCCTGTACACTATACTCAATGAGATCTAAACCTAAGTACAGACAATACAGAATCAGAACATATATATCACGTCCTATACACTATACTCATTGAGATCTAGACCTAAGTACGGACAACACAGAATCAGAACATATATATCATGTCCTATACACTATACTCATTGAGATCTAAACCTAAGTACGGACAACACAGAATCAGAACATATATATCACGTCCTATACACTATACTCAAAGAGTATGTCCTTCGTTACTTCTGCAAATATACCATGAGTTAGGAAGTATGATAAGGAAAAGCATGTATCCGTTCAGGAAAGTCTGTATGAAGGCTTTGTGAATGTACATATTTTATCAGTTTTTATCAACATGTACCTTATTTGGTGTATGCTCGCCTTTCTATATTGATATCATAATCAAGTTCAAAAGTGGGTGAAAACAATTACTGTTTCACATTACAGGCATTACTTTATATTTTGCGTTCCAAACTAAGATTCTTTGAAATAAATTCAACAAAACTTTTGACCACTTTGCACGTGGGTGTGTAAAATTCGCTTATAATATTTGACAAAGAATGATTTTATTTTGATCAGAAAGTAATTAAAAGATTTGATTGAGAAAAAAAGAGCTCAAATAATTTACATTCTGTATATCTAAAATGTTGACTTTTTTTAGCCGACCATCCTCAGATGGCGGGCTGTGCAAATCGCCCTGTATCCGTGGTCCATCGTCCGTCCTGAAACACATGCTACCACTATTTCTTGGGAAGTACAGGATAAATCAATATCTTAAATTACATATGGAAGTTCCCCTTTTGTTACGTGTTGTGCCCTTTTGATTTTGGGATTGATTGGAAAAACAAATGGTTGACAGGGGACTATCTTGAATTTTGACAATGAAAATTTATAACCTATATTTTTCAAAATGCGATGGCTTGATTACCAAGAAGTTTTTCTATAACAAAGTGACAAAGATAAAGTTGTGCGTTTAAAACGGCCTCTTTCTGTATACATGAAGTCCACAAAATGATGTATAGTGTAGTTCATAATGCCACATGCAACCTTAAATGAGTGCACCAGTATACTCGATTTGAAATCTAATTAGAAGGCTGACATAAAGTGTGTTTTAGATTCTTTAGGAAAATAGTCTGGGTGTGCTTAACGGGGTAGGTGCGATCATTTTGTTAATGAAAGTAACTGTGTTACATTAGTTATAAGCTTTAAGCTGGCTTTTGTTTATCAGATATATATATTTCTTTACATTCACTTCACCTATGTTTGTGTGCTGTTACTAAATTTGTTTATGACAAATTTAATGTTTGACTAAATAAAGATTCATCTAAATTAAAAAATGTGTTACATTGTATTGTGTATATTATATTATATAGTGTTTCCCCTTCGAATGAATGGAGATGTATGGTATAAGTACAGTTCTGTTCTTTTGCTAATTTCTTAACTAAGCCATAACTTTGTTTAAAGATAACTAGACGAAAAGTTCAGTACTCTTGCATCACCTAAAGCTGATGGGAAGTGTACCATATTCAAGGTCGCAGGGGTCAAATCTATTATAATCTTTGGACAACTTCTTCTGATAAACCAAAAGCCCTAGAAGGATGATATATGGCTGGAAGCTCTTTGGATGAAGCCCGACAAAGTTTGCAAAAAGGAATGACTTTCACATATATTCAAGGTCACAGGGGTCAAATCTGTTTAAAAATGTAAACGACTGATTCTGTTTACCAAAAGGCCATCCAAGAGACATGATATTTGGCTGGTAGCTTCCCTGGATGAAGCATGACAAAGGTTGCAAAAAGAAATGACCTTGAACTATATTTCCAAGGTCACAATGGTCAAATCTGTTAAAACCTTCAAACGACTTCTTCTGAAATACCAATACCCTAGAAGCATGATATTTGGCTGAAAGGTTCCTTTGATGAAGCCCGAAAATGTTTGCGAAAAAAATTGACCTTGACCTAAATTCAAGGTGACCGTGGTCAAATTTGTTAAAACATTTTTAACAATTTCTTTACAGGCATTACTTTATTATTTTAGTTTCAAACAAAGATTCTTTGAAATAAATTCAACAAATATTTTGACAACTTTGCACGTGGTTGTGTTAAGTTCGCTTATAATATTTGACAAAGAATGATTTTATTCTTATCAGAAATTAAAAAAAGAAAAAAATAGCTCAAATAATTTACATTTTGTATATTTCAAGTGTAGACATTTTTTAGCCGACCATCCTCAGGTGACGGGCTGTTCAAATCGCCCTGTATCCGTGGTCCATTGTCTGTCATGAAACAGATGTTACCACTATTTCTTGAGATGTACAGGGCAAATCAATATCTTAAATTACATATGGAAGTTCCCTTTTTGTTACGTGTTGTGCCCTTTTGATTTTGGGATTCATTGGAAAAGCAAATGGTTGACAGGTGACCATCTTGAATTTTGACAATGAAAATTTATAACCTATATTTTTCAAAATGCGCAGGATATCGATGTCTTACCAAGAGATGTTTCTTTAATTTTACTTAAGATTTTTTATGAATCCCGCGCCAGGTGTTCCGGAAAAGTATGCGTCTTCTGCTTCATCGACGGCTTCTGCCATGTAAATTTTGGTCACATTCAAATAAACATCAAGTTCTCAAGTAAGAACTGAGTCATCATTCTCTATCATAAGTAAACGCACTAATGAGCGTACTTAAAACACGTCCATTTTGTATCACATTAGAATACACAATATTTCTCAATGAGTCCAAGATGGGGACCGTAAAATCATAAAGTTCACATTTCTCATAGAACTAACCTCCCGAATCCCTGTGTAGTAAGCTTGCTTGTCAGCAGTCGATATCTATCACAAAAATCCTGATATTTAGAGCGAGCCCTAGAATAACGAATCAACTGTCAAATATAAACACCATTGCATGGAGAAACAGGGATGTTACTATTAAGAAAAGGAAAGGTCACAATCGGAAAATTGAAATCGTCACGTTTATCGTATAGCTTGGTAGTAAGCTGTCCATGTTGGTCGTAGTTTAAGTAGAGATCGAGGCAAGCAGCTGATGTAGAAGCGTCTGTTGTATCCTTTATTTCAAGTTCGGAAGGGTATGTACGATCGACGTGGTCAGCAAACGTCTTGTTGTTTATAGACAACACATTGTTGATAAACCATATCTTCCTCAGTAAATTTAATCCTAACTTTTTTTTTACAAAGTATGTTCCGAACAACTGTGTGTTTGTATCGGCGTCCACATCACTTGGAAAAGAAATCTCTCAAAATGAGAGACCGAAGTTATCTCTATTATCTAATTATGTACAAGTATCTATAATCTAAGTATACTAAGAAAATAGATACTTGTACATACTTAGATTATAGATACTTGCACATGCTTATAGATAACAGATACTTGTACAGGTACCGGAGTTGGGAAACAGACAAATGAAAACACTTTATACTGGCTTACTGTATATATTTCTCCGTTCTTACAAAGTGACATTTTAACAATTTAGTTTGACTAAATGTATGCACGACAAAACGCGACTAAGCAATACAATTGATACTAATGGTAATTAAGTAAACAAATAAATAAAAAATGAATAACATTTCCACATTCATTTAGATATCCTAAAAGCACAATTAAAAAAAATGATACAAAATACATGTAATAATGTTCACTTGGTTTTAGCGTTTGCATCTATTATACAAACATTATAAACCGGGTTGTTGACAATTTTGGAAAAGATGTTGAATAATTAAATAAAAGATATAAAAATATATTAAAAACGTGTAAATTCATCGTCTAGCACCTTGGTATTCAGTTGTCATGCAGGAAACGACATTTTTATTTTTAGTTTCTATATCTCCACAATCAATCAATAATCACGGTATGATGGTGTGAGTGAGGGTGTAGCGGATTAAGACATCCCTCAATCTATCAATAATCACAGTATGATGGTGTGAGTGAGGGTGTAGAGGATTAAGACATCCCCTCAATCTATCAATAATCACAGTACGATGGTGTGAGTGAGGGTGTAGAGGATTAAGACATCCCTCAATCTATCAATAATCACAGTATGATGGTGTGAGTGAGGGTGTAGCGGATTAAGACATCCCCAATCTATCAATAATCACAGTATTATGGTGTGAGTGAGGGTGTAGAGGATTAAGACATCCCTCAATCTATCAATAATCACAGTATGATGGTGTGAGTGAGGGAGAGGATTAAGACATCCTCAATCTATCAATAATCACGGTATGATGGTGTGAGTGAGGGTGTAGAGGATTAAGACATCCCTCAATCTATCAATAATCACAGTATGATGGTGTGAGTGAGGGAGAGGATTAAGACATCCCTCAATCTATCAATAATCACGGTATGATGGTGTGAGTGAGGGTGTAGTGGATTCAGACATCCCCAATCTATCAATAATCACAGTATGATGGTGTGAGTGAGGATGTAGAGGATTAAGACATCCCTCAATCTATCAATAATCACGGTATGATGGTGTGAGTGAGGGTGTAGAGGATTAAGACATTCCCCAATCTATCAATAATCACAGTATGATGGTGTGAGTGAGGGTGTAGCGGATTAAGACATCCCTCAATCCATCAATAATCACAGTATGATGGTGTGAGTGAGGGAGAGGATTAAGACATCCTCAATCTATCAATAATCACAGTATGATGGTGTGAGTGAGGATGTAGAGGATTAAGACATCCCTCAATCTATCAATAATCACGGTATGATGGTGTGAGTGAGGGTGTAGAGGATTAAGACATTCCCCAATCTATCAATAATCACGGTATGGTGGTGTGAGTGAGGGTGTAGAGGATTAAGACATCCCAAATCTATCAATAATCACGGTATGATGGTGTGGGTGAGGATGTAGCGGATTAAGACATCCCTCAATCTATCAGTAATCACAGTATGATGGTGTGAGTGAGGGTGTAGCGGATTAAGACATCCCTCAATCTATCAATAATCACAGTATGATGGTGTGAGTGAGGGTGTAGAGGATTAAGATATCCCCAATTTATCAATAATCACAGTATGATGGTGTGAGTGAGGGAGAGGATTAAGACATCCTCAATCTATCAATAATCACAGTATGATGGTGTGAGTGAGGGTGTAGAGGATTAAGACACCCCTCAATCTATCAATAATCACAGTATGATGGTGTGAGTGAGGGTGTAGAGGATTAAGACATCCCCAATCTATCAATAATCACAGTATGATGGTGTGAGTGAGGGTGTAGAGGATTAAGACACCCCTCAATCTATCAATAATCACAGTATGATGGTGTGAGTGAGGGTGTAGTGGATTAAGACACCCCTCAATCTATCAATAATCACAGTATGATGGTGTGAGTGAGGGTGTAGAGGATTAAGACATCCCAAATCTATCAATAATCACGGTATGATGGTGTGAGTGAGGGTGTAGAGGATTAAGATATCCCCAATTTATCAATAATCACGGTATGATGGTGTGAGTGAGGGTGTAGAGGATTAAGACATCCCCAATATATCAATAATCACAGTATGATGGTGTGAGTGAGGGTGGAGAGGATTAAGACATTCCCCAATCTATCAATAATCACAGTATGATGGTGTGAGTGAGGGTGGAGAGGATTAAGACATTCCCCAATCTATCAATAATCACAGTATGATGGTGTGAGTGAGGGTGTAGAGGATTAAGACATTCCCCAATCTATCAATAATCACAGTATGATGGTGTGAGTGAGGGTGTAGAGGATTAAGACATTCCCCAATCTATCAATAATCACAGTATGATGGTGTGAGTGAGGGTGTAGAGGATTAAGACATTCCCCAATCTATCAATAATCACAGTATGATGGTGTGAGTGAGGGTGTAGAGGATTAAGACACCCTTAATCTATCAATAATCACAGTATGATGGTGTGAGTGAGGGTGTAGTGGATTCAGACATCCCCAATCTATCAATAATCACGGTATGATGGTGTGAGTGAGGGTGTAGAGGATTAAGACATCCCCAATCTATCAATAATCACAGTATGATGGTGTGAGTGAGGGTGTAGTGGATTCAGACATCCCCAATCTATCAGTAATCACAGTATGATGGTGTGAGTGAGGGTGTAGTGGATTCAGACATCCCCAATCTATCAATAATCACGGTATGATGGTGTGAGTGAGGTGTAGAGGATTAAGACATTCCCCAATCTATCAATAATCACAGTATGATGGTGTGAGTGAGGGTGTAGAGGATTAAGACATTCCCCAATCTATCAATAATCACAGTATGATGGTGTGAGTGAGGGTGTAGAGGATTAAGAAAATCCCCAATCTATCAGTAATCACAGTATGATGGCGTGAGTGAGGGTGTAGAGGATTAAGACATCCCTCAATCTATCAATAATCACGGTATGATGGTGTGAGTGAGGGTGTAGAGGATTAAGACATCCCAAATCTATCAATAATCACGGTATGGTGGTGTGAGTGAGGGTGTAGTGGATTCAGACATCCCTCAATCTATCAATAATCACGGTATGATGGTGTGAGTGAGGGTGTAGAGGATTAAGACATCCCAAATCTATCAATAATCACGGTATGATGGTGTGAGTGAGGGTGGAGAGGATTAAGACATCCCCAATCAATCAATAATCACGGTATGATGGTGTGAGTGAGGGTGTAGAGGATTAAGACATCCCTCAATCCATCAATAATCACAGTACGATGGTGTGAGTGAGGGTGTAGTGGATTAAGACATTCCCCAATCTATCAATAATTACAGTACGATGGTGTGAGTTAGGGTGTAGCGGATTAAGCCAGCAATACAGAACTAATGTAAGATCGTGTGTTTTATAGTACAAACTGAAAAACGTCATTTATCACAGTCAACAAATTGTTCAAATAAATCTGTATAAAAATATAAAGATATTTCTATTAAATATACACGGATACAAATGAATATAAAAATGAAAAAATAAAAATACACATAAACATACATATGAAATAACAAAGGGCAAAGAAGTAATTCCAACAGTGTAGACAAACTGGTGCTGTCAAATTTTCGGAGCAATCCGCTCCTTTATCAATACACAAAGAAACATAAAATTATTACACTACATCAAAAAAAAAAATAGTTATAGTATAAGAATAAATTTTAAATCAATAAGCCCCTCGGCTAGTGTTAGCCGAAGTTATAAACAACATATAATGAAATAACAAATATATAATATTTATATATTTTCTTTATCATTCTACAAAACTGTAACATAATGAGCTTGAACAAGAATGCAAATAGTACATGCATTATTTCCTTTTGAGTTTGATTATTAAAAACACCGGCACAGATTTTCGTTTTCATGATAGATGTCAGCTGCTGACGAACAAACTTACGGCACAGGGAATCGAGAAATGCAGGTTGATGAATACTATGAGCAAGTTTTGGTCTCCATCTTGGTCTCATTGAGAAATATTCTACATCCTATAGTATGGTATGAAGACGGGCGTTTTTTTTAATTTGCTTATTAGTATAGCCGCTGGTTGTGATTAAGAATTATGTCTCAGTTCTCACTTTACTTGGATGTGACCTAGATTTACTAGGCGAGTACCATCGATGAGACAGAATACGCTTACTCTTCCGAAACACCTGGTCTTATTTTCTTGTACTTTTACAAGGGTTTCCATGTAAATCTTTCCTTTGTTCATATTTGGCCCCTAGTTTAATCGATTTTGGGTTCGGGTTATGGTTTTGTTGACGCTTTGGTATTCTCTGACTTTTTGTGAAAGGGAACTTGCTCTTTTTGAAATAAGCATCTTAGAAATATGAACTACTTAAAAGTTGCCACTAAGTAGGTCTTCCATTCTTTCAACCGTAAGTGTTATATTTATACATCATAAACAAATAACTTTCATCTGTGTAAATCGGACAAGAAATGGTAAGTTAAACAAAATTGCCTCTGGCCTTGGAAATAGTTCACCAGATTTGTCCCAACACCTCGAGGAAAACAGTTTTGACTATTGACTGAATGGGCATATAAATTTCCTGTATACTAATACTCTCTGTGAAGGACACGTCGTTAACAAAATCCGGATTATATAGGATAGAATTCTGATTAATGTTTACATTTAAAAAGGGTCCGTATGTGTATGTACATTTATGCAATGTCAAATTGAAACAGAGCTTTGTAAGACTTATCCTCAGAATCACTTCTGCGTCCGAAAATGTCAAGTGTTTCACCTAATGGTGACGTCATTACATCAATGTTCCACGTGTTGTTTTCACCTCTATCATAGTTACTAGTTCCTATTCGAACAATGTCTATTACCGAAGAAGTGAGGCGGAAATGAACGTTCGTTTCCGCCGGAAGTGACTTTGTTTTTGGCTCGATTAGAGTAACGCGTCTAACCAGAGCTTCTGGGAAGACTTTTGGGAATGGCTGATATTGCTTTACTGGAGTTTTACAATGTATGAGATATTGCAACACCATATCGTAAGAAGAACCGTTATCTTTCTTTCCGTATATAACCAATTTGTAAAAGCCAGCTCTATTCATTCGTAAATGGACCACGAGCTCGCTCCGATCTTGTTCCAGCATGGTGTATTCATCACTGCCCTCGTCGTCTTCTGAGAAGGAAAGCTTACATAGAGCTTTTACAGACTCTGCGACAGGTAGACGAATTCCTAGTTCTCCTGTATCCGATTCAAACAACGCCTTTTTCGTTACTCCGGTGTCAAATCCATACTCTGCGTAGTTAGGTTCTGCTCCCCACAATCCAAAATGTACCGGAAATGGTTTGGCTGTTTTGTCTACCGTTTTACAGTCGACCAGGTACGTTACTAGACTATTTAAGCTGTTCTGTTCTCCCTGGTTACCAAACAAATCTAGTGTGTATTTCCCCGGTTTTTGAGGTCTGACCGTCACACAGTAGGTTGTCTCTCCTTCTCTCTCTATAAATACGCACTGGTTATGCGAAGTGCTATCCGGGCCTGTGAGCTTTGCGCCAACTTTGTGCAAATGCTTTCCCGTAGCAACAATCTTGACAACTACTTCTTTTGTGACCGGGATGGTTGCTTCCTTATGTGACACCAAATCTAGACCATACTGTGTAGCATGCTTAGATATCTTTACCATCTTGCTAAATGTCTCCAAGTCGCGTGGTTTGTTTAGTAACTGCCACTGCCCACTTAAACTCATGTCCTTTTTGATGTATGGAAAATGGTCGTTAATGAAAACTTCTGGGTCGGTCAAGAAGTAAAATTCCCCTTCATGCCTGTGAAATTTGTTGTCTCCGACATGGCCGGCATCCCACGTACAATCTACAAGACGCCATTCATTGTTTACGAAAACGACATTCCAGGCGTGGTTCGTATCTGTTTCGGTTGTTATGGCGACGCCCGCTTTGTGGCCATACCCCTTGGCATGTCCAGAAATCGTCTTTGCTGGAACACGTGCCGCTCTGAAATATCAGACAGTACATTGAGTCTGTATTGTACTAGGATCATTAAAATGTTAAACACGCGGTGAAAATCACAAATAACGCAGAAATAATATTTTGATTTTTTGGCCCCCTTTTAATTTAATTTCTAGCTTTTTATCTGGATACGTATACTTGTTAACATAGATAATTAAAGCAGAGATAATTTAATGTACTCGGAGTTCACAGTTTAAATGATCTCTTTACAAGTCAGGCAGCAGTATATAACAGTGTTTAGCAACCATGCCGAGTGTACAATCTGTAGTCTTGAAGTAAAAGACAACTGTAAAAGAACAACTCGTTATGTAATTGTCTGAAATTGCTTCTCGAAAATATTATTTAAATTTGTTTGTTAATTGAACTATTATACTAACCTGCACAGAGAGAGAAACAGGTCGGCGTAACCCTGACACACACTACAGCGGTTACGGAGCACACTTTCCGGATCATTTGACTTCTTTTGTGCTCCGTTCAGATTGAGGAAGCCCGCCACATCATAGCTTCAAAGATTCAAAACATTGAATAAGGATTAAGTAAACAGTCTGTCGACCTCAGTACACCTACATGTAAAAACCAATATTTTAACACGTGATTACCTAAAAACCAATATTTTAACACGTGATTACCTATAGACCAATGCTTATCACGTGATTACCTAAAAACCAATGCTTATCACGTTATTACCTAAAAACCAATATTTTAACTCGTAGTTACCTATAGCGTGTTCCATTTAGCGGAACGTTCCGGTTTTCCAGAACGAACCGGACGTTCCGCTAATTGGAACACGACGTTCCGCCCGAACGAACCGGTTCGCTGGGAACGTCTCATTTGAGGGTTCCAAGTTGGATCCAATATGGCGGCCAGTGAAAAGTTTTCGTTTCAGATGTTCAATAAATTGTAAATAAACCTAACTGTAACCAGTTAGACTGCATTTCATTAGTAAACTATATCATTACCGACTCTTAATGGCATCGTAGTGTGAAAAACATGTAAATAAAAGCGATAATTAGCATTGTTTTGCAGATTATCTGACTGAGCCGTGATGGTTATTTCCGGAAAAGTTGTTTCTTTTTTTCTTTTCGATTGTTAGATTTTCACCCTCAGGAATGGAATTCGGCACGTCCTGTTCCATTTAGCAGACCAGTTTCAAGTTGGCACATCTGGAACGTTCCGATAAAAGGAATACACTACCAATATTTTATCACGTAGACAAGTCGCTCGGTTAGATACCTTCGTTCCAGGTGTCATGTCATGCTAGTAAATTATCAGACACTTACTCTATATTGCGAGACACCCATTGGTAAATAGCCCGCACTTTCTCCAGTTGGTTCTTTGCTGGCTGACACAGATATTTTGCAAGCTCTTGGACAGATGCTGTAGCAGATTTAGGTGTCTGTAAATAGATTCATAAACATTGAAATACATCTCATAATAGATAAATAAGTTATGAAATCAGGGCCAGTGTTGCAAATGTTACAGAGACGGGCCTACAAGTTATATGTAACTTGATAAATATGTTGTATACAAGACGGGTGATAGTACGGTAAACCTCTGTCAGGTAAGCCCGTGACTTCCCCCGGGTGATTGTGCGGTAAACCTATGCCAGGTTTGCCCGTGACTTGCCCCGGGTGATAGTACGGTAAACCTCTGCCAGGTAAGCCCGTGATTTTCCCCGGGTGATTGTGCGGTAAACCTCTGCAAGTTGAGATATTGTTGGGGCCAGCAGTCTACTTACCTTAGTTACATGGTCATCGATGTTTTTAAACATGCTGACATCCGGTACGATATCCGTCTTCCTCAGTCTACTCGGCTTTGGAGGATAGTCCTCCTCGTCCAGAGCTTCCACTTCAATGCCTTCATCGATGTGGGATGTTTTCGAAGACTTTGACTGTTTCACGGACTTTGGTTGGGCTGGCGCGGGACGCTTGGTCGCAGAATTTTGTGTGGTTGAAGAAGTGCTCCTTGAAGAATTTCCTTGGTTTGTGGGCGGTTCGTTAAAGTTATCGTCTACATCACTGATGACTGTGTCCTGTGTCTCGCGACTTTTAGTCGGTTTTGTTTGAATGGAGGTTCCGCAACCCATGGTAGCTTACTCACTGATCTCCTATCTGAAACAAGTACCAGACGTACCCGTGTAAGTCATCTACCTTCTACCCACGTTACTTAGCAACCAATCAAAACAACTTCAAATCACACATACTTTAATTCATAGAAACATGAATACTTTCTTATCTATGGCACAATTACGCTTCGGAAAAGGAAATGACCATCGGTAGGGGAAGTTAAAAGGTCGCTAGAAGAAAACGCATCCACAAAAAACTAACTGTTTTACGACTGAGGTCAGTTGTTTTTCTCTCGTACCTCGCTGGATTAAGTTTGTCCTTGAAAGCATGCTATGTAAGAAACCTTTTAACTGTGTAACACAGGTCGTTTCAGGGCAATATTGAGGAGCAATAATAACGATTCAAAACTCGTACACTAAACAGTATTTTATAACTGTGTAAACTGTGACGTCACATGTGTATTAATATTCGTTCAGCAAATTCCATGTTACTTGAATATACTTTCTTAAATCAAGTGGATAACAACCACGAGTCGTGTAAACTGTGTCTTCCACTACCTCAGTCAGAAACAGCTGCAGTGAACCGCGGACTATATGCGCAACAACATCGCATTTTGTATATTCCTGTCGAGTGATGACCACGACAACAATAGATGATTGTTTCTACCACAATACCCTGCGTTATTCCATTCTCAGACCATTGTATAAACGTGCCGACTGTTGGATAAATATATTTATTACATTTTTATCAGTGAAATATCGAAAATTATTCATTTTATAAAAGTGATATTTTTCACTTGTGAAAAATATCACTTTTTTTATTTGACCAATCAGAACGCTGCTTACAAACGACGTTTGGGAAGATCAAAAGCTGCCACTGTAGATTTTCATATAAAAATGTAATAAACAGAATATCTAACAGTATCTTCAGTAATACCTAACATATTTCACTCGTGTGGCTAATATTTTGATATTTTTCACTCGTGCTGCGCACTCGTAAAAAATATCAAAATATTAGCCCCACTCGTGAAATATATTTTGTATTACTGAAGACACTGTTAGATATCCTCTATGTTATAATATCACTAGTGGTATATGATCTTCCGGACCTTTGATTGGTTGAGAAGTTGAATTTTGAAGGAAATCACGTGGTTCAAAGTCACGTGCAGATAGTTGACGTTGTTATCTTTAGGCGGTGGTATACGAGAAGCTATTTTTTGCGCATATAGTCCGCGGTTAACTTAAGCTGTTTCCAACTGAGATTGTGGTTGAAACAGTCCAAGATGGAGGCCTCCTCTGACAGCCTCCATCTATGAAGGTGGAGGATCTGAGGTCGAGGATACACTTGGACCGATGTTGCCAAAGCAGATCTCGATTGGGAGGCAATCGAACAGGCTGATCTACCAGAAGAGCTAGCAGCTCTGGAAAATTAGAGCTGTATCAGGAGACGAGGACACGAGTCCTCTTGAAACTTATGAAGCACCCTGCCCACCACATTGAACGGATGAACGTGTAATCACTCATACCATCCCAATTCAGAGATAGAGCATCTACTGCCCAAGCCTTTGGATCTGGCACTGGTGAGACATAGGTTGGCAACTGACAGTTCAGAGCTGTGGTCAACAGATCTACGTGAGGTCAGTCCAAAGCGTGATAATTATAAACTGTCCGGAAAACCGAGGGTTTCAAGCGCCATCGGCTGCCGAGGTCTGGAGAGGGTATCGGCCAAGATGTCCAGACTGCCGAAAATGCTTGACCTGGATAATCAATTGCAATTCAGACAGCAGTGAACTCTTATTCAGTGATATACCGCCCTGTAAGTGGAACCACGGCAGTAGAAGGTTGGACCGGTCAGCTCAGAGCAATGGGTGATAAAGAAGGATGCATTTCCTGTCATGCGTATGTACATGTACGAGGGCAGGTCAGAGGGGCCGCGAAAAGGAAGGTTTAGAGATCTCGTTCTTTTATTTTAAAACAGGAATCCTCCGGACCAAAATATTAGACCGGTTTACGCAAGTGTCCGGTTTATTACAAAAATCATGAAATATATAAAGTTTTGAAAAAAACACAAAGGAATCGTTCATGTATAAAAAATATAGACGATTTAATAATATCCAGCAAAATATAAAAGTGATACGGATTTTACAGAACAACTGTTGCATTGAAAAGTTCATAATTGAAGAGTTTGTTTGGATTATCGTATGATGAAAAACATAAAGGCTGGTATCGACAGTTCGGTTTAAAAGGACACTTTTATAAAGATTGGGTAATACGGTCACTTTTCAGAATAGACAGAGTCCGGAAAATACAAGTTGTATGGTGGGATCAAACGGTAAGACCGGAGTACACAGGGATCCGGATCCCACAGGGGCCGATTTGGAAAGAATATATTTTCAAAACCTTTTGGCTAATATTTATACTATAGGCTTTATGCTAGGTTTCCTATGTATACACGTTATTTTTACAGTATATGTATTTCCTATGTATATAATGTTTCAAGAAGGATAAATACCGTATACTGACTACTTTCATCGTTCGGTATCGATTTAAACAAGACAGATTAATTACAACGACAGTATTTTATTAAACACTAGGGTTTGAGTAGTAAACAAATATTTACTGGTGGTAACACTTGAGTTGGTTAAAGTATATACACAATCAAACAGTTCTCAAGTTTTCTCATTAATCAAAATCTGTTGACGAGATAGTCCCTGTACTGTGGTCTGGAAGTCAAGTCGTTAAAATGTTTTCTATGCCTTCACATTATCAAGGATAGTCAAACAACCTGACAATCTACCACTTTAAAATTACTTCCTGATCGGGTTAATACCTGACAATTTACCTATTTAGATATACTTTCTGACCGGGTTATTACCTGACAATTTACCTATCTAGATCTACTTTCTGACCGGGTTAATACCTGACAATTTACCTATCTAGATATACTTTCTGACCAGGTTAATACCTGACAATTTACCTATCTAGATATACTTTCTGACTGGGTTAATACATGGCAATTTACCTATCTAAATCTACTTTCTGACCGGGTTAATACATGACAATTTACCTGTCTAGATCTACTTTCTGACTGGGTTAATACCTGACAATTCACCTCTCTAGATTTACATTCTGACTGAGCTAATACCTGACAATTTACCTGTCTAGATTTACTTTATGATCGGGTTAATACATGACAATTTACCTATCTAGATCTACTTTCTGATCGGGTTAATACCTGACAATTTACCTGTCTAGATCTACCTTCTGACCGGGTTAATACCTGACAATTTACCTGTCTAGACTTACTTTTTGACTGAGCTAATACCTGACAATTTACCTGTCTAAATCTACTTTCTGCTCGGGTTAATACCTGACAATTTATCTATCTAGATCTACTTTCTGACCGGGTTAATACCTGACAATTTACCTGTCTAGATCTACTTTCTGATCGGGTTAATACATGACAATTTACCTATCTAGATCTACTTTCTGACTAGGTTAATACCTGACAATTTACCTGACAATTTACCTATCTAGATCTAATTTCTGACCTTGTTAATACCTGACAATTTACTTGTCTAGATCTTCTTTCTGACCTGGTTAATACCTGACAATTTACCTGTCTAGATCTACTTTCTGACCGGGTTAATACCTGACAATTTACCAGTCTAGATCTACTTTCTGATCGGGTTAATACATGACAATTTACCTATCTAGATCTACTTTCTGACTAGGTTAATACCTGACAATTTACCTGACAATTTACCTATCTAGATCTAATTTCTGACCTTGTTAATACCTGACAATTTACCTGTCTAGATTTACATTCTGACTGAGCTAATACCTGACAACTTACTTGTCTAGATCTTCTTTCTGACCTGGTTAATACCTGACAATTTACCTGTCTATATCTACTTTCTGACCGGGTTAATACCTGACAATTTACCTGTCTAGATCTACCTTCTGACCGGGTTAATACCTGACAATTTACCTGCCTATATCTACTTTCTGACCAGGTTAATACCTGACAATTTACCTGTCTAGATCTACTTTCTGACCGGGTTATCTACTTTCTAACTTGGTTGATACATGACAATTTACCTGTCTATATCTACTTTCTGACCGGGTTAATACCTGACAATTTACCTGTCTAGATCTACCTTCTGACCAGGTTAATACCTGACAATTTACTTGTCTAGATCTTCTTTCTGACCTGGTTAATACCTGACAATTTACCTGTCTATATCTTCTTTCTGACCTTGTTAATACCTGACAATTTACCTGTCTAAATCTACTTTCTGACCGGGTTAATGCCTGACAATTTACTTGTCTAGATCTTCTTTCTGACCTGGTTAATAGCTGACAATTTACCTATCTAGATCTACTTTCTGACTGGGGGAATACCTGACAATTTACCTATCAATATCTACTTTCTGACCAAGTTAATACCTGACAATTTACCTACCTAGATCTACTTTCTGACCTGGTTATCTACTTTCTGAACGGGTTAATGCCTGACAATTTACCTGTCTAGATCTACTTTCTGACTGGGGGGAATACCTGACAATTTACCTGTCTAGATCTACCTTCTGAGTGGGTTTATGCCTGACAATTTACAATATATCTAGATCTACTTTCTGACCGGGTTTTAACTGACCACAATAAATTGCATTGTTTTCCACTTACCAAAGTCACGCGCAACATTAAATTTTTAACACCACTCAATGTACCGATTGTTGATAGTTTTGGTACACGCACGACCCAAATTGTCTAAAGCACTGTTATCTTGCCCAAGGCAAAAAAAAAAAAAAATCATGGAAAACCATTTTTCGGAATAAGTTATACTAGCTCAAAATAATGACTTATGGATTTTGAAAAACACTTCTCGTCTGCTTAAGTTTCTTTTGCTGTTATTGAAAAACGTATGTTCACAATGTAAAAGGACATTGGTAAGATCACTGTTAAGATTTATTAAAGTAACTAGGCTTTTATATGGACCAGGTAACCCGGCTATTATATATTGACCAGGTAGGTAGCACAGGGCTCAATGTGTTTGTATTGATTCTATTTTGCAATACGATACCCTTGGTCTTTCGGTAACCATAGGGGCCTGAGAATCTAGACAAAGTACGTGTTGCAGTAAGTACATTTTCAGGCCCCTGTGGCAATAGCCACACTTCTGGCACCAATACAACAATGGTCATACATAGTAAATAATAGTATTTCCGAATACATGTCGCTTATAAAGGCGACACAGTACACTTTAATTAGCTCCTCACGTCCATACAATATGTTACGGTTATAAGTAGCGGAGTATACACGTATATCTATGTTAAACCGGGGTACCATGCTACCCTGTTCACACATTCCAGCAAGCATTTAAATTGACGTTTAAATATGTATAAAGCTATCATACCGCCATTAGTTATTATCATTAAATCTACCAGCAGACAAACAGCTGTGGTACACACAGTCGTCGGAACCAATGACATGTATTCCACACCCCATTGAAAATAGTTGTACATGGATTGCTTTCACCTATGTAATATACCTGAAATGTTTATTTATATACAATGGAATTGACACATGCTTTAACCACACGTTAGAAACATCAAGTGACTATATATGTATATTAACGACCACTAAGATCTCTAATTTCGGAGAATCAAACGCACTGTCTCATTACCTACAGAAAGTTCTGTCTTGATGAAATGTCTACAGAAAGTTTTGCCTTGATGAAATGTCTACCGAAAGTTCTGCCTTGATGAAACGTCTACCGAAAGTTCTACCTTGATGAAACGTCTACCGAAAGTTCTGCATTGATGAAATGTCTACCGAAAGTTCTGCCTTAATGAAACGTCTACAGACAGTTCTGTCTCGATGAAATATCTATCGAAAGTTATGCCTTGAGGAAACGTCTATCTAAGGTTCTGCCTTGATGAAACGTCTATCGAAAGTTTTGCCTTGATGAAACGTCTACCAAAAGTTTTGCCTTGATGAAATGTCTACCGAAAGTTCTGCCTTAATGAAACGTCTACAGACAGTTCTGTCTCGATGAAATATCTATCGAAAGTTATGCCTGGAGGAAACGTTTATCTAAGGTTCTGCCTTGATGAAACGTCTACCAAAAGCCTGCCTTGATGAAATGTCTATCGAAAGTTTTACCTTGATGAAATATCTACCAAAAGTTTTGCCTTGATGAAATGTCTACCGAAAGTTTTGCCTTGATGGAAAGTCTACCGAAAGTTCTGTCTTGATGAAATGTCTACCGAAAGTTATGTCATGATGAAACATTTACAGAAAGTTTTGCCTTGATGAAACGTCTACCGAAAGTTCTGTCTTGATGAAACGTCTAACGAAAGTTCTGCCTTGATGGAATGTCTACCGAAAGTTCTGCCTTGAAGAAACGTCTACCGAAAGTTTTGCCTTGATGAAACGTCTACCAAAAGTTCTGTCTTGATGAAATGTCTACCGAAAGTTCTGCCTTGATGAAATGTCTACCGAAATTTCTGTCTTGATGAAACGTCAACCGAAACTTCTGCCTTGATTAAATATCTATTGAAAGTTCTGACTTGATGAAATGTCTACCGAAAGTTCTGCCTTGATGAAACGATGGTTTTAATGTAACAATATACATTATTTTATTTCTATTAGAGGTCTATTATCAATCACCGGCACAAGGAAATGACGTCATAGCCTTTAAGATGGCGTCGATGAACGGTACAATGCTGTTTATCCGGATTTATTTTCAGCTTAATCGTATTGATTTCGTTTAGCTGATACGAAATAGTGTTGGCGTTGTCTCGATTACATAATCAGTGGACTTAATTGTGATAATAGTGTTACTCATTCAAATCACGATTAACATAATAACAACCAAAACTTGAAAACAAAATTTGGTGGTTTTTAGTCTCATCATATTGTTTTCCAAAATCATGGAAAACATAAGATTCACGGCCAATTGATAACTGGATTAATACATTATGAGCGGGGGCACAAAACCCAAGTTTGAGCAAAAACGGACGAATTCTATTGAAACCAAATTAACAACACGATAACAAAGTAGGAATAGATAAATAAATAAATAAATAAATAAATAATAAAACATCTCGACATCAATAACATAAGAAAATAACATGAGTTTTGAACTAAAGCTAAGTAGTAGGGTATATGTACTACTTGTTTAAAGAAAATGTTTAGAATTAGATTTATTTTCACAGTTTTTTGATATTTGTTAGCGAATAATTAAGGAAATAAATACAAGATAGGTTATGTAGAGTTATAGGTATTATCATTTATATTCAGTTTAATTTCATAAAAAAAAAATACTTACGAAATGAAAGGAAATCGACGTACCTGTTTGCAAAAAATAATCTTTTCACTCTACACCACAATACCTGGACCTAATTCATATCGTCTCAAGAGGGAAATAGCAACCATCTCCAAAACACTGTAGATCGGCACTCCCACTGTCACAATTAAAGTCCTATCATAGCTTTATACCTCGCTGACACGGGTCGCAATCGAAAACGTGTACAGAAGTACTCAACGATAGTTGTAAAAATAGCACGTGTGTATAAATCGGGTCTGTCAATACTTGTTTAGACTCCGTGTGGTCGAAGTACACGGTAGTTGTGAAGTGTCGATCCGTATATCTTACTGATTAAAAATAAACCAATTGGTCAAAACCGAAATAAGTTTTTGACATTATGTACATAGTTTATTTTACATAACAGAGAGGTTATTGACCAACTAAATGGATTTTAAATATGACCTGAATGACTAAGCCATACACATAGGTAGACACTGGGTAAATGGTCCACAGTGGCAGTGGTACTAGTACCTAGATATGAGGGTAGTTCTAGCGCTTATGTATGAGAGTGGTTCTAGTACTTATGTATGATGGTAGTTCTAGTACCTAGATATAAGGGTAGTTCCAGTAACTAGATATGGGGGTAGTTCAAGTAACTAGATATAAGGGTAGTTCCAGTAACTAGATATGGGGGTAGTTCAAGTAACTAGATATAAGGGTAGTTCCAGTAACTAGATATGGGGGTAGTTCAAGTAACTAGATATAAGGGTAGTTCCAGTAACTAGATATAAGGGTAGTTCCAGTAACTAGATATAAGGGTAGTTCCAGTAACTAGATATGGGGGTAGTTCAAGTAACTAGATATAAGGGTAGTTCCAGTAACTAGATATGGGGGTAGTTCAAGTAACTAGATATAAGGGTAGTTCCAGTAACTAGATATGGGGGTAGTTCCAGTAACTAGATATAAGGGTAGTTCCAGTAACTAGATATGGGGGTAGTTCAAGTAACTAGATATAAGGGTAGTTCCAGTAACTAGATATAAGGGTAGTTAAAGTAACTAGATATAAGGGTAGTTCCAGTAACTAGATATGGGGGTAGTTTAAGTAACTATATACAAGGATAGTTCCAGTAACTAGATATAAGGGTAGTTAAAGTAACTAGATATAAGGGTAGTTCCAGTAACTAGATATGGGGGTAGTTCAAGTAACTAGATATAAGGGTAGTTCCAGTAACTAGATATGGGGGTAGTTCAAGTAACTAGATATAAGGGTAGTTCCAGTAACTAGATATAAGGGTAGTTAAAGTAACTAGATATAAGGGTAGTTCCAGTAACTAGATATGGGGGTAGTTTAAGTAACTATATATAAGGATAGTTCCAGTAACTAGATATAAGGGTAGTTCCAGTAACTAGATATGGGGGTAGTTCAAGTAACTAGATATAAGGGTAGTTCCAGTAACTAGATATGGGGGCAGTTCCAGTAACTAGATATGGGGGCAGTTCTAGCGCTTATGTATGAGAGTGATTCTAGTACCTTTAGATATGAGGATAGTTCTAGTACCTAGATATGAAGGTAGTTCTAGTACCTATATATATGAGGATAGTTCTAGTACCTAGATATGAAGGTAGTTCTAGTACCTATATATATGAGGGTAGTTTTAGTACCTAGATATGAAGGTAGTTCTAGTACCTATAGATATGAGGGTAGTTTTAGTACCTAGATATGAAGGTAGTTCTAGTACCTATATATATGAGGGTAGTTTTAGTACCTAGATATGAAGGTAGTTCAAGTACCTAGAAACGAGGGTAGTTTAAGTACCTAGATATGAGGGTAGTTCTAGTACCTATATATATGAGGGTAGTTTTAGTACCTAGATATGAAGGTAGTTCAAGTACCTAGATATGAGGGTAGTTTAAGTACCTAGATATGAGGGTAGTTTTAGTACCTATAGATATGAGGGTAGTTCTAGTGCCTAGGTAGGAGGATGGTTCTAGTACTTACGTGTAAGGGTTGTTCTAGTATTTAGGTATGGTATTGGTAATAGTACTTATGTATGGAGGTAGTTCTAGTATCTATGTCTGAGAGTAGTTCTCGTTTTTAGGTAAGAGGGTACATCTACTGCCTAGGTATAATGTGTATTCTAGTATATAGGTTTGAGGGTAGTTCTATAGTTTAGGTATGGGAGTTGTTTCAGTACTAAGGTAGGAGGGTAGCTATAGTCACTAGGTATGAAAGTAGTTCTAGTATCTATGTCTGAGAGTAGTTCTCGTTTTTAGGTAAGAGGGTACATCTACTGCCTAGGTATGATAGTTATTCTAGTATATAAGTTTGAGGGTAGTTCTATAGTTTAGGTATGGGAGTTGTTTCAGTACTAAGGTAGGAGGGTAGTTATAGTCACTAGGTATGAAAGTAGTTATAGTATCTAGGTATAGAGGTAGGTCTAGTTCCTATGTATGAGGGTAGGTCTAGTTCCTATGTATGAGGGTAGGTCTAGTTCCTATGTATGAGGGTAGGTCTAGTTCCTATGTATGAGGGTAGGCCTAGTTCCTATGTATGAGTGTAGGTCTAGTTCCTATGTATGAGGGTAGGTCTAGTTCCTATGCATGAGGGTAGGTCTAGTTCCTATGCATGAGGGTAGGTCTAGTTCCTATGCATGAGGGTAAGTCTAGTTCCTATGTATGAGGGTAGGTCTAGTTCCTATGCATGAGGGTACGTCTAGTTCCTATGTATGAGGGTACGTCTAGTTCCTATGCATAAGGGTAGGTCTAGTTCCTTTGTATGAGGGTAGGTCTAGTTCCTATGGATGAGGGTAGGCCTAGTTCCTATGTATGAGGGAAGGTCTAGTTCCTATGTATGAGGGTAGGCCTAGTTCCTATGTATGAGGGTAGGTCTAGTTCCTATGTATGAGGGTAGGTCTAGTTCCTATGCATGAGGGTAGGTCTAGTTCCTATGTATGAGGGTAGGTCTAGTATCTAGGTATAGACGTAGGTTTAGTTCCTATGTATGAGGGTAGGTCTAGTAACAAGGTATGGGGTTAGGTCTTGTAACAAGGTATGGGGGTAGGTCTAGTTCCTATGTATGAGGGTAGGTCTAGTAACAAGGTATGGGGGTAGGTCTAGTTCCTATGTATGAGGGTAAGTCTAGTTCCTATGTGTGAGGGTAAGTCTAGTTCCTATGTATGAGGGTAGGTCTAGTAACAAGGTATGGGGGTAGGTCTAGTAACAAGGTATGGGGGTAGGTCTAGTTCCTATGTATGAGGGTAAGTCTAGTTCCTATGTGTGAGGGTAAGTCTAGTAACTAGGTACAATTGTGTATGATAGTAGATCTACTGACAAGGTATGATGGTACTTCTAATGCCTAGGTATGTTATGCCAGTTATTCGATGACTGTTTGGTTGAACTCTTACCGATTTGATATTGGTCTGTGTGACGTATTTTGAAAGTACAGTACGTAAGAGTTCAGTAAAATTCTGCCGAACACATGTAATACCATTTTTTCCAAACTTTGCGGAAACGTCTGTCATCATTTTCATATATATAACTTTAACATCATGTCTGTCAGATCAACTCCCACCATAAACTGAGTATAGCCTGAAATCATACACGGTTTACTGCTGTCTAGAGAGTCTGCCTTATAAAACGTTGATATCAGGCCAACTGGTTTACTCTTTTCTTTGTCTTCCCTGTATGCCATTGCAAGAACGGGTCCTTGACGCATATATACCGACCCCCCCCCCCCCCCCCGCTGTATTATAGCCCGTTTTATTAGTTTCGGCATGTACCTGTTTTTCCGCAGTGTTCCTGTGAAATACGTGTTCATGCGCATCAGCTGTTTCGTAAGATTTATTGAAGAAACGAAACTGTCCCAAAACATGGGGTTTCCTTTCCTAAGAAGGTTAGGAGCAACATGACGACAACACTATTGCCTTTTAACTGTCCCGCTGGTGGGGGGTCAAACGGTGAACCTCGGTAAACTATTTATTATTCTCAAAACATATCCTGTTATGGATTCAGCCAATATCCAGAACTTAATACCCTCTGCATCAATTTAATTTTGTGGAAAATGCCTAAATCCAATGTACATTTTCGCAACCAAATTTACTTTTCTGACTTGGTATATATCTACTGAAGCATTGATGTTTTTCCGTTTGTCTTAACTAGACTTTCGTCAACAGACACTTCTTTCCTTGGCTGGTAGTAAATCAGAAACTTTCTATTGACAAAATCTATCAATGGCTGAAAGCGTACTGCTGGGCTGTACACTCGACTAACGCTCGTGGGAAGTTTGGAACAGTCTACAACATGCAAAAACTTCAACAGACATTGAAATCTGTTTCTGCTAAACATACTACTTCGGAACCACGGTGTGTCCTGAGAGGCGTACTTTTTGTTCCAATATTGTGGGATGCTGGGTTTGCGAATCATACCCATATCGAAAAGAACCGCGAAAATCTCTTATATTCCGAGATGGCCAGTCATCCATACTTCAACCAAGCTTGCAATCTAGACGTTGGTAGGATTGTCTGTTCTTCAACAAATCCTTAACATACCTGAACAAAATGAACGAATTTGAAACTCTGCCACTCACAAACAACAGGATTAGAGATGACAAAACGACAAACTCTCCAGGAAAAATTAACAAAACATGTCTAGTTTTGCGTAAAAATACTCTAAACATCCTAGTTTAGGTGCAAAACTAGCTGTAACAAATTATCAGGTCCCTGTGATGAAAACTTGGTTTTGGATGTAACTTGTTATGTATTTTGAACATGTGTGTTTCTTCACCAAATCAAGCAGAAGATTTTAAACATGAATTGTATGTCCACCGTAATATTACGATTGTAAAATTGACACCTTTCAACTGTTGAATTTGTAATTGTCTATGTCATCACTTGTTTAAAATATTTTGTTGACAGGAGAATTAATTTTAAGTTTCCATAACTTGTATCAAATCCTGTGTACCAATATTGGACAATGAATATGTTTAAAGAGTAACTGTAGTGCAAATAAAACCATCTTTTGTGTATGGAAAGATTGATAAACAGTTCGTGAGATAATTCACACGAAAAATATTTTTTTGTAAAAATTACGAAGTTTTGACCACTTTTCTAAATTTCACACCTGAACGCAAATCAGAAAATCCCCGATTTTGCCATACGACCGGAAGTGACGTCACAACGGTGACCGCAATGATAGACTTGTGTAGTCATTATATTAAAATTATATGAATCGTATCTCGACTTGTTATTTGTATAGAGTCTTCTATTCAAGAACATGACACTAATTATATACCAAGGTTGTATGGAGTTCATTAATGACCCTACTGATAATTCCAAGGGGTTGTATGCCCCAGGGGCCCGTAATTAGTGGCGAAGGGGAGGGGGGGGGGGGGGGGGGGTCGGGAGTTCCACAGGTGTGCGTCACACGTGGTCATGATCACTCGACCATAAATCAATTACCGCCGGCTCGCTAACATGATTAACAGGTTATTATTTTGTGGAAACTTTAAGACTTCAAAACATGCACTTGATATGATTAGGTATTAATTTTCTCATATTTTATTTCATATAACACCGCTAAAACGGCGTGTGTATTCACCGATGGTCACGTTGATTGCATGCACATATCAGCACAACTACTCTCCTTTTCACCCTTGGCGGATCTCACGGCAAACTCGATGTTCCCGCTCCTGCATTTTGATTGGATGCGGCTAGGTTTAGCCGACCAATCAAAACGCGCGCTGCAGTTGTTTATAACATTTGTTTATTTCCGTGCGCCCACGGAAACATGTCGTATCTGTAACAACATGTTGCCAACGAAGTCTAGACGTGTGATTTTTGGCCCGACATTCACCGTTTTCGACCAGTTGAATTATATTTTGGGATATGTCGCCGATCATGCAGATAAAAAAACAGATACGTGTGTGGATTTTGTTTTACGAAGTTGAACAAACTATCGACTATGATCTTATTCATAAAATGAAAATGTTACAAAAAGAAAACACAAGCTTATTTCCCTGTTCTTGTTCCAACAAAAACATCATTTCCATTGTTGATTGAGCTGATTGATCGTCTCTGTGTCTCACGAAGTTCTTGAATTTCAAATTTTTCGCATATATAGCATGTTCATCAAAGGGCGCTGCCATTTTCTGTTTATTTGTTGAATCGTACACAAAAAGTACGAGCTATTTGATTGGTCAGGAATTACGTAAAACAAGGGACACAACTGCAATAGTCCACTAGATGGCGCAGTGCGGGAACATCGAATTTGCCGGGAGATCCGCCAAGGGTGAAAAGGAGAGTAGCGTATTGTACACCCTTGGCTTGCGAAGTTGATATCAGCAGGAACTGATCGTAACACCTTTTAAAATGCACGCTGAAAATTTTTAATGCATGTCGGTCGGCTGTATAAATACAAAACTACCTAGAAACAACCTCAAACAAACAGATAAGGAAAAGGATATTTGTGTTGCTTTAGACCACGGACTTAGATATAATCTAATTCTGTGTATAGACTCGGAACTTCGAAAACCATATATCTTATTGGACTTCAAAGAAGAACAGTTAGTAAAGTCATATATTTACATTTGCTCTGCATTGCCTCTATATAACACTACCAAGGCCAAGTTCCGTGTTATGAGAGCATAACACTGGAGTGGTCATAATGACGTCATTACGATTATGACGTCATAATCATAACGTTGGAAATAGCCGGCCGATACTGGCTGTTCGCTGTTCCATTTATTAGAAATCTACCTCAAATTTTCAGAACAAACGTAGAATAAAGATATAAATTTATTATGAAAACCTATGGGAAAATGTAAATATAAGCATTAAACATCATTCTGTTCCGTGTTATGGTCCTATAACACGGAACAGAATGATGTTTAATGCTTAAATAGAGCGACAAGACCAGCCTTTTTATACGTACAATGCGATGTACGTATATTGGAAAATAAAAATATATAACTAAACTGTTTTGACGGGTATCACATTTCGACTTCTTTTATCGTTATCATATGTTTGAGAAATTATAGGTGTGTATTAAAGTTAACAGCTTTCTATCCATTGATAATTTATTAATGTCTATGCAGTATAAAAAAAACCCATTTCAAATCGTGAATATTGTAAAATAAATAGAATTCGAGCGAAATCCTGATGTTACCTGACTTCTGGCACATACATCGAAATAGAAATCAAGAACAATGTATTTCGAATTCTGTTTGAGAAAAAATAAGATTAGATCTTTGAAAACCCCTGTGTTTTTCTGACAAGAAATGAACATGGAACATCTTTTGAAAATAAGATGAGAAGATTACTTAATTGGTTTTAATCACAGGCACTTGTGGCCAGGAGAATAGTCATCTAAATATATAGATATTTGCAAAATATGAATAATTAAAATAAAATATAAAAACTGACTTTAACAATTTTCTTTTTATGTTATTAATCATCTAAAACCATAATGAAAGTATTTGCCAAATTTCAGCTTGATACGTCAAGCGGTTAAATTTCACAAAAAAGAGTGTCTGATAGTCAATTTTTTTGTTAAATTAAACCGCTTGACGTATCAAGCTGAAATTTGGCAATTATTTTCAATATGGTTTTAGATGATTAATAACATAAAAAGAAAATTTGAAAATTCAGTTTTTATATTTTATTTTAATTATCATATTTCGCTATGTTATCTATATATTTAGATGGCTATTCTCCCTGCCACAAGTGCCTGTGGTTTTAATCCGCATTTTATTCATTTATGTTAAAAATAAAATATGAAAAAACTGTGATACAGACATACCAGGGACGTATATGTGCATATACGTCCCTGAGACATATCAAGCAAGTTTTCAACAGAACTTTTCTCGTTGAATAGAAGAGTCAAACTCGAAATTAAAAAAGTGTCATATACTGTGTGAGTTGACGGTGGGTTAAGGAAATTTCAAAAGATACATGTGCACTCGATAGTCTATGTTCCAGTCGAGATCTACATGTAACTACAGATTTAGAGTACACATTTTGAAGTTATAAAGAGGGGATAATAACCGCAACATACTCAACTATTACAATTTAGTTAACTTTGATAGCCCCCTCCCCCCACCCCTCTCCAATTTTAATTACTTGCTTTTTGAGTAACAAGTTACGTGTGAAGTTATCGAACTGACCAGGTAGATTACCCCGTTAATCTGATGGACACTGTAATCCAATTACGTAATATAATGGACACTAACATGAGATGTACAATATTCAAAGGTATTATTATAAGAGTCACTCTTGAATCATTGGATAAATGATATGTATAATTGACATTATAAATGACACAGAGTATTACAATATGATACCGCATATATATATATGGGTCCATTAAAATGAATTTGAACACTATATTTATGAAAGAATCAAAATAAAGTTATTTCAATGACAATTTCAGATGATTCTCCCGACCCTCATATTATGGTACGTCCCTTAATTTCATTGTATAATACATTTTGAATCATTAATCAACCAGACGTACATATTACTATTATATATAGAGAGACATAGGACCCAATTTCTTGTGTTCCCGTTGTGACGTCACCAATACGTGTGCACAACTTTTAGCGGTTCGCGGAGCTTGTGGCAAATTAAAACAGGTAAAAAACCAAACTTCAACCTGTCGTAACTTTGTAACCGGTCGGCCGATTTCGATGCGGTTTTCGACAATGTATTAATGCCGACACAACGAGTCTGTATGGGCGGCCGTTTTAGGATAAAATACGTTATCTACTTAAGTGCAAAAACTTTTACACTTAAGGTGACAGTACCCAAATTGGATCACCAAACCATCATTTTATTCATTCATTAAAATATCTGAGGAGGAATTATATCCATTAATGGTTGAATCAAAAGAAGAACATCGATGGGTGTTCTTACAAAAAAAAATAACACTCGATGTTCACGTTGGATATTTATAGAACGCTCTGACATCACCAATGACCGGTTCGAGATTTTTCGAATTTGAGGACCCAAATCGGATCAAGACTTGAATTTTGAAGTATTTTACATTTCAAATTAATATTTTTGTTGTAGCATATCAACATTTAATGATGTCCTTTAGAATTTATATGAAAACAAGTATTTCTATCGAGTGGATTTATTTTTATAGATCAAAACAGAACGCATAGTCGTTGCACGCACCATTTTTTTCAGAAACGTAACAAAACGCAAAATTTTCAGATTCAATACTGTTTTATGGCATATTTAAACTAAAAACTAATGATATGTGGACATAAAATTATGTGTGACCATCTATTCTAAGACTAAATTTTTGTTACAATCAATCTGTTGACACTGTTGTTGATTTAGAAGTAATTTTGAAAAAAGTGATCCGATTTGGGTACTGATCCGATTTGGGTACTGTCACCTTAAGTGCAAAAAAACCAACTGGTCATTATGTAGATTTTACACTTAAGTGTAAAACATTTCCACTTAAGTGCAAAAACATTTTTTTGCACTTAAGTGCAAAAAACACCGATATGATTTTGAGAATAACATCCACCGACAAATTCGTTTTCGACTGATCCGAAATTAAGCTCAATGATTGGTCGACCAATGACCAGTGTTCTATCTATCAATCTCGACCAATCAAATCGTGCGTACTACCGCAGTGTGTCCTAGCGATGAGTAAACAATATGGCGGCTTCCATAAAACGTGATATACACAGGAACTTGAATTGTATATAGGCTTTTGCAAGAATTGTATCCAAACGTCAACTTTATTGATAGTAATAGAGGTGAGATTGTATTATGAACTTCAAAAATGATATGTTTAATTTTTTTAATAGTCCATTAGTTAATTATTATACCACTGAATTGTTTTGCATTGCATATATTTTATAGTTGACCTGGTTGGAATAATAATTAATCTAATTAATATATGTGTATCAATGTGGTTCAAAAGAGGTAATTTATTCGAGAATGTCCTTTAAGTCAGATAATTTTTATGTCTACCTTCTTCCCCTTAATTCTATCTTCAGTCATAAAATTTAACATGAATTCCATGTATATTTTAACTGTGAAATTAAAGATATTAGTTTACTTTCCTACAAAATTTGTTTATTTTAGGTTTTGAACAAATTTTGATAAATGTTTTACTATATATATCTCATTTGTGCCCAATTATCATCTGTTTTAAGTTTTAAATTGTCACAATACAGTAAGACAGTCTGACTCTTGGAAACAATGATCAGTGTGGACTAACTACAATTTAGTTAAATAAATGTCAATAGCTGTCACTTTCATTAGTGTCAGGGGCAGCTGTTCCGGTACATGTGTACACTAAGTAAGCACCTGTGACTGTGCCAACATTTTGAATTTCTTTGACACTTTGTTTTGACAGACAGTGACAGTCATTAATTTATTCCTTAAAAAAATCTTAGTAATTTGCTTACAAAGACATACAATGTATCTTTTCAATTCTTGATTGTAAGAAACCAATGTTTGATTTGCATATATCAAAGTTTGAAGACACCACAATTACATAGGATTATACAATGAAAGCAACACTAAAGTTTTAATGTTTATTTTTTAACATAATAGACTCTAAATGAATCTCCCTGTTATATTTATATAATGGGAAAAAAATAAAAACTATTTGAATGTTTCAGCACCAGTTATATGAAATAAAGATTTAAACAGTAATCATAATTTAACCTTTAATTGTGGCCACAATTTGAAATAAAAAAAACTTGCAGTCTCACGAACAGTCTTTAACAGGCAAGGGGATACTTAGCCTATATTATTATTTTATTATAATACACTAAATGTGTGTTGTCAAGTAGATAAAGCTAAAAAATAATACAACAATCAATGGTGTACATGCTTTTCATGCTTTTAATATTCATGATAATGTTTGGCATCTGTTATCATATGTTGAGTGGTGCAATGGATAGCTAGCATACTTGCATTTCCACAAGGCAACCAGGGTTCGATTCCCTAACTGGATGTGAAAAAAACATGGGGTCACCTGCCCGACCACATGGGTTTTCTTCAGGTACTCAAGGAAAGGTTTCCTCCCACAATAAAACCCTTCAGGCTAACGTCTGGGACAACAGGAATTATTAATATAAGTTGAATAACTTGCTTCATAATTATTTCAAAATATTATCATAATTAAGATGCAGGCATGAAAGTACTAAAATGTACAAGATAAGTATGCATGAAATGTCCAAAAAGGTCTAATACCTGTGGACAGCCCATGAAAACTCAGAAGTTTATTTCCAATGGGGTATTTAAGATATTGATCACAGAAAAAGATTTTGGCAGAGAAACTTAAACAGATAGTAAAATAATATTTTAGGTGGAATGGACATTATCTGCACACATCCATACATATTATATCATCCTATTCAGGCCTGCATGGCAACAGACAAACTATTCCAATCGTGAATTCCATTATAATTAAAATAAATCAGTTTTATATTGAACATTTTTACATTTTGCTTTACAGTATGCTTGTTATGATTGACTTTACACTAATACAGACATTATAAATCCATTAAATGATGGATCATCGATTAGATAATACTAAGTGATAAACCGTCATGGAGTTTTACCCGATTTCCAAAATTAGATCCTATGCTTCCATTTATATTTGCTTATTTATTTTTGCTAGTATGTGTTTATTTCCACTTAAGTGCAAAAGATTTATTTCCACTTAAGTGCAAAAGATTTATTTCCACTTAAGTGCAAAAGATTTATTTCCACTTAAGTGCAAAAAATTTATTTCCACTTAAGTGCAAAAGATTTATTTCCACATAACTGCAAAAGATTTATTTCCACTTAAGTGCAAAAGATTTATTTCCACTTAAGTGCAAAAGATCTATTTCCACTTAAGTGCAAAAGATTTATTTCCACTTAAGTGCAAAAGATTTATTTCCACTTAAGTGCAAAAGATTTATTTCCACTTAAGTGCAAAAGATTTAATTCCACTTAAGTGCAAAAGATTTATTTCCACTTAAGTGCAAAAGATTTATTTCCACTTAAGTGCAAAAGATTTATTTCCACTTAAGTGCAAAAGATTTATTTCCACTTAAGTGCAAAAGATTTAATTCCACTTAAGTGCAAAAGATTTATTTCCACTTAAGTGCAAAAGATTTATTTCCACTTAAGTGCAAAAAAATTATTTCCACTTAAGTGCAAAAGATTTATTTCCACATAACTGCAAAAGATTTATTTCCACTTAAGTGCAAAAGATTTATTTCCACTTAAGTGCAAAAAAAATATTTCCACTTAAGTGCAAAAGATTTATTTCCACTTAAGTGCAAAAGATTTATTTCCACTTAAGTGCAAAACAATTATTTCCACCTAAGTGCAAAAAATTTATTATACTTAAGCTTAATTAAAAAAATTATTTCACTTAAGCGTTATAAAACTTCTCACCAATCAGAACGCTGCTTACAAGCGACATTTGGGAAAATCAGAAGCTGCCACTGTAGATTTTCATATAAAAATGTCATAAACAGAATATCTAACAGTGTCTTCAGTAATACCAAATATATTTCACTCGTGTGGCTAATATTTTGATATTTTTCACTCGTGGTGCGCACTCGTGAAAAATATCAAAATATTAGCCCCACTCGTGAAACATATTTGGTATTACTGAAGACACTGTTAGATATCCTCTATTTATTTCACTTAAACGTAATAATTTCAGTGCTTATACATAATAAAACTTTAAGTAGTCTACCAAATACATAACTAATGGCAATTATCTTTAAAAAAACCTATAGAATTTTATTGTCTAGCATGTGCTTCCTTCTTGGTTTCTTTGCTACTCTTTAGTATTAGATATATCAAACACATGAATACAAATGTATGTATTTTATTTATTCACCAGATGCAATCAACGTAAATATAGTCGTTGTTATAAATCAAAACAATGGCTGTAAATATGAAATAAGAAAACATATTCTGCTTATTTTGTAATGTAATTCACAGCTGCTCTTCGAGTTGCAAAACAATGTCACAGAAACATGCATTGCTTAGTTATCGATTACTACAGAAGTAACTGAAGCTGCAAAGTGTACAGAGAAGTCAAGATGTCCAAAACATAATGAACTTTATTGAAGATTGTCCATCCATGTAGCCATTGGTAAATGAACCCTCCACCTGCATAAAAAAAAGAAATCAGGTTTTAATACCTCGATACCCCAAATTTTCAGAAGGTTTAAGAACGTGTATAAACAGCGGATACAAAGTGTTTATATTATTAACTGGTGTGCATGCCTTTATTGTAAAGTGAAATTCAAAGGATTTATGCTCAAAATCCTGAAACCAAGCCCCTATGGACACAGGACAGACTAGTTCGAAGGATTCTGACTCTCTGACACGCTAAATATTTGGACGATAGGTCAGAGAGTCAGAATCCTTCGATATAGTATAAGGACAGACCTACAAATGTATGTCACTATGAAATGATTGACAGATGATTATTTCACTTCACTCGACTGGGACCCCCTCCCACTACTATATTTCACTTCATTGGACTGACACCCTCCCACTACTCTGTATATATACAGTAGTGGGAGGGGGGTCAGTCCCGTGAAGTGAAATAATCATCTGACAATTGTTTCATAGTGACATACATGTAGGTCCGTGCCTACCCCCTGTGCCTGTGGACAGAAGTGTCAAACCAACTGAAGTTTGACAGTTTTCTGGAGTTTCATGACATCTACAGGCATAATACATAGTAAATTATATACCAAATTTAGGAAAATTATTTCTCTGTTGATCAAGACCACTCCCAGTGAGATATCTTGAATGGTTACAAGATGTATGTCAAAATCACATGAGAGATCTAGACCACAGGTGCTTGTGGACATGAATGTGACTATATTTACATTGAATGTAGAAGGCAATATATACATATACGATGTTTCATAACAATATAATGCTAAATTATAAAGTTAACAATAACAACCTAAGCAGAGTAGCCTTATAAAAGCCTACAAAATTCAATGAAAAATTAGTCACACTCAGTGACTCATGTCCACAATGCAAGCACCTGTGATCTAGACGAGGCTCTAGTGTAGTTGTTTATTCATCAAATCAGGGTCCTCATGGGGCAGTATATGTACATTTACGATAATGATATCGATACAAGTTGCCATAATTTTTTTAATGAATTGTTGCTTATAATCTACCTTAGTTCGTGTGATTTAGGCCAATCACTGAATCAGTGCACGTGTTGACAGTGATGTCTTCGTCTGTTCGTTAGCGAGGCTTTTGTGAGATTGTGTAGTCTGCCAATCAACACATTGTCATGCATCGCATTTCTGTCGTGGACCCACGTAACATATATATCTTTTGACATGCAAGTTCTCCCCATATGACACTTCCGATAACGGCCGTATTAGCCTTTCTTGGGGAAAATCCTACCGCAATCACCTCTTTACCTCCGCCGCCATGTTGAATGTTTGGGCATGCGCAATAGAGCAGTAAGCGGAACCGACCCATTACGACAGGAGGGAAGAGAGGAAATCTTTTGCACTTAAGTAACAAGGTACATAATGTAAAAAGAAAACCACATAATGATTTAAGTACGTTATTTGCATTATGTCTTTTTTATGCTTAAGTGCAAAAGATTTGCACTTAAGTGAAAAAGTTTTTGCCATTATGTGATTTTTTGCCATTATGTCCAGTTTTTTGCACTTTTGCACTTAAGTGCAAAAACTTTTGCACTTAAGTAGATAATGTAATTTATCCTAAAACGGCCGCCCATAAGTCTGATCATTTCAGTTTCTATTTGCACTACAGTTACTCTTTAAAGTAAAATCGAATAACTTAAAAGTATTAAACGGATACGAACACACCTTATAATTTGTTACGTAGAGCCTGTTTCTATTTTTTTTGAAATATTATATTTATTTAACTTATATCTTCAGGTTTCGTTATCATCCTGTAATCACGTACACATGTACATATTGACCTTGCGTGTCCAGGTCACGCCCAAGGTCAGCCACGGGTACGGATCGACAGGCTGTCGCAGCTGTTGTCGGCGAACGATGACCTACATAGGCTCGCTTATTGTACAACGGGAGGCAACTCGAAGTCTTACTAATTATAACATATGTATACGAACTATTTCAGTGGATTCGTGTACAAGCATGTACACATCTTACAATCTACAGATATATTTTGTCAAAATGCCTTGTTATCAACGCCAAACACAGGCCCGAAATAAGTGGGTACTATATAAACGAGACATTTCCAGTTCAACTACAAGATATTAAGTGAGAACTTTCGCTTTCATGTTAACACTCATGATCAGGTTCAGAGAACTGGATCCCGGAAGTGAATCATAGAAATCGACGACTGTTGTCCCCATCAGGGTTTCCCTCCTAGATATGCTCTGCGCTGTAAATATCGACAGAGTTTCACACCCAGAGACTTCACCAGAGGGTAAAGTATATATGTCGACTTTTATTTGTGAATTAATTATTGTGTTTTGCCCTATTTGGCTATTCTCCCAGATCTACTTTCGATTTGCGTCCAAACTATACAACAAAATTACAGAACCAGTGTGTTAGTATTTGACATCAACAGTAAATATTTTCACGTTACTCAGCTATATTTTGTAGTTAATGTAGCGGCCCTTACACGCCGATATTATAATATACATTATGACAAGTTAATGAGCTTTAGCGTACTACTCTATATATATGTTACATAAAATGGACGTACATTCCGTAGACTGTTATTACACGTGTGAGTCTATCGGAGCGACTACGTACGTTCAGTAGACAGGTATTACACGTGTGAGTCTATCAGAGCGACTACCTACGTTCAGTAGACTGGTTTTACACGTGTAAGTCTATCAGAGCGACTACGTACATTCAGTAGACAGGTATTACACGTGTAAGTCTATCAGAGCGACTACGTACGTTCAGTAGACTGGTATTACACGTGTACATGTAAGTCTATCAGAGCGACTACGTACATTCAGTAGACAGGTATTACACGTGTAAGTCTATCAGAGCGACTACGTACATTCAGTAGACAGGTATTACACGTGTAAGTCTATCAGAGCGACTACGTACAGTAGACAGGTATTACACGTGTAAGTCTATCAGAGCGACTACGTACGTTCAGTAGACAGGTATTACACGTGTAAGTCTATCAGAGCGACTACGTACAGTAGACAGGTATTACACGTGTAAGTCTATCAGAGCGACTACGTACGTTCAGTAGACAGGTATTACACGTGTAAGTCTATCAGAGCGACTACGTACAGTAGACAGGTATTACACATGTAAGTCTATCAGAGCGACTACGTACGTTCAGTAGACTGTTATTACACGTGTAAGTCTATCAGAGCGACTGCATACGTTCAGTAGACAGGTATTACACGTGTAAGTCTATCAGAGCGACTACGTACGTTCAGTAGACAGGTATTACACGTGTAAGTCTATCAGAGCGACTACGTACGTTCAGTAGACAGGTATTACACGTGTAAGTCTATCAGAGCGACTGCATACGTTCAGTAGACAGGTATTACACGTGTAAGTCTATCAGAGCGACTACGTACATTCAGTAGACAGGTATTACACGCGTGAGTCTATCAGAGCGACTACGTACGTTCAGTAGACTGGTATTACACGTGTAAGTCTATCAGAGCGACTACGTACGTTCAGTAGACAGGTATTACACGTGTAAGTCTATCAGAGCGACTACGTACGTTCAGTAGACTGGTGTTACACGTGTAAGTCTATCAGAGCGACTACGTACGTTCAGTAGACTGGTATTACACGTGTAAGTCTATCAGAGCGACTACGTACATTCAGTAGACTGGTGTTACACGTGTAAGTCTATCAGAGCGACTACGTACGTTCAGTAGACTGGTATTACACGTGTAAGTCTATCAGAGCGACTACGTACGTTCAGTAGACAGGTATTACACGTGTAAGTCTATCAGAGCGACTACGTACAGTAGACAGGTATTACACATGTAAGTCTATCAGAGCGACTACGTACGTTCAGTAGACTGTTATTACACGTGTAAGTCTATCAGAGCGACTGCATACGTTCAGTAGACAGGTATTACACGTGTAAGTCTATCAGAGCGACTACGTACGTTCAGTAGACAGGTATTACACGTGTAAGTCTATCAGAGCGACTACGTACGTTCAGTAGACAGGTATTACACGTGTAAGTCTATCAGAGCGACTGCATACGTTCAGTAGACAGGTATTACACGTGTAAGTCTATCAGAGCGACTACGTACATTCAGTAGACAGGTATTACACGTGTGAGTCTATCAGAGCGACTACGTACGTTCAGTAGACTGGTATTACACGTGTAAGTCTATCAGAGCGACTACGTACGTTCAGTAGACAGGTATTACACGTGTAAGTCTATCAGAGCGACTACGTACGTTCAGTAGACTGGTGTTACACGTGTAAGTCTATCAGAGCGACTACGTACGTTCAGTTGACTGGTATTACACGTGTAAGTCTATCAGAGCGACTACGTGCATTCAGTAGACTGGTGTTACACGTGTAAGTCTATCAGAGCGACTACGTACGTTCAGTAGACTGGTATTACACGTGTAAGTCTATTAGAGCGACTACGTACGTTCAGTAGACTGGTATTACACGTGTAAGTCTATCAGAGCGACTACGTACGTTCATTAGACTGGTATTACACGTGTAAGTCTATCAGAGCGACTGCATACGTTCAGTAGACAGGTATTACACGTGTGAGTCTACCAGAGAGACTAAGTACGTTCAGTAGACTGGTATTACACGTGTAAGTCTATCAGAGCGACTACGTACATTCAGTAGACAGGTATTACACGTGTAAGTCTATCAGAGCGACTGCATACGTTCAGTAGACTGTTATTACACGTGTAAGTCTATCAGAGCGACTACGTACGTTCAGTAGACAAGTATTACACGTGTGAGTCTATCAGAACGACTACGTACATTCGGTAGACTGGTATTACACGTGTAAGTCTATCAGAACGACTACGTACGTTCAGTAGACAGGTATTACACGTGTAAGTCTATCAGAGCGACTACGTACATTCCGTAGACTGTTATTACACGTGTAAGTCTATCAGAGCGACTACGTACGTTCAGTAGACAGGTATTACACGTGTGAGTCTATCAGAACGACTACGTACGTTAAGTAGACAGGTATTACACGTGTGAGTCTACCAGAGAGACTAAGTACGTTCAGTATAATGGTATTACACGTGTAAGTCTATCAGAGCGTCTACGTACATTCAGTAGACTGGTATTACACGTGTGAGTCTATCAGAGCGACTACGTACATTCGGTAGACAGGTATAACACGTGTAAGTCTATCAGAGCGACTACGTACATTCAGTAGACAGGTATTACACGTGTTAGTCTATCAGAGCGACTACGTACGTTCAGTAGACAGGTATTACACGTGTTAGTCTATCAGAGCGACTACGTACGTTCAGTAGACTGGTATTACACGTGTAAGTCTATCAGAGCGACTACGTACGTTCAGTAGACAGGTATTACACGTGTAAGTCTATCAGAGCGACTACGTACGTTCAGTAGACAGGTATTACACGTGTAAGTCTATCAGAGCGACTGCATACGTTCAGTAGACAGGTATTACACGTGTAAGTCTATCAGAGCGACTACGTACATTCAGTAGACAGGTATTACACGTGTGAGTCTCAGAGCGACTACGTACGTTCAGTAGACTGGTATTACACGTGTAAGTCTATCAGAGCGACTACGTACGTTCAGTAGACAGGTATTACACGTGTAAGTCTATCAGAGCGACTACGTACATTCCGTAGACTGTTATTACACGTGTAAGTCTATCAGAGCGACTACGTACGTTCAGTAGACAGGTATTACACGTGTGAGTCTATCAGAACGACTACGTACGTTAAGTAGACAGGTATTACACGTGTGAGTCTACCAGAGAGACTAAGTACGTTCAGTATAATGGTATTACACGTGTAAGTCTATCAGAGCGTCTACGTACATTCAGTAGACTGGTATTACACGTGTGAGTCTATCAGAGCGACTACGTACATTCGGTAGACAGGTATAACACGTGTAAGTCTATCAGAGCGACTACGTACATTCAGTAGACAGGTATTACACGTGTTAGTCTATCAGAGCGACTACGTACGTTCAGTAGACAGGTATTACACGTGTTAGTCTATCAGAGCGACTACGTACGTTCAGTAGACTGGTATTACACGTGTAAGTCTATCAGAGCGACTACGTACGTTCAGTAGACAGGTATTACACGTGTAAGTCTATCAGAGCGACTACGTACGTTCAGTAGACAGGTATTACACGTGTAAGTCTATCAGAGCGACTGCATACGTTCAGTAGACAGGTATTACACGTGTAAGTCTATCAGAGCGACTACGTACATTCAGTAGACAGGTATTACACGTGTGAGTCTCAGAGCGACTACGTACGTTCAGTAGACTGGTATTACACGTGTAAGTCTATCAGAGCGACTACGTACGTTCAGTAGACAGGTATTACACGTGTAAGTCTATCAGAGCGACTACGTACGTTCAGTAGACTGGTGTTACACGTGTAAGTCTATCAGAGCGACTACGTACGTTCAGTAGACTGGTATTACACGTGTAAGTCTATCAGAGCGACTACGTACATTCAGTAGACTGGTGTTACACGTGTAAGTCTATCAGAGCGACTACGTACGTTCAGTAGACTGGTATTACACGTGTAAGTCTATCAGAGCGACTACGTACGTTCAGTAGACAGGTATTACACGTGTAAGTCTATCAGAGCGACTACGTACAGTAGACAGGTATTACACATGTAAGTCTATCAGAGCGACTACGTACGTTCAGTAGACTGTTATTACACGTGTAAGTCTATCAGAGCGACTGCATACGTTCAGTAGACAGGTATTACACGTGTAAGTCTATCAGAGCGACTACGTACATTCAGTAGACAGGTATTACACGTGTAAGTCTATCAGAGCGACTACGTACGTTCAGTAGACAGGTATTACACGTGTAAGTCTATAAGAGCGACTGCATACGTTCAGTAGACAGGTATTACACGTGTAAGTCTATCAGAGCGACTACGTACATTCAGTAGACAGGTATTACACGTGTGAGTCTATCAGAGCGACTACGTACGTTCAGTAGACTGGTATTACACGTGTAAGTCTATCAGAGCGACTACGTACGTTCAGTAGACAGGTATTACACGTGTAAGTCTATCAGAGCGACTACGTACGTTCAGTAGACTGGTGTTACACGTGTAAGTCTATCAGAGCGACTACGTACGTTCAGTTGACTGGTATTACACGTGTAAGTCTATCAGAGCGACTACGTGCGTTCAGTAGACTGGTGTTACACGTGTAAGTCTATCAGAGCGACTACGTACGTTCAGTAGACTGGTATTACACGTGTAAGTCTATCAGAGCGACTACGTACGTTCAGTAGACTGGTATTACACGTGTAAGTCTATCAGAGCGACTACGTACGTTCATTAGACTGGTATTACACGTGTAAGTCTATCAGAGCGACTACGTACGTTCAGTAGACAGGTATTACACGTGTAAGTCTATCAGAGCGACTACGTACGTTCAGTAGACTGGTATTACACGTGTAAGTCTATCAGAGCGACTACGTACATTCAGTAGACAGGTATTACACGTGTAAGTCTATCAGAGCGACTGCATACGTTCAGTAGACTGTTATTACACGTGTAAGTCTATCAGAGCGACTACGTACGTTCAGTAGACAAGTATTACACGTGTGAGTCTATCAGAACGACTACGTACATTCGGTAGACTGGTATTACACGTGTAAGTCTATCAGAACGACTACGTACGTTCAGTAGACAGGTATTACACGTGTAAGTCTATCAGAGCGACTACGTACATTCCGTAGACTGTTATTACACGTGTAAGTCTATCAGAGCGACTACGTACGTTCAGTAGACAGGTATTACACGTGTGAGTCTACCAGAGAGACTAAGTACGTTCAGTATAATGGTATTACACGTGTAAGTCTATCAGAGCGTCTACGTACATTCAGTAGACTGGTATTACACGTGTGAGTCTATCAGAGCGACTACGTACATTCGGTAGACAGGTATAACACGTGTAAGTCTATCAGAGCGACTACGTACATTCAGTAGACAGGTATTACACGTGTTAGTCTATCAGAGCGACTACGTACGTTCAGTAGACAGGTATTACACGTGTTAGTCTATCAGAGCGACTACGTACGTTCAGTAGACTGGTATTACACGTGTAAGTCTATCAGTGCGACTACGTACGTTCAGTAGACAGGTATTACACGTGTGAGTCTATCAGAGCGACTACGTACGTTCAGTAGACAGGTATTACACGTGTAAGTCTATCAGAGCGACTACGTACGTTCAGTAGACTGGTATTACACGTGTTAGTCTATCAGAGCGACTACGTACGTTCAGTAGACTGGTATTACACGTGTAAGTCTATCAGAGTGACTACGTACGTTCAGTAGAAGTCTATCAGAGCGACTACGTACATTCAGTAGACAGGTATTACACGTGTAAGTCTATCAGAGCGACTACGTACATTCAGTAGACAGGTATTACACGTGTAAGTCTATCAGAGTGACTACGTACGTTCAGTAGAAGTCTATCAGAGCGACTACGTACATTCAGTAGACTGGTATTACACGTGTTAGTCTATCAGAGCGACTACGTACATTCAGTAGACAGGTATTACACGTGTAAGTCTATCAGAGCGACTACGTACATTCAGTAGACTGGTATTACACGTGTGAGTCTATCAGAGTGACTACGTACGTTTAGTAGACTGGTATTACACGTGTAAGTCTATCAGAGCGACTACGTACATTCAGTAGACTGGTATTACACGTGTAAGTCTATCAGAGCGACTACGTACGTTCAGTAGACAGGTATTACACGTGTAAGTCTATCAGAGCGACTACGTACGTTCAGTAGACAAGTATTACACGTGTAAGTCTATCAGAGCGACTACGTACGTTCAGTAGACAGGTATTACACGTGTAAGTCTATCAGAGCGACTACGTACGTTCAGTAGACAGGTATTACACGTGTAAGTCTATCAGAGCGACTACGTACGTTCAGTAGACAGGTATTACACGTGTAAGTCTATCAGAGCGACTACGTACGTTCAGTAGACAGGTATTACACGTGTAAGTCTATCAGAGCGACTACGTACGTTCAGTAGACAGGTATTACACGTGTAAGTCTATCAGAGCGACTACGTACATTCAGTAGACAGGTATTACACGTGTGAGTTTATCAGAGCGACTACGTACGTTCAGTAGACAGGTATTACACGTGTAAGTCTATCAGAGCGACTGCATACGTTCAGTAGACTGTTATTACACGTGTAAGTCTATCAGAGCGACTACGTACGTTCAGTAGACAAGTATTACACGTGTGAGTCTATCAGAACGACTACGTACATTCGGTAGACTGGTATTACACGTGTAAGTCTATCAGAGCGACTACGTACGTTCAGTAGACAGGTATTACACGTGTAAGTCTATCAGAGCGACTACGTACATTCCGTAGACTGTTATTACACGTGTAAGTCTATCAGAGCGACTACGTACGTTCAGTAGACAGGTATTACACGTGTGAGTCTATCAGAACGACTACGTACGTTAAGTAGACAGGTATTACACGTGTGAGTCTACCAGAGAGACTAAGTACGTTCAGTATAATGGTATTACACGTGTAAGTCTATCAGAGCGTCTACGTACATTCAGTAGACTGGTATTACACGTGTGAGTCTATCAGAGCGACTACGTACATTCGGTAGACAGGTATTACACGTGTAAGTCTATCAGAGCGACTACGTACATTCAGTAGACAGGTATTACACGTGTTAGTCTATCAGAGCGACTACGTACGTTCAGTAGACAGGTATTACACGTGTTAGTCTATCAGAGCGACTACGTACGTTCAGTAGACTGGTATTACACGTGTAAGTCTATCAGAGCGACTACGTACGTTCAGTAGACAGGTATTACACGTGTGAGTCTATCAGAGCGACTACGTACGTTCAGTAGACAGGTATTACACGTGTAAGTCTATCAGAGCGACTACGTACGTTCAGTAGACTGGTATTACACGTGTTAGTCTATCAGAGCGACTACGTACGTTCAGTAGACTGGTATTACACGTGTTAGTCTATCAGAGCGACTACGTACGTTCAGTAGACTGGTATTACACGTGTAAGTCTATCAGAGTGACTACGTACGTTCAGTAGAAGTCTATCAGAGCGACTACGTACATTCAGTAGACAGGTATTACACGTGTAAGTCTATCAGAGCGACTACGTACATTCAGTAGACTGGTGTTACACCTGTGAGTCTATCAGAGTGACTACGTACGTTCAGTAGACTGGTATTACACGTGTAAGTCTATCAGAGCGACTACGTACATTCAGTAGACTGGTATTACACGTGTAAGTCTATCAGAGCGACTACGTACGTTCAGTAGACAGGTATTACACGTGTAAGTCTATCAGAGCGACTACGTACGTTCAGTAGACAAGTATTACACGTGTAAGTCTATCAGAGCGACTACGTACATTCAGTAGACAGGTATTACACGTGTAAGTCTATCAGAGCGACTACGTACGTTCAGTAGACAGGTATTACACGTGTAAGTCTATCAGAGCGACTACGTACGTTCAGTAGACAGGTATTACACGTGTAAGTCTATCAGAGCGACTACGTACGTTCAGTAGACAGGTATTACACGTGTAAGTCTATCAGAGCGACTACGTACATTCAGTAGACAGGTATTACACGTGTGAGTTTATCAGAGCGACTACGTACGTTCAGTAGACAGGTATTACACGTGTGAGTCTATCAGAGCGACTACGTACGTTCAGTAGACAGGTATTACACGTGTAAGTCTTTCAGAGCGACTACGTACGTTCAGGAGACAGGTATTACACGTGTGAGTCTATCAGAGCGACTACGTACGTTCAGGAGACAGGTATTACACGTGTAAGTCTATCAGAGCGACTACGTACATTCAGTAGACAGGTATTACACGTGTAAGTCTATCAGAGCGACTACGTACGTTCAGTAGACAGGTATTACACGTGTAAGTCTATCAGAGCGACTACGTACGTTCAGTAGACAGGTATTACACGTGTAAGTCTATCAGAGCGACTACGTACGTTCAGTAGACAGGTATTACACGTGTAAGTCTATCAGAGCGACTACGTACGTTCAGTAGACAGGTATTACACGTGTAAGTCTTTCAGAGCGACTACGTACGTTCAGGAGACAGGTATTACACGTGTGAGTCTATCAGAGCGACTACGTACGTTCAGGAGACAGGTATTACACGTGTAAGTCTATCAGAGCGACTACGTACATTCAGTAGACAGGTATTACACGTGTGAGTCTATCAGAGCGACTACGTACGTTCAGTAGACAGGTATTACACGTGTGACTCTATCAGAGCGACTACGTACATTCAGCAGACTGGTGTTACACGTGTAAGTATATCAGAGCGACTTCGTACGTTCAGTAGACTGGTATTACACGTGTAAGTCTATCAGAGCGACTACGTACGTTCAGTAGACAGGTATTACACGTGTAAGTCTATCAGAGCGAATACGTACATTCAGTAGACTGGTATTACACGTGTAAGTCTATCAGAGCGACTAGGTACGTTCAGTAGACTGGTGTTACACGTGTGAGTCTATCCGAGCGACTACGTACGTTCAGTAGACTGGTGTTACACGTGTAAGTCTATCAGAGCGACTACGTACGTTCAGTAGACAGGTATTACCCGTGTAAGTCTATCAGAGCGACTACGTACGTTCAGTAGACAGGTATTACACGTGTAAGTCTATCAGAGCGACTACGTACGTTCAGTAGACAGGTATTACCCGTGTAAGTCTATCAGAGCGACTACGTACATTCAGTAGACAGGTATTACACGTGTGAGTCTATCAGAGCGACTACGTACGTTCAGTAGACTGGTATTACACGTGTAAGTCTATCAGAGCGACTACGTACATTCAGTAGACTGGTATTACACGTGTAAGTCTATCAGAGCGACTACGTACATTCAGTAGACTGGTATTACACGTGTAAGTCTATCAGAGCGACTACGTACATTCAGTAGACTGGTATTACACGTGTAAGTCTATCAGAGCGACTACGTACATTCAGTAGACTGGTATTACACGTGTAAGTCTATCAGAGCGACTACGTACATTCAGTAGACTGGTATTACACATGTAAGTCTATCAGAGCGACTACGTACATTCAGTAGACTGGTATTACACGTGTGAGTCTATCAGAGCGACTACGTACGTTCAGTAGACAGATATTACACGTGTAAGTCTATCAGAGCGACTACGTACGTTCAGTAGACAGGTATTACACGTGTAAGTCTATCAGAGCGACTACGTACGTTCAGTAGACAGGTATTACACGTGTAAGTCTATCAGAGCGACTACGTACGTTCAGTAGACAGGTATTACACGTGTAAGTATATCAGAGCGACTACATACGTTCAGTAGACAGGTATTACACGTGTAAGTCTATCAGAGCGACTACGTACATTCAGTAGACTGGTATTACACGTGTAAGTCTATCAGAGCGACTACGTACATTCAGTAGACTGGTATTACACGTGTAAGTCTATCAGAGCGACTACATACGTTCAGTAGACAGGTATTACACGTGTAAGTCTATCAGAGCGACTACGTACATTCAGTAGACTGGTATTACACGTGTAAGTCTATCAGAGCGACTACATACGTTCAGTAGACTGGTATTACACGTGTAAGTCTATCAGAGCGACTACATACGTTCAGTAGACAGGTATTACACGTGTAAGTCTATCAGAGCGACTACGTACGTACAGTAGACTGGTATTACACGTGTGAGTCTATCAGAGCGACTACATACGTTCAGTAGACTGGTATTACACGTGTGAGTCTATCAGAGCGACTACATACGTTCAGTAGACAGGTATTACACGTGTAAGTCTATCAGAGCGACTACATACGTTCAGTAGACTGGTATTACACGTGTAAGTCTATCAGAGCGACTACGTACATTCAGTAGACTGTGACTATATCAGCGCGACTGTACGATGACACGTTGACTCGAGATTCGAACTGAGAAACTTTTTTTCAATAGCTAACCAGGAGCCAGGTGGCTGTTAAATTAATTCCGTTGTTGACACAAATTCGAATGTACATATACGTGGGGGCGTGCACCGGTTTCGTCAACAAACCTTAACTGAAGGAAATTCCTTAACTAAAATGTCTCCATAGGAAAGCATTACATAATTTAAGGGGGAAATCCTTAGCTAAGGAACTTTCCTTAAATTCTGTAATGCTTTCCTATGGGGATTTTTAAGTTAAGGAATTTCCTTAAGTTAAGGAACGTTGATGAAACCGGGGCCAGGGCCTGGAGTCTCTTTAGATATAAGTAATAGTCAGTAAGCGACGTGGTGACGAGTTTGGTCGTGTAATGTATCAAAATAGGCAATAATGGTATTACTAAGAGATATGTGTACGTGTACGTGGGTACAGAGGACTATATCGAACTGAAGTGCCGGACTTTTTCTGTATTAATTCTTTTGTTTTACTTGAGAAGGATGTAATGAGACTTAGCAACATTGGCAGGTGTTACCTCTATTGCTATGTCAGTAATTCAACTGTTGTCAAAATTTGATTCCTGGTTTTAACAACTGTTCGAAATTACTAAATAAAACATCATTACTATGTAACTATAGATTATGAATATCTTAGCTTGGGTTGTTATGGTCCTATAACCCACATTGGTAGGTCTGACATACTTATTGAATCCTTACCGGACTTAATTAAGTTTGTCCTCATTTTATATTGGACCAAAACAACACTAACTAAAACAACCACTCATTAAATCGCTGTAATTTTACGAATATAACATGAAACTAGACCCCAATCGTCAAATATCCACAAAACTATAGAATGTGTAAGCAAACATTAACCGGTTCGATAGACCAGACAAAACTGTTTATTGTAACATGTTTAACGTGGGAAGATAAATCAAAGTGATATTTTAACAAAACGTTATAAACCATTCTTAGAACAATTAAAGGCCCTATTTACGTTACTTCAGGGAAATTTTCGTGATTATGAAAAAAAATTCCAGTTGATAACCATGCAAAATAAGCCTAAATCGAAGTAAACCTGAGCAGTAACTAACAAGAAACTCTTGACAAAAAAATCCAAAGAATTGAAAATAATTCAGGTGGGGCCCACTTCAACAACAAACCGAGGGTAGAAGACGGTTCGAAATGGACGCGTGTTTACAAATAGCGTGTTTCAACTGCTGCTGTACCGGTAACCGCGAAAGAGTTCATCTTGAATATTGCTGATATCAGTTAATCTTAACTAAATCTATAAATTTAATAAGTTATTAGGCTTTATTTTCGCTTCAAGTTTTGCCGAAAGTTACGTATATTGGGCCTTTAAATCAGGGCTTCAGTCTTCTTGTGACACTGTTTACTCCAGGAGTTCAATTCACGGGATGTGTATTTTGAAAATCTCCAAAGATCTTTTGATCAATCTTGAGCACCCTTCATTATAATGGGTTTTTTTTCCTATTTTTTCTAAACTACCATACCTCATACGAAACTGAAAAAAACGTCTTAGATCTCTTGTTATGAGAGCTTTCTCTTCGTAAAAAAAACGATACAAAGATATGGTAGTGAGCTATCCTGGAGCATACTTTGTGAAACACAACAAAAGCTAAGATGAAATTTGCAAGGGTCTCCATAAGGATCTTTCTTTTTTCCGTATTTTGGCCCCTATATCGATTTAAAGTTCGGATTATGGCTGTGTTGACGCTTCGGTATTCTCTAAAAAAATTTTAAATGAGAAAGATCACAGATCTTGACTAGAACAATTCTCCTATAAAATGCCTGAACGTGTTAAGGATAATTACAAAATATGAGGATAGGGAAGAGTTAGGAAACCAGAGCCAGATAATAGTTTTGTTTGGCCTTACACACACATACTCATCCGATACACTATCCTCTCATTTTATTAAAGAAAATAGAAAGGAAAATGTTTGGGAAAAGGGCGACTGGACATTGGGTATGAGGGTAAAGGTATAGGTTAGGGGAGGGTTTCTTTTTGTCGAGTTGCAATGTTGGAAAGTGCGAGTTGTGATTTGAAAAGTGCGAGTTGCTAGTTGGAAAGTGCGACTTTTTAACTCGCAACTCGCACTTTCCAACTCGCAACTCGCACTTTCCAACTCGCAACTCGAAACTGACAAAAAGTGAACCTGTATATAGGACGGCTTTCAAAAAAATGAATTTTGAACTAATAACATCTGAAATGACGTACGTAGCAGCTCGCTTTATGGAGTATTATTGAAGGTAAAGTGTAACAATACGCCTTGGTGCTGATGTGTGGAAAGGTTTGACAAGGTGTTCCATCATTTAAAATGTGCTTTTTTATTTTACCGCCATGTTTCATCTACCTTCGGTTCCCTAGGCATGCGCATTATACTAAATCCTGTAAGGAAAGTTACTCTTAGTGATTAAGATATAAGGTAGCATGTTACCATTATACATATTGAATTATAATTTATTGATGTACATATCATTACATACAGCATTGTAGATAAACCATTATTTTATTTATTTGACTTATAAAACTAACGGTCTAACCGTAAGTTACCCATTCAATTTGCAGCGTTTAAAATGATTGAAAGGGGGTAGAATGCCCCCAAAACGTCATATTCTCCCTCTCTTATTCTGTGAGTCTTCATTTTGTGCACGGTGTCAGCTTAAGACGCTTAGCATTACGTTGTGGTCAAATAATTAATTGTTCTTCACAACCAGGACATAATGGTAAAGAATCATTTCTACGTGTACATGCATCATTTATCGTGCACTGTTCTTCATGCCTGAATATCGCACTTGGATACACATTTAACAAATCTAGATGAAATGAATGGTATTTTAACAAAGAGTTGTCTTTTCCTGTCGAAATGTCCCGGTGGCGCGCTGATTAATGAATGCTGTTAATTATTATTGTTCCAGATTAAGAAAAAGAAGTTGTTCAAGATGATTACACAATCAACAGTGGCGACGAAAGCTGCAGGAGGAAGGTGATAACCTACAGTTTGTAGTCTAAACTAACGTTTACGGTCAGGTCATTATTTAAAATGTCTCACTACGGTTCAGATGATCTTGACCAATCAGAGGTGATTGATCTGTATTTAGCCTACTACGAAGAGGACGACTTGCGCATTAAAAAAACTATCCTTCCTTTTTTGGAAAGAAGTGGTATATCATACAGTGTACCAACGGATGAGGGGGAAAGTGGGCTTGCTATGGAAATAATGCATCACAATTTAGTGCGATGTCGTAAAACGTTGCTGATTTTGTCCAGGGAAGGCTTGGACAAATATGTTTTCTCTCTGCAAATGCTTCTGTCCCTTGAAAAAAGCGTGGAAAGGAATCAGATGAGCCTGATAATTTTGCTGATAGATGATTTGATGCAGGACAAGATCCCTAGGATTCCTCTTCTCCAACATGCCAGCCATATTGTCTTAGACAATAACTTACACGAGAGGTGCATGGCCCAACTCTGCATGCTGGTGAAAGGTTAGTGTGTCAGTAGAGACACGTGTCAATAAAAACAGTTGTTGGGTGAAAAATGGTATCGGTAAACTATCTTCTTCTGTAAACTCATAGTTTGGCAAAGAGAAGTACCAGTAAACTCATTAGTCTTCCCTGTATATGGAAGGAAAGACGAACATGTAGCACATATGGGTAAAAGAAACGAATTGTATATTATAAAACACACATTCAACCCATTTCACTGACGAAAACATTCTGAAATATGAGAAAGCAATATTTGAAGGAGTTTATTCGTTGTAAATAGTTGTGTACATATGACGTAATATAACATGTTTTCTCTAGCGGAAACGACCTTGAATGAGCTTCTACCTGCCGGAAACTTCGCTACAGGGATGGCTTGGAGTCACTTCTTGGGCTACCTGAAGCTCCTTCTCCCAGGTAACAAGTAGAATTGGTTTTATCACTAACCTACGAGGACTGTTTGATAAGTTGTGAGTCTTGTATGGCAGAAAATAAACAGAGATGCATTTTCAGCCTTAAAGGCTGTTTACCCGAAGACTGGTGTAATTTAGTCACTTAAGGTCGAAGAGGAAACACTGTGAAGTAAACAAAGCAAATGACGTTGGCAAAATGGATAAAATCGCTGAAATATTTCCATAAGAAAGTCTAGCACAAAGGGCACATTCCATATTGTCGCGACGGATATGGTCGTAACACTATGGAACGGTGCCCTTTCATATACTGTAGTAGAAAGGTGGATGGAAGAATTTAAGCATGGCAGGCACAGGCTTGAGGATGACGTCGTCCTGGATTAGTCTGTTAATCCATGATATTGTTATGGGTAACAGGCGAGTTACAGAGAGATAAATGCCAGTACAGTTGGGATTTCACACAAAAAAAGTACATTACATTCTTATGGAAGATCTTCCAATGGGAAACCCTCAGTCCGTTGTGTACCAAGATATTTGGCAGTTGATCTGAAGCGCACCAGGTAGACTTTGCCGCGTGCTGATCTGAACCTTTTAGAGGCAGATCCTGCTATCTTTTAGCAGAGGTCTTGGGGTAAAGGATGGACCGACGTTCCGTCAATAGTCACGTGACGGCTCTCGACCAATCCCTGACTGTGTTATATAATAGAGGTATAATAATATGTTTTATCTGTAAACACTATATAGCTATATCCTTGTGGATATGCCATGATGTTTTATCTGCAAACATTATATAGCTATATCCTTGTGGATATGACATGATGTTTTATCTGTAAACACTATATAGCTGTATCCATGTGGATATGACTTGTTGTGTTATCTGTTAACACTATATAGCTATATCCTTGTGGATATGACTTGATGTTTTATCTGTAAACAGTATATAGCTATATCCTTGTGGATATGACTTGATGTTTTATCTGTTAACACTATATAGCTATATCCTTGTGGATATGACTTGATGTTTTATCTGTTAACACTATATAGCTATATCCTTGTGGATATGACTTTATGTTTTATCTGTAAACACTTTATAGCTATATCCTTGTGGATATGACTTGATGTTTTATCACCCTGTTTGACATTTCAGAACTGGCTACCCACGTGACCAGGAGCCAGTGGTTCCAGGCCTTTCCCGGCCACATGCCGGTGTGTTTCTTTATGTTGCTGCCTACCAGTGCCCACGGTCCCCCCAGCATCAGTGACACTGACCCAAATGTTCAATATGTCGGCACTCTCCATATTCCAGTCGCTGACAGGGAATTTACTCCGGCCGTGTATAAAATCACGGAGACGATCGGGGACCAAAAGGTGAGACATAGTTGAAAAGTAAGTAATTAATTTATGTTTAAAATTGCAATATGGCTCTAAAATCGTATGTATTGTGTAATATTTCAAACATTCTGTGTACATGTTTATTTCTATATGACCTGTTGATTCACCTATGTAATATCCATGATCAGGGCCTAGGCTGACAAACCAAACTAGAAAATAATTGACTTAGAACAATGTGTATTTGTGTCTTGGCTAACAGTGACTATACTTTACAGAGGACATGGTTATTATTCGCCTAGGTGATATCCACGATAAGGGCCTGTGTTGACAAGATTTGATTTCAAGATTTCTTTATTCGCTCAGACACACAGTGTGTGTAACAAGAGGCCACAGTTTTTTCGTGTTTAAAGCATCAAAGTAGTACCATAAATAATTACTGTAATATTGTGATATCATAAAGTTTTTGGACAAATTGGCTTATATTAATTAACAGTTTTTTATTAAAGATTGTAAACATTCCTTTCATTTTATAGTAATTAGGGTTTTTGTAAAAGTAGGCAGGGACATGTTTATGTCTTAACTGTACCACTTCACTACTGTTACATATAAATAAAAAATGAAATTCATCTCCTACTCCTGTATCACAAATAGGACATATTCTGTCTTGTCGTTGAATACCTGTCCATCTTCCTGTTTCGACTGGAAGTTTTATGTTTGAGGTTCTAAATTTACAAAGTACCTTCCTGTCTTTTTCGTTTAGTCGTGCGAGATAATCTTCTAAGCCAAAACGGTATTTAAAAATACAGTAAGTTTGTCCTCGTGACGAGTTTTCCAGCTGATCAAACCAAGTCTGAATAAACTGATCGTGTAAAGTTTGTTCAATTTGTTTTTTCAGGTAGTTGATATCGGGTAAGAAAGTTTTTTGGTTCATCCAGACATAACTTAATCCGACATTGTCGAGGATATTTTTAACATAATTAATCCATTTGAACTCAATTTGACCGGATTCATGAAGAGAATACATCAATTTGTACATACGGCTTGAAAGTTTGTTTTCACTTTTAATAAGAGTGTGCCTAAAATTTATCATTCTCATTTTAACATCAACTTCAATTGGATATCTTCCGGTCTCACCATCTATCATACAGTTTGATGTATTTTTCCTTAAACCGAGAATTCGTTTGCAATACTGCAGATGTATTTTTTCAAGTTGACTTACATCCTCATATCCCCATATTTCACTAGAATATAACAAAATTGGAGCGACTAATGTATCGAATAATTTAAATTGTAAGTCAACTGGTAGTTTTACATTTCTTATTTTTCGATACACATCAAAGAGAGCTTTTTTGGATTGATCTGACAAATGTTTTTTAGCTGTCTTAAAGTTTCCATTATAATTGAAAAATACCCCTTAGTATGAAAAAGTATCCTGGGTGTCTAATTGCTGATTATTAAATAATAAACAATTTCTTATCTTTGTCTTCCTTTTAGAAAATATGACAATTTTTGATTTCTTAGCATTTACAGTAAGCTTCCATTTGTTACAGTATTCTTGGAAATTATTCAACATTGTTTGTAAACCTTCTGCCGTTTCCGACATTAATACAGTATCGTCGGCGTATAGAATAATAAACATTTTTACATACACATCAATATTATCACGACATAACTCGTCAATTTTTAGAAGACAATCGACTTTTTTTCAGCAAAAAAAGTTTCAAGGTCGTTAATGAACAGAGCAAATAGAAAAGGCGAGCAATTTTCTCCTTGTTTCAACCCGATGTTAGACGTAAACATTTCAGATACATCATTTCCATTTCTAACACAAGATTTGGTATCGGAGTACATGCCATACAAGACGTTGAAAATTTTGCCCGTTATTTTACTTTTAAGGATCTTTTGCCATACACCTATACGCCACACCGAGTCAAACGCTTTTCTGAAGTCGATGAAGGCACAGTAGAGTTTTTTACCCATAGATAAATATATAGATGTCAGTACATGTAAAATGAAAATATTGTCTATGGTTGAATGTCCTTTTCTAAAACCCGCCTGTGCATCACTGATAAGATTAATTTCACCTGACAGCTCGTACAATCTGGAATTTAAAATGGACGTGAAAACTTTACCCAAGCATGAAACAAGCGTTATTGCCCTATAATTATCCAAGTCATTACGATCACCCTTGTTTTTATATATGGGTTTAATTATCCCAGTACTCCAGCTTTCTGGTATTATACCCGTGTCTAGTACAATGTTAAATAGTTTAACGTATGTCGGTAACATAGTATCGATCGCACTCTTAATGAACTCATTATATATGTTGTCTATACCACATGCTTTATTATTCTTTAACTTTCTTATTGAGTTGACGATCTCTTCAGAAGTGATTCGACCGTTTAGTATATGATCATATAGACCTTCATTAATAATCGGGGCTTCGGATATTTTCTCTACTCCATTATGGAAATTCAAATTTTTAAAGTAGTCGTGCAGCTCATCAATTGACAAGTCAGCTTTATGAGATGTTTTTGACCCGTCAATTCTATTAAGGATATCCCAGAATGCCTTTGGATCATACATGGAAATATTCCTCATTTCACTCTCAGTTTTTTCTTGATACTTTCTGTAATTTGTATTAATCAATTTCCTATACTCTCTACTTTCCTTAGATAGTTTTTTACGATTAACATTACTTTTACATATTTTGTACTTTTTCTTAGCATCATGAAATTCCTTTCTTTTCAAAGTACATTCACGTGTGAACCAAGGTTTGTCTTTCTCCGAGATATTCATTTTTTTACCAGGGCATATCTTTTTCGTACCAAAGACACTTGTAGCCGTCTCTCTAAACAAATCAGATATATTATTTACTATGTCATTTAATTTTGATTGTGATACTTCTATGGGAGACTTTTGCAAGTCGTCAAGTTTCATATTCATATCTCGCAGTTTATCATTGTTTTCAATTACTACTTTATCTACAAACTCTGTTTTTTTTTTTTTCATTCACCCACTTACCAACTTTTTCACTGATATGAGATTGTTCTTTTCTTTCATTTAACATTTGAGAACATTTTAAATGAAACACTAGTCTACAGTGTACATCTGAGATGAGAGAATCAAAATCGAGAACTTCAAAATGATTCAATAAAGAAAAAATATTTGAGGATATAATCAAGTAGTCAACTAGGCTCACATTTTTGCATGTATTCTTACCGATATATTTGTCGTTGCCGACTCTGCCGTTCGCAATATAAAGATTATTATTTTCACAAAATTCCAATAATTTTATGCCGAATGAATTTGGTCTTGCTAGATATTGGCTATTTCTTTTTAACGGAATCCCTATTTGCGGGAGAACGTCATAATCATATAGATAACTATGTAACTCATTACTCCCACATATGTTTGACGCCTTAATCAATTCATCATCTGATGGTTTATAATCATTGCAACAATGAGTTCTGGCGTTAAAATCTCCAATTAGCATAATTTTCTGTTCGTTTTTAATCAAAGTTGTCATTTCATTTTCAATCTCAAAAAATGTCTCATCAGATGTATACTTTGATGTTTCGGGTGGTACATACACACAGCCTAGTAAAGTGGATGACTTATTACATGTACAGATCTCTACCCATTGTACAAACTCTGATGAAGTTTTGGGAAATACAAATAATGACTTATGTTTCTCTTTATAGATTATCATTATTCCACCTGACTTACGTTTCGTATTTGGTCTATTTTTAACTACATAGCTGTAGCCATAAGGCAATTCCAAAGTGTCATAATCATCAATTTTTGTCTCGACCAATACAATGACGTCATGTGATGTAATAATATTCACAAACTCGGGTAATAGAAGCTTAGATCGTATGCCACACACATTCAGGAATGTGAGTTTCAAGTCCTGGGTCAAATGACCTCTTGTCGCGTGGTCCTAGGGATGGTCCCTCTGTCTGTCCTGGGATGGTGGTACAGTCGGTGGGATTCTTGGGGGTGGGGGTCTGTAGGGCTCTCCGTTCACATACAGAGTGTCAAAGTTGATGACTGCCCTGTTATTACGCCGTTTCTGTTCTCTCATTACGGGATACAATGCACCGCGCCTTCGCGCGATTTCCGGCGGAAATTGTCTCTGTACACTGAGTTCAGGCTTGTCGCGAAGTTTGATGGGAGCCGCTTTGAGGACACGCTCCAAGTCGCTATACCTGGAAAATTTGGCTATAATGGAGCGAGGTTTGCGGTCGTTCCTCTGTCTAAGACGGTGGACGTTGTCGAAATGTATATCGTCGACGCGCTCGACCTCCAGTGATTGGCGCAAAAAACCTTTCACGACGACTTCGGTGTCTTCCATCGGGTCATTGTCTGGAATACCCGCGAACAAAAGGTTGTACTTCATCGACTGAGTCTGGAGTTTCAGGAAGTTTTCATTAAGGTCATTGTTCTCCCTTATCAGATGTTCATTAGTCTTCTCCAGCTCGCATAAACGTGACTCCAAATTAAAATGGTGTTCTTCCTGTTTGTCGTTTGTGTGTTTGTTTCGTTCCGCAATTTGTTTTATGTCTGTAATTTCTAGTTGGAGTTTTCTGATACAACCTTCGAAACTGTTCATTTTATCATTTATTTGGTCAAGTAAGCTCAACTTTGGTAGGATTTGATCTAATTGAGCTAGCCTTGCGTGCAAGTCACTAATTAGGAACATCGATGGTGGAGGGGTCGGAGTCTGAGGAGGAGGAGGAGGAGGAGGAGGCGGAGATGTCTGCTGTTGTAGGTGTGGGGCTGAGTTGTCGCGTCGTGCGGGTATACTATAACAACTGTTGTATAGGGCCGGCGACGCCCCGCACGTGCCAGGCGACATTACGAGACTCGGTATATGTACGTTACCTGGCACTGGGGTAGATGTATACTGTCCACTATATATCCATTTAGATAACCTCCCGTCATAATAGGTGCTGAAAGATTGTGTTGGTCGTGTCTACTATAAATTGAACCATGAGCGTCTGTAATCACCGAGGATAACACCGGGGTGGGGGAGGGGTAGGCCATTTGCATTACGTGTACCTTGTCGGGTGGAGAAACACCTGTTGACGAAGTTTTACTCCCTCTCCGCTTTTTTCCCATTACAACAGTCAGGTTTTGTCCACTGGAGCATTGTTACCCGTTAATTGTCCAAAAACACATTTGTAAGTCCCACAAATTGGATGAAATGTTGAAAAAATCGGGAGCACGTACCTGGGACGTCCACTCACCTGCCTGTCATGCGCAGAGACAATGACTACTTATTCACCTGTGTAATATCCATGACCATGGCTTCGGTTGACAGTGCCTACTGATTCACCTGTGTAATATCCATGATCAGGGCCTCGGTTGACAGTGCCTACTGATTCACCTGTGTAATATCCATGATCAGGGCCTCGGTTGACAGTACCTACTAGTTCACCTGTGTAATATCCATGATCAGGGCTTTGATTGACAGTGCCTACTAGTTCACCTGTGTAATATCCATGATCAGAGCCGTCCATGATCGTATGCTGTTTGTAAGATGAACATACCTTGTAGTACGATTTTTGCGTTTGAAAACAATTGTGAACTGAACACTTATATGTAAAAGAATGAAAAATAACTGAAATTCAATCGTTCCCTAAAGATCGTTTATATAGATCGTATAATATGAAGGAGTGTTTCAGGAGTGGTTTTCAGGTAATATGCAAATGAGATTTTTTTTTCTCAATTGTTTATTTTTAAAAAATATAATTTGAGTAGAAACGTACGAGGGTACACTCATTTTGTTTTATAATGAGTTATGCCTCCTGGACTCTCCTTTAATTAAGCGATTTCAAATATCTCTCATTCTGAAGTAAAATAAAAGGAAAAGTCATAATCACGCCTTCATCAGAAGCGCGGGGGTTAATAGCGAACCTTGTGACGCAAGTTTTAGTGGCGTCACACTTGACAGCCATAGAGAGCGCCATTTTGAATGGGTTTCTCACTGCAGTCTTGTATCTCTCTCCACTCCGTTCAAGGTTTTTTATCAAATGGATAATTCCTGATATTTCCCCAGTATAATATAATAATGCAATTAACACGGATTTGGTACATAGAGTCAACTATCATATTTTTGTAGACCGTATTCCCAGAAGGCTTTCACGCATGGGGAAGCAGCCGAAGCGCAAAAAGTGATTACAGATCATGATTTCATATTCCACATTTGTTTATATGAATTTTAATCCTCGAATAATTAATTTAGTTAGCGCGTTGACATAGTTTGCATCGTCCTGTATACGCCAATTGAGGATCACCACTAGTTTGAATAATATTGGCACAAATAGCTAACCGTAGTCTTTTATGTAAAGATTATTTTACACAACCAAAATGTTTTTATGTGACGTTTCGATGACTAGTACAATGTACGATGTGTACCCTGTCACCTTCATCAGACTAATGACGAACAAAGTGTATGCATATAACAAGTGTAAAAGTTGGTAAATGACAAATCAGTCATTTCGTCTACATCTTTACATAAATCATACTTTCCAACATGAAGAAAATGTTACAAAAAGCTAGCCGTAGGTTTACCTCGTTATCCGAGACGACGTGACAATAAAGGCCCTTTGGATGTAGTCTTGTTTGATTTAAAATGTTTTCATATATAAGGACTGAAAGTCATTTTTTAACTTTCATAGTGCTATGAAAGGTCAGCCATTACATCCATATTGCATGAAGCCCGCTAGGGCTACATGCTAAATATGGATGTAACATATTTAGCATGTAGCCCTAGCGGGCTTCATGCAATATGGATGTAATGGCTGACCTTTCATAGCACTATGGAAGTTAAAAAAAAAAAGACTTTTAATCCATATATTTACATTTTTAATATAGAACATTTCTTAACTTCATTCATATTTTTTCCAATTAATAGTTTGTTGTTATAACCTGCATTTGCATTTGTGTCGTCATTTAAACGGTATCGACGGAACAGCCCAGCTTGAATGAAATTGGCGCCAATGATAATAATTAGTCATTTGAGCGTTTGGCGCAAGGTCATTCTCAATGTTATTCGAAGCGGCGCGACAAGACTTTCATTGAACAAGATTGATCTATGACATCGTAATTAAACCATGTGCTACGTCTCGAGAACCAATTGCCTTCATACTCTTATGAAAGGCATTGTTTTTGCTGGTTATATTCATATAGTGGGTTGCAGCGCAAAAAAATGTAAATTTATTCTAATGGTAACGTTTTCATTGTTTTCATAACTAATGCTTTGCAACGTTGACTAGTCTATTATTGCGAAAAGTAAAGTCCGGAAATCTAATACTGCTAAAGGGAGGCTTAAGGACCTATCTTATATATCCACAACAGTTATTTTAGATTAATTATCAGCATTAAAAATTATAAGATTACAAGGATTCACGAAGTCTACCAACTTTCCTTTTTCATACACCTATGGAGATATCAAACTGTATTCATAGTGTGCTCATTGTGTTAGCTGGTATAATCACAGAAGGAACAATCATACTGTAGATATAAGGTCATGACTAGCCCCGTTACCGACACTCCACCAGCTTAGTGTACTACCAGGTTGCATAAAATAGCAGGAAGGACAGTTAGTTTTGAACCAAACGAATCTCCTCGTTGTTGGTTTTTCTTTTTCCTTTTATTTGCTCCTCTTGTGCCTTGAAAAAGCTGAAATATCCTGCATTTTTTGTTTTCAAATCTTAAGGAAAATCGTTAAGAACATTTTTTAAGGACTTTTATGTTTTTGTTACAATATATCCATATAAAATGATTTTGCTATTGCATTGTTAAGTATATCAGGAACTAGAAGCACACCCGATATACAGATGTGCTCTCTTTTATAGATGGACGTCTGTTTAACATGTCTAAATCTGTTTATCAAAGACAGATTACTACTGCTGTGCCGAGTACCCCAATGCCCTGTGTGCTTTAGGGATCATGGACAGACAGAAGCTGTGTGCCTTCCGACCTCGTGAACGTATGCTGGAAGTGGAGAGGTTTCAATACAAGCTCCAGGAGATCATCAACCATGATAAAAACAGGACATGTAATCACTTGGCTAAATGTCTCATCTACAATGGTAGGTCACGTCTGGGTAAATGTCTCATATACAATGGTAGGTTACGTCTGGGTAAATGTCTCATCTACAATGGTAGGTCACGTCTTGGTAAATATCTCATATACAATGGTAGGTCACGTCTGGATAAATGTCTCATGTACAATGGTAGGTCACGTCTGGGTAAATGTCTCATATACAATGGTAGGTCACGTCTGGGTAAATGTCTCATGTACAATGGTAGGTCACGTCTGGGTAAATGTCTCATGTACAATGGTAGGTCACGTCTGGGTAAATGTCTCATATACAATAGTAGGTCACGTCTGGGTAAATGTCTCATGTACAATAGTAGGTCACGTCTGGGTAAATGTCTCATATACAATGGTAGGTTACGTCTGGGTAAATGTCTCATGTACAATGGTAGGTCACGTCTGGGTAAATGTCTCATATACAATGGTAGGTTACGTCTGGGTAAATGTCTCATGTACAATGGTAGGTTACGTCTGGTTAAATGTCTCATGTACAATGGTAGGTCACGTCTGGGTAAATGTCTCATGTACAATGGTAGGTTACGTCTGGGTTAATGTCTCATATACAATGGTAGGCTACGTCTGGGTAAATGTCTCATATACAATGTTAGGTCACGTCTGGGTAGATGTCTCATATACAATGGTAGGTCACGTCTGGCTAGATGTCTGATGTACAATGGTAGGTCACGTCTGGGTAAATGTCTCATATACAATGGTAGGTCACGTCTGGGTAGATGTCTGATGTACAATAGTAGGTCACGTCTGGGTAAATGTCTCATATACAATGGTAAGTAACGTCTTGGTAAATGTCTCATCTACAATGGTAGTTCACGTCTGGGTAAATGTCTCATATACAATGGTAGGTCACGTCTGGGTAAATGTCTCATATACAATTGGAGGTAACGTCTGGGTAAATGTCTCATGTACAATAGTAGGTCACGTCTGGGTAAATGTCTCATATACAATGGTAGGTCACGTCTGAGTAAATGTCTGATGTACAATGGTAGGTCACGTCTGGGTAAATGTCTGATGTACAATGGTAGGTCACGTCTGGGTAAATGTCTCATATACAATGGTAGGTCACGTCTGGGTAAATGTCTCATGTACAATGGTAGGTCACGTCTGGGTAAATGTCTCATATACAATGGTAGGTCACGTCTGAGTAAATGTCTGATGTACAATGGTAGGTCACGTCTGGGTAAATGTCTCATCTACAATGGTAGATAACGTCTGGGTAAATGTCTGATGTACAATGGTAGGTCACGTCTGAGTAAATGTCTGATGTACAATGGTAGGTCACGTCTGGGTAAATGTCTCATGTACAATGGTAGGTCACGTCTGGGTAAATGTCTCATATACAATGGTAGGTCACGTCTGGGTAGATGTCTCATATACAATAGTAGGTCACGTCTGGGTAAATGTCTCATGTACAATAGTAGGTCACGTCTGGGTAAATGTCTCATATTCAATGGTAGGTCACGTCTGAGTAAATGTCTGATGTACAATGGTAGGTCACGTCTGGGTAAATGTCTGATGTACAATGGTAGGTCACGTCTGGGTAAATGTCTCATATGCAATGGTAGGTCACGTCTGGTTAAATGTCTCATCTACAATGGTAGGTCACATCTGGGTAAATGTCTGATGTACAATAGTAGGTCACGTTTCGGTAAATGTCTGATGTACAATGGTAGGTCACGTCTGGGTAAATGTCTCATATACAATGGTAGGTCACGTCTGGGTAAATGTCTGATGTACAATGGTAGGTCACGTCTGGGTAAATGTCTGATGTACAATGGTAGGTCACGTCTGGGTAAATGTCTGATGTACAATAGTAGGTCACGTCTTGGTAAATGTCTCATATACAATGGTAGGTCACGTCTGGTTAAATGTCTCATATACAATGGTAGGTCACGTCTGGTTAAATGTCTTATCTACAATTGTAGGTCACGTCTGGCTAAATGTCTCATGTACAATAGTAGGTCACGTCTGGGTAAATGTCTCAAATACAATGGTAGGTCACGTCTGGGTAAATGTCTGATGTACAATGGTAGGTCACGTCTGGGTAAATGTCTCATATACAATGGTAGGTCACGTCTGGGTAAATGTCTCATGTACAATAGTAGGTCACGTGTGGGTAGATGTCTCATATACAATGGTAGGTCACGTCTGGGTAAATGTCTGATGTACAATGGTAGGTCACGTCTGGGTAAATGTCTCATATACAATGGTAGGTCACGTCTGGGTAAATGTCTCATATACAATGGTAGGTTACGTCTGGGTAAATGTCTGATGTACAATGGTAGGTCACGTCTGGGTAAATGTCTCATATACAATGGTAGGTCACGTCTGGGTAAATGTCTGATGTACAATGGTAGGTCACGTCTGGGTAAATGTCTCATCTACAATGGTAGGTCACGTCTGGGTAGATGTCTCATATACAATGGTAGGTCACGTCTGGGTAAATGTCTCATCTACAATGGTAGGGCACGTCTGGGTAAATGTCTCATCTACAATGATAGGGCACGTCTGGGTAAATGTCTCATCTACAAAGGTAGGTTACGTCTGGGTAAATGTCTGTGCAATAGTAGGTCACGTCTGGGTAAATGTCTGATGTACAATGGTAGGTCACGTCTGGGTAAATGTCTCATATGCAATGGTAGGTCACGTCTGGTTAAATGTCTCATCTACAATGGTAGGTCACATCTGGGTAAATGTCTGATGTACAATGGTAGGTCACGTCTGGGTAAATGTCTGATGTACAATGGTAGGTCACGTCTGGGTAAATGTCTCATATACAATGGTAGGTCACGTCTGGGTAAATGTCTGATGTACAATGGTAGGTCACGTCTGGGTAAATGTCTGATGTACAATGGTAGGTCACGTCTGGCTAAATGTCTTATCTACAATGGTAGGTCACGTCTGGCTAAATGTCTCATGTACAATAGTAGGTCACGTCTGGGTAGATGTCTCATATACAATGGTAGGTCACGTCTGGGTAAATGTCTCATATACAATGGTAGGTCACGTCTGGGTAAATGTCTCATATACAATGGTAGGTTACGTCTGGGTAAATGTCTGATGTACAATGGTAGGTCACGTCTGGGTAAATGTCTCATATACAATGGTAGGTCACGTCTGGGTAAATGTCTGATGTACAATGGTAGGTCACGTCTGGGTAAATGTCTCATCTACGATGGTAGGTCACGTCTGGGTAAATGCCTCATATACAATGGTAGGTCACGTCTGGGTAGATGTCTCATATACAATGGTAGGTCACGTCTGGGTAAATGTCTCATCTACGATGGTAGGTCACGTCTGGGTAAATGCCTCATATACAATGGTAGGTCACGTCTGGGTAAATGTCTCATCTACAATGGTAGGTCACGTCTGGGTAAATGTCTCATGTACAATGGTAGGGCACGTCTGGGTAAATGTCTCATATTCAATGGTAGGTCACGTCTGAGTAAATGTCTGATGTACAATGGTAGGTCACGTCTGGGTAAATGTCTGATGTACAATGGTAGGTCACGTCTGGGTAAATGTCTCATATGCAATGGTAGGTCACGTCTGGTTAAATGTCTCATCTACAATGGTAGGTCACATCTGGGTAAATGTCTCATGTACAATGGTAGGTCACGTTTCGGTAAATGTCTGATGTACAATGGTAGGTCACGTCTGGGTAAATGTCTCATATACAATGGTAGGTCACGTCTGGGTAAATGTCTGATGTACAATGGTAGGTCACGTCTGGGTAAATGTCTGATGTACAATGGTAGGTCACGTCTGGGTAAATGTCTGATGTACAATAGTAGGTCACGTCTTGGTAAATGTCTCATGTACAATGGTAGGTCACGTCTGGGTAAATGTCTCATATACAATGGTAGGTCACGTCTGGGTAGATGTCTCATATACAATAGTAGGTCACGTCTGGGTAAATGTCTCATGTACAATAGTAGGTCACGTGTGGGTAAATGTCTCATATTCAATGGTAGGTCACGTCTGAGTAAATGTCTGATGTACAATGGTAGGTCACGTCTGGGTAAATGTCTGATGTACAATGGTAGGTCACGTCTGGGTAAATGTCTCATATGCAATGGTAGGTCACGTCTGGTTAAATGTCTCATCTACAATGGTAGGTCACATCTGGGTAAATGTCTGATGTACAATAGTAGGTCACGTTTCGGTAAATGTCTGATGTACAATGGTAGGTCACGTCTGGGTAAATGTCTCATATACAATGGTAGGTCACGTCTGGGTAAATGTCTGATGTACAATGGTAGGTCACGTCTGGGTAAATGTCTGATGTACAATGGTAGGTCACGTCTGGGTAAATGTCTGATGTACAATAGTAGGTCACGTCTTGGTAAATGTCTCATATACAATGGTAGGTCACGTCTGGTTAAATGTCTCATATACAATGGTAGGTCACGTCTGGTTAAATGTCTTATCTACAATTGTAGGTCACGTCTGGCTAAATGTCTCATGTACAATAGTAGGTCACGTCTGGGTAAATGTCTCAAATACAATGGTAGGTCACGTCTGGGTAAATGTCTGATGTACAATGGTAGGTCACGTCTGGGTAAATGTCTCATATACAATGGTAGGTCACGTCTGGGTAAATGTCTCATGTACAATAGTAGGTCACGTGTGGGTAGATGTCTCATATACAATGGTAGGTCACGTCTGGGTAAATGTCTGATGTACAATGGTAGGTCACGTCTGGGTAAATGTCTCATATACAATGGTAGGTCACGTCTGGGTAAATGTCTCATATACAATGGTAGGTTACGTCTGGGTAAATGTCTGATGTACAATGGTAGGTCACGTCTGGGTAAATGTCTCATATACAATGGTAGGTCACGTCTGGGTAAATGTCTGATGTACAATGGTAGGTCACGTCTGGGTAAATGTCTCATATACAATGGTAGGTTACGTCTGGGTAAATGTCTCATGTACAATGGTAGGTCACGTCTGGGTAAATGTCTCATATACAATGGTAGGTCACGTCTGGGTAAATGTCTGATGTACAATGGTAGGTCACGTCTGGGTAAATGTCTCATCTACGATGGTAGGTCACGTCTGGGTAAATGCCTCATATACAATGGTAGGTCACGTCTGGGTAGATGTCTCATATACAATGGTAGGTCACGTCTGGGTAAATGTCTCATCTACAATGGTAGGGCACGTCTGGGTAAATGTCTCATCTACAAAGGTAGGTTACGTCTGGGTAAATGTCTGTGCAATAGTAGGTCACGTCTGGGTAAATGTCTGATGTACAATGGTAGGTCACGTCTGGGTAAATGTCTCATATGCAATGGTAGGTCACGTCTGGTTAAATGTCTCATCTACAATGGTAGGTCACATCTGGGTAAATGTCTGATGTACAATGGTAGGTCACGTCTGGGTAAATGTCTGATGTACAATGGTAGGTCACGTCTGGGTAAATGTCTCATATACAATGGTAGGTCACGTCTGGGTAAATGTCTGATGTACAATGGTAGGTCACGTCTGGGTAAATATCTGATGTACAATGGTAGGTCACGTCTGGCTAAATGTCTTATCTACAATGGTAGGTCACGTCTGGCTAAATGTCTCATGTACAATAGTAGGTCACGTCTGGGTAGATGTCTCATATACAATGGTAGGTCACGTCTGGGTAAATGTCTCATATACAATGGTAGGTCACGTCTGGGTAAATGTCTCATATACAATGGTAGGTTACGTCTGGGTAAATGTCTGATGTACAATGGTAGGTCACGTCTGGGTAAATGTCTCATATACAATGGTAGGTCACGTCTGGGTAAATGTCTGATGTACAATGGTAGGTCACGTCTGGGTAAATGTCTCATCTACGATGGTAGGTCACGTCTGGGTAAATGCCTCATATACAATGGTAGGTCACGTCTGGGTAGATGTCTCATATACAATGGTAGGTCACGTCTGGGTAAATGTCTCATCTACGATGGTAGGTCACGTCTGGGTAAATGCCTCATATACAATGGTAGGTCACGTCTGGGTAAATGTCTCATCTACAATGGTAGGTCACGTCTGGGTAAATGTCTCATGTACAATGGTAGGGCACGTCTGGGTAAATGTCTCATCTACAATGGTAGGGCACGTCTGGGTAAATGTCTCATCTACAAAGGTAGGTTACGTCTGGGTAAATGTCTGATGTACAATAGTAGGTTACGTCTTGCTACATGTCTGATATACAATTGTACTGATAAGGTATGGCTAAACAATATAAAACTAGTAGATAAAGTAATGTTTAATGACTAATGTACCGTGGTAGGTAACACTAGTAAGGCCCCTTATGTATGTCTAAATGTCTGGAAATTACATCAGTAATTACGAAATGTTTGTAAAATTGATCAATGCCATTTTATCCAAAAAGTATCAACTCAAAGAGACTAACACTTCAACATAGAAACAGATTTTATCCTTTGTTGGCTGCAGCTTATTGGTATCAAATCAAGGTGTTAACACAACAATACGGTTTGGTTTTACCAGATGATGAGAAGGGTGAACAGGGTTTACCTTCGTACCACCTGTTACGGGCCATCAAGGAGGAGGTGAAACACAAGTTAGCGTATCACCAGGTAAATAAACCCAGTATATCACCAGGTAAATAAACCGAACATATCACCAGGTAAATAAACCCAGTATATCACCAGGTAGATAAACCCAGTATATCACCAGGTAGATAAACCCAGTATATCACTAGGTAAATAAACCCAACATATCACCAGGTAAATAAACCCAACATATCACCAGGTAAATAAACCCAACATATCACCAGGTAAATAAACCCAGCTTATCACCAGGTAAATAAACCCAGCTTATCACCAGGTAAATAAACCCAACATATCACCAGGTAAATAAACCCAGCTTATCACCAGGTAAATAAACCCAACATATCACCAGGTAATACACCCCGCATATCACCAGGTAAATAAACCCAACATATCACAAGGTAATACACCCAGCATATCACCAGGTAAATAAACCCCGCATATCACTAGGTAAATAAACCCAACATATCACTAGGTAAATAAACCCAACATATCACCAGGTAAATAAACCCAACATATCACCAGGTAAATAAACCCAACATATCACCAGGTAAATAAACCCAACATATCACCAGGTAAATAAACCCAACATATCACCAGGTAATACACCCAACATATCACCAGGTAAATAAACCCAGCTTATCACCAGGTAAATAAACCCAACATATCACCAGGTAAATAAACCCAACATATCACCAGGTAAATAAACCCAGCATATCACCAGGTAAATAAAGCCAACATATCACCAGGTAAATAAACCCAACATATCACCAGGTAAATAAACCCAACATATCACCAGGTAAATAAACCCAACATATCACCAGGTAAATAAACCCAGCTTATCACCAGGTAAATAAACACAGCATATCACCAGGTAAATAAACCCAGCATATCACCAGGTAAATAAACCCAACATATCACCAGGTAAATAAACACAGCTTATCACCAGGTAAATAAACCCAGCATATCACCAGGTAAATAAACCCAACATATCACCAGGTAAATAAACCCAACATATCATCAGGTAAATAAACCCAACATATCACCAGGTAAATAAACCCAACATATCATCAGGTAAATAAACCCAACATATCACCAGGTAAATAAACCCAACATATCACCAGGTAAATAATAAACCCAGCATATCACCAGGTAAATAAACCCAGCTTATCACCAGGTAAATAAACCCAACATATCACTAGGTAAATAAACCCAACATATCACCAGGTAAATAAACCCAACATATCACCAGGTAAATAAACCCAACATATCACCAGGTAAATAAACCCAACATATCACCAGGTAAATAAACCCAACATATCACCAGGTAAATAAACCCAACATATCATCAGGTAAATAAACCCAACATATCACCAGGTAAATAAACCCAGCTTATCACCAGGTAAATAAACCCAACATATCACAAGGTAAATAAACCCAGCTTATCACCAGGTAAATAAACCCAACATATCACCAGGTAAATAAACCCAACATATCACCAGGTAAATAAACCCAACATATCACCAGGTAAATAAACCCAACATATCACCAGGTAATACACCCCGCATATCACCAGGTAAATAAACCCAACATATCACAAGGTAATACACCCAGCATATCACCAGGTAAATAAACCCCGCATATCACTAGGTAAATAAACCCAACATATCACTAGGTAAATAAACCCAACATATCACTAGGTAAATAAACCCAACATATCACTAGGTAAATAAACCCAACATATCACCAGGTAAATAAACCCAACATATCACCAGGTAAATAAACCCAACATATCACCAGGTAAATAAACCCAACATATCACCAGGTAAATAAACCCAACATATCACCAGGTAATACACCCAACATATCACCAGGTAAATAAACCCAGCTTATCACCAGGTAAATAAACCCAACATATCACCAGGTAAATAAACCCAACATATCACCAGGTAAATAAACCCAGCATATCACCAGGTAAATAAAGCCAACATATCACCAGGTAAATAAACCCAACATATCACCAGGTAAATAAACCCAACATATCACCAGGTAAATAAACCCAACATATCACCAGGTAAATAAACCCAGCTTATCACCAGGTAAATAAACACAGCATATCACCAGGTAAATAAACCCAGCATATCACCAGGTAAATAAACCCAACATATCACCAGGTAAATAAACACAGCTTATCACCAGGTAAATAAACCCAGCATATCACCAGGTAAATAAACCCAACATATCACCAGGTAAATAAACCCAACATATCACCAGGTAAATAAACCACGCATATCACTAGGTAAATAAACCCAACATATCACCAGGTAAATAAACCCAACATATCACCAGGTAAATAAACCCAGCTTATCACCAGGTAAATAAACCCAACATATCACCAGGTAAATAAACCCAGCATATCACCAGGTAAATAAACCCAGCTTATCACCAGGTAAATAAACCCAACATATCACCAGGTAAATAAACCCAACATATCACCAGGTAAATAAACCCAACATATCACCAGGTAAATAAACCCAACATATCACCAGGTAAATAAATCCAACATATCACCAGGTAAATAAACCCAACATATCACCAGGTAAATAAACCCAACATATCATCAGGTAAATAAACCCAACATATCACCAGGTAAATACACCCAGCATATCACCAGGTTAATACACCCAGCATATCACCAGGTAAATAAACCCAACATATCACCAGGTAAATAAACCCAACATATCACCAGGTAAATACACCCAGCATATCACCAGGTAAATAAACCCAACATATCACCAGGTAAATAAACCCAACATATCACCAGGTAAATAAACCCAACATATCACCAGGTAAATAAACCCAACATATCACCAGGTAAATAAACCCAACATATCACCAGGTTAATACACCCAGCATATCACCAGGTAAATAAACCCAACATATCACCAGGTAAATAAACCCAACATATCACCAGGTAAATAAACCCAACATATCACCAGGTAAATAAACCCAACATATCACCAGGTAAATAAACCCAACATATCACCAGGTAAATACACCCAGCATATCACCAGGTAAATACACCCAGCATATCACAAGGTAAATAAACCAAGCATATCACCAGGTAAATATACCAAGCATATCACCAGGTAAATAAACCCAACATATCACCAGGTAAATACACCCAGCATATCACCAGGTAAATACACCCAGCATATCACAAGGTAAATAAACCAAGCTTATCACCAGGTAAATAAACCCAGCATATCACAAGGTAAATAAACCCAACATATCACCAGGTAAATACACCCAGCATATCACCAGGTAAATAAACCAAGCTTATCACCAGGTAAATAAACCCAGCATATCACCAGGTAAATAAACCAAGCATATCACCAGGTAAATACACCCAGCATATCACCAGGTAAATAAACCCAACATATCACCAGGTAAATAAACCCAACATATCACCAGGTAAATAAACCCAGCATATCACCAGGTAAATACACCCAGCATATCACAAGGTAAATAAACCAAGCTTATCACCAGGTAAATAAACCCAGCATATCACCAGGTAAATAAACCAAGCATATCACCAGGTAAATACACCCAGCATATCACCAGGTAAATAAACCCAACATATCACCAGGTAAATAAACCCAGCTTATCACCAGGTAAATAAACCCAACATATCACCAGGTAAATACACCCAGCATATCACCAGGTAAATACACCCAGCATATCACAAGGTAAATAAACCAAGCATATCACCAGGTAAATAAACCCAACATATCACAAGGTAATACACCCAGCATATCACAAGGTAAATAAACCCAACATATCACCAGGTAAATAAACCCAACATATCACCAGGTAAATAAACCCAACATATCACCAGGTAAATAAACTCAGCATATCACCAGGTAAATAAACCCGGCATATCACTAGGTAAATAAACCCAACATATCACCAGGTAAATAAACCCAACATATCACCAGGTAAATAAACCAAGCATATCACCAGGTAAATAAACCAAGCATATCACAAGGTAAATAAACCAAGCATATCACCAGAAACTCGACTAGGGAGAATTCAATACAAGAGTAAAATACTAGTTCCCTCCTATCCACTCGACTAGGGAGAATTCAATTCAATACTAGAGTAAAATACTAGTTCCCTCCCATCCCCTCGACTAGGGAGAATTCAATTCAATACTAGAGTAAAACACTTGTTCCCTCCTATCCACTCGACTAGGGAGAATTCAATACAAGAGTAAAATACTAGTCCCTCCTATCCACTCGACTAGGGAGAACGCAATACTAGAGTAAAACACTTGTTCCCTCCCATCCCCTCGACTAGGGAGAATTCAATACTAGAGTGATATACTAGTCCCTCCCATCCCCTCGACTAGGGAGAATTCAATTCAATACTAGAGTAAAACACTTGTTCCCTCCCATCCCCTCGACTAGGGAGAATTCAATTCAATACTAGAGTAAAACACTTGTTCCCTCCCATCCCCTCGACTAGGGAGAATTCAATACTAGAGTGATATACTAGTCCCTCCCATCCCCTCGACTAGGGAGAATTCAATTCAATACTAGAGTAAAACACTTGTTCCCTCCCATCCCCTCGACTAGGGAGAATTCAATTCAATACTAGAGTAAAACACTTGTTCCCTCCCATCCCCTCGACTAGGGAGAATTCAATTCAATACTAGAGTAAAACACTTGTTCACTCCCATCCCCTCGACTAGGGAGAATTCAATTCAATACTAGAGTAAAACACTTGTTCCCTCCCATCCCCTCGACTAGGGAGAATTCAATACTAGAGTAAAATACTAGTCCCTCCTATCCACTCGACTAGGGAGAACGCAATACTAGAGTAAAATACTAGTCCCTCCTATCCACTCGACTAGGGAGAACGCAATACTAGAGTAAAATACTAGATCCCTCCTATCCACTCGACTAGGGAGAACGCAATACTAGAGTAAAACACTTGTTCCCTCCCATCCCCTCGACTAGGGAGAATTCAATACTAGAGTGATATACTAGTCCCTCCCATCCCCTCGACTAGGGAGAATTCAATTCAATACTAGAGTAAAACACTTGTTCCCTCCCATCCCCTCGACTAGGGAGAATTCAATTCAATACTAGAGTAAAACACTTGTTCCCTCCCATCCCCTCGACTAGGGAGAATTCAATACTAGAGTAAAATACTAGTTCCCTCCCATCCCCTCGACTAGGGAGAATTCAATACTAGAGTGATATACTAGTTCCTTCATATCCACTCGACTAGGGAGAATTCAATACTAGAGTAAAATACTAGTTCCTTCATATCCACTCGACTAGGGAGAATTCAATACTAGAGTGATATACTAGTCCCTCCTATCCACTCGACTAGGGAGAATTCAATACAAGAGTAAAATACTAGATCCCTCCTTTCCACTCGACAAGGGGAGAACGCAATACTAGAGTAAAACACTTGTTCCCTCCCATCCCCTCGACTAGGGAGAATTCAATACTAGAGTGATATACTAGTCCCTCCCATCCCCTCGACTAGGGAGAATTCAATTCAATACTAGAGTAAAACACTTGTTCCCTCCCATCCCCTCGACTAGGGAGAATTCAATTCAATACTAGAGTAAAACACTTGTTCCCTCCCATCCACTCGACTAGGGAGAATTCAATACAAGAGTAAAACACTTGTTCCCTCCCATCCCCTCGACTAGGGAGAATTCAATACTAGAGTAAAATACTAGTTCCCTCCCATCCCCTCGACTAGGGAGAATTCAATACTAGAGTAAAACACTTGTTCCCTCCCATCCCCTCGACTAGGGAGAATTCAATACTAGAGTGAAATACTAGTCCCTCCCATCCCCTCGACTAGGGAGAATTCAATACTAGAGTGAAATACTAGTCCCTCCTATCCACTCGACTAGGGAGAATTCAATTCAATACTAGAGTAAACTACTTTGTTTTTGAAAGAGAAGTATTTTTCCTGGTATTATTTAGATTTTCAGTCAAAAGCATTTCGAAATGCTATTAACATCATGTCATAACTAAGATAACATTCTCTCTTAATGAAATCATAAACTTTGGATTAAAGAATCAGGCAAAAAACCCTGATTACCATATAATTGTTCTTTCTTATAAATACATTGATTCTCAGTTTGCCGTACGTTTGTTTTTAAGCATCCGAACGGGAGGAGTGCCATTTACAAGGATGCTGACTATCAAACCGATGCCTGCCTACTATATAGTTCCATGGACAAGAAAACGGCTTTTAAAATCCGCGACCATTTACAACAGCAGAACTTTAAGGTGACGGTGGCGCGCCCTGGTGTACAAGGCGACCCTGTCATGGAAATTCAGGAGCGAGTTTTAGAGGCTCGCTGGGTTGTCATGGTGATTTCCCAGAATACCTTACAGTCAGTCGATTGGCTCGGCACCTTCCTGTCAGAGACGCTGAGCCTGAGCTTTGACAGCAAAGCCCTGCGTGTTTTACCCGTGTTGCTAGATGTTTGTGGGACCAGCATTCCACATTTTATCCGATGGGTTACATACATTGATAAAAGTCAAGAAGAGAATTATCTGGAGAGGATATCGGAAGCGGTCGCAGGTACAGCTATACTGATATTCAGGGTATCGGGAAATGGCTTATTTGAAGTTGCGTTTATATGGTACGACCATCAGTATTCTCAACATAGAGTTTAAAAAGCAATGTAATGATATCGATATGGAATGATAACGATATGAAAGGATATCGATATGGAATGATAACGATATGAAATGATATCGATATGAAATGATAATGATATGTAATGATATCGATATGTAATGGTAATGACATCGATATTTAATGATATCGATATGTAATCACATCGATATATAACGATATTGATATGTAACGATATCGATATGGAATGATAACGATATGTAATGATATCGATATGTAATGACATCGATATTTAATGATATCGATATGTAACGATATTGATATGGAATGATAACGATATGTAATGATATCGATATGGAATGATAACGATATGTAATGATAACGATATGGAATGATAACGATATGTAATGATATCGATATGGAATGATAACGATATGAAATGATATCGATATGAAATGATATCGATATGTAATGATATCGATATGTAATGATATCGATATGTAATGATATCGATATGTAATGATAACGATATGTAATGATAACGATATGTAATGATAACGATATGAAATGATATCGATATGGAATGATAACGATATGGAATGATAACGATATGTAATGATAACGATATGTAATGATAACGATATGAAATGATATCGATATGGAATGATAACGATATGAAATGATATCGATATGGAATGATAACGATATGTAATGATATCGATATGGAATGATAACGATATGTAATGATATCGATATGTAATGATATATTTTAATCGTCTTTTGTTCGTCATCGTGCGTCGTGCGTAATCCGTCCGTACACAATTTAAATGAAATATGACAGTAACCCTTACCCTGGGAGAGATGCATTTAGATTTTATTGTCTTAACTTTCTAGGTTCCTAAGGGGGGGGGGGGCAATACGGCGTTGAGTTAGTTGAAATTTCAAAAACTAAATTCTTCTTCAGACCCAGATATGCTGGAATGAAATACTCTTTATAAATGAAAAAGTCTTAAGATGCTTTAACATAATTATGAATTCCATCCTCACGTTCCCTCTTGAGGGGGGTTAAAGGTTACCTAAGTTCATAAAGGAGAATGACACGTTTTGGTTTATTTCGTTAATCTTCAGTCAAAAATAATTCAAAGTTTGTTGGAATGATAAAATGGAGATGTCGGGATTGATATTCAGAACATTTTGACAATAACACCCCCCCCCCTTCCCGACATGTCAGTGTTCGAGTCAAAATGGCTGGGGTTAATAATAATTTCAGCGTAAGGACGCATGTTAGCAACAAAAGTTGTGGGGACTAGTACATCAAAACCAGGTGACCGCTAAGGCCCATAGATACAATTTCGTAGTACACGATTTGAAATTATACAGAACTAGTTTAATTTTACTTTTAAATTCATAAATTAAAGGGTTTTTACGTACTTGACCCTTCTGCTTAGAAATTTTGGTTTCCCACCTTTTGGCCTCTAGCATCACTGAAGAGTCCTAGAAGGACGAAACAGGTGTATAGTCAGTTTAATTCATTTTTCGGCGTGCTTTTTATTACTAAATTTAAAGGTGCAGCATATGTGTGTTACGTCATCTTTAAGCTATGTTGTACACAAGGTCCGGACGCAAGCAACGATGGGACGCACAGACAAAGTGATTACTCAATACGCTCTCACCTAAGTGGGCTGAATACAAATAATTAATGATGCCATGATTTATGTTATTTTATGTTGTTTAAAACTTTCGATCCTCCTCCCAGGGCGATGTGTGACTCTACAGTCCAGTATACCTATTGGTGACGTAGCGTTTGGTCTGGCCTGGGCTTTTCATGTCAACTATCTCCGTCACGTGTTACCTGGTAAGTACGTACGTTTGGGCTGGCCTGGGCTTTCCATGTCAACTACCTCCGTCACGTGTTACCTGGTAAGTACTTGGATGCACGTTGGTCTAGTGGTAGAACGCTTATCTTGTATCCTTAACTCCGCTTGTTCCAGTGCACTCGGCTGTAAATTAATACGTGGCTGGGCAGTGCCAGGTAGTTGAAAACGATGTTGGCTGGTTGCTAAAGACTTTTTACCACGGATATTTATTTTTGAGCCTCTACTTGTAGTAGATAAAACAAATTCAGAGATGCCGAAGCGTTAACAAAATCATAATCCGAACTCAAAATCTATAAAACCTGAGGACATGCATCCCTCGAAACCTTGTATTGTTAGTTTGTTTGTCAGCAGTCGACATCGATCACGAAAATCATGATATTTAGAGCAAGCCCTACAAATATCGAATCAACTGCGACATGTAAACACCATAGGTTGGAGAGGCAGGGATGTTACTGTAAAGAAATGGAAAATTCACGATCGGAAAATTGAAATCATCACGTTTATCGTATAGCTTAGTAGGACGGCACAGATTGGAAAAATGCAAGTTGATGAAAACTTTGGACAAGTTTTATGGTCGCCATCTTGATCCCATCGAGAAATATTCTGTATTTTTGTGCGATATGAAGATTGACGTTTTTGAGTTTGCTTGTTAGTGTGTTAACTTGTTGTGATTGACAATGATGACTCGGTTCTCATTTTGAAGATTGATGTTTACTTGGATTTGACCAAGATTAACATGGCGGGCGTCGTCAATGAAGCGGAAGACGCTTTCTCTTCCGGAACACCTGATTTTATTCTCTTGTACTTTTACGAGGGTCTCCATGTAAATCTTTTCTTTGTTCATATTTTGCATCTAGTTAAATCGATGTTGAGTTCGGATTATGGTTTTGTTGACGCTGTGGTATTCTCTGATTTTCGCCATCCTATCTAGATCCTAAATTATTTCACATGACATTGTGTCATATAGATTTTTTCAGAAAACTCAGATCTAAACATGATTTTGTCTATACGCACAAAAAAATGAAAATATGGAAAGATGAGAGTTTAATAAAAGTAATGTTATCAATATCTATAATACTGTTGCAGTCTTGTTCGTTTACTGATATGCTACTTCAATAAAACACTTGTTACGCAAAATGGTATTGACAACATAATTTATCATAGGTAATTTCAGAAAGCCACATTAAAAAACTGATATCTTTAATAGTTTAACAGAAATTTATTTATTTTGTGAAGCAGACAGCCAACTGCAAATTTGACAAATTGAAAATTAAGATGACATCTCACCAAACGTTAAGTCATACTGATAGCATCACTGTATGTATTTCCTATAGTGAATACTGTTAAATCATAAATTTTCGTGGGACTGGAATTTCGAAGTTTTCTTAAAGAAAAACAAAACAAAACATTTCATGAAGATACGAATTCGTTGATATTAAATATTCAATATATAAACGTGTTATCAATTCGTTGATATTAGAATTCATGGATTAATTCTACCCACGAAACAAACGGAAATAAAGATCCCACGAAAATAAATCATTTTACAGTCTTTATGTCTTTGCAATAATGTTATTGTAATTTGTCAGATCTGAAGGAGAGGATAGAGAAGAGTTTGAAGAGCGAGGAACTGAAGATTGTGATGAGCCAGGATCCATTTAAACAAACCCACGTGTCCAGTATTCTATATCAGATCATTCCCCGGTCATGCTGCTGTACCAGCAACCTCACAGAGAAGAAACGAGTCGGGATATCCGAACAAGAACAAGATAGTGTGGCTCGTATGAAAGGCCCGTTTACTGTCGACCCGATCAGAAAAGATATAGCCGGTACTATTGGAAGGGTGTTCCCGTGTAAAATGTACAAAATCGAGGTAATTATAATTATTTGTAAAATAAAAAAAAAAAGATTACTGTCAACGTTCAGTCCATTACCGTTACCGTTTTTACAATCTGTTCTCACACTACTTGTTGTATAATGCAATACACAGAAACTATAATCAGCGCTGTCATATAAAAGCGGAACTCTTTCAGTGCGAAAATCACTTATTACTATCACCGGTAAAATGTGTAGGTTTACAGTCTGTGAAAGCTTTTCCTGGTACATGTATGAGAGGCCAAAGAGACCAAAACGTTCTTCGTAATCCAGCATCCATCTGCAGGCTCTGTATGAAACTGAAAACAATATTAACAGAGCAATAATCATTTAGAATTATCACCAAAAAACATCGTCTTCAATAGGATAGTATTATGTCTAGGTCACGGTAGAATCGATATTTGAAACGGTTTGAAAATGTTAAAAAAATTAAAATATAAAGTAACGTTTGATGTTATGAAGAGTTCCTACCACATGCAATTACAACTTCCCATGGAATATAAAAAGTGCAATCTATTGGGAACGTTATCGCGGTTTGGAGCTTTAAGAAAGAAAAAAATATAAAGAAGTAAAAGAAAACAAAATATGAACTGAGGAGTTGTACAGTTGATTTAAACACTTGCTACCCTCTGAAACCATTCGTATGATATTTTACCTTTCTCCCAAGATATCTGGTTTTAAACAGAATATATACTGATCAACGTGAACTAGTTCTCTACTTTGTTTTGATAACGTTACTTAACGTTATTTAGGAGCCAAGGTGGTCATGTGGTAGGACACCGGGCTTATGATCAAAGAGTTGCGAGTTCGAGTCCCGATCACGGCACTTGTGTTGTATACTTTAGGAAGATACTATGCTTGTTCCAGTCAACGCAGCTGTAAATAAGTATGTGGTTGGGTAGTGCTGGGAATTGTAGAATGCTAGCTCAGAGCGCCGAAATGGCAGCACCGGTTGTATGCTCCCCAGGGAGTTAAGAACGATATTGACTGGTTGCTATGGCCTTATAACCACAGATAATAATTTGTGAACCGCTTTGAGGCGGCCATTACGGTCGTGATAAAGCGGTATATAAAAACCTCTTATTATCATCATTATCATTTGCAGAGTGAACGAGCGGACTACTATTTCTGTGGCGAATTTGTTGCACCAATCAAAACCCTGAAGGAGATGAACCAATGTATGATGGCAGGCCTTAGCAACCAACAAATGTACAGCCAATCACAACAGTTTAAAACACAGCTGGAAGCCATATTGAAATCGAAGGCAACACTTCCGGCGTATCAGGACAGGTGCCGCGTCATAGAGTATGATGGTAGGTGGCATATCTGGCATTTGTTTTTTTTCTTCCAATTTAATTAACTTTGTGATAACAATGACTAATCAATGGTTTCTGACTATTCCTGAAGACAAGCTGTGTAGTACAGCCATCACAAGCTCTTTGTTGTGGATACGTATTTACTAAAAAAATGAAATATTTATTTTTCAAAAGAATCAATGTTGAATGTAACATCACAGATAAGATAAATAATCAATGGTGTATGTAACATCACAGATAAACAAGAGGAGCTGTCCGATGTGATGATCAGTGCCATCAATATTGAGCTGAGCCAGGGCTCGGCTAGAGTGAAGCGATACTGGGAGTATGTATCCATGGAGCAACAAGGACGGAAACCGGACTGAGAGGGCGGGGATGGAGAGGAGGGGACTGAGAGGGAGGGGACTGAGAGGGAGGGGACTGAGAGGGAGGGGACTGAGAGGAGGGGGACTGAGAGGGCGGGGACTGAGGGGGGGGGGGACTGAGAGGAGGGGGACTGAGAGGGCGGGGACTGAGAGGGGGGACTGAGAGGGGGGACTGAGAGGAGGAGACTGAGAGGGAGGGGACTGAGAGGGCGGGGACTGAGAGGGCGGGATGGACTGAGAGGGCGGGGACTGAGAGGGAGGGGACTGAGAGGGAGGGGACTGAGAGGGCGGGGACTGAGAGGGCGGGGACTGAGAGGGAGGGGACTGAGAGGGAGGGGACTGAGAGGGCGGGACTGAGAGGGCGGGGACTGAGAGGGCGGGAAGGACTGAGAGGGCGGGGACTGAGAGGGAGGGGACTGAGAGGGAGGGGACTGAGAGGGCGGGGACTGAGAGGTTGGGGACTGAGAGGGCGGGATGGACTGAGAGGGAGGGAACTGAGAGGAGGGATGGGCTGAGAGGCCGGGGACTGAGAGGAGGGATGGACTGAGAGGGCGGGGACTGAGAGGAGGGGACCGAGAGGGCGGGGACTGAAAGGGAGGGGACTGAGAGAAGGGGGCTGAGAGAAGGGGACTGAGAGGGCGGGGACTAAGAGGAGGGATGGATTGAGAGGGCGGGGACTGAGAGGGCGGGGACTGAAAGGAAGGGGACAGAGCGGAGGGGGCTGAGATGGAGGGAACTGAGAGGGCGGGATGGACTGAGAGGGAGGGAACTGAGAGGAGGGATGGACTGAGAGGGCGGGGACTGAGAGGGCGGGATGGACTGAGAGGGAGGGGACTGAGAGGGCGGGATGGACTGAGAAGGAGGGAACTGAGAGGGTGAGATGGACTGAGAGGGAGGGAACTGAGAGGGCGGGATGGACTGAGAGGGAGGGGACTGAGAGGAGGGATGGACTGAGAGGGAGGGGACTGAGAGGGCGGGGACTGAGAGGGCGGGATGGACTGAGAGGGAGGGGACTGAGAGGGCGGGATGGACTGAGAAGGAGGGAACTGAGAGGGTGGGATGGACTGAGAGGGAGGGAACTGAGAGGGCGGGATGGACTGAGAGGGAGGGGACTGAGAGGAGGGATGGACTGAGAGGAAGGGGACTGAGAGGGCGGGATGGACAGAGAGGGAGGGAACTGAGAGGAGGGATGGACTGAGAGGGAGGGGACTGAGAGGGCGGGATGGACTTAGAGGGAGGGGACTGAGAGGAGGGGGACTGAGAGGATGGGATGGACTGAGAGGAGGGGACTAAGTGGAGGGGACTGAGAGGGGGGGGACTGAGAGGGGGATGGGCAGAGAGGAGGGGATGATACGTGTTAACCTGCTGGTTACGATTAATTGTATAAATTTGTTATTTTACCTTGATCCGTGTACACGTGTTGTGATTTGAGATATTCCATGCTTGTAAATGTATTTGATATAGACACGACTTGTGAAGGTTGATCTGAGGTGATCTGGTGTAAATATTTACGATCATTATCATAGATGTTAAATAAGAAACAACTATTTACCGTTCTATATGTTTATTTGATTTATCAATGTATTTCACAAATTGATCTTCAGCCATCTCCCTTAACCATTGGTGCTATGTTTCTGCACGTTATAATGATCAAGGATGGAATAGGTCAGTGTTATGACATTAAGTGCCTCGTGATTTGTTGTTTTATGATTGAAATCACTCGATTATCAACCTTCTATGAATCGGTATACCAAAGAGCAGTGTTTGTTGTAAATATTTATGTTTGTTCAATGCATACATGAAGTTATAAGGGTCTCTTCATATTCTAAATTTAATTGTGGACCTTATTACGTTCTTAAATTAAATCTACAGAAAGTTATCTTTCTTGACAAGGCATTTGTGAACGACTTTTTAGGTCACCTGAGACGAAATCTCAAGTGACCAATTCTAATCGTCTTTTGTCCGTTGTCGTCCGTAAACAATTTACATTTTCTTCTTCTCAAAATCCCCTCAACCGATTTAAATGAAATTTTGCAGGAACCTTCCCTGGCCAAAGATGCCATAAAAGTGTGAATAATATGATGTTAACCCGATAGGGGCACGAGGAAGGGGCCAAAAGGGCCAAATAAGTTAAAACTTCAAACATTTTCTTCTCCAAATCAAGATATGCTGGAATCAAATACTCTGTAGCAATGGAAAGGTCTTAAGGTGCTTAATCATAATTGTGAATTTAATGCCCCCGAACTTCACCCCCTCCCCAGCCCCCGGAGACGATCACAAACATGATTAAAGATTTGAACCGAGTGTCTGCCACGCTCAACTTCTTAGTCATAACTTTGAAAAGGTTGAGGTTCAAACCCAAAACCTACATATTGCTTGGTGTAAAGATACAATCACAATCATGATATTATGATTAGCTTCTGGGTATGCCACGCCCTTGCAGACTTAACTTCTGTGTCATAACTTTTAAATGAATGCGATCCCCACCCCCAAAAATATAAACAGTTGCTGGGCATAAAGAGACGAACACAATCATGAAATTGGCATTTATGTTAAAGTCTAGCAACAGCCAGAGGACCTTGTTTCTCAAAGTTGAAGTTGAGATACTCACTCATTAACCAAACATAAATTTATACAGATATGCTTCAAAGATTGGTCTTCGGGTCTGTCGCTGTCCATGGGATCTTTTTGGAAAATATTTTACAAATGTACCATGATTCCCTTGATACCATTTCAGACAGGAGAGCTAAACAGGTCCTTTGGGTCTATTGTATTAAATTGACTTGCCCATTTTCAATGTTTAAGCGCTCATTCTATATAAAACGCAACTTGGGATAAGCATGCCACTTGACATAGATACTAGTTAACTAATGATATATGATTTGTGAAAATTTCATATTTATACCACAATGACGTTTTACTTGAAAATACTTTTTCTTGTATTTTAAAGTACAATGATTAAAGAGCATTTTCTTGATACCCGCCAAATGTCTTATTACTAATGTCACAATACGAAAGGACAGACGGATGGACGGACAACGCCATACCGCGTGATACGGTCGATGGGCGTCCGAGAATACTAAAGCGTCATCAAAACTACATGTATATCATTTGGCCATTGAATGGTTCATCACGAATTTTCAGGGAGCAAAAATAACAGCTACATTTTGTCTTATTGAAAAATATTCTGTAACTTTGTGGGATATGACGATAGACGTTGTTTAAGTGTGCTCCCTTGTTGTGATTGACAATTATACTCGGTTCTCGTTTTGAGAACCTGATGTTTACTTGATGTGACCCAGATTTACATTTGGGATGGCGTCGATGAAGCAGAAGACGCTTACTCCTCTTCTGGAACACTATGGTCTTATTCTCTTGTACTTTTACGGGGTCTCCATGTAAATCATTCCTTTTTTCATATTTTGCCACTAGTTTAATCGATTTTGAGTTCGGATTATGGTTTTATTGACGCTTTGATATTCTCAGATATTTTTTTGCGATCATTGAGATCATCGTTGGAAACACACGTTACATTCCTAATGTTTGTGTACCGTGGGCTGGAATAGATAGAAAATCTCGTTTTCCCAAATAAAAGTCTATTCGATGATATCGACCAATAAAAATGGTCGTTTTTCGTGTCACTCGGTTAGATAATTTTATCTTGAACACAACCAGTATAGTTCTACAAGCATGGCGCCGATGTCAACCTCCAGTAGGACTTGTTGTCACTTTTGTTGTTCATAAACGATATTTACGTCTATTTTAGCCAACGGTACACAAAGGTTAGAGAGGTGTAACCTGGGTCTCCGACGATGCATTGCGATAAACATAAGAGAGTCTCTGTTCTCGAACATGAATCTAGTTTCAATCTCTTTAAATATTTCATATACATAAAAATCACATCATGTGATATAAATTCGGTCGTTCAAAGAAAAGGCGCGGACAAGTCAAGAAAGGTCAGGAAAAGTGTTTAGTTCAGACCCGACAACACCAGCGTCAACACATGTCGACCTACAGTTGGCACATCAAAGCTGTTCAGTGGTTTCCCTCAGCCGCTGTGCTCTCAATATTTGACATCAGTTGCTACAATTATTCACAACTTAAAAAAAAACGTTGCTTGGATCTCCAAACACCAGTAGAAGAATGCGTTTATAACCGACCAACCTATGTCTAGCTGAATAGTATAATAACCCGTTGAATATTCTTTGGACGAAGTGCACGGACATTATTTGCGATTGTGCGAAAATTGTGTCTTGATGATCATTAGATATTGCCAGTCACAAAACATACATACATTAACGTTACTAAAAATTAATTTAAAAAAACCACAAGAATGTACACTAACGATGACTGCCGAATGTTAGATTATATTTATCATCTAACTCAAGAACATACGTATTGTTGTATATGTCATCGTCTTCTATATATAGTGGAATACTCTTTTGTACTACTGAGACAATGAAATCGAAAATGGCGCCATGTGTCATGGACCAGGCGCGGGATTGAGAGGTCTTTCCTTGGTGTTCTTCATTACTGTGACGATGGTCGGACTAATGATACGTATTTCGGGGGATATTGAGAGCAACCCAGAACCAGGACAGGGTAAGGATAGTACCAGCTCCGATAGTTCGAGGGGGAGCAGAAGTCAAGCAAAACTAAACTTTGAAAAGGGTGGTAAATCTGATGATCTTACACTGCAAGATGTTAGGATAACTCTTCACGGTATGGAGGAGACTTTGCACGAGTCTATTGAAAACATCCGGTTTGAGATAGCGGATTTTCAGACTAAGGTAACCGAGTGTATGGATGGTCTACGTGATGCCTCGAAAGACATCAAGCATCTAAATGAGGAGAACACTAAACTTAAATCTAAGGTAAACAGACTAGAAGACCAAGTAAAGCGGAATAACCTATTGTTTTTTAACATTCCCGAAAAAGATAAAGAAGACTGGAAGGCTACTGAGGATTGTGTGCGCGATTATATGGCAAATACTTTGAAACTAGATGACGCGCATGACGATAGCGTTTTCGCCATTGATAAAGCTCAGAGATTGGGTAAAAAACGATCTGATGGCACACCTAGGATGGTCTGTGTAGAATTTGCGCGTTTGAAGCAGAAACAAACTGTTCTTGATGAATTTCGCAAACACAGAAGAAATAATGCAGAAAGTTCATCAAACGGGGGATGTGTAAAAGTAAAGGAGGATTTCTGCGAGTCGGTACGTAATATTCGCAAGAAGCTATATAGTTTTCTCCTGAAGGCTAAGGATAATGTTGACAATCCAGACAGATGCTACATTCGCTATGACAAATTGATTGTCTAGAATTGTGAATTAGTAGCCACTGATAATAACACTATCCCGGAGTGGCTACATGAAAGCTAGGGGTGTGGCCAAGGTCCCAGTACTTGTATTGAAACTAACATTTTAAATTTGAAAATACTTTCGTGGAATGTAAATGGACTAAGAAAACTGATTGACCCATCTTTTATAGCCCTATTACGTAAATACGATATTGTCAGCCTATATGAGACATTTTGTGTGGATATTCATGAATTTGCGCATATTTTACCAGACTATGAACATTATGCTGTTGTCAGAGACTATAGTGGTGTGGGGCGCAGGGCAGGAGGAATTGATGTATTCGTTAAAAAGGCTGTCATTAAATTTTTTCGACGTATTTGTGATGATTTTGATGATGGAATTTATCTCACTACAACAGAAGGAAGTGAAAATAATCTTTTGTGTTTGGTATACATTCCTCCAGAGAAGTCGAGTTTTTACAAAAACAAACATGAGCAAAACGGTGTTGTGTCTTTATTTGCACATATAAATACCATAATCGAGTCATTTGATCATAATCCTGGTGTGTTAATTGCTGGCGATTTAAACGCTCGTGTTGGAACAGAACAAGATTATATTATTTATGATAACATTGACTACCTTGATATCGATCCAGAATGATATCATTATGATAGTTTTGATATAACACGAAGGTCTCGTGACACTACCCTGAATGCCTTCGGGAAGGAGTTGTTATTCATGTGTCGTACACTTGGAATACATATGTTAAATGGTAGAAGCTATGATTCTGACGGGAGCTTTACTTCTTTGTCCCATAAGGGAAATAGTGTTGTTGATTATATTCTTGTGTCTAACAGTCTGTATGAAAATATTTCATACTTTGAAATTCGAAGCGAAGATTGTTCGGATCATTTTCCTTTAGAGTGTGAAGTGTCACTCCCGATAGATGAACCAGTACATCAGGAAGTTTGTTCTACAACCAATAAATGGCGCCGTCTTAAGTGGAGCCCTACATCATCAGATGTATATCGGTCTACACTAAGCGCGCAACTGTCAGGTGAGGTGGACGCAAATTTCATATTGTACACTGAGGGAGGTGACATAGATAGTGCCGTGGATATTCTAACCAGTGCTATGTCAAATAGTGCTGTGTCATGTGGAATGATAGTGAGGGAATCTTCTAGCCTTGTACAGCCGAAATGGTGAGATGTGGTATGTGACGAGCTGAAAAATCAAAAATATATGCTTTTAAACAAATACAGACTGTCTAACTCTGCAGAGGATCTCAACTCATACAGAAAAGCGCGGAATGCTTTCAAGAACTATTGTAAGAGGAGGCGTGACTCTCTTAAAGAGGCGAATCACTCTACTATTTTGACTTCGGGTGCTAGTAGCTTAGACTTATGGACCCATGTAAAGAAATTTCCTCGAAACAAAACTTTCGTGAACATAGCCATTTCTGCAAATGAATGGTACACACATTTTATGAATCTACTAAGCATGGCAAACTTCAATGTTGATGAGGATTTTCTGGCGTTAGCTGATGAACATATTCGTGATCATAATACACAGCAATTGCAAATGCTTCCTGAGGAGGATGTTATACTTGATTCCTGTATCACTGATGAAGAGATTGAGTCTGCTATTAAAACTCTACCAAGTGGTAAGGCTCCAGGGCCAGATGGAATACTAAACGAACATATAAAACAAGCATATTTAATACTGGGTCCTTACCTATCTAAGTTATTTAATGCTGTGTTAAGAAATGGTGTTTTTCCAGAAGCTTGGTGTGAGGCTATAATTTCACCATTACATAAAAAAAGGTGACAAGCAGAATCCAAACAACTATCGTGGTATGTCTCTGTCATCTGTTGTTGGTAAATTGTTTACTAAAATTCTGAACAATAGACTTAAATTCTGGTGTGATGAACATGACAAGTTAAGTGAAGATCAGATTGGTTACAGAGCAGGCTATAGTACATCTGATAATATTTTTGTATTACAAGCTCTTATTCAAAAGTACCTTTCAAGGTCAAAGGGCAGGCTGTACTGTATATTTATAGATTTTTCTAGAGCTTTTGACAGTGTTCAACACACTCTTCTGAAATATGTGCTTTTAAAAAAATGGTGTAAATGGTAAATGTTTTGATGTTATATCATCCATGTATTCAAAGTTAAAATCATGTGTTAATGTCGACAAGTTAACATTATCAGAGTATTTTCATTGTACTGTGGGAACCAGGCAAGGCTGTATGGTAACCCTTTGCTTTTTGTATTATTCCTAAATGAACTACTTGAGATGCTCCAAAAATGTCGAGGTGTATTGCATCACTGCTGTATGCTGATGATATTGCTAGTCTGTCTGACACAGTGATAGGTTTACAGAAGCAAATTGACTGTGTATCACATTTTTGTGACAAGTATGGCATGAAAGTTATTCCTGATAAGACCAAGATTGTTGTGTTTAGAAGAGGCGGTATTGTGAAAAGAAATGAACGTTGGTTTTACAAAGGCCAGCGTATTGAAATTGTGAGTTTTTATAGATATCTTGGTACTTTTTTTACATCAAGGCTGTTATGGAGTATGTGTCGTAACAATCTAGCTCAACAAGCAAGTAAAGCATTAGTTATGCTTCAAAAATTTATCCTCGTCAGTAAATTGGATATCAAGAGGGCTTTTTTCCTCTTCGATCATATGATCGTACCAATATTATGTTATGGAGGAGATGTGTGTGGTTTTGAGTGTGCATATGCTATTGATTCAGTTCATTTAAGGTTTTGTAGATCTATTTTAGGTGTTAACCTCAGTACTAATAAAACTATGATTTATGGTGAACTGGGTAGATACCCTTTACATGTAACCTACATGCTCCGTTGTATAAAATACTGGTTGAAAATATTGTCAATGCCACCACATAGATATCCAAGAGCCTGCTATGATATGTTATGTCATTTGGACTCAGCAGGTAGAGTTACATGGGCAACATTGATCAGACGTTTACTTTGTAATTTGGGATTCTGTGAATCTTGGTTAAACCAGGGTGTATCAGATGTTGGCATTTTTCTCCAACATGTAAAGATTAGACACATTGATGTATTTTTACAGTCTTGGTATAGTGAACTGCTTCAAAAAGACAGATTACGCACATATTGTAGTTTTAAATCACTCTTCTGTATGGAAGAGTACTTGAGCCATATTGTAAAAAGAAATGTAAGAATTGCTATATCACGTTTTAGGTGTGGAAATCACCATCTGGCTATAGAGACTGGTAGATGGAATGGTACTGAGAGGTCTGAGAGACTCTGTGCTTACTGTTTATATGAGCGTGGTATATATGTTGTTGAAGATGAGCTTCATTTTCTCTTTGTGTGCCCATTGTATACAGAATTTAGAGCTTCTCTGTACACCTCATTAAACTTGCACCAAAGTAGGTACTCTTTCGACAACTTTTGTTCACTTGTAGGTTATGTGCAGTACCACAAGAAATTAGGAGTGTTTTTGAGAAGCGCTTTTAGAGTTAGAGAAGAATTTCTTGTTGTACATAAAGTGAGATGAAAGTGTTTATGATACATAGACCGCATACAAATGTCATAAATATATGACTTGTATCAGCTATATATATGTTTGGCTACTCTAGGGTTTATTCTACAAATCAAATGTTTGTTTTTTGAGAGTGTGAATTTGTGCAGTCAAATAGTTTATACATTTGTACACTCCTACGTATCTCATCTGCTATAATTATTATGTTACTTTGAATAGTGAATATGAGTTTAAATCATAACTATACTCGTATTATAAATAGATGCAAATACTTGTGCATTTTTTGCAATTTATTTAACATGCATTTTGGAACAAATTGACATAATGTATACATGTACTGTGGGCTGGAGGCCTTTATTACTGAAATAAAGATTATTATTATTACAATAAAGTGACGTCATGTACAAAAACATTGGCATCACTTATATGTGATGTCACAATATTGTTTACACAACAACAAAACTCGCCTGCGTGTTTATTTTCCATGACGCGCTATTTCGTTTTTATTGCATACCAATAGTTTACGGCAAATGACCGGTGCTATATTATGATCAATGCTCTTTCTTGAAATGTCGGACTTTTATTGGAAGAACTAAAAGGTAGTAGAATTGTAAGGACATACGTGTGACAGCACACACACAAACCACTGTGTCACGTGGTAGTGTGATCGGTTAAACGCGACCTGATCATTGGGACGTCCGGTAAAACTGGAGATTATACTGAGAGCTTGTTGTCACTTCGCAACTCGACGCAAACTTTATGTACAACTAGATAAACGACTAGGCAGAATCGACACATACATTTGACACCGTAACAAATGAAAATTACACAAAGTTGTCGTCAATCTGCCAGTAACTCTGAAACCAAAAGATGCTAAAAAAGAGAATATTCCAATGTTATTCTGTATTCATACACCCTTATTATCTGGCTATCTCGCAAATAAACCTTGACATGCCTTTGCAATACTGCATGGCCTCGCATTCCCGCCGTTCTCACCTTTTCACCTTAACTCTCAAAGAGTTCCAGTACGGGAGATAAATCCTACCCGAGTATTTTGAACACCCAGGTGGGATGATTTTAAAACCAAACACACAGCAGGGGGACGAAACTCAATTACATGTTACATTGCGAGGACTAAGCTTCTGTAACATAAATCGAGGCGTAATATTGTTACCTAGAATGAGATGATTCGGATTTAGATCTGAAGCTATTTAAACAACGATATATTTGTGTATTTACATGTATCAAAATACATACCGAAGGCATAGATACATATGTTGGTTTGTATGACACATAACACGAGCTAAATTACTCATAACGGATGTTTTAAGATTCATTAATGTCAATGAGCTCATTATAAATACACCAGGACAGACACAAATTAAATCTAACACCATGATTATATCCAATCACGTGTCACATCCCATCATTTTAATATATATATATATAAGTGTAGTAATTACCATCGCTCAAGTGATCTCCTTCCTGGATGAGTAGTATCCTGAGGCTGGACCACACAGCCTGTGTCTAGACCTGGTGACTGTCTAGGTCAGGTTTATAAACAACCATGTCTGATGTACACAGGGTGGTCGCAAAACATTACTTTGACCACATCAAATGTGGAGGTTCATGTCCACCTATCGGCGTCAACCTGGCTGAGGTAAGTCGTATTGATGTTATTTAAGGATCTTCTCTTGTGAAATGGCAAAATTTTATGACGACTAACTTTTTTTCTTATATATATTTTTGGAAAACGGAGTTCATTGCATAGCAGAAAATGCAAAAAGAATTATATGGTAGTGAACTCGTTTTTGTGCCATGCTCGAACAAAGATACCAAAATGTGCAAAACACTTGATTCATGTGAAAAATGCTGTTTTGGCCAATTGCAGGACAATTTCATTCAATATCTTCAAGTTTTGTGATCAGATATGTATGAATGTTTGCAGAATTGACGAAAATAATGTTTTCTTATTAATTACAGAAGAAAAAATTCTTTAAATCATTCTTTTAGCTTAAGAAATAAATTTAAGTTACCCCTACCCCTTATTTTTTGCTGAGAAAATACTCCATTTTTCCTCATTGTTTGCAGATTTTATGCTTTATATGAAAAATCCTGGCGACTAACTTTTTTAGATATTTGGCAGATCAAAAGAAAATGGGTTTCTCATTCTAAAGTAGTCATAAAAACAGGGGGTAGCGTGCTTGTTTTTTTTGTCCCATTAACAAATGCGTTATTTTTCACTATTCTTGAGTCAAAAATCAAAATCGCTTCAATAACACCAAATATCTTAAAAACATAACCAAAATGTTTAAAAAATATCTTTGTTGCATAATAGTTGCTTTATAATAAACATAAAGAAGTTGTACAGCAAAAATGAACTAGCTATAATGAAAAATGGCGACACACTGACGATTCTAAATAATCAATCAAGCAAAAAATCATGAAATTTTGGCTGTTCGTGAAGTGGAATAAACACACAAAAATACTTATGTTCAAAATGGCCGCCATAATGGTCATTTTTTAAAAATTCTTCTAAAAAAAGGTCTACAAATAACAGACATCTAATTTTTTGCTACATTTTTCAGATGCATATATTCGCTATTGAAATTGATAATAAATTGTTAGATATTCCAAAAATATCTCACGTGAGATCAAAACGAGATTTGAACGTGATTGAAACCTCACAAGAGCAGATCCTTCAGTATTAAGAAAACGGGTAAATTCAAAACCCGGTGAAGCCGGCTATGTATAATTTACCCGTTTTCCATTGTAGTTATCCCCCGATAACCTCAACAAAATAGAAAGTTTATCCTTATATTAACAGTATCTTTCTGTGAAATGTTCGCAACTATTTTGTTCATTATAGTCCAATCTTCGGACACAGATTTCATTTCAAAATTAATAAACGTGGGAATGGTTCAATAAATGTAACAGCATGAAATTTGCAAGCTCCGCCCACACGTATTGTTGTCGACGTCATAGAAATTTGTCACGTGTTTGAGTGCGGTGATAATGATAGTCTGTTGAGCAATGGTTATCGAGTGAATGTCAGTGTAGACTGTAAATACTTTGGGGAAAATGGGAATAGTTTGCACAATAATTCATGAAGTATTAAGAACGCATATCGTGACAAGATGACAACAACACAAAATAATCGTATGTAAAGATATATCAAATATGATATATACAGGTAAACACTATATACAGATACTATATCAAATATGGCCGGGTGTCATTTATAGGTAAACACTATATACAGATACTATATCAAATATGGCTGAGGTACCATATACAGGTAAACACTATATACAGATACTTTATCAAATATGGCCGGGTGCCATATACAGGTAAACACTATATACAGATACTATATCAAATATGGCCGAGGTACCATATATAGGTAAACATTATATACATATGCTATATCAAATATAGCCGGGTGCCATATACAGGTAAACATAATATACAGATACTATATATCAAATATGGCCGGGTGCCATATACATGTAAACAATATATACAGATACTATATCAAATATGACCGGGTGCCATATACATGTAAACAATATATAAAGATACTATATCAAATATGGCCGGGTAGCATATACAGGTAAACACTATATAAAGATACTATATCAAATATGGCCGGGTACCATATACAGGTAAACACTATATAAAGATACTATATCAAATATGGCCGGGTGCCATATACATGTTAAAACTATATACAGATGCTAAATCAAATATGACCGGGGTGCCATATACATGTAAACACTATACACCGATACTATATCAAATATTTACAGGTAAACACAATATACCCATACTATATCAAATATGGCCGGGTGCCAAATACAGGTTAACACTATACATATACTATAACAAATATGGCCGGGTGTCATATACAGGTAAACACTATATACATATACTTTATCAAATATGGCCGGGTGCCATATACAGGTAAACACTATATACAGATACTATATCAAATATGGCCGGGTGCCATATACAGGTAAACACTATATACAGATACTATATCAAATATGGCCGAGGTACCATATGTAGGTAAACATTATATACATATGCTATATCAAATATAGCCGGGTGCCATATACATGTAAACAATATATAAAGATACTATATCAAATATGGCCGGGTAGCATATACAGGTAAACACTATATAAAGATACTATATCAAATATGGCCGGGTGCCATATACAGGTAAACACTATATAAAGATACTATATCAAATATGGCCGGGTGCCATATACATGTTAAAACTATATACAGATACTAAATCAAATATGACCGGGGTGCCATATACATGTAAACACTATACACCGATAGTATATCAAATATTTACAGGTAAACACAATATACCCATACTATATCAAATATGGCCGATGTACCATATATAGGTAAACACTATAAATATACTATAACAAATATGGCCGGGTGCCATATACAGGTAAACACTATATACCGATACTATATCAACTATGGCCAGGTGCCATGTACAGGTAAACACTATATACCGATACTATATCAAATATAGCCGGGTTGCTATATACTGGTAAACACTATATACATATACCATATCAAATATGGCCGGGGTGCCATATACAGGTAAACACTATATACAGATACTATATCAACTATGGCCAGGTGCCATGTACAGGTAAACACTATATACCGATACTATATCAAATATGGCCGGGTGTCATATACAGGTAAACACTATATACAGATACTATATCAACTATGGCCAGGTGCCATGTACAGGTAAACACTATATACCGATACTATATCAACTATGGCCAGGTGCCATGTACAGGTAAACACTATATACCGATACTATATCAAATATAGCCGGGTTGCTATATACTGGTAAACACTATATACATATACCATATCAAATATGGCCGGGGTGCCATATACAGGTAAACACTATATACAGATACTATATCAACTATGGCCAGGTGCCATGTACAGGTAAACACTATATACCGATACTATATCAAATATGGCCGGGTGTCATATACAGGTAAACACTATAAATATACTATAACAAAAATGGCCCGGTGTCATGTACAGGTAAACACTATATACCGATACTATATCAACTATGGCCAGGTGCAATGTACAGGTAAACACTATATACCGATACTATATCAAATATAGCCGGGTTGCTATATACTGGTAAACACTATATACATATACCATATCAAATATGGCCGGGGTGCCATATACAGGTAAACACTATATACAGATACTATATCAACTATGGCCAGGTGCCATGTACAGGTAAACACTATATACCGATACTATATCAAATATTGCCGGGTGTCATATACAGGTAAACACTATAAATATACTATAACAAAAATGGCCCGGTGTCATGTACAGGTAAACACTATATACCGATACTATATCAACTATGGCCAGGTGCCATGTACAGGTAAACACTATATACCGATACTATATCAAATATAGCCGGGTTGCTATATACTGGTAAACACTATATACATATACCATATCAAATATGGCCGGGGTGCCATATACAGGTAAACACTATATACCGATACTATATCAAATATGGCAGGGTGCCATGTACAGGTAAACACTATATACCGATACTATATCAAATATAGCCGGGTGCCATATACAGGTAAACACTATATACAATGTACATATACTATATCAAATATGGCCGGGTGCCATATACAGGTAAAAACTATATACATATACTATATCAAATATGGCCGGGTACCATATACAGGTAAACACTATATACATATACTATATCAAATATGTCCGGGTGCCATATACATGTTAACACTATATACAGCTACTATATCAAATATGGCCGGGTTGCCATATACAGGTTAACACTATATACAGATACTAAATCAAATATGGCCGGGGTGCCATATACATGTAAATACTATATACAGAAAATATATCAAACATGGCCGGGGTCAGTATACATGTATACGCTATATACAGAAACTATATAAAATATGGCCGGGTACCATATACATGTAAACACTATACACCGATACTATATCAGATATGGCCGGGTTGCCATACACAAGTAAACACTATATACGAATACTATATCAAGTATGGCATGGGTGCTATATACTGGTAAATACTATTTATATACTACATTGTTTATGATATGACTACTTATTACACCTTTTTTGTATATTCGATGTCAAAAATTCTCAGCCCAAACCTGTCGGCAAGATAATGCTCATTAAGTTTCAGACGCATTAAAACAAAGACATATTGTTGAAATTTTGAAAGTGCAGTACAATGTGTGTATGACCACGATAGTACAATACGCATAAACATACACATCAAAATTTAAATATCCGTCAAAACAGGAATACAAAACTTATCTATCTCAAATCACTATGTTCAAATAAAACGAAACGTTTATGCTCCTCTTAAGAATATCATTAGGGTATTTCAGTGTTTTATGTGACTAAACTAAGTTCAAATAATCATATGTTGGTTTTGGAAGCTGTGTTTGGTAAATTTTATTATAGTATAATTCCGTACCAAGACAGAATATAACAAAATGCTCAATCTGTTTTTGAGTACTTCACACACTGTATCTTTTTAACGTTAAAACGTTACGTAAACTTCACAAACATGTTCGTTTTCAGTAATATCGTTATCTTGATCGTATTAGGTCTATCTGGAGTATATCCTTGTTGTAGGTGGTGTCCGATAAAAAAGTGCCTGGAGACGAGGACAGCATGGCATCACTACTGGCTCAGTTCATGGACGACATGCACGGAACAGATGACATGGTATGCAACAGAAGAAAGGCGATCCTTGTCGACGAGTGTATCAGCAATAGCAACCGAAAAGACTTGAAACTTCATATTGCTGGCAGTAAAGGGGATGGGTTCCACATGGAAACGTCGGACGTTGACGTAATGTGTACACTTTCAGACCAAGTTGTAACGGATCCTGAACAGATAGACGCTATTGTTCATAACAGCGAATACAATAGTAAATGTGTTCTCTTAATGAGAAAAGCTAATTGCAGGCCCGGCTATGTCTTACTTGAAGTGTGTCGACGTGGAAACGTTAGTCATTGTGCCAGTATTGTAGATGCCATTGTTTCCATTGAAAATACAATGTTTGTTTCCAGTGATATTTACAGACAAGGGATGATAGACTACAGAAATGATATACACACAGGGGCGGCCATGGTAATATCGAATGGACCTTGTATGACACATATCTCTGGTCTTATGGACTTTGCTCCTGCTTTTCATTGTATATGTTGGCCGAGGGAGGCTTATGAATGGATCCATCGAACACGCCTCTACGGCTGGCCAGCTCAGACCATGATAGACAGGATTGTTCGGGCTGGCTGCCACCTCGTACCTGTTGGTGATAAGTGTTCAACAGACACGCTGCTACAATGGAGAATTTCGTTTGCACGTGCAGAACGACTTTTAGTTTATTCTCTCACTCATCCCCAGTTCAGGATATATGGATTATTGAAGTATTTTCTGACCCACATCAGAAAGTTGCTGGACTATGTCATTGGTGATAGAGACATCCTTTGTTCATATTTCATTAAAACAGTTATCTTTTTTGCAGTTGAGAATTCTCCAGCCGTGCTATGGCAGGACAAAAACACATTTCTGTGTTTACGGCTCTGTATTAGTATTTTGATTGCCTGGGTGAAATTGGGTTACTGCCCAAACTATTTCATTCAAGAAAACAATTTGTTTTTGAGAAAAGTTCACGGGGAAAACCGTCAAAAACTGCTACATTTCCTGACAGATTGCTATGATCTGAAATGGCCTAGAATGTTTCTGTCGGTGGAATCAGTCATTATGATAGACATCGAAACGCTGCTCCCGGAAAGAGAAATCATATCGTCGAGTCAATATCGCGAATGTGCTACAGACTTAGATTTGTTTGTCAGTAGCCTCTTTGTAGGTAGACTTCAGCATAAACATATGGACAGACTTCGTGCTTCGGTTCGGTGCCTGGCAGTGTCAGGAGATAGCGTTGATGAATTCATTGCTTTTCATGCCATGGCTCATGCTTTGGAAAACACAGCGAGTATGTTGTTTACTGAGAGCAGTGCTTCTTGTAATAACAAGCAGAGGTACCGAGCCCTGAGGAAAGCTAAGCACGTGTTGTCACCACCAGCGTCAATGTGTAGAAGTCCAGGACTTATGAGGCTGGCAACATTCCATTACCTCACTGGCAATTACAGCAAAGCACTCGAGATGTGTGCAGATGTAATGTCAACGAGAAAAATGTACATCCCAAAATTCCAAGGAGACCAGGAAAGGACAAAGGAATGGTACCGAAACTTGTATTGTGGAAAGAAATATTCTTATTACCACAAGTTTAGAATGGGGGTTTATTCAGATCTGGAATTCAATGAAAAAAATATTGGTCTATGTCTACCACATCTTCACTTAGAAGTTCGCAATACCAGTCTGGCTAGTATACGCATCCCGCCGCGGCCTTACGCAACCTTCCTTTCCTTCATGTGCTATCATGACGTAGGTGACACCAGGAGGCGTGACACAGAACTGACCAACCTTCGGGCGGTGAACTACGACCCTTTACAAGGAGGACATAGACACTGGATAGTACACACGCTGCTGGGCATTTGTTACCAAACTGTGGGGGACAATCGCAGGGCCTTTAGGTCTTTTATGGATTCTCTACGTGTGAAGCCTGAAGATAACCCAGCTAAAATGAGAATAGAGGCTTTATGAACGTTAAAAAAGGATCGCAGTATCCCATGTGATAGTCCACTATGCACTGTTCATACATTTTTCATGTTTTAATGAGTTCATTACTGCCCCCACCCCCTCCCTACCTTGGCAAAACATAAACAACCGCGTTCACAAGACAACGTGTTACACTGAGAAAAGATATTAGACACTGTGTACCTCACAATGACCTTTTATATACAATTACCTATGTACTATCTGTACCAAATATTAAACCATATTTAACATACACGCAATACCAGTAATCAGTATACAAGCTACAGTATCCAGTACCCCGTACTATGCTTTAGTACCCCGTACCCTATACAGTACGACAGCACTCCATACAATGCACCCTGTACCCCTGTACTGTGTGACAGCACTCCGCACAATGCACCCTGTACACCTGTGCCTCCGTACACTGTACTGTGTGACAGCACCCCGTACAATGCAACCTGTACACCTGTACTGTGTGACAGCACTCCGTACAATGCACCCTGTACACCTGTGCCTCCGTACACTGTACTGTGTGACAGCACCCCGTACAATGCACCATGTACACTTGTACTGTGTGACAGCACTCCGTACAATGCACCCTGTACGACTGTGCCCCTGTACCCTGTACTGTGTGACAGCACTCCGTACAATGCACCCTGTACACCTGTGCCTCCGTACACTGTACTGTGTGACAGCACCCCGTTCAATGCACCATGTACACCTGTACTGTTTGACAGCACTCCGTACAATGCACCCTGTACGACTGTGCCCCTGTACCCTGTACTGTGTAACAGCACCCTGTACAATGAACCCTGTCACAGAAATATTTCCCTAGAGGGGTAGGGGAAGCCTTGACAGAACTGTTCTTTTATTACTTACTGTATTCAGTTTGTGTCACTACTGTTAATGAAGTTGTCTCTTCAAAAGCGAGAGCAGGAATGATGCTGGAAAGCTGGGATCACCTCTTTTATAAGCAGCATCAGCCAATCAGAATGCAGTCAATCAGAAGGCAGCATTGCACTCTGCTTATACCAAGCAGAAACATGGGTCCTTAACCGAACCAGTCCTAACATAATTTGGCTAGGGTATATCAAACGAACCTAAACTACTATAAACACATTACACGTGATAATGGACGACTACTTTCTTTCACAACAGTGTATTGGTACCTGTCACTTAAAATTTCGACGTCGCCCTGTACTTTGTACCCTGTGACTGTACACTTAACCAAGTAATACAATTTATATTGGCACTGATCTATAAAGGAGTGCAGTGGAACCCTAGCTTATGCAGCTAGGCCCAAACTTATGCAACTTGGTCACCGATTACCTTTCTTCCTTAGTGATCATTCCTCTTCGGCTGCTAGATGGCTGATGGAGCCTGTATTTATATACCTGGCCAGGTAATGAGATGCCATATTTTATTAGCCAATCATAAATGTTCTTACTCCTGAACTACAAAAAAACTCACAACAAATGCAATACGATTTATCATTTATTGAACCATTGAGTTAATAAATAATTAACCACTTCATCACGACGCCTCTGATTAAATGCGTCCCGCATTTCCCATGAACTAAAAGAATGAATATTTGTCTTGTTTGAAATGTTAGCTCATATCCTCAGTCGAACAATTCTTCTTCCTCAACCCTTACAACAGACTTCCCAATCTCCTTGTATGACGTCGTTGTCTTTATAGTTTTCCCGTGGTTGGCAAAATTCGCCTGGACAGCTGCATTCACAAATGTCTTTACATTGCCTAACTGCGTCCCTGTGTCTTAAGTCTGTATTCCTGGTTCTCGTACACTACCTGCGACGGATGGTCCAGCAACACTTGCAACGGGTGCAGAATCCCGAAAAAACGCTAGGTGTACATACAGGATCCAGGCCTGGTTTTCTCAAAGTAACTATTTCTGTCATCTTAGATGTCTTGGACTGAGGTTCTGGATCGTCCTCCGATATCTCCCCAAGGAAATCTAACACGTTCCCTGGGTCGAGTCCGTCTAACGAGTTTTCTCGTACTGGATTCTTCCTTTCCTTGTGTATCTTTAGGCAAACATTCTTCTCAGTGACAAAGTTACAATATTCACACTCAAACTTCTTAATTTCCCTGTCATTGGTTCCATAAATCACCAAGTGTACCTTGCACTCTCCATGTGAAGGTTATATGTCGTAACACAACGGACACACAAACTAGGGGCAAACTATGAACAAAGGAATGATTTACATGGAGAACCTTGTAAAAGTACAAGAGAATAATATACCAGGTGTTCCGAAGAGTAAGCGTCTTCTGCTTCATCGACGACACCCGCCATGTAGATCTTGCTCACTTAAGGATTGAAAGTCATTTTTTTAACTTTCAAAGTGCTATGAATGGTCAGCCGTTACATTCATATTGAATGAAGCCCGCTATCATCTTCATTTACATTTTTTCCCATTAATAGTTTATAACCTGCGTTGGTATTTGTGTCGTCATTTAAACGACATTGGCGGAAGAGCCCAGATTGAATAAAATTGACGCCAATGATAACAATTAGTCTATTGAACGTTTGTCGCAAGGGCATTCTCCATGTTATTCGAAGCGGCGCAACAAGACATTTATTGAAAAAGCTTGATCATAATTAAACCACGTGCTACGTCTCGAGAACCATTGCTTTCATACTTTTATGAAAGTATTTTTTGTTGATAATGTTCATATAGTGGGTGGCAGAGCAAATGTAAATATATCCATATAAACATCATTACCTCAAATGGACAACCGCGTCAGCATTGTCAATCACAATTAGTAAACACACTAATGATCATACTCAAAAACGTCCATCTTCATATCACTTAAAGATACAGAATATTTCTCAATGAGACAAAGATGGCGACCATCAAACTTGCCCATAGTTCTGATCAACTTGCATCTCTCGAATTCTTGTGTTGTTAGATTGTTTGTCAGCAGTCGACATCGATCACAAAATCCCGATATTTAGAGCAAGCCCTAGAATATTGAATCGACTGTAAACATCATAGTTTGAAGAAACAAGGATGTTAATATCAGGAAATGGAAAGTTCATGATCGCAAAATTGAAATCGTCATGCTTATCGTTAGCTCAGTAGTAAGCTGTCCATGTTGGTCATAGTTTAAGAAGAGATCGAGTTAGGTAGCTGATGTAAAAGAGAATGTTGTGTCCTTTATTTCAAGTTCCGAAGGGCATATACGATCGATGTGGTCAGCAAACGTCTTGTTGTTTATAGACAACACCTCGTCGATATATCTGAAAGTGAAATTAAAGGATTTGACAAGGGTTATGTTACCCGTCCTGATTAGCGCTTATCCAAATTCAGCCTCGTATGAAAACAAAAACAAGTCAGCTAATATCTGGGCACAGTGTGTTCCCATGGAAATGCCAACAGTCTGTTGCAATATCTTTCCTCCAACAAAACTATTGTCAACTAGGATTTAATCATTCGTACTATATCTTCAGTATATTTCATCTTAGCTTTTGATGTGTTTTTCATACAGTTTGTTCCGAGATAGCTCACTACCATATATTTGAATCGTCGTCCGCCTTTTATTGAAAAAGAAAGCAAAGCTCTCAGAATGTTTTGATAAAGGCTTGGGTGAGCAATTAGCAGAGACAGCAATAAAACCAGCGATATAAGTGAGATACAGGCCAATTACACGTATCAATGTTTTTATCAAGGAATCAAAAATGTTATCAATGGTTCCATCTGGGTAATCTTCCAGCCTAACAACACCTAACAACGTCTTACTCTCGTGGGATTATAAATTCTGTATGATCCTCAGTTGTTCTCTGCCACCCAATTATACAGTGTACATGTAACACGGTCATATTTTATCTTATGATACTAACATCCTATAAAATCGTCTTCCTTGTTCCGGTACCACTCCGTGTCTTCTGACGTCACAATTGGAGTTAAGTTTAATGTCCAAGTGTAGGACAAGCAGTATATACAAATGCTGAACTTTAGAACTAATCATATGTTGACTTAATGGTCGGCTGACGTCATAATCAATATCTCCTTGGTTATGACTTATACTTGACCGAAGACACATACCTATAGAAATATTGTCACCGGAAAAGATTTCGGTGTCAAACGTCACGCACTATTCGTATGATTTTGATTGACGGACTGAATGATACATTTGATATTTGTATATGACAGCTTCAAAGTGGTTTGATGAGAGTTTTAATGGAGTATGTCTTATCTGTGAGCCGTTTATACCAACGTAGTTTAGAAGAAAAAAAACCACATTTATACCCTTCTCGAACAATCGAGATATTCGAGTAAAAAAGAATTACATTAAAATGATTTTTTGAGTGTTCTCCTCTACGAGTTGACAGAGTAACTTCTCCTTAGTTGCATGTATAACTATATCATAAATGTTATTTGCAATGAGAAACCATAAACTTTTTCCAATAATGTTCATAAATATAACACATATATGACATATTTATGCATATTTATAATCAAGTACACACAAGACTGGATAGATCTTTCTGCCCTCTTTGATTTCTTCAAGTGGACTCACTATTTGTTTCATTTTGTCATCATTGTTTGCGTAATATGCAATTTGAATGACGCTTTCTATACACAATCAAACTTTACCATGACAAAAAAAGGAAATTCAAGCTGAATTTGTTGGCTTTTATAATCTTTTATCTTTTTATTAGAACTAAAATCTAGACAGACTACATCACAGTGAATTTCCATCCCGGAGCATGCGAAATGTAGTCCAATAATCGCCTACTGCATATACAATGTATAACAATAAATACAGTATCGAAGCATCACCAAACCATCATCCAAATTCAAAATAGATAAATTTAGGGGCAAAATATGAACTATGGTAAGATTTACAAGGACGGCTTTGTACAATGTCAGGGTTTATCTACAGCGTATTGTAATTCCATTCACGACCAATATAGATGTGCCGTCATTTCAGCGCTCCAGTACTGGTTTTTATAACCATAATAGATGTGCCGTCATTTCAACGATGAGTACTGGTTTTTATAACCATAATAGACGTGCCGTCATTTCAACGATCGAGTACTGGTTTTTATAACCATAATAGATGTGCCGTCATTTCAACGATCGAGTACTGGTTTTTATAACCATAATAGATGTGCCGTCATTTCAACGATCGAATACTGGTTTTTATAACCATAATAGATGTGCCGTCATTTCAACGATCGAATACTGGTTTGTATAACAATAATAGATGTGCCGTCATTTCAACGATCGAATACTGGTTTTTATAACCATAATAGATGTGCCGTCATTTCAACGATCGAATACTGGTCTTTATAACCATAATAGATGTGCCGTCATTTCAACGATCGAATACTGGTTTGTATAACAATAATAGATGTGCCGTCATTTCAACGATCGGGTACTGGTTTTTATAACCATAATAGATGTGCCGTCATTTCAACGATCGAATACTGGTTTGTATAACAATAATAGATGTGCCGTCATTTCAACGATCGAGTACTGGTTTTTATAACCATAATAGATGTGCCGTCATTTCAACGATCGAATACTGGTTTGTATAACAATAATAGATGTGCCGTCATTTCAACGATCGAGTACTGGTTTGTATAACAATAATAGATCTGCCGTCATTTCAACGATCCAGTACTTGTTTTTATATATATATTGTATGCGTTAGCGCTCCATATTGAATATGTTTGTTGCCAACTGCGGGCATACTACCGTATACGCAGTCAAAATGAGGTACAATCCTCATATTTACATCATTATTAATTTTTAAGTATTATACGACGAAAAAAAACATTCGAAGCGTGTTGCTACGATGGTAACTACGATGGCCGTGGTTGCTAAGATGATATAGTCCCACTGAATCTTCATCGATATATTGGTAAGTTTAGCAAAATACACAGTGAACAACACTATTTTTCTTCATTACATCATACGGATATTTGGTATTATATAATATTACTAGCACTTCGAATTTATTTCTTTATTTATAACGGTTATGTACACGCATTGACAAAGTGATCTGGTTGTGACGCGGTCCGACGTCGGACGTCACAACGCCTGGGCGCCGCCATGTTTGCGTTACCGTCTAAGACTTTCGAATGCGTATCATTGGAATAAAAAGTTTGCCAGAAACAATTGATTGTATAATCAGACGAAATGTATTCCATATATGTTCCATGTTTCAAAATTTTGAAGGAACCAAACAGTGACCGTCAGTGAATAGTTATTGATCTAAAGCGTCAACGACGCCATATTTGAACAAATATCAATCCGCCGACCCTCGTTTTCATTGCGTATACGGTAATTTATTCGCAGTCAGAGTTTACTCAGCACAAGAAGGGAGAGGTGTAAATATAAAACTATAATAGATGTTCCGTCACTTCAACGATCCAGTACTGTTTTTATAACCATAATATATGTGTCGTTATTTCAACGATGTAGTACTGTTTTTTATAACCATAATAGATGTGTCGTTATTACAACGATGTAGTACTGTTTTTTATAACCATAATAGATGTGTCGTTATTACAACGATGTAGTACTGTTTTTTATAACCATAATATATGTGTCGTTATTACAACGATGTAGTACTGTTTTTATAACCATAATATATGTGTCGTTATTACAACGATGTAGTACTGTTTTTTATAACCATAATAGATGTGTCGTTATTACAACGATCCAGTCCTAGTTTGTATAGTCATACTGTCTTTCGGCAGTATCATATACCTACGGCAGAGGTATACGTGACAAAAGTGGTACCTGGACAGGTATTGGAGACGAAGTCGTGCAGCAGAATATGTGATATTGTGTGGTCGTTCTTCAATCAGGAATGATTCATATTGTACTTGCCTTAGGAGGAGAGGAACGTTATTATGTGTAAGTACAACTGTAAATATTAGATATTGTACTGTTTAAATGTCAGTTGTGTTATTGTTTAAATGTTAGATATGTTATTGTTTAAATGTTAGATGTGTAATTGTTTAAATGTTAGATGTACTATTGTTTAAATGTTAAATGTGTAATTGTTTAAATGTTAGATATGTAATTGTTTAAATGTTAGATGTACTATTGTTTAAATGTTAGATGTGTAATTGTTTAAATGGTAGATATACTATTGTTTAAATGTTAGATGTGTAATTGTTTAAATGTTAGATGTACTATTGTTTAAATGTTAGATATGTAATTGTTTAAATGGTAGATATACTATTGTTTAAATGTTAGATGTACTATTGTTTAAATGTTAAATGTGTAATTGTTTAAATGTTAGATATGTAATTGTTTAAATGTTAAATGTGTAATTGTTTAAATGTTAGATATACTATTGTTTAAATGTTAGATATGTAATTGTTTAAATGTTAGATGTACTATTGTTTAAATGTTAGATGTACTATTGTTTAAATGTTAGATGTGTAATTGTTTAAATGTTAAATGTGTAATTGTTTAAATGTTAGATATGTAATTGTTTAAATGTTAGATATACTACTGTTTAAATGTTAGATATACTACTGTTTAAATGTTAAATGTGTAATTGTTTAAATGTTAGATATGTAACTGTTTAAATGTGAGATATACTACTGTTTAAATGTTAGATATACTACTGCTTAAATGTTAAATGTGTAATTGTTTAAATGTTAGATATACTACTGTTTAAATGTTAGATATACTACTGTTTAAATGTTAGATATACTATTGTTTAAATGTTAGATGTACTATTGTTAAAATGTTAAATGTGTAATTGTTTAAATGTTAGATATACTACTGTTTAAATGGTAGATATACTACTGTTTAAATGTTAAATGTGTAATTGTTTAAATGTTAGATATGTAATTGTTTAAATGTTAGATATACTATTGTTTAAATGTTAGATATGTTATTGTTTAAATGTTAGATATACTACTGTTTAAATGTTAGATATGTTATTGTGTAAATGTTAGATATACTATTGTGTAAATGTTAGATATACTATTGTGTAAATGTTAGATATGTTATTGTGTAAATGTTAGATATGTTATTGTGTAAATGTTAGATATACTACTGTTTAAATGTTAGATATGTTATTGTGTAAATGTTAGATATACTATTGTGTAAATGTTAGATATGTTATTGTGTAAATGTTAGATATACTACTGTTTAAATGTTAGATATGTTATTGTTTAAATGTTAGATATTGTATTGTTTAAATGTCAGTTGTGTAATTGTTTAAATCTGAGATATGTTATTGTTTAAATGTTAGATATGTTATTGTTTAAATGTTAGATATGTTATTGTTTAAATGTTAGATATACTATTGTTTAAATGTTAGATATGTTATTGTTTAAATGTTAAATGTGTAATTGTTTAAATGTTAGATGTACTATTGTTTAAATGTTAGATGTACTATTGTTTAAATGTTAGATATACTATTGTTTAAATGTTAGATGTACTATTGTTTAAATGTTAGATATACTATTGTTTAAATGGTAGATATGTTATTGTTTAAATGTTAGATGTACTATTGTTTAAATGTTAGATATACTATTGTTTAAATGGTAGATATATTATTGTTTAAATGTTAAATATGTCATTGCTAAATATTAGATATACTATTGTTTAAATGTTAGATGTACTATTGTTTAAATGTTAGATATGTAATTGTTTAAATGTTAGATATGTAATTGTTTAAATGTTAGATATGTTATTGTTTAAATGTTAGATATACTATTGTTTAAATGTTAGATATACTATTGTTTAAATGTTAGATATACTATTGTTTAAATGGTAGATATATTATTGTTTAAATGTTAAATATGTCATTGCTAAATATTAGATATACTATTGTTTAAATGTTAGATGTACTATTGTTTAAATGTTAGATATGTTATTGTGTAAATGTTAGATATGTTATTGTTTAAATGTTAGATATACTATTGTTTAAATGGTAGATATGTTATTGTGTAAATGTTAGATATGTAATTGTTTAAATGTTAGATATACTATTGTTTAAATGGTAGATATGTTATTGTTTAAATGTTAGATGTACTATTGTTTAAATGTTAGATGTGTAATTGTTTAAATGTTAGATGTGTAATTGTTTAAATGTTAGATGTGTAATTGTTTAAATGTTAGATATACTATTGTTTAAATGTTAGATATACTATTGTTTAAATGTTATATATACTATTGTTTAAATGTTAGATATGTTATTGTGTAAATGTTATATATACTATTGTTTAAATGTTAGATATGTAATTGTTTAAATGTTAGATGTACTATTGTTTAAATGTGAGATATACTATTGTTTAAATGTTAGATATGTAATTGTTTAAATGTTAGATATGTAATTGTTTAAATGTTAGATATGTAATTGTTTAAATGTTAGATGTACTATTGTTTAAATGTTATATATACTATTGTTTAAATGTTAGATATGTAATTGTTTAAATGTTAGATGTACTATTGTTTAAATGTTATATATACTATTGTTTAAATGTTAGATGTACTATTGTTTAAATGTTATATATACTATTGTTTAAATGTTAGATATGTAATTGTTTAAATGTTAGATGTACTATTGTTTAAATGTTATATATACTATTGTTTAAATGTTAGATATGTTATTGTGTAAATGGTAGATATACTATTGTGTAAATGTTAGATATACTATTGTTTAAATGTTATATATACTATTGTTTAAATGTTAGATATGTAATTGTTTAAATGGTAGATATACTATTGTTTAAATGTTATATATACTATTGTTTAAATGTTAGATATGTTATTGTGTAAATGGTAGATATACTATTGTGTAAATGTTAGATATACTATTGTTTAAATGTTATATATACTATTGTTTAAATGTTAGATATGTAATTGTTTAAATGGTAGATATACTATTGTTTAACTGTAAGAAATTCTATTGTTTACAGAAAAATACTTTGCAATCGTGTATATATCAGACATGTGTTTGGTTACATGTATTTTAGGCTACTATTTGTATATTTACAATGTAAAAGTCAATATTACTTTTCCCACGAATTTGCACAAGAGCATGCCTTACATCGTATCTAAATGTATTACATTGGTTAAAATTAAGATGTACATAAAAAAACTAAAAGAAAACATATATAACGTTATGAATAGAGTGAAAATTGCATGACAAACCGACCATCCGTTCTGCAATCGATTTTCCTTTCCCTAATAGTTGTGTCAATCCATACATGTATGAACCCACACACATTGTAGGTGTCAATCCATACATGTATGAACCCACACACATTGTAGGTGTCAATCCATACATGTATGAACCCACACACATTGTAGGTGATATCGCATGTCTTGTATTTACTTTTAGTTTGTATGCTCATTGATGTTCAATAAATATTCTATTCTATTCTGTTCTGCTCTATTCTGTTCTATTCTGTTCTTTTATATTCTGTTCTATTCTGTTATGTTCTATTCTATTCTGTTCTATTCTATTATATTCTGTTCTGTTCTGTTCTATTCTATTCTGCTCTATTCTGTTCCATTATATTCTGTTCTGTTCTATTCTATTCTGTTATGCTCTATTCTGTTCTATAATATTCTATTCTGTTCTATTATATTCTGTTCTATTCTGTTCTATTATATTCTCTTCTGTTCTATTATATTCTGTTCTATTCTGTTCTATTATATTATATTCTGTTCTGTTCTATTCTATTCTGTTTTGTTCTATTCTGTTCTATTCTGTTCTATTCTGTTATGTTCTATTCTAATCTGTTCTGTTCAATTCTATTATATTCTGTTCTGTTCTATTCTATTCTATTCTGCTCTATTCTGTTCCATTATATTCTGTTCTGTTCTATTCTATTCTGTTATGCTCTATTCTGTTCTATAATATTCTATTCTGTTCTATTATATTCTGTTCTATTCTGTTCTATTATATTATATTCTGTTCTGTTCTGTTCTATGCTATTCTGTTTTGTTCTATTCTGTTTTGTTCTATTCTGTTCTGTTCCATTATATTCTATTCTGATCTGCTCTTTTCTGTTCTATTCTGTTCTGTTCTGTTCCATTATATTCTATTCTGATCTGCTCTTTTCTGTTCTTCTCTATTAGGTTCTGTTCTATTATATTATATTCTGTTCTGTTCTGTTCTATTCTATTCTGTTTTGTTCTATTCTGTTTTGTTCTATTCTGTTCTGTTCTGTTCCATTATATTCTATTCTGATCTGCTCTATTCTGTTCTGCTCTATTATATTATGTTCTGTTCTGATCTATTCTATTCTATTTTGTTCTATTCTATTCTATTCTGTTCTATTCTATTCTATTATGTTCTATTCTATTCTATTGTTCTATTCTATTCTGTTCTGCTCCATTGTGTCCTATTGTATTCTATTCTGTTCTATTGTATTCTATTCTGTTCTATTGTATTCTATTCTGTTCTTATCTATTCTATTCTATTCTAGCTTCAGAGTTCGGGTTCCATGTTGCAGATTATGTCATATTCGCTGGAATGATATCGTTCTCTATTGGGATAGGTGAGTCTGGTGTTCCCACTGAAGAATTGAACCTTATTTTAGTTTGCGTTCATTCGCAATATGAATTACAAGTGGAAAATGCTTATACGCGCTTCATTGAATTTGCTTTTGTCCAGTTGACATTCATACTGTATATGAATACCAACTGAAAGCAGTGCACTGTTAAAGCATATTCACAACGAACATATTTTATGGTGTGCCAACTACGGGCGTTCTACCGTATAGGAAGCAAAAATGAGGTTCACTCTTTACATTTACATCATTAATAACATTCGAAGTGGGTTGTTATAATGGTAACTACGATAGTCGTCATTGGTCGATATATCGGTAAATTGAGAAAATTCGTATCAAGTTTTTATCCGTGTTTTTACCATTTGAAAAGTTCTATTTAAGGAATAACTTTTTTTTTTATTTTATGGGGGTATAACACAATAACACAAAAAACTGGAGTATACACTCATCATAATCCCCCGGACTTCAATTTAATCCTTATAAATTAACCTGTACCCTGCGAAAATTCACTTTATCGATGAACTCTTTTCTCTTACAAATTAATACGCTGTTGCATCAGCTAATCACGCTATAAACGGCGACGTAAGTTTTACGTTATCGGCTGATAACATAATTTTTTTAAAACCAATGAAAAAAACTTGTTTCAATCAAAATTAAATTATAATATTAATAAAACCGACCTTTTCTATTTTACAAGTAATATAACTGGTGTTCCAAATGGAAAATGTATTCATCATTCATTATGCATAATATAATATATGCATAATGACTTGTTTCCTAAGGGGTATACTCCGCCTGTTCTGGCGGAGGACAGAAAACCACCTTGGAGTATTTGGTCGGGAACCGTCGACTGAAGATGCTACCGGTCGCTGTTTCCCTTGTCGTGTCATTCGAGTCGTCCATACTGGTGCTAGGGTTCCCTGCTGAAGTGTATATCTACGGGGGCGACCTGCTATGGACCAGTGTTGGGCTGATGGTGACGATGCTGGTAGCTACACGAGTCGCAGTACCGCTGTTCCACCCCCTCAAACTTACAAGTGTATTCGAGGTAAACTTACTCCAACAACTTGTCGCAATAAAACGGAAAATAGCTTATAAAGATGCCTTCATCAAACCATAAACGTTTAAGTGCATTGGTTATGGGTGCTCGAATCTGAACCGCCCCTAAACTCGCGTCTACTACTTATCGTTTATGCAATGAATGTTTTGGCAAATGCTGTTACAGTCCTATAACACACATTGCTATTGATGACAAAATTAATAAAACTTATTAGGGTTTCATTTAAGTTTGTTAGCAATAACAGTTCGGGTTTTTTGCTAAAGTGTTCATTACTAAATTTTACATTTTAATATATATTTATGAATATTTATCTATAGTTATTTTGAACTAATTTTGAACAGCAAATCAAACGTAAACAACAATGCCATTGATGACGTCACAATAAAGATTGATGACGTCATGATAGCAAATGTTAAAGTCTGGGGCACTAGGTGTTATAGGCGTATGGTGGCAAGTGGAAAATTTGGAGCAAATATGAACCTGAGTAGCTAACTAGAGTAGAAGAGGTGTGATTTATAATAGTTTCATTTCCAATTTTATTCCAAGACGCTTTGAATTACATAAAAACAACCCCTCTAGGTTAAAAACTATACAAGAACTTCCTGTACGGTCAACAGAAGGCAATAGATTTCACTGAATAAGTCTGTGTAGCAAAGAATGTGAAGTTATTAGTTTGGCTGGGGTCGGTGTTAGGCTTGGGTAGAGTGGTGGTTGGAGTGCTGTGGGGTAGGGTCGGGGTTGGAGTGCGGTGGGGTAGGGTCGGGGTTGGAGTGCGGTGGGGTAGGGTCGGGGTTGGAGTGCGGTGGGGTAGGGTCGGGGTTGGAGTGCGGTGGGGTTTGGTCGGGGTTGGGGTAGGGTTGAGCTGGGGTGTGGTGGTGGTTGGGGAAGGGTGGTAGGGTGGGGCCGGGGTGAGGTGGGGTTTGGTCGGGATTAGGGTAGAGTGGGGTTTGGTCGGGGTTGGAGTGCGGTGGGGTTTGGTCGGGGTTGGGGTAGGGTTGAGCTGGGGTGTGGTGGTGGTTGAGGAAGGGTGGTAGGGTGGGGCCGGGGTGAGGTGGGGTTTGGTCGGGATTAGGGTAGAGTGGGGTTTGGTCGGGGTTGGAGTGCGGTGGGGTTTGGTCGGGGTTGGGGTAGGGTTGAGCTGGGGTGTGGTGGTGGTTGGGGAAGGGTGGTAGGGTGGGGCCGGGGTGAGGTGGGGTTTGGTCGGGATTAGGGTAGAGTGGGGTTTGGTCGGGGTTGGAGTGCGGTGGGGTTTGGTCGGGGTTGGGGTAGGGTTGAGCTGGGGTGTGGTGGTGGTTGGGGAAGGGTGGTAGGGTGGGGCCGGGGTGAGGTGGGGTTTGGTCGGGATTAGGGTAGAGTGGGGTTTGGTCGGGGTTGGGGTAGGGTGGGGTTTGGTCGGGGTTGGGGTAGGGTTGGGCTGGGGTGTGGTGGTGGTTGGGGAAGGGTGGTAGGGTGGGGCCGGGGTGAGGTGGGGTTAGGTCGGGATTAGGGTAGAGTTGGGTTTGGTCGGGGTTGGGGTAGGGTGGGGTTGGGCTGGGGTGTGGTGGTGGTTGGGGAAGGGTGGTAGGGTGGGGCCGGGGTGAGGTGGGGTTTGGTCGGGGTTGGGGTAGGGTGGGGTTTGGTCGGGTTGGGGTAGGGTGGGGTTGGGCTGGGGTGTGGTGGTGGTTGGGGAAGGGTGGTAGGGTGGGGCCGGGTTGCGGTGGGGTTTGGTCGGGGTTGGGGTAGGGTGGGGTTTGGTCGGGGTTGGGGTAGGGTTGGGCTAGGCTGGGGTGTGGTGGTGGTTGGGGAAGGGTGGTAGGGTGGGGCCGGGGTGAGGTGGGGTTTGGTCGGGATTAGGGTAGGGTGGGGTTTGGTCGGGGTCGGGGTAGGGTGGGCTTTGGTCGGGGTTGGGGTGGGGTGGGGTGGGGTTTGGCCGGGGTTGGGGTAGGGTGAGGTTTTGTCGGGGTTGGGGTAGGGTAGGGTTAGGCTGGGGTGTGGTGGTGGTTGGGGAAGGTTGGTAGGTATGGGCCGGGGTAGGGTGGGGTTGGGCCGGTGTTGGGCTGGGGTAGGATCCACATGTGTCTGGTTCCATGGCTGTATTCGTTGTATGCTACAATTATTTAATTTGCACCAATACGCTTTATTTTACATAGATGTCTCCTCACACAGTATTTCTAGTCAGTATTCTACACTTTAATACTCACTTACTTATATTTCAGTAAAGTTTAACTGTATTAGTTGGCTGGTAAAATTTCATTCATATCTGTTATGGGATAAAGTCTTTAAGGAAACACAAAAAACTCATAGACCAGTGAACATTGGTTTTCCTTTTCGTTAAGACCGGGGCTGCAGAGATTAGACGATATTACAGGTATATATTTGTATCTTTTTGGTACCAAACCAGAAATAATAATAATAACAACAAAAAACATGTTGCTACTTTAATCGTGATTGCCAATTGTTCATTGAATATATGGTATCAATTGTTTGAATGGAAATTGTGGTACTTTTCATCATCATAAAATAATTAATTGTCCATTGATTGTAAACAGAATGCGGCTTTATGATCGAAAAATGTGACGCCACAATACGGCAATTGACGTTGCGGTATTGATTTGTAAAAAAGAATCCGTTGTTAGATCAGTCAAATTGTGCATAAATATGTTTTAAATTTGAAAATAAGTTTCAAAAATTTATTATAAGCGTTGATGTCAATTATTTTTTAGTTTCATAGGGTAATGAAAAAAAATGCTTGCAAACTTTTGTAAGAATCGGCGTAGGGATTCATATAGTTTGTAAACAAAATTTTTCATACCCCAATGAAGCTAAAAAATTGTCATCAACGCTTAAATATTATAATTTGGATATTTTATCATAAATTATTATAAATATGACACGCACGGAAATGTTTATTGACAATGAAATGACAATAATGCGCATTTCCTTGCATTGCTATTGATATCATTACGTTAGTTGACTGTATGATAACTATAACTTTAAATTGTTTCAGTATTTTGAACTTCGATACAACAGTAAAGCGCCTCGCTACCTGGGCACGGTCATAGGGATGTTGTATTACGTACGTATCTCACCTGGTATACATACACCACCGATATTGATGTATTTATGTGTGGTAATATCGACACCAGATCAAGTTATTATTACAACAAGTGTGTTCAGAATAACACAATAATATTATAGTATTTCGATTGGATGGCGCGAAATCAAAACAAAACGACATCGACACTGGGCGAAAAATTTGAAATGCGTTGGGCGATACATATATAAAGCTATACAGTAATTTCCATTACCATTTTTATCATTCCATAATCATAATATAACGTTATGCTATGCTCTCATTTATGCATTATCCCATGAAAAAGCATCTACAAATGTATGTGTTAAGTATTTCACTTTAACAGGGAGAGTAAACACGGTTTAAATATACTAGACGTAAATCTGTCGCGATCGTGCCGAATCAGAAACAACTGCATGACTGTCATAATATTTTATAATCAAATAAAACAAAGCATCACATTACTGACCCGTTCAGTCTTGTCATACAACCATTTCATAAATATAGTACACACGTGTTATAACACTATTGTGACGTCATGAACAAGTGACGTCTGAATGACGCCATATGATTGTCTCGGTAGTGAAAATCGCCCATCAAAGTAGTTTGCCTGTCTTGAAGAGAATGAATTTAAGAGTTTAAGTGTATATTTTCTCATGAATATAAGTTATGTGATAAATATAATCTCGTGCCAAAGTAATATGAAATTTATTAAACTCGTTAAATAATGGAATATGCCACTCGCCTAAAGACTCGTGACATATATATAATGAACTCGGCTAATTAAATCCATATTACATCAACTCATTTAAGGTCCTCTTTATCTGATATTGAAAAAAAAATAAATTATTTTCGCTACACAAAGAATGTTACAACCATACAGGTGCCTGAGCTGAGAGGCTTTTGTTTACCCTAACAACAATAAGACGAGCTGTGTATTTCATACCAAAAGACCCGGGATTTTATTAAAGTGTATAATACTTTGTTTCGTAAAGGTGCGACATGCTTGATACGTTTATTCTTTGCGAAAATACCGAATCGTCAACACAGCCTTATCCGAGCCGCACATCGATTAAACTAGGGAAAAAGGAAATATTTACACGGAGACCCATGGAAATGTGCAAGAGAATAAACCTGGTGTTCCGGAAGAGCAGGCGTCTTTGATTCATCGACGACAACCGCCATGTAAATCTAGATAGTTGCATTCAAATATATGATATGGCCTCAAAGTGAGAAGTGGGGCATCATTCTCAATCACAACAAGCAGGCTACTAATGAGTTAATTAAAAATAACTACCTTCAGATCATACAGGGATACAGACTATATCTCAATGAGATCAAGATGGCGACCCTAAAACCTGTTTACAGTTTTCATCAGCCTGCCTCCTCAAACTTATGTTCCGTAGGTTGTTGGTCAGCAGCCGACCTCTATCCCGAAAATCCCGATATATCAACTGCGATACGTAAACACCATCTGTTGGAGGAGCAGGGATGTTACTATCAAAAACAGGAAGTTTACGAAGGAAAAAAAATCGAAATCGTCGTGCTTATCATTTAGATTAGCAGTAAGTTACTTGTGTCGGTCAACGTTGAAGTAAACAACTGACGTAGAAGAGTATGTTGTGTCTTTTATTTCAAGACAGAACGGTATATACGATCGACTAGGTCAGGAAACTTTTTGTTATTTATATAAAACACATCGTCGATATATTCCGAAATAAACTTTGATATTGGAATATTTACAGTCTACACTGACATTCACTCGATAATCATTGTTCCACAGACTTTCATTATCATCTCATTACTGCACTCAAACACGTGCCGAAATTCTATGAGGTCGACAACAATACCTGTGGGCGGAGCTATGCAAATCCTCCAGTTTAAAACACAATTGTGTGACGTCACTGACAATAAACGAGGTCGGAGCTAACAACGATTTATTGAAATTTCATGCTGTTATATTTATTGAACCATTTTCACGTTTATTAGTTTTGAAATGAAATCTGTGTCTGAAGATGGGACAATAATGAACAAAATAGTTACGAACATTTCAAAGGAAGGTACTGTAAATATAAGGATAAACTTTCTGTTTCGTTTAGGTTATCGGGTGATAACTACAATGGAAAACGGGTAAATTAATCATAAACAGCTTCGGCGGTTATTGAATTTACCCGTGTTCCATTGTAGTTATCCCCCGATAATCTAAACAAAACAGAAAGTTAATCCTTAATAAAGCATAACGGAAGAATCTTATTGAGCTATACATTTGTTTTTACTGATGCTTTAATTAGAGCATTATGGATAGTATGTCAAAATATTGGAATAATTAAGAATTTTTACCCCTAATTCACAACATATGTTTACAGGATATATCAACTCAAAAAATAATGGTTTTTTTTCTATTTATTTATTTTTTTATTTGAATACATTATTGTTAATCGTATCACTCAGATAGATACAATCTCCAGTACAATAGCCTTAACGACATATCAGACAATAATAAATAGAAATAAAGTTGAAAAATGATATTGCATGTGCTTCATTTTAGAAAATAACGACTTTAAATAATATTTTACAGATATTTTACATGGGAATCGTGCTTTACGGTCCGGCGATAGCTTTAGAAGCAGGTAAGGAACTGAACGACGAGATACAAGACTGTTTGATATCGAAGTTTGACATCAATGTACAGAATGATATTGCTACCATATGAAACTTTATTTATGATTTGTATAAAGCTGTAGGACTACTGTGCTCTGAAATATTAGACAACAATTAACAAATCTGATTGAAATCATATATTGATCTCCGCGCCGTCAAATTACTACTGTCATAATCTTGACAGTGAAATTTTGAGGTGACAAAGCTTGCATAATAGCATTTGTCCATTTCGTCACCAAAACGGTAATGTGGAATAATGTGACGAAATGACTTGCTGCGAGATGACAGGTCATTGGAATATTATTTTAGTGGTAAGAAAAGAGGCGACAAAGGTCATCTGAACGTGACTTCTGATGGGATGTTGTCAGATCCTTGTTAAACGGAATGAGAACAAGGATCTGTATTTTAATCAGATTGACGATTAACACAACTGTAAGAAAAAAAACGGAGAATACCAAAGCGTCAACAGAGCTATAATCCAAACTCAAAATCGATTAAACTAGGGCAAAATAGGAACAAAAGAAAGATTTACATGGATTTACATATTTTCGTAAAAGCACAAGAGCATAAGACCATGTGTTCCGGAAGAGTAAGCGTCCTTTGAACACTCGAATCTTGTGATGTTAGTTTACCATTGACAACAATAATGACTACAATGTCAGATAATTAGGAATCACAGACACCGTTATATAAACTACGCGATAAAACAGAACCGTGACATCAAAAATTGTAAATCTATCAATTACACAACTATAGGACAAATATTTACAATACTTTCCACTAACATGTTTCTATGCGTTGGATTTCACTAGCAACAATGTTGCTTCATTGAGAGAATATGTTGACTGGTGTGTAAGTGACAACATGCCTAGTTTAATTACTAGACATGTTGTCACTTACACAATACTTGTTTATTTGTAGTGACAGACTTTCCATTCTGGGCTTCTGTATTCACCGTTGCCGGAACAGCCGTGATCTATACCTCAATAGTAAGGATTGTTATCTACGTGTGAACATGTTTTTTATGTGTTGTGAAATAAAACACTACTTGAATTTGATGATGCTAACGTAAATTTAGCATCATCAAAAATTACTTTCCAGACTTACTTAACTGACATATTGGATCCCACTAGAGTTTCACAAAACGAATCAAATATTTGTAGTTTTTTTATTGAGTCCCTGGCTAGACAATTTTTAAAAAATACAATCATATATCTCATATAAATGAGAGTGCATATTTTACAATGTATTTATATATCTATTTACAGAGCAGATTTTAAGCGGTCGTTTGGACAGATGTTTTACAATGCATTTATATATATGTACAGGGAGGTCTTAAAGCGGTCGTATAATATCAAAAGGATTGAAAGTATTTTTTTAAACTTTCATAGTGCTATGAAAGGTCAGCCGTTACATCCATATTGAATGAAGCCCGCTATGGATGTATGTATGGATATATGAAAGTTAAAAAAATTACTTTCAATCCTTATTTACATTTTTACTATAGAACAATTGCTTTATTGCATTTATATTTTCTTCCAATAATTAGTGTATAACGTGCGTTTGTATATGCGTCGTTATTTAAACAACATTGGCGGAACAGCCAAGTTTGAATAAATTTGGCGACAATGATAATGATTAGTCATTTGAAGGTTTAACGCAAAGGCGTTCTCCATGTTATTCGAAGCGGAGCGACAAGACTCTCATTGAACAAGCTATGATCTATATCTTTCATACTTTTATAGCAATTATTTTTGCTGGTAATGTTCATATTGTGTGTTGCAGCGCAATGTGAATAAGGACAGATGTTTTACAATATATTTATGCATATTTATACATGGAGGACTTAAGGCTGTCGAATGGACAGATGCTTTACAATGTATTTATACATATCTGTGCAGGGTGGACTTAAGGCGGTCGTTTGAACGGATGTTTTACAATGTATTTATGTATATCTGTACAGGGTGGACTTAAGGCGGTCGTATGGACAGATGTTCTACAGTGTATCATCATGACAATTGGTATGATAGTTGTCATCATTAAGGCAAGTCCCCTTTCGGTATCTATACACACCAATAGTCTTACTGGAATTGTCTTGATAATTATCTTCTATTAGATATCTCCTCCACACACCCTTATTTTGAGATACCATCAAATAAGTTTGATAATGATATCGTGACGCACACAATCCCACTACACATACTAACAAATGACCTAATCCGTAAGACATCCAAACAGTAACTATTGATTATAAACAAACGTTCTTCTATTAGTATTGGTACTAACAGCATGACCGCTTAGCACGTTAATTGCCTTTTCATGCAGACACATCAAAACCATCACAGGAGATTAACTGTCATTGTATATACAAAACATATCAGAGAATATCGAAGCTTCAATAAAACCATAATTCGAAATCAACCTCAAGAACAAGAAAATAAGGCCATGAAACTCGTTAAGTAAATATAGGTAAAATCGGAGAAAAATGTCAAGTCCTCAAACTAATGTCAAAGATACAGTCTAGAAATCAACACGGTATAATATGACCATATGCAAAACATCCATATCCATGCCATACAGGGATACAAAATAGTCCTACAAGACCGTAATGGTGAACAAGACATTTAATCAAAGTCGTCATCAACCTGCATCTTTTGAACACTTATATCGCAATTCTGTTCGTCAGCAGCCGAAATTTATCATAAAATATTGGTATCGTAATGAGAATTATTATATGATATAATAGTGGTATATTCCAACGACCCTAACCTATTTCTTTTTATCAAACCGTTAATTTAGTTTGGTGAGATCCATATTCACGACATGAACACTTTTGCAGGGTGCAATGGATGTAGGGGATTTCGGAAAGGTCTTCGATATCAATTACAAAAATCTTCGAATCAACTACTTTAAGTGAGTATGCAACATAATAAAACATTTGATGGATTATTGTTTGATAAAGTATACCGAAAATGGAGTATTGTTGTCTGTAAAAGAAACTCGCAGAAAACCGAAGCCTCAACAAAACCATAATCCGAATTCAAAATCGATTATACAAAGGGCCTAATATGAATAAATGATATATTTTATACGCAGACCCTTTAAAATGCTAAAGATATTTATGTGTTCCGGAATAGCCGGAAGAGTAAGCGTCTTCTGCTTCATGGACGACACATCCTTTGTCAGTTTTGCTCGCATCCAAATAAACAAAAAGTCCTCAAAGTAAAAACCGAGTCAATATTCTAATTCACTACAAGTAAGTCCACTAAAAAGCATATTCATATCATACAAGTTCTAAGTTTGTTGGTCAGCAATCGACATCTATCAAGAAAATCAGGATTTTTTTAGAGCAAACCCTTGAATAACGAATCAATTGGAACATGTAAGCAGACAAGGTTGGAGAAGCAGGATTCTTACGTTTAAGAAAGGAAAAGTTCACGATCGGAAATATAATTCATCACGTTCTGATATAGAATAGTCTGTTGTGTCGTTCGATCGGTGTTGTCAGCAAACTTGTTTTTATTTATGGACAATACACAAGACAGACACATTGAGAATCCATGTTTTAGAGTAATAAAACTAAACACGTTCAAATGTTGTTTCCGTGAAGTCAATCGTTGGTTCGACTGTCTAGTCTAATACAACTGCTTCAAACAAAACAACTCAAGCAGCCTTTCAGTATTTGTTACATTTTACAAGTGTTATATCGAAAATTTGACCAAATGGAAAAATATGATGTTTATTAGTCACTACTGCCTTGCTCCATATCGTTATACATGTACTAACAAACCGACCTGTCATAACGTTATGATGCCTGCATGGTTTTCAATCAGGTAACATCAATCTCACAACGATATACCATAATAATAAAAGACATTAAAATAACGAAACAAAATTCGTAAAAAACTGAATAAAACTCGATATGTCAGGACATGTATTGAACGAATAGTGTTTTATTTTTTTTTGCATTTCAACTGATAGTAGACAAGATTCTCCAATATCGATCTTACCATTTTACCAAAATTTCCAAGTTTCTCTCGTACAAAGTGGATCATGCTACTTGCATCTGATTATCAAATAACAACATACCAAATCACTGGTCAACATAGTTATCCATTAAAGAGTAAATGAGCGGAAACGAACAAACTTACGGCACAGGGATTCGAGAGATGACGGTGGATTGAGACTATGAGCAAGGTCGCCATCTTGGTCTCATTGAAAGATTTTCTGTGTTCTATGATAAGAAGGCGGACAATATGTTAACTAGTATGCTTATTTGTTTAGGATTGAAAATGAAGCCTAACTTTGAGGACATGATACGTATAAATGATGTATTTACTTGGATATGACTATATTGACATGGGAGGTCAATGAAGCAGAAGATACTTACTCGGCGGAACACTTCGTCTTAATATCTTGTACTTTTTCAGTGTTCATCTTTCCTTTGTTTATATTTTGTCTTTATTTTAATCAATTTCAAGTTCAAATCATAGTTTTGTTGATGCTTGTGTCTTTTTGATATTTTTATGATGGAATGAAGGAATGACCGCCAAGGGCAACAAAATATGCCAAGACCATTCTATGATTGGTTAAGGAAAGCATAGACGTTAGACCAAAATAAACGGAGAATTACACATTTTCAACAATTGTACAGCCAGTAGGTCCATCAATCACACCGGTTTAGCACTATGATAGATAATGTATGTTTGTATAATATCGCAGCTGTAAGTATTGAATGGCGTGTTTGATTGATACTATAATCAAATGTGTAGTTTGTCCCTGGCCCACTATAAGAATCATGGGAGTCAGTAAGATCTATGGTGGGTAAGGCCACACATCCCACTTACTTGTAGTCCTACTAACCTCCTCCATTGTCAATGTCATTGAGGCCGCACATCCCACTTACTAGTAGTCCTACTAACCCCCTCCATTGTCAATGTCAGTGAGGCCGCACATCCCACTTACTAGTAGTCCTACTAACCCCCTCCATTGTCAATGTCAGTAAGGCCACACATCCCACTTACTAGTACTCCTACTAACCTCCTCCATTGTCAATGTCAGTGAGGCCGCACATCCCACTTACTAGTAGTCCTACTAACCCCCTCCATTGTCAATGTCAGTAAGGCCACACATCCCACTTACTTGTAGTCCTACTAACCCCCTCCATTCCCAATGTTACAAAATATACAACAATTGAATTGCAATGAGGATTATTTTGTAATATGGAGGCAATGCGTACCTCTGTAGTAAGTGTCTGTGTTTCCTTCTCTTATAAAATGCACTATAGGAAAAACAGTCATCGAGTTTTTACAACACAACAAATGTCGTTCTTGCGTTTTCCTTACAATTTCTATTATCAAGCCTGCAGCACTTCTGATTGCCTTTACATATTTTTCTGCATGCAAACACTTTCTAGCTCTATCAAACATCTAATTTACAAAAGAAGGTGGAACAACTGGAGTTGGAAATCAAGTAATTGGTTACACAAAATCTTTGACTGAAAATTTCAAGCAATAATTGGATGGCCATGTTGGATTTAGCCTTCTGACCCTCTTTAACATTTACGACTTAATAGTCACACAGAGGGTCACCATTTATTAGGGTGCTACACTTATTAATGAAAGAGAGTTTTATCCACGTTTCTTGTTGAGGTACTCCTCATCTGTGCATTCTGAATATTTAAGTAAGGAATCGGTTATCATATAAGACTACCATTATTATATCGAATTATTCTCCAGCTTTGATCCGGATCCGACGGTCCGGCACACGTTTTGGTCTCTATTTGTGGGGTCAACTATAGGATTCTTTGGGATTGCATTCAACCAGGCTACGGTACAGCGGATTAGCTCCGTCAAGACATTAGGAGAGGCCAAAAAGTAAGAAGCTTTTCAAGAAACAAAATTTAAATTTGTTTACTTTGACAGCCTGGATATTCCTACTTGAATAGTTCCATTTGGATTATCTGCTTATGCATATGCACAATGACATTCTTTATGACAAGAACGCACTGATATATACCTTATACAAAGTCATGTTGGTGTCAAGAATCGTTCAATAATTACACTAATACGTCAAAAATCGAAGCGTTCAGGAAGAGTTCTTGATAAGTACTCAGGATTATCTTGAAATAAAGGCCAGTGCGTGGCAGTCCGATCGTCCAGCTTTTCTTATAACAACCCTTTTTGTTTCTTATGTAAACAATACAAAGCCTTTAGTTGAATTTATTTTGGAAAATGGAATACTGTAAATAGAATACAGTAAATGTAAACTATAAATGTATACTGTAAATGTATACTGTAAATATATACTGTAAATGAAAACTGTAAATGTATACTGTAAATGTATACTGTAAATGTATACTGTAAATGTATACTGTAAATGTATACTGTAAATGTAAACTGTAAATGTATACTGTAAATATATACAGTAAATGTATACTGTAAATGTATACTGTAAATGTATACTGTAAGTGTATACTGTAAATGTATACTGTAAATATATACTGTAAATGAATAGGGTAAATGTAAACTGTAAATGTATACAGTAAAGGTATACTGTAAATGTATACTGTAAATGAATACTGTAAATGTATACTGTAAATGTATACTGTTAATGTATACTGTAAATGTATACTGTTAATGTATACTGTAAATGAATACTGTAAATGTATACTGTAAATGTATACTGTAAATGTAAAATGTAAATGTATACAGTAAAGGTATACTTTAAATGTATACAGTAAATGTATACTGTAAATGAATACTGTAAATGTATACTGTAAATGTATACTGTAAATGAAAACTGTAAATGTATACTGTAAATGAATACTGTAAATGTATACTGTAAATGTATACCGTAAATGTATACTGTAAATATATACTGTAAATAGAATACTGTAAATGTATACAGTAAATGAATAGGTTAAATGTATACTGTAAATGTATACAGTAAATGTATACTGTAAATGTATACTGTAAATGTATACTGTAAATAGAATACTGTAAATGTATACTGTAAATGTATACTGTAAATGTAAACTGTCATGTATACAGTAAATGTATTCAGTAAATAGAATACTGTAAATGTATACTGTAAATATATACTGTCATGTATACAGTAAATAGAATACTGTAAATGTATACAGTAAATGTATACTGTAAATGAATAGGGTAAATGTATACTGTAAATGTAAACTGTAAATGTAAACAGTAAATGTATACTGTAAATGTATACAGTAAATGTATACAGTAAATATATACAGTAAATGTATACAGTAAATGTATACAGTAAATGTATACTATAAATGTATACTGTAAATGAATACTGTAAATGTATACTGTAAATGTATACTGTAAATGTATACAGTAAATGTATACAGTAAATGTATACAGTAAATGTATAATGTAAATGTATACAGTAAATGTATACAGTAAATGTATACAGTAAATGTATACAGTAAATGTATACAGTAAATGTATACAGTAAATGTATAGGGTAAATGTATAGGGTAAATGTATACTGTAAATGTATACTGTAAATGTATACTGTAAATATATACTGTAAATAGAATACTGTAAATGTATACAGTAAATGAATACTGTAAATGTATACTGTTAATGTAAACTGTCATGTATACAGTAAATGTATTCAGTAAATAGAATACTGTAAATGTATACTGTAAATGTATACTGTAAATGAATAGGGTAAATGTATACTGTAAATGTAAACTGTAAATGTATACAGTAAATGTATACCGTAAATGTATAGAGTAAATGTATACTGTAAATGTAAACTGTAAATGTATACAGTAAATGTATACTATAAATGTATACAGTAAATGTATACAGTAAATGTATACAGTAAATGTATACTGTAAATGTATACAGTAAATGTATACAGTAAATGTATACTGTAAATGTATACAGTAAATGTATACTGTAAATGTATACAGTAAATGTATACAGTAAATGTTTACTGTAAATGTATACAGTAAATGGAATACTGTAAATGTGTACAGTAAATGTATACTGTAAATGAATAGGGTAAATGTATACTGTAAATGTAAACTGTAAATGTATACTGTAAATGTATACAGTAAATGTATACAGTAAATGTATACTGTAAATGTATACAGTAAATGTATCCTGTAAATGTATACATTAAATGTATACAGTAAATATATACAGTAAATGTATACAGTAAATGTATACTGTAAATGTATACTGTAAATGTATACAGTAAATGTATACTGTAAATGAATACAGTAAATGTATACAGTAAATGTATACAGTAAATGTATCCTGTAAATGTATACAGTAAATGTATACAGTAAATATATACAGTAAATGTATACAGTAAATGTATACAGTAAATGTATACTGTAAATGTAAACTGTAAATGTATACAGTAAATGTATACTGTAAATGAATACAGTAAATGTATACTGTAAATGTATACATTAAATGTATACTGTAAATGAATACAGTAAATGTATACTTTAAATGTAAACTGTAAATGTATACTATAAATGTATACTGTAAATGTATACAGTAAATGTATCCGGTAAATGTATACAGTAAATGTATACAGTAAATGTATACTGTAAATGTATACTGTAAATGTATACATTAAATGTAAACTGTAAATGTATACTATAAATGAATACAGTAAATGTATACTGTAAATGTATACTTTAAATGTATACAGTAAATGTATCCGGTAAATGTATACAGTAAATGAATACAGTAAATGTATACTGTAAATGTATACTGTAAATGTATACATTAAATGTAAACTGTAAATGTATACTATAAATGAATACAGTAAATGTATACAGTAAATGTATACAGTAAATGTATACTGTAAATGTATACATTAAATGTATACTGTAAATGAATACAGTAAATGTATACTGTAAATGTATACTTTAAATGTATACAGTAAATGTATCCGGTAAATGTATACAGTAAATGAATACAGTAAATGTATACTGTAAATGTATACATTAAATGTATACTGTAAATGAATACAGTAAATGTATACTGTAAATGTATACTGTAAATGTAAACTGTAAATGTATACCGTAAATGTATACTGTAAATGTATACAGTAAATGTATACAATAAATGTATACAGTAAATGTATACTGTAAATGAATAGAGTAAATGTATACTGTAAATGTATACTGTAAATGTATACAGTAAATGTAAACTGTAAATGTATACTATAAATGAATACAGTAAATGTATACAGTAAATGTATACAGTAAATGTATACTGTAAATGTATACAGTAAATGTATCCTGTAAGTGTATACTGTAAATGTATACTGTAAATGAATACAGTAAATGTATACAGTAAATGTATACAGTAAATGTATACTGTAAATGTATACAGTAAATGTATCCTGTAAATGAATACAGTAAATGTATACAGTAAATGTATACTGTAAATGTATACTGTAAATGTATACAGTAAATGTATACTGTAAATGAATACAGTAAATGTATACTGTAAATGTATACAGTAAATGTATACTGTAAATGTATACAGTAAATGTATACTGTAAATGAATACAGTAAATGTATACTGTAAATGTATACATTAAATGTATACTGTAAATGAATACAGTAAATGTATACTGTAAATGTATACAGTAAATGTATCCGGTAAATGTATACAGTAAATGTATACAGTAAATGTATACTGTAAATGTATACAGTAAATATATACTGTAAATGAATACAGTAAATGTATACTGTAAATGTATACTGTAAATGTATACATTAAATGAATACAGTAAATGTATACTGTAAATGTATACTGTAAATGTATACAGTAAATGTATACTGTAAATGTATACAGTAAATGTATCCTGTAAATGAATACAGTAAATGTATACAGTAAATGTATACTGTAAATGTATACTGTAAATGTATACAGTAAATGTATACTGTAAATGAATACAGTAAATGTATACTGTAAATGTATACAGTAAATGTATACTGTAAATGTATACAGTAAATGTATACTGTAAATGTATACAGTAAATGTATACAGTAAATGTATACTGTAAATGAATACAGTAAATGTATACTGTAAATGTATACATTAAATGTATAATGTAAATGTATACTATAAATGTATACTGTAAATGTATACAGTAAATGTATCCGGTAAATGTATACAGTAAATGTATACAGTAAATGTATACTGTAAATGTATACAGTAAATATATACTGTAAATGAATACAGTAAATGTATACTGTAAATGTATACTGTAAATGTATACATTAAATGTAAACTGTAAATGTATTCTATAAATGAATACAGTAAATGTATACAGTAAATGTATACAGTAAATGTATACTGTAAATGTATACATTAAATGTATACTGTAAATGAATACAGTAAATGTATACTGTAAATGTATACTGTAAATGTATACAGTAAATGTATCCGGTAAATGTATACAGTAAATGAATACAGTAAATGTAAACTGTAAATGTATACATTAAATGTATACTGTAAATGAATACAGTAAATGTATACTGTAAATGTATACTGTAAATGTATACAGTAAATGTATCCGGTAAATGTATACAGTAAATGTATACAGTAAATGTATACTGTAAATGTATACAGTAAATGTATACTGTAAATGAATACAGTAAATGTATACTGTAAATGTATACTGTAAATGTATACTGTAAATGTATACAGTAAATGTAAACTGTAAATGTATACTATAAATGAATACAGTAAATGTATACAGTAAATGTATACAGTAAATGTATACTGTAAATGTATACAGTAAATGTATCCTGTAAGTGTATACTGTAAATGTATACTGTAAATGAATACAGTAAATGTATACAGTAAATGTATACAGTAAATGTATACTGTAAATGTATACAGTAAATGTAACCTGTAAGTGTATACTGTAAATGTATACTGTAAATGAATACAGTAAATGTATACAGTAAATGTATACAGTAAATGTATACTGTAAATGTATACAGTAAATGTATCCTGTAAATGAATACAGTAAATGTATACAGTAAATGTATACAGTAAATGTATACTGTAAATGTATACTGTAAATGTATACAGTAAATGTATACTGTAAATGTATCCTGTAAATGTATACTGTAAATGAATACTGAAAATGTATACTGTAAATGTATACAGTAAATGTATACAGTAAATAGAATACTGAAAATGTATACTGTAAATATATACTGTAAATGTATACTGGAAATGTATACTGCAGTTTCATACTGTAAATTTATACAGTAAATATATACTGTATATAGAATACTGGAAATATATACTTGAAATGGAATACTGTAAATGTATACTGTTAATGTATACTGGAAATGTATACTGGAAATGTATACTGTAGTTGCATACTTTAAATTTACACAGTAAATGTAAACTGTAAATGTATACTGGAAATGTATACTGGAAATGTATACTGTAAATGTATACAATAAATGTATACTGTAAATGTAAACTGTAAATGTATACTGGAAATGTATACAATAAATGTATACTGTAAATGTAAACTGTAAATGCATAGAGTAAATATATACAATAAATATATACAGTAAATAGAAAACTGTAAATGTATACAGTAAATGTAAATATCTTTACGATTTCAGTGCTGAAATCAGTAAGTTAAATTGTCAATGCGTAAATTACGGTTTCTTTATATTCCTGTTCACAGCGAGTACGCCAGTTTGTCTTTATATAAATGTTAATGTTCTGAAATACGTCAGTTAACAGTATAAAAAGGAGCATACTATTTTTATTATCATCACTAAACGTATGCTCAAATGCTTTGATGAGTGTGGAAATTGATTTATCGTCGTAATTGTTAAAACTTAAACAAATTAACCATTAATAACTTAAACATGCTGTCAAATGCTTTGCTTTCAGAATGCTGTATTTTTCTGGTCCAGTTTTCTTTCTGATTGGTATCATTGTAAATATCGAAGGACTAGTGATGTTTGCTTACTTCAACGTTATTGGGTGTGATCCAGTGGAAGGCGGTATTATTAAGAACGCGAACCAGGTAAATATCAAGTATATTAAGAACGCGAACCAGGTACATATCAAGTATATCAGGAACGCAAACCAGGCAATTATTAAGTATATCAGGAATGCGAACCAGGTAAATATCAAGTATATCAGGAACGCGAACCAGGTAAATATCAAGTATATTAGAACGCGAACCAGGTAAATATCAAGAATATCAGGAACGCGAACCAGGTAAATATCAAGTATATCAGGAACGCGAACCAGGTAAATAAGAAGTATATCTGGAACGAGAACCAGGTAAATATAAAGTATATCAGGAACACGAACCAGGTAAATATCAAGTATATCAGGAACGCGAACCAGGTAAATATCAAGTATATCAGGAACGCGAACCAGGTAAATACCAAGTATATCAGGAACGCGAACCAGGTAAATAAGAAGTATATCAGGAACGCGAACCAGGTAAATATCAAGTATATCAGGAACGAGAACCAGGTAAATATCAAGTATATCAGGAACGCGAACCAGGTAAATATCAAGTATATTTAAGAACGCGAACCAGGTAAATATCAAGTATATTTAAGAACGCGAACCAGGTAAATATCAAGTATATTAAGAACGCGAACCAGGTAAATATCAAGTCACTTGATTCAACACAAGTTGGTTTTTATGATAAACGCGAACCAGGTAAATAGCAAGTTTGTATTTCAAGGACCCGAACCAAAAACCTCTAAAGATAAACCTTGTTGCAACTGCTCAATAACCTTAATACAGTTTGCGAGCAAATGGCATTTTTTTACACTTAAAATGTTCAAAAGCAACTTGCATTTTTTCACCTTGTGAGCTCTAATGCTTGTTTGAATGTTGCATAATCTTGTTATCGCATTGTAACAAATAACCAGTCTTATGGTCAAACATTTCGAACTCCATTGTACATGTGTCGAAATCTAATCGATTTGACGTTGGTCTTATTTATAACTTCCCTCCTACATGTACGACCTTTGACATACATAAATGTACACGAAACAGAGAAACGTTTCAGATTGGGATGTTTTTGTGTGATAAACATGACAAATGAAACGATAAATATTAGTGTTGCACTTGGCAATGACATATAAAAGATAAGAAATAACTTGTCCCTTTGTGTTTACATCAGCTGCTACCCAAGATGGTGGTGAGGTTATTCCACGGTGTGCCTGGTCTGGCTGGGCTGTTCCTCGCGTCACTGTTTAGTGCGTCGTTAAGGTAGGCAGTGCTTGATCACATTGGGAATTACTCAGAGAGGTGCGCATCTGAAATAAATAACTCTGTCACACAGGGACACCATAGCGTATACTTGGTGCTTTCAGGATAATTAGAATTGCATATTTAATTTCGCTTTCAAAACAGTTTGCTTATATTATTTTAATCCATCTTTAAAAAAAAGAACAAAACAAAAAGAAAGAAAAAAAATATATATATACAAATTGAAAAATAAGTTGTGTATTTAAGCTAATATTTTTGACATTCGTTGGTGTGTAACTTACATTAGTGCACCTACATATTGAATGGTGCTTGTTAGAAAACTATGTTGAATATGACGGTAAGCAAATGCAAGTTTCAAGTGCTTTGAAAGGCAAACCATTACATCCATATGTAACTGCTGACCTTTCATAGCACTATGAAAGTTAAAAAATGACTTTCAATCCATATATTTACATTTTCACTATAGACCAATTGCTTAAATTAAAGGGGTTTTACGAACCTGACCCTTCTGCTTCTACATTAGTTTAGAATGTTCATATAGTGGGTTGCAGCGCAAATGCAAATATACTCCATTTGAATGTCAAATATATGGCGGAGCACGGACGCAGTGTGATTTGAATAGCCCAAAATATGACAACCAATACTTATATTTACATTTTTTGTTAACCACCATACAGTAGTTGATGCAGACATAAACATACAGTATTAGTGACAGTGAAATTTCCAACGATAGAATTATTACGTCATAAGCATGATGACGTCACAATATCCCAATGTACATGTATGTTATTTAAGCATTGAACTGCTTTCAGTTGGCATTCATAGGCTTTATGAATGCCAACTGATTTAAGGCAAGTTCATTGAAGGGTTATATAATGGCAATGCAATTCAATGGTAAATATTTGGAAAATAACATACATTGGGCATAGTATTTTGATCTAGTTTCTGTTCAGTGGATATGTAAATATTCATGTATATACCTGTTATTTCAGTACAATATCATCGGGACTAAGTTGCCTTAGCGCCCAGACAGTGGAGGACTTCATTAAACCTCGATATAAAAACATGTCCGATAGCAAAGCCACAATCATAGCAAAGATATCAGGTAAGTGATGAAATATCAGGTAAGTTATTATATATATCAGGTAAGTTATTATATATATCAGGTTAGTGATGAAATATCAGGTAAGTTATTATATATATCAGGTTAGTGATGAAATATCAGGTAAGTTATTATACATATCAGGTAAGTTATTATATATATCAAGTTAGTGATGAAATATCAGGTAAATTATTATATCTATCAGGTTAGTGATGAAATATCAGGTAAGTTATTATACATATCAGGTAAGTTATTATATATATCAGGTTAGTGATGAAATATCAGGTAAGTTATTATATATATCAGGTTAGTGATGAAATATCAGGTAAGTTGTTATACATATCAGGTAAGTTATTATATATATCAGGTTAGTTATCATATAAATCAGGAAAGTTATTATTATATATATATAGAGGTTACACAACGAGTGGTTGTTGGATATGGAATTTAAAGCGAGTGTCTTTTGTAACTTTTAAAAAATAATTAACTCGAGTGAAATAAATTCCATATCCAATAACAACGAGTCGTGTGACCTGTTTCTACCACCATGATTTTAGTCGGCAGTTGCAGTGTTGTTTTCTGGAGTGAATCGCAGATTTGATGAAAATCACATCATCTCAATACATTCCCGTCATGTTGTGACGACGTCAACAATCGATGACGTCGTCAACAATCCACATTTCCGGTCAAAGTTTAACTTCTCAACCAATCAAAAGTCCGGAAGGTCATATTCCAATAGTGGTATATAACATATATTTATCCAACAGTCAGCACGTTTATGCATTGATTGGTTTAGAAGTTGAACTTTGACCGGAAATGTGGGTTGTTGACGACGTCATCGATTGTTGACGTCGTCACAACATGGCGGAAATGTATTCGAGATGATGTGATTTCCCGCAAATCTGCGATTCACTCCAGAAAATAACACTGCAACTGCCGACTTAAAATCATTGTGGTAGAAACAGGCAGAAACTCGCTAAAGCTCGTGTCTTTTGTAACTTTAAAAAAATAATTAACTCGAGTGACATAAATTCCATATCCAACAACCACTCGTTGTGTAACCTCTATTTATATGTCAGGTAAGTAATGAAATATCATGCGAGTAATTATATATATCAGGTAAGTGATGAAATATCAGGTAAGTTATTATTTATATATCAGGCAAGTTATTATATATATCAGGTAAGTAATAAATTATCAGATAAGTTATTATATATATATTTATCAGGTAAGTTATTATATATATATCAGGTAAGTGATAAAATATCTGGTAAGTTATTATATATACAATGTATATCAGGTAAGTTATTATATATATATCAGGTAAGTGATAAAATATCTGGTAAGTTATTATATATCAGGTAAGTTATTATATATATATCAGGTAAGTGATAGGATATCAGGTAAGTTATTAAATATATCAGGTAAGTGATAGTATATCAGGTAAGTTATTATATATATCAGGTAAGTTATTATATATATCAGGTAAGTTATCATATATATCAGGTAAGTGATAAAAATATATGGTAGGTATTTAGATATCAGGTAAGAGATAATATATCAAGGAAGTGATTTAAAGCGTTATTATTTTGAGCACCTACGTCAGTAGTCGACCATATAAGCAATAAACACGTAAAATTAGTTTATTTGTGTATCTCAAAGTAATGTTTTATTTGATAGAGAGTATCAGCATATTAACAGTGGTTCACTGATGTCTCACCTCATTCATGTGTATGCTAGCTATAGACGTTTGAGGTTCACGTGCAAGGAGATGATGCAGTTATTGAACAGTGAACTCAGTATTTCACCAGTTAATGAGAAACTTTTTAAACGATTATTGAAAATTGAATTCCTTCAATTTGTTTGAATGGATTTGTCACTTTTTAAACGATTATAGAAAATTAAATTCCTTCAATTTGTTTGAATGGATTTGTCTCAATGTGTTTCAGTTTTGATCTACGGGGGGCTTTCTGTTACAATAACAGCTATGATTGCCAACGTATCAGGATCTCTTAGTCAGGTATGTAAGCATGTGAACAGAGACGAGGACTAGTCAGGATCTCTTAGTCAGGTATGTGTACATGTGTACAGAGACGGGGTCTAGTCAGAATCTCTAGTCAGGCATGTGTACAGAGACGAGGACTAGTCAGGATCTCTAGTCAGGCATGTGTACAGAGACGAGGTCTAGTCAGGATCTCTTAGTCAGGTATGTGTACAGAGACGAGGTCTAGTCAGGATCTCTTAGTCAGGTATGTGTACATGTGTACAGAGAAAGGGTTTAGTCAGGATCTCTTAGTCAGGTATGTGTACAGAGACGATGTCTAGTCAGGATCTCTTAGTCAGGTATGTGTACAGAGACGAGGTCTAGTCAGGATCTCTTAGTCAGGTATGTGTACATGTGTACAGAGAAAGGGTTTAGTCAGGATCTCTTAGTCTGGTATGTGTACAGAGACGATGTCTAGTCAGGATCTCTTAGTCAGGTATGTGCACAGAGACGAGGTCTAGTCAGGATCTCTTAGTCATGTATGTGTACAGAGACGGGATCTAGTCAGGGTCTCTTAGTCAGGTATGTGTACAGAGACGAGGTCTAGTCAGGATCTTTTAGTTAGGTATGTGTACAGAGACGGGATCTAGTCAGGATCTCTTAGTTAGGTATGTGTACAGAGACGGGATCTAGTCAGGATATCTTAGTCAGGTATGTATACAGAGACGTGGTCTAGTCAGGGTCTCTTCGTCAGGTATGTGTACAGAGACGAGGACTTGTCAGGATCCCTTAGTCAGGTATGTGTACAGAGACGGGGTCTAGTCAGGGTCTCTTAGTCAGGCATGTGTACAGAGACGAGGTCTAGTCAGGATCTCTTAGTCAGGTATGTTTACAGAGACGGGGTCTAGTCAGGATCTCTTAGTCAGGTATGTGTACAGAGACGGGATCTAGTCAGGATCTCTTAGTTAGGTATGTGTACAGAGACGAGGTCTAGTCAGGATCTCTTAGTCAGGTATGTGTACAGAGACGAGGTCTAGTCAGGATCTCTTAGTCAGGTATGTGTACAGAGACGAGGTCTAGTCAGGATCTCTTAGTCAGGTATGTGTACAGAGACGGGATCTAGTCAGGATCTCTTAGTTAGGTATGTGTACAGAGACGAGGTCTAGTCAGGATCTCTTAGTCAGGTATGTGTACAGAGACGAGGTCTAGTCAGGATCTCTTAGTCAGGTATGTGTACAGAGACGATGTCTAGTCAGGATGTCTTAGTCAGGCATGTGTACAGAGACGAGGTCTAGTCAGGATCTCTTAGTCAGGTATGTGTACAGAGACGAGGTCTAGTCAGGATCTCTTAGTCAGGTATGTGTACAGAGACGGGATCTAGTCAGGATCTCTTAGTTAGGTATGTGTACAGAGACGAGGTCTAGTCAGGATCTCTTAGTCAGGTATGTGCACAGAGACGATGTCTAGTCAGGATGTCTTAGTCAGGCATGTGTACAGAGACGAGGTCTAGTCAGGATCTCTTAGTCAGGCATGTGTACAGAGACGGGGTCTAGTCAGGGTCTCTTAGTCAGGTATGTGTACAGAGACGGGGTCTAGTCAGGATCTCTTAGTCAGGTATGTGTACAGGGACGAGGTCTAGTCAGGATCTCTTACTCAGGTATGTGGGAATGTGTTGAGAGACGAGGTCTACGCCGGAAAACTGATCAGATTATGATACTTAGTATCGGTTGCCTTGGTTAACCTCTGCAGAAATGATTTTCATTTAATATAAATGTTATTTTTTTTATATCATGTTAAGGAATGTAACATGTTCGCAAGGTGCATTATTGCAACCTTAAACCCTTTATTATTTATATACCTGCCTATAAACACCTTTTAGTGTGACTTCCATTTCAGTGATCCAGCGGTTACACTCACCCACGCTCTCTACATACCTGGATTATGTCATAGCGAAATTGGAAGCAGTTTGATTGGTCACAGGTGAAAAACACCAGACCAATCGTTAAGTTGATGCATATCGTTCGAAGACACTCTTTTGATGTACATCAAATGACCGAACTTGTCTTCTTGCCTCATCAACAAGGTGACACACAGAAAGCTTTCGAGTTTGCCATGTCTATTCCAGGGATATAGAGAGTGGGGGTAACGTAAAAACGGAATATCAAGGATACAAATGGTGCTGTCAGCATAACGCTAGTCGATAAAATGCTTACAAAGTCCGTATATTGGTTGTTGCTTTTGTTTTTTGTTGATCTAAAGTTGATCGATATAAGTATTGGTGGTGCGTGTTATTATCCACATACACAGTAGAATTCAGTTTCCGCGATGATCATTTTCAGATTGGTGGTTCAGTGCTAACCTGCTTCGGAGGCCCACTTGCCGGTTTATTCTTTTTTTCTATATTCTGTCCTTGGGCGACAAAAAAGGTAAAAATGATAATGATTATTATTATCTTATCGTGACACACATTCTAAAATATATACATAAGATTGTCAACTACATGTAAGATATTGCATGATTTATAAAATACCCAGTCAGTGTTGGCTTACGAGACACGGAACATAATAAGAGTTTTCAATCATGGTTAAAAGAACGACGTTTTCTCATACATAAAAACATTACCCTCGCTATAAAACATTTCAAAGATGCCTCATTCATTTAAAAGATAAACTTATCATTTTCCCAATGTTCATTGGTCAGTCATTACAGGCAACAGACGATTAGTGATATGTTGTACCATACTCCGTACTGATACATTTTCCAACATTACACAGCATTTTCATGGTGCTGGTCTTAACTTATTTCTTACAAGTGAATAAGATAATTACACAAAAAAATGTAGGTCAGATTAAAATGTACCCCACCTCCCCCCAGAATGTTATCTAAGTTCTGTTTAATACCTTCCGTTTTAGGGCTTTCTAATTTCTGGGGCGATTTCTATGTTATTTATTATGTGGTTGTCTCTCGGATTGAACTTCTTCACGTCCACACCAAGTCAGCCATGGCTACCACCAAACCCTACTGACCACTGTATTCTCAACTCGACTCTAACGAATACAACCAGCATGGTCAATTCATCCGTACATGACAACATAACCAGCGACCTAGCCTCGCGGATTGCAACATATCAGGAAGAAATGGATTATTTTAATTCAATACAACCGTAAGTAATTGAGTAATATCTATTTGTGTAAATATTTATATAAATTTACATGTATGTCTGCATCGTACATAAACAGAGCTTGCTATATATGGTAGTAATGTGTCTACATATATCCCATGTTTTGTGCTGTAGTCTCAATGTTAGTCTTCCAACAACTCTTTGAGGAGGTTAAGTCTATTTTCTCAAAATATATCATGTTAATATACATGTATGTTTCGTTTAACTTTTAACACCGTAAATGAGTCAGTGTGTAAAAACTGTTCTTTGTTGAACAGATTTTTTTTTCCAAGTTAAAATAAAATATTATTGTATAAAAATGCTGAATTACTGAATACAATTACCATTAATGGTAAAATCACCAGTTTACTAGGCTTCTTACTCACAAAACTAGAAGACCACGGGCCTTAACGGTCATCTGACTATTTAGACAAGTCAGCTGTACATGTTATTTTGGTAACTGCGAACCTGTTTGCAGGTTTTTTTTATATATTTATCAGTACCAAGGGCCCTTAAGGTACTGAGAAATGTTCAAAAGAGTTTTAACATATTGGATCACTGTGACCTTGGAAGTGGGTCAAGGTTATTCATTTGAACAAACTTAGTAGCCCTTCATTCGAGCATGCCAGAGACGAAATATAAGTACCCATGCCCTAGGTTAGTTAGAAGTGTTTTGAAGATTTGAACACATTTGACCCCTGTGACCTTGAAAGCTGGTCAAAGTCATTCATTGGAACAAATTTTGTAGCGCTTAATTTAAACATGCTACAGGCCAATTACCAGTTGCCAGGCTTTTCAATTATTGATAAGAAGTTTCTTGAAGATTTTTAACACATTTGACCCCCGTGACCTTCAACTTTGATCAAGGTCCTTCATTTGAAAAAAATGGAAGTTTTTCATCCAAGTGTGCTTCAGGCCAAATTTCAGTATCCGTGGCCTTTTGGTTATTGAGATTTGTTTTGGAAATTTTAACACGTTTGGCCCCTGTGGCCTTGATAGTTGGTCAAAGTCATTTATGTGAACAAACTTTGTAGCGCTCTATTCAAGTATACTTTTTCAGTTAATGAGAAAAAGTTTCCTGAATAATTTTGATATATTTGATTCCAATGGCTTTGGAAGTTGGCCAATGTCATTCATTTGAACAAGTTTTGTAGACCTTCACTTAAGCATGCTACATGGCAAATATCAGCACACTAGGCCACCGACAAGAAGTTTTTTTTAAAGATTTTAAGACATTTTACCTCTGTGACCTTGAAAGTTGGGCAAGTCATTCATTTGAATACACTCTGTAGCCCTTTATTCTAGCATGCTTCTTGCATAATGTCAGCACCCTAAACCTTTCGGTTATTGCTACCCTGCCTTTCCGCATCTAGGATGGAGATTACCCGTACAAACGTCTAAAGATGGGATATAAAATATAGCATCACTGGAAACCAACATGAAAAATAAACAAAACTTGAATGCAAACAGAAGTAATCGAATATGCAGTGACACATTTTGAGACAGCTGTTTTTTTTTCTATTTCCGGTAACCTAGGCAAGGCCTCGATCGGCTATATTCCGTCTCTTTCCGGTGGTTTGGGACCATTGGAGTTACCATGGTAATTGTTGTCGGTGCCCTAGTCAGCTTCGTCACAGGTACTAAGCACTGGTTTTGGCGCCTTATCACGTGATCTAGCTAGTGTGATATAATGAAGCACCGTAAATATCAAGTTATAATGCATTTATCGTGATATAAATATCATTAAAATCACATTTACTTGAGAAAAGTGTAACAAATATGCCGTATTTACCAAATAATATTATGGTAACACGCCTCGTCTTTGTGCGTCTAAGCTGAATCTGATTATTTAGCTGTTTTTTTTTTTAATTTTTTTTTTTAGATATAATTACATATAATAAAACAACAATTTACTGACAAGTGTTAAAGTTTGTGGAATACAATAGATTTCTTTCGTATTGATTATAATTGAAATCGATCGATTTCTACTCAATCTGATTTCTAGGCGGAACGCCCAAGGATGAAGTGGATGTAAGGTACATTTTGCCGCTCGGAGATCAGCTGTTTCCGTATCTGCCCAAAAAGGCACGTCGGTTTCTGGAATTCGGGGTGGATTTTGAGAAGGTACATATTTATCTACATAGGTACATATTTATCTGCATAGGTACATATTTATCTACATAGGTACATATCTATCTACATAGGTACATATTTATGTACATAGATACATATTTATGTACATAGGTACATATTTAACTACATAGGTACATATTTATCTACATAGGTACATATCTATCTACATAGGTACATATCTATCTACATAGGTACATATCTATCTACATAGGTACATATTTATCTACATAGGTACATATTTATGTACATAGGTACATATTTATCTACATAGGTACATATTTATCTACATAGGTACATATTTATGTACATAGATACATATTTATGTACATAGGTACATATTTAACTACATAGGTACATATTTATGTACATAGGTACATATTTATGTACATAGGTACATATTTATCTACATAGGTACATATTTATCTACATAGGTACATGCTTATTTACAAAAAATGTATTCACTAACTGTACTTTTCACGCTAAAGTTACGGTGACTACAGTAATAATCATATACATATATTTACCACCCTATGACATTGTCACTATATAACCTTACCAACAGTACATTTAGTTGAGCATTACCATCTCATAAACTGCCAACCGATGAATTAATTATATGGTCCAGCAGCAGTTGCGGAAAAATAATAATAAAAAAAAGTTTTTCTTATGAACAACTAGACGAACAGTTTATATTTTGTATTTTTATAATGTAAATTAGCATCAAATATTTGTATTACATTGATTATTCTTATCCGGTTTTCTATTGTCTTACTCTATGCACTAGTTTTGTTACGCGGAACAACATGGTAGAGCTATTAACAGGCTCACAGCCGAGAATGGCGGGGACACTTGAATTCCGTTGATTAGGTTATAGTGTAGAATTACTGCTACCGAGGTCGATGTGTATATACCATACAATGTACACCTTGTACCATACAATGTACACTTTGTACCATACAATGTACACTTTGTACCATACAATGTACACCTTGTACCATACCATGTACACTTGGTACCTTACCATGTACAGCCTATACCATACAATGTACACTTTGTACCATACAATGTACACCTTTTACCATACAATGTACACTTTGTACCATACAATGTACACTTTGTACCATACAATGTACACTTTGTACCATACAATGTACACTTTGTACCATACAATGTACAACTTTTACCATACAATGTAAACTTTATTTCAGAGAAGAAGATGGCTAGAGCAGCAACAAGACGAGGACACGAAAACTCAAACTGATCTGTTTGGAGAGGTGAATGTCGAGCTGGAAGAAATGAAAGAAGATGATACTCTGTCGACCGGAAATGGTCTAACTCCTAATCACGACGCCAAAGGGGTTGATATTAAGACTGAGTAACAACCACGGAGTAGAACATGATTTAAATATTATGCATCTCTCACCCCGGTTGCAGGGTGATATGAAGTGTTGGGTACCCGGATGTGTGGTAATTATTGAGGGCGCAGGGTAATATGAATGTGGCAGGGTCATACATTATTTATAATAAAGAAATAAAACACACACATTACGAGCCATATAAATCAGCATAATTTGAAAATCAGGCAACAATAAAAAGACATTTCGAAACATTGTTTAATCTCATTTTTTAAAATGGTTTATGTTAATTGCAACTTTACAATTATACCGAAATCAGGAATAAACGGGAGCACGACTTGTGAACCTGGTAGTGTCTGCCGGTGTTCATATGTAAATATTAAATTTACATTTGCTCTACAATTTTCCATTGATATAATGCTAAGAGGCAGTTGCTGTCATACGCCTATAACACCCAGTGCCTCAGACTATAACAACAGTTGCTGTTGTGAGGTCATCATCAATCTCTATTGTGACGTCATCAATTTCATTATTGTCCACACTTGATTTGCTATTCGAATTTGGTTCGAGGTAACTAAATACAGCACAATAGTTCTATCAAAATGTAAACACAAGTGATGAACATTTTAGCAAATATTGTTACAGTCCTATAACACACATTGCTATTGCTGACAAACTTACATAAAGTCCTACCGGGCTGTATTTAGTTTGTCATTAATAGCAATGTCTGTTAAAGGACTGTAACAACATTTGCTAAAACATTCATTGCTTAAATAATTGCAGTTGCCGAACTTTCAACGTTACTACTGTCAGGTGCCGAACTTACCAACGTTACTACAGTCAGGTGCCGAACTTACCAATGTCACTATTGTCAGGTGCCGAACTTACCAACGTTACTACTGTCAGCTGCCGAACTTACCAATGATACTACTGTCAGGTGCCGAACTTACCCACGCTACTACTGTCAGGTGCCGAACTAACCAAGTTACTACTGTCAGGTGCCGAACTTACCAACGTTACTACTGTCAGGTGCCGAACTTACCAACGTTACTACTGCCAGGTGCCGAACTAACCAATGTTACTACTGTCAGGTGCCGAACTTACCCACGTTACTACTGTCAGGTGCAGAACTTACCAATGTTACCACTGTCAGGTGCCGAACTTACCCACGTTACTACTGTCAGGTGCAGAACTTACCAATGTTACCACTGTCAGGTGCCGAACTTACCCACGTTACTACTGTCAGGTGCAGAACTTACCAATGTTACCACTGTCAGGTGCCGAACTTACCCACGTTACTACTGTCAGGTGCAGAACTTACCAATGTTACCACTGTCAGGTGCCGAACTTACCCACGTTACTACTGTCAGGTGCCGAACTTAACAATGTTACCACTGTCAGGTGCCGAACTTACCCACGTTACTACAGTCAGGTGCCGAACTTACCCACGCTACTACTGTCAGGTGCCGAACTTACCAATGTTACTACATTCAGGTGCCGAACTTACCCACGCTACTACTGTCAGGTGCCGAACTTACCAACGTTACTATTGTCAGGTGCCGAACTTTCCAACGTTACTACAGTCAGGTGCCAATCTTAACCAACATATTGTACCAGTTAAGAGCTAAATATACCCAAAGCGAATACAGATTGTACAAGTTAAGGGCGAAATATACACTGGGCGAATACAGATTGTACCAGTTAAGGGCGAAATATACACTGGGCGAATACAGATTGTACCAGTTAAGGGCGAAATATACACTGGGTGAATACAGATTGTACCAGTTAAGGGCGAAATATACACTTGGCGAATACAGATTGTACCAGTTAAGGGCAAAATATACACTGGGTGAATACAGATTGTACCAGTTAAGAGCTAAATATACCCAAAGCGAATACAGATTGTACAAGTTAAGGGCGAAATATACACTGGGCGAATACAGATTGTACCAGTTAAGGGCAAAATATACACTGGGCGAATACAGATTGTACCAGTTAAGGGCGAAATATACACTGGGTGAATACAGATTGTACCAGTTAAGGGCGAAATATACACTTGGCAAATACAGATTGTACCAGTTAAGGGCAAAATATACACTGGGCGAATACAGATTGTACCAGTTAAGGGCGAAATATACACTGGGTGAATACAGATTGTACCGGTTAAGGGCGAAATATACACTTGGCGAATACAGATTGTACCAGTTAAGGGCGAAATATACAATGGGCGAATACAGATTGTACCAGTTAAGGGCGAAATATACAATGGGTGAATACAGATTGTACCAGTTATGGGCGAAATATACACTTGGCGAATACAGATTGTACCAGATAAGGGAGAAATATACACTGGGCGAAAACAGATTGTTTCAGTTAAGGGCGAAATATACACTTGGCGAATACAGATTGTACCAGTTATGGGCGAAATATACACTGGGTGAATACAGATTGTACCAGTTAATGGCAAAATATACACTGGACAAATTACAGATTGTACAAGTTAAGGGCGAACTATACACTGGACGAATACATATTGTACCAGCTAAGAGCGAAATATACACTGGACAAATTACAGATTGTACCAGTTAAGGGCGAAATATACACTTGGCGAATACAGATTGTACCAGTTAAGGGCGAAATATACACTTGGCGAATACAGATTGTACCAGTTAAGGGCGAAATATATATTGGGCGAATACAGATTGTACCAGTAAAGGGCGAAATAAATATTGGGCGAATACAGATTGTACCAGTTAAGGGCGAAATATACACTGGGCGAATACAGATTGTACCAGTTAATGGCGAAATATGCACTGGACAAATTTCAGATTGTACCAGTTAAGGGCGAAATATATATTTTGGCGAATACAGATTGTACCAGTTAAGGGCGAAATATACACTGGGTGAATACAGATTGTACCAGTTAAGGGCGAAATATACACTGGACAAATTACAGATTGTACCAGTTAAGGGCGAAATATACACTGGACAAATTACAGATTGTACCAGTTAATGGCGAAATATACACTTGGCGAATACAGATTGTACCAGTTAAGGGCGAAATATATATTGGGCGAATACAGATTGTACCAGTTAAGGGCGAAATAAATATTGGGCGAATACAGATTGTACCAGTTAAGGGCGAAATATACACTGGGCGAATACAGATTGTACCAGTTAATGGCGAAAGATACACTAGGTGAATACAGATTGTACCAGTTAAGGGCGAAATACACTGGGCGAATACAGATTGTACCAGTTAAGAGCGAAATATACACTGGGCGAATACAGATTGTACCAGTTAATGGCGAAATATATACTTGGCGAATACAGATTGTTCCAGTTAAGGGCGAAATACACTGGGCGAATACAGATTGTACCAGTTAAGAGCGAAATATACACTCGACAAATTACAGATTGTACCAGTTAAGGGCGAAATATACACTGGACAAATACAGATTGTACCAGTTAATGGCGAAATATACACTGGACGAATACTTATTGTACCAGTTAAGAGCGAAATATACACTGGACAAATTACAGATTGTACCAGTTAAGGGCGAAATATACACTTGGCGAATACAGATTGTACCAGTTAAGGGCGAAATATACACTTGGCGAATACAGATTGTACCAGTTAAGGGCGAAATATATATTGGGCGAATACAGATTGTACCAGTTAAGGGCGAAATATACACTGGGCGAATACAGATTGTACCAGTTAAGGGCGAAATATATATTTGGCCAATACAAATTGTACCACTTAAGGGCGAAATATACACTTGGCGAATACAGATTGTACCAGTTAAGGGCGAAATATATATTGGGCGAATACAGATTGTACCAGTTAAGGGCGAAATAAATATTGGGCGAATACAGATTGTACCAGTTAAGGGCGAAATATACACTGGGTGAATACAGATTGTACCAGTTAAGGGCGAAATATACACTGGACAAATTACAGATTGTACCAGTTAAGGGCGAAATATACACTGGACAAATTACAGATTGTACTTGTTAATGGCGAAATATACACTTGGCGAATACATATTGTACCAGTTAAGGGCGAAATATGTATTGGGCGTATACAGATCGTACCAGTTAAGGGCGAAATATACACTGGGCGAATACAGATTGTACCAGTTAATGGCGAAAGATACACTAGGTGAATACAGATTGTACCAGTTAAGGGCGAAATACACTGGGCGAATACAGATTGTACCAGTTAATGGCGAAATATACACTTGGCGAATACAGATTGTACCAGTTAAGGGCGAAATACACTGGGCGAATACAGATTGTACCAGTTAAGAGCGAAATATACACTCGACAAATTACAGATTGTACCAGTTAAGGGCGAAATATACACTGGACATATTACAGATTGTACCAGTTAAGGGCGAAATATACACTTGGCGAATACAGATTGTACCAGTTAAGGGCGAAATATATATTGGGCAAATATAGATTGTACCACTTAAGGGCGAAATACACTGGGCGAATACAGATTGTACCAGTTAAGAGCGAAAAATACACTTGACGAATACAGATTGTACCAGTTAAGGGCGAAATATACACTTGACGAATACAGATTGTACCAGTTAAGGGCGAAATATATATTGGGCGAATACAGATTGTACCAGTTAAGGGCGAGATACACTGGGCGAATACAGATTGTACCAGTAAAGGGCGAAATATACACTGGGTGAATACCGATTGTACCAGTTAAGGGCGAACTATACACTGGACAAATTACAGATTGTACCAGTTAAGGGCGAAATTTACACTTAGCGAATACACATTGTACCAGTTAAGGGCGAAATATACACTTGGCGAATACAGATTGTACCAGTTAAGGGCGAAATATACACTGGGCCAATACAGATTGTACCAGTTAATGGCGAAATATACACTGGGCGAATACAGATTGTACCAGTTAATGGCGAAATATATACTTGGCGAATACAGATTGTACCAGTTAAGAGCGAAATATATATTGGGCGAATACAGATTGTACTAGTTAAGGGCGAAATAAATATTTGGCCAATACAAATTGTACCAGTTAAGGGCGAAATATACACTTGGCGAATACAGATTGTACCAGTTAAGGGCGAAATATATATTGGGCGAATACACATTGTACCAGTTAAGGGCGAAATAAATATTGGGCGAATACAGATTGTACCAGTTAAGGGCGAAATATACACTGGGTGAATACAGATTGTACCAGTTAAGGGCGAAATATACACTGGACAAATTACAGATTGTACCAGTTAAGGGCGAAATATACACTGGACAAATTACAGATTGTACTAGTTAATGGCGAAATATACACTTGGCGAATACATATTGTACCAGTTAAGGGCGAAATATATATTGGGCGAATACAGATTGTACCAGTTAAGGGCGAAATATACACTGGGCGAATACAGATTGTACCAGTTAATGGCGAAAGATACACTAGGTGAATACAGATTGTACCAGTTAAGGGCGAAATACACTGGGCGAATACAGATTGTACCAGTTAAGAGCGAAATATACACTGGGCGAATACAGATTGTACCAGTTAATGGCGAAATATACACTTGGCGAATACAGATTGTACCAGTTAAGGGCGAAATACACTGGGCGAATACAGATTGTACCAGTTAAGAGCGAAATATACACTGGGCGAATACAGATTGTACCAGTTAATGGCGAAATATACACTTGGCGAATACAGATTGTACCAGTTAAGGGCGAAATACACTGGGCGAATACAGATTGTACCAGTTAAGAGCGAAATATACACTCGACAAATTACAGATTGTACCAGTTAAGGGCGAAATATACACTGGACATATTACAGATTGTACCAGTTAAGGGCGAAATATACACTTGGCGAATACAGATTGTACCAGTTAAGGGCGAAATATATATTGGGCAAATATAGATTGTACCACTTAAGGGCGAAATACACTGGGCGAATACAGATTGTACCAGTTAAGAGCGAAAAATACACTTGACGAATACAGATTGTACCAGTTAAGGGCGAAATATACACTTGACGAATACAGATTGTACCAGTTAAGGGCGAAATATATATTGGGCGAATACGGATTGTACCAGTTAAGGGCGAGATACACTGGGCGAATACAGATTGTACCAGTAAAGGGCGAAATATACACTGGGTGAATACCGATTGTACCAGTTAACGGCGAACTATACACTGGACAAATTACAGATTGTACCAGTTAAGGGCGAAATTTACACTTAGCGAATACACATTGTACCAGTTAAGGGCGAAATATACACTTGGCGAATACAGATTGTACCAGTTAAGGGCGAAATATACACTGGGCCAATACAGATTGTACCAGTTAATGGCGAAATATACACTGGGCGAATACAGATTGTACCAGTTAATGGCGAAATATATACTTGGCGAATACAGATTGTACCAGTTAAGAGCGAAATATATATTGGGCGAATACAGATTGTACTAGTTAAGGGCGAAATAAATATTGGGCGAATACAGATTGTACCAGTTAAGGGCGAACTATACACTGGACAAATTACAGATTGTACCAGTTAAGGGCGAAATTTACACTTAGCGAATACACATTGTACCAGTTAAGACCGAAATATACACTGGACAAATTACAGATTGTACCAGTAAAGGGCGAAATATACACTGGGTGAATACCGATTGTACCAGTTAAGGGCGAACTATACCCTGGACAAATTACAGATTGTACCAGTTAAGGGCGAAATATACACTTGGCGAATACAGATTGTACCGGTTAAGGGCGAAATATACACTTGGCGAATACAGATTGTACCAGTTAAGGGCGAAATATACACTGGGCCAATACAGATTGTACCAGTTAATGGCGAAATATATACTTGGCGAATACAGATTGTACCAGTTAATAGCGAAATATATATTGGGCGAATATGAGACAATCATATGACGTCATTTGTTTATGACGTCACAATAGTGTTATTACACTTTACATGCACACGTATGTATTACCATTTCATGGCCGTATAACATGACTGAACGGGTCAGTTATGCAATAAAGTATTTTCTTTAATAACAACAAAAATCATTATTAGATTTTATCATTTATTAATGCAACCCATATATCTATACATGTTCGAAGCAAAATTTTGTAATTTTACAAAATAAAATATAAAATCTGAAACAGTATTTAAAATACTGGAATAACACATCGGATTATTTATGGTAATTTGGTTACCCAAATAGGAATTCAAAATCAGGCAAACCATAGTTTCCAGGAACTGTGACACTCATAAATTACCAGTATTCTGACTTACGGATTTAATAAGTATTCATTGTTTAACTGTATATTTTCAAGTTCAATGGCGTATCAACAAACAAAACAGCAAGAAAGGCTAGTGTAAATTAAAGTGGTAGTCCAGGACACCGCCGTACTTAATTTACAATATATCATTTACTTATAAATATTGTCAACCATAAGTCAAACTGGATCAGGACTCAGTCGCACGAGAGAAAATAAAATAAAATTCATTACACAATGTTACAGACACATATCAATATGTTCCATATGTGTGTATAAACAAAACAATGTGACATTTATGTTAGGAAGTCTCTTGTACAAACAAATATTTGAACTCTAAACTCAACATCAAGCCAAATACACAATAATATAAAATCATCGTCTTGGTCTGATTATTGACAAAGTACAAAAAAACGTAAAGGCAAAAGTATAACAGGTAGATATATTGCTAACACTCTGTGTTGAGATGGCCTTGCAAGTAGTTTTCCAATCTGATTAAAATACAGATCCTCACTATTACTACTGTGTGTAGGATCTGACAGCGACCAGTAGAAGGTCATGTGCAGATAACCTGTATTATTTCCATATCTTGGAAATAAACAACCAATCAAAATACACCTTGTAAACGGTGTTTGATAGACGAACAGTAATGGCGGTGGATCGAAGCAAAGAAGAGAAAATCATTCCGGGCGTTATATTACAATTTGATTAGTATATTTTGTAATGATTTCTTTACCTTCAGTTGTTATTTCTTTTCGGACAAACGAAAAACTACAAATCAAACTGATAATGTCTAAAAATAACACACGTCGTGGCGTAGAGACCGCTGAACTAGGCGCCGCCGTTTTTGTATACGATCGTTCTCGCTTCTTTACTCTGGTTTAACAAGTGTAGAAACAAATCGAAATTACAATGTAGCTTTTCATTTTCAAAATCTGGTAAGCAGCGATTTGATTGGTGAATACAAAAGTCATCTGCCTATGACCTTCTACTGGCTTCTGTCAGATACTACACACGATAGTAATAGTGAAGATCTGTATTATCAGATTGGTAGTTTCCAGACCAGGTAAAGACAACACAAGTACTCAGAAACTAAGCTCTAAGTAGGATTTAACATACAATTTTAATGCAAAATTAACTAGCAAAGTTGACTCAGCAGTACACTAAAGCTGACACTGAGAATCTGACATATATGTATTGGGGTGGCGATACATAGATACAAGCATATTTCAGCTCAGGTTGTGACAGCGCATGTACTTGAAAAGTTAATAAAATCTAAATAGAAAACGTTAACATTGTCCTGTTGTAACGTCTAATTAACAGTAAACTGCAGGTGACATTCAGAATATTACATGTGTGTTGGAATAACCAAACATATGAAGTGTACTATTTACATCTTAAATACCTTGAACAAAATAAAGCTCAAAACAAACCAAACAGAAAACTTCCAAAGTCCAATTAACAGTAAACTGTAAATGACATTGGGATTCTGAACTGTTCGGATGGAGACAGAAGTACATGTATATTAATGATGTATATGTGATTCCATAAAAATGAATAAAAAATTAACTTTAATATTACAAGTCCAATCCAGTTAATTGTCAACTTAAATCTTAATTGAAAGCATGTACTATAATTTTTTGCTAATCTATAACCATTAAGCAGATTAAGTAAATTTAATTAAACAATTTGAAGTTAAGGTACATGTAGTAGATGCATAAATAGACAGTTCACCATACAACACATTATACACGCGCTTACCATGAGAACCGATCTAACGACAAACCCTGACGATGAAGCTAACACACACATATGTGCTGCTCCTTTTAAATTCAGTAATATATAGAGTATGCCGAAACAAATGAATTATGTAACCTTTATTTATATGTTTTATTTTATTACAATAATGAAACAAGTTATCCAACTTATAAAAAACACTTTTGTTGACCCGGATGTTAGTTCGCGAGGAGTCTTATTGTAGGAGGAAACCGGAGTACCCGGAGAAAACCCAAGTGTTCAGGCAGGTGACCCCATACATTTTCATGTCCGGTCGGGGAATCGAACCCCAGCCGCCTTGGTGAAAGGCAAATGTGCTATCCGCTGCGCATGCACCACACGATTCTAGGGGCCAAAATGTGAGAATCGTAATTTTCTAACTACTGTAGAAGTAGAAAGTTCAGTGTGATTATCTATAAATACAAACAATGCATGTGTCTGGGTATACTATACACCACTTTAATAAGTAATGCTTCCTACAATATTAAATTCAAATCTCTTATAGAGACACCATCTCTTTAAAGACCCCGGGTGTATGAGGCCACTATAAAAACCGTAAACCACAATAATTTTCGTACAAACATAGACGTTTATATACATCTTTGTAGCCACACACATGTATTTTGAGTCAGCTATTTCCCTTAACGTTGTTTTAAATATACTGGTTTGTATACATTGTAGTTTTAGCTATATACGATTCAGTACTGGTTTCATTCCTTTCTAAATAAAGTAAGTAGAACACAAACACATACAAGAAATTATGAATATATGAGATAACATTAAAAAACCAACAAAAATTACAGAAAATAATTAAAACATAGCATAAAAAATATTTTAACTTCATAAAAGCGCACTTAGAAATGAAAAAAAATAGGAAAAATTGGCAGGTAACTTAATCCCCAGCACAATGACTACATACACTGTATAGCATTCATGGGTATTCATTGAAAAATAAATGTAAACACAATATTATTAATTCAGAAATACATTTCCAAATCAGTTGAACAAATACCAATAACGTTTCGTTATAAATGTATACTTATAAGACAAACATTCTGTCTATGTACTGTCAATTCTCATTTAAGTTTGTATCATTTCCTATTTTACCTCATTGGTCCAACGCAGTAGGCCAAGCTGGCCTAGCTGCGCCGTCCATTTCGGACGCCAGTGCGTTGTCCGACCGCAATCTGTGGGAACCACCGCCAATAGTCGCTTTACATTCTGGGCAGGTGCCCTCCACCGTGGCTCCACCGCAGTCCCCAATGGCGTATACATGTCCTGTAATGAACACCAAACCTATGATAGCATATATTCATACAAATGAATCATTGCATAACATGATAAATATGAAGCATATTCCGTAAAATAGGTATATTAATAGCAGATATATTGCCTTCGACATCATAAGACTTTAAATACTTTTTTTTTCTATAAAAACAAATTACACATTGACTGACATATATATATATATATAATATATATCCGTCTACATCTTAAAATGTTTACTTAGTTTTTAAAGTTTTAAAAGTTTTGTAGGATATTTACCATTTGGACATTTATACCAGTGTCCTATCCCCATTCCCATAGCTTTGGTGATTTGGATCCGTTCTTCTTCTGAAATACCAAGTCCGGTTTTAGGTACAACTTCTTTAAGCATCTTCAAAGTGTGTTTAACTTTCTTCTGCTTTGCCTCAGTGAATTTCATCCCGTCTGTCAGCATCCTTCCCGCGACTTGCATTCTTCTCTTTAAGTCGTCGTCCAAAGCCACGTTCCGGTTTTTAATTTGTGTTTTGAACAGGAGAAAGTTTCTGAGGAGTGTTAGCCTGCATATTTCATCAACAACGTCAGTTGTTTCCTGTTGTGTGAAGTAAGCCCGCTGTTTGAGTATCCATAGCCGAAGTCGGCTGATGTGGTCCTTTGCTTGTTCAAATAAGTCATCCAAATCTGGAGAGGTCACTGCGTCCCTGTACTTCCCTCTCAGGTCTTTCAGTCTTTTGAGGAAAGCTGTCTGATTCTGCACGGTCACTAGAGTTTCTTCCCAAAGTTTTCCGATCAAATACTGATTGATGCGGTTGTGGCTTGAAATGTCTTTCTCTTCTAGTATCGTTTTAAACTTTTTCAAAACGATAATGTTATCACTTGGCTCCAAGTCGGATATTTCATCTGGAATATCATCCAAGAGAACCTTTATTCTTTGTTCGTCACCAAGTAATTTTCGTTTAACTTGCTCGATATTCCTTAAAGTCTGCTTGATTGCGTTTCCGTAACGTAGATTTCTGCGAATTGGTGTTTTGCATTTGGGACATCCTTTTAATAAAATTTCATTCCCTTCAGTACATTCTTGATCCATAAAAGTGTCCATTGCACTGACTTCGATAACATGACCACAGTCCTCCAGCTGTATGAATCTAGCATCAGGTTCATCTTCGTCGCCAAAAAATATTTCTGTCACAACATCCCTGTCACAAACTCTGCAAAGTGATGGACATTTTTCTCCACACATTCCTATGCATTTATGATTGCATTTGAGTCTCTTCTTGCATGGCTCGTTGCATCTTGGACGCTCACATGGTTCGTTACACAAATTGCTACAGGTATAGTGCTTACACACCCATTCACACGGCTCATTACAAGGTGCGCAGGGTTCCCCGCAGCGGTTCTGGCATCTACTGTGAATGCAACGATTTTGACAAACTCTATTGCATGGAGGACATCTAGAACAGCGATCAGTGCACTCGTGGCCACAAATTAAGGTTCGACCACAGTCCATTGTGCAGGCTTTGTGAAGTCTTCCCATAAGGCATGAACCACAGCTTCCAGAACAAAGATGTTCACATTCCAATATATCTCGACATGGTTCAACGCAGTCTTCCGTGTCTTTCTTGGAGCATTCCACCATTCCAGCATGTCTACATGATGGCCAGGACTTCAGGACAAGTTCCTGACACTTTGTTGTATGATCCTCTCCACACGCCTCTACACAGCGGTGTCCACACGGTAGGTTTTCTGAGCACCTTTCGTTACAGCGGTAGTAGTTAGGATCCATGTGACAAGGAACTGTCTGAGTGTGACCGCATTGCGGTATTTGTTTCTGCATTGGAACTTGACATTCACCACACTTTTGGTAGCACAGCTTTTTGCATCTATGCTCATTAGTGCAAATCTTACGCTCACATCGTTTTCTGCATTGAACTTTTTCATGCTTCTGGTCAAGAACGTGGCAGACCATACTGCATGTATGGCCACATTCAAGACGGAATTGACATGGCTTCATGCATCCTCCCTCAGGAGCTTTTCGGAAATCCGCGGGAAGTTTAGCTATGATTCCATTGTCTTCTGGGTGATTTTGACAAACAAGTCTTAACCCTTCCCCGATAATCCTCTCTTTCTGTGCGTGGGAAACAACGTTTTTCCAAAGTTTGCTCCCTTGTTCCATCATATCCATATTTCCTATAACAAACATGCCCTTTTTAGCTCGAGACAAAGCAACGCATACTCGATTGTCGATTTTTAAGAATCCTATTTTCCCGTCACTGTTGCTTCTGACAAGTGACAGTAGGACAATGTCATTTTCCTCGCCTTGGAAGTTGTCAACAACGGTAATGCGAACGCCACTGAAGATTTCCTTTGGCATTTCCCTTTTAATGGTAAACAGCTGTCCGGAATACAGCGTGAGGATGGTGATTTGCTCTGGTTCATAACCTTGTAGCAGGAAGTACTTGCAAAGTCCTGCAATGTACTTGGCTTCATGGCTATTTGAGTGACTCTTCAGGTCGTCATCTTCTTGTTCTGGAAAGCTGTGGTTTATGAAGAAAACATTGGTCTGAATCCCCTTCAGTTTAGCGTATGTCTTTACGATGTCGTGATCTTTCAACTCTGGGTATATCAGTGTCATGATCTTTGAAATTTCTGGGCGCATCCTGTGTTGAAGTCCAAGGCAGTCGAGCTCGATGTCATTTTTTATCATCCTTTCAAACAAGGACAAGTCTAAATTGTAATCTTTAGCAAGTTTGTACACTGTAGGGTTTGGCCTGAGTTGTTTGTGGTCTCCGATGAGGATTAACTGTTGGCAGTGTCTGCTAAGTGTTGTGACTACATGCGCTTCCAACACCTCTGCTGCCTCCTCAACAACTATCACTCTTGGTCCAATTTCCTGCAAGACTGCCTGGTACTTTGCTGCGCCAGTGGTTGTCATTCCTACCACAGTTGCCCGTCTGATAATTCCTTTGTCCTCGTGCATTAAAATCTCTCTGTGTTGATCACATGCAGCTTGGTATTCTTGAACTTTTTCTCTTATCCTCTCCCTCATCATAACAGAGAATTTATTAACCCAATACCTGTATAGTCGCCATCTGTCTTTCTGGCTCAGCTGCCAAACATCATAAATTGTTTCGATTTCTGTTTCATTCATTCGGTCTGACGATCCAAGCTCTCTTCGTAATCGTTTTTTCAGATTTTTCTTTTGCTTTTTTGTCATCTGCCAACCATTTTGTCGGTTTTCGTCCTTTTCATCCAATTTGGTCACATTCAAAGCAACAGTGTTCTTACTTAAATTCATCTTCAGCATCGCCAGTTCTGCCTTTTCCATTTCACTGTCATAAACATCGTCGATATCTTCATCAATTTGCCTTTGAGCAACCATAGCATCTACTTCATCCAAAACATCGACGAACTCCTCTTCTTCATTTACTTCGCCTTCAGCTACCGGTAATTGCAATGCGTCGGCGTTCATTTGTGCCCGATTTGGCGGTTGAAGTTGAACGTCTCCTTGTGCTGCCACTGCAGCGGCAGCAGCATCATCTTGGCCTTCTCCACCCCTCCAAATGGCGTTCTGATCATTCTCTTCAACTAAAAGGGTATCGATACTTAGCCAGTCCAGAATAGCAGCACGTTTTTGTCTTTGTGGATTTGAAAATCCATCGTCGAAATAAGAATGTTCTGAATCAGCAATATCTGCGTAAAATCTCCCCATGAAAAATTCTAGCACATTTTCGTTCAAAAGCTCTCGGCTAGCTATTTCTAGTGAACTCGATATTCGGTTTATTGCGTCTTGGAGTTCTTTCATGTGGGTTCTAGCGTTCATCCTACCACGATGTATTTCCTCTGGTACTTCTCGAAGCTCCCGCATTCGAGCGCGCATGCTGTTCAAGTTAAACTGTTTCATGGCTTCACTGCTACTCCTTCCACCGACTCTTAGGATGGAGCCTTTGAAGAAAGAGCTGATGCCTTCGATGAACTGATCAAGAGCATGATTGGTATAACAGACTACAAGCATCGGCCTGTGGTCTGGCTCCTGTGTTTCTGGATTGGTGTTCCAGAGGGCGTGGTTGTGGAGAAGAGCCTTCACCATCTTCAGTCCGATGTATGTTTTGCCTGTTCCAGGAGGACCTTGGGTAAGAACAAACTCACTGGTAAGTGCTCGCCTAACAGCACGAAACTGAGATGGATCAAGATGCAACAGTTCCGAGCTAGGCCATACACCCCTAGGTTCTACCGACTTCGCAACGGCCGCTTTGTCACTGAATTCTTTATCCAAAACTCGAAGTGCCTGTTGCCTAGCGCCTCTTACTATGAAATGCTCATCGACGAGCGGTCGCAAGTCCAGTTTCGCATCTTGGTTTTGTCTCAGATAAAGCGGAGCTTGCATTTTTGTGTTGCATCTAATTATGTATTTTTCAAATGGAAGATCACCTTCATTGATGTTTTGAAGGCCTTTCAGGACGTGTCGATAAGCTTCAAAATATGCCACCGTTTCCGCCATGACATATTTGTTGTTGAAAGTCAGATCGAAAGTTCTTCTACTTAAGCCTTCAAACTTGATGTCCAAAATTCCTTCTTTGAGCTTTTTGGGGTCTCGCTCGGCCACGGTGGCAAACAATAAAGTTTTAAAGTTATCGCTCGAGAGGCAAACCAACGAACCGAAGATCAGACGTTTACTTGACTCCCATTTCACATTCGGTATTCTGCTGGCGTCAAAACAGATTCGATGGCAAAGTCCATTATTTGTTCCGATAGGGCTTATCACCTGGACGTCATGATAAACACGCATTTCGTTGGAACGTTTTGATTTGCCAGTCTGTACAGCTGTGATGTAACCGTTGATTCCCTCTCGTAGAGGTCCGACAAAGTCTTCCCGTAGGAGTCTGAACTGAACGTCAAGGTAGTGAGCAAGATCTTGGAAAGCTCCTTCTATGATGTTTCTACGAAGAAACGGACCATCTTCCATCTGAATATCGGATTTTTCAGGAAACACGGAAATCTCCCGAAAGTTATCTGGAGGTTCTTCATCATCACGTATAACAGCAGCTCCTTCCTTTCGCTTTGATCTTTTCTGCATTTCCTCAATCAGCTGGTCTTTCAACGTGCAACAATCATCGAACGCCACCAACAAATCATCGTCAATAATGTCTGTGTTCACTTGAAGTGTTTTCAAAACAGGCTCAAGAATGCCAATTACACCAAAGACAGATGTTATTGAATTCGGACTCCGACGGGCGATCTCTGATATGATACATATGGAGTCATGAAGAGGCACTTTGAATGCTCGTTGTTTGTCAGGAGCATGTTCTAACATCATTCTTGTAATGAAAGTCGGAAGTGTGGTATTTATGAAGGTAGAGTTGTGTATCAGAGTGAGAAGCTGTATGATCTTTGCCGGGGCGGACTGACACTGGCATGCCTTCGCTATACACCTGAGAAACAAAGTGATAAAGTCTCTGCTGAGTGTAGCGTCGTTTAGACCTTCTTGAAGTCCACTGTCGGAGTGAGCTATTGCTATAAGAATATCAGAAGGCTCCTTATGTTGTAGCTCGGTAAGTTTTCTAAAGCCAAGGCGAGTTTTCCAAGGACGCGGCACTTTACCCTTAGCGTCGTGACGACCTCCGCCTCGTGCTCCTCCGTCGATTCCTCCTTCTCCGCCTCCTCTATCACCTCTACGACCGCCTCTTCTGTCATTTGCCCCACCCCCTCCTCCTTCCCCGCCTCCTCTATCACCTCTACGACCGTCTCTTCTGTCATCTGCTCCACCCCCTCCTCCTCCTCTACGCCTTTCCCCTCTGTCCTCCTCCATTCTTCAGTAGTAGCACTACCGAAGATTCTAGGTTGACGTATGTTTTACCTTGAGTTTGGGAATCATCATGAGTTTTACATCTGAAAGTACACCAAAGAAGGCACGTTCTTTTAGTAATGATTTGTATTACGATAAAACAGGTACAAACATGCTTACTCACAACAAATGATGATAAATACATGGACCAGAACAATCATCACGATGACGAATTATTATTATTATTCATGATGATGATGATGATGATGATGATGATGATGATGATGAATGAATGAAGATGATGATGGATGTTTTTTTTGTTTGTTTTTGTTCAACGGGTACTACGTTGCGAGCCACGGATGGGACACTGTTACACCGCCAGAACCCCCGGGGATGGGACGTTACCGAAATTACCTAGGATGAGGCGTTGCCGAGTCCCCGAGGATGGGACGTTGCCGGAGTCCCCGGGGATGGGGCGTTGCCGAGTCCCCGGGGATGGGGCGTTGCCGTAATCCCCAGGGATGGAACGTTACCGGAGCGCAACCCCATTTGTTTGCGTTCTATTAAATAAGTAGTGATTAGTTGGGGAGATAGAAATTCAGTTGAAAATTTCAAAGTGTAAGTTTGGTTCTGTGCTGCTGGCGGGTAACAATGTTTTGGATCGTTCCAAAACCGTGTAGCTATCAGTATGCTAGTTTAAAGGGAAGCAACTCGTAGGCTAGGAGAAGGGAATGAACGGGGGATCTACATTGTTTATATGTAACCATAGCATAGTTAGTAGACTATCTATAGAAACAATTTATGTCGTGTTTATTCGCTCTTCTATATTTCATTAAGAGTTGGTACCTTACAGTAGGCCTATTTATTGTTATTAAAAGCAAAGTGAGCAGGGGCTCACATATATATATATATGGTAAGGCTAGTATCATTGACACTTGGTTAATTTCTGTTATTAAATTAGTAAATAGACTTGTTCTGTCCTCTACATATATTAGATAGTTATGATATCCAGAGGCTTGGTATAATCGACTTTATTTCATTTTGTTGTTCTGATTAATTGATACAGGAGAACTGATTTTACAGCAACTATAGGTTATGTATAGTTAGTATACTTTCCATGTAAAAGGTTAAGCCAGGGGCAAAGATTAATACAGAATATCTCCCCTCATGTATAAAGGACTCTCCCAAATAACAGATAAAACTTATTCATTAAAAATATTTCTTGGAACGACAAATAAATAAGATACATGTATATAAAACCTTCTTCATTTATAATATATTCCAATACAATATGCTACCTCATTTAAAATATCTACCCATACACTTAACCCTCTCAAATATAGCATCCCCTCTTACAACCTGATTAACCTTACCGACTCATATACCACACACCCTCATAAATCTCGGCCCCTCATATACATGTACAATACACCCTTATATAGCACACCTCCTCATAACCTTACCGCCTCATATACCACACACCCTCATAAATCTCGGCCCCTCTTATACATGTACAATACACCCTTCTATAGCACACCTCCTCATAACCTTACCGCCTCATATACCACACACCCTCATAAATCTCGGCCCCTCATATACATGTACAATACACCCTTATATAACACACCTCCTCATAACCTTACCGCCTCATATACCACACACCCTCATAAATCTCGGCCCCTCTTATACATGTACAATACACCCTTATATAGCACACCTCCTCATAACCTTACCGCCTCATATACCACACACCCTCATAAATCTCGGCCCCTCATATACATGTACAATACACCCTTATATAACACACCTCCTCATAACCTTACCGCCTCATATACCACACACCCTCATAAATCTCGGCCCCTCATATACATGTACAATACACCCTTATATAACACACCTCCTCATAGCCTTACCGCCTCATATACCACACACCCTCATAAATCTCGGCCCCTCATATACATGTACAATACACCCTTATATAACACACCTCCTCATAGCCTTACCGCCTCATATACCACACACCCTCATAAATCTCGGCCCCTCATATACATGTACAATACACCCTTATATAGCACACCTCCTCATAACCTTACCGCCTCATATACCACACACCCTTATAAATCTCGGCCCCTCATATACATGTACAATACACCCTTATATAACACACCTTCTCATAACCTTACCGCCTCATATACCACACACCCTTATAAATCTCGGCCCCTCATATACATGTACAATACACCCTTATATAGCACACCTCCTCATAACCTTACCGCCTCATATACCACACACCCTTATAAATCTCGGCCCCTCATATACATGTACAATACACCCTTATATAACACACCTTCTCATAACCTTACCGCCTCATATACCACACACCCTCATAAATCTCGGCCCCTCATATACATGTACAATACACCCTTATATAGCACACCTCCTCATAACCTTACCGCCTCATATACCACACACCCTTATAAATCTCGGCCCCTCATATACATGTACAATACACCCTTATATAACACACCTCCTCATAACCTTACCGCCTCATATACCACACACCCTCATAAATCTCGGCCCCTCATATACATGTACAATACACCCTTATATAACACACCTCCTCATAACCTTACCGCCTCATATACCACACACCCTCATAAATCTCGGCCCCTCTTATACATGTACAATACACCCTTATATAACACACCTCCTCATAACCTTAACGCCTCATATACCACACACCCTCATAAATCTCGGCCCCTCATATACATGTACAATACACCCTTATATAACACACCTCCTCATAACCTTACCGCCTCATATACCACACACCCTCATAAATCTCGGCCCCTAATATACATGTACAATACACCCTTATATAGCACACCTCCTCATAACCTTACCGCCTCATATACCACACACCCTCATAAATCTCGGCCCCTCATATACATGTACAATACACCCTTATATAGCACACCTCCTCATAACCTTACCGCCTCATATACCACACACCCTCATAAATCTCGGCCCCTCTTATACATGTACAATACACCCTTATATAACACACCTCCTCATAGCCTTACCGCCTCATATACCACACACCCTCATAAATCTCGGCCCCTCATATACATGTACAATACACCCTTATATAACACACCTCCTCATAGCCTTACCGCCTCATATACCACACACCCTCATAAATCTCGGCCCCTCATATACATGTACAATACACCCTTATATAACACACCTCCTCATAGCCTTACCGCCTCATATACCACACACCCTCATAAATCTCGGCCCCTCATATACATGTACAATACACCCTTATATAGCACACCTCCTCATAACCTTACCGCCTCATATACCACACACCCTTATAAATCTCGGCCCCTCATATACATGTACAATACACCCTTATATAACACACCTTCTCATAACCTTACCGCCTCATATACCACACACCCTCATAAATCTCGGCCCCTCATATACATGTACAATACACCCTTATATAGCACACCTCCTCATAACCTTACCGCCTCATATACCACACACCCTCATAAATCTCGGCCCCTCATATACTATACATGTACAATACACCCTTATATAACACACCTCCTCATAACCTTACCGCCTCATATACCACACACCCTCATAAATCTCGGCCCCTCATATACATGTACAATACACCCTTATATAGCACATCTCCTCATAACCTTACCGCCTCATATACCACACACCCTCATAAATCTCGGCCCCTCTTATACATGTACAATACACCCTTATATAGCACACCTCCTCATAACCTTACCGCCTCATATACCACACACCCTCATAAATCTCGGCCCCTCATATACATGTACAATACACCCTTATATAACACACCTCCTCATAACCTTACCGCCTCATATACCACACACCCTCATAAATCTCGGCCCCTCATATACATGTACAATACACCCTTATATAACACACCTCCTCATAACCTTACCGCCTCATATACCACACACCCTCATAAATCTCGGCCCCTCTTATACATGTACAATACACCCTTATATAGCACACCTCCTCATAACCTTACCGCCTCATATACCACACACCCTCATAAATCTCGGCCCCTCATATACATGTACAATACACCCTTATATAACACACCTCCTCATAACCTTACCGCCTCATATACCACACACCCTCATAAATCTCGGCCCCTCATATACATGTACAATACACCCTTATAAAACACACCTCCTCATAGCCTTACCGCCTCATATACCACACACCCTCATAAATCTCGGCCCCTCATATACATGTACAATACACCCTTATATAACACACCTCCTCATAGCCTTACCGCCTCATATACCACACACCCTCATAAATCTCGGCCCCTCATATACATGTACAATACACCCTTATATAGCACACCTCCTCATAACCTTACCGCCTCATATACCACACACCCTTATAAATCTCGGCCCCTCTTATACATGTACAATACACCCTTATATAGCACACCTCCTCATAACCTTACCGCCTCATATACCACACACCCTTATAAATCTCGGCCCCTCATATACATGTACAATACACCCTTATATAACACACCTCCTCATAACCTTACCGCCTCATATACCACACACCCTCATAAATCTCGGCCCCTCATATACATGTACAATACACCCTCATATAACACACCTCCTCATAACCTTACCGCCTCATATACCACACACCCTCATAAATCTCGGCCCCTCATATACATGTACAATACACCCTTATAAAGCACACCTCCTCATAACCTTACCGCCTCATATACCACACACCCTCATAACCTTACCGCCTCATATACCACACACCCTCATAAATCTCGGCCCCTCATATACATGTACAATACACCCTTATAAAGCACACCTCCTCATAACCTTACCGCCTCATATACCACACACCCTCATAAATCTCGGCCCCTCATATACATGTACAATACACCCTTATATAACACACCTCCTCATAACCTTACCGCCTCATATACCACACACCCTCATAAATCTCGGCCCCTCATATACATGTACAATACACCCTTATAAAGCACACCTCCTCATAACCTTACCGCCTCATATACCGCACACCCTCATAAATCTCGGCCCCTCATATACATGTACAATACACCCTTATATAACACACCTCCTCATAACCTTACCGCCTCATATACCACACACCCTCATAAATCTCGGCCCCTCTTATACATGTACAATACACCCTTATATAACACACCTCCTCATAACCTTACCGCCTCATATACCACACACCCTCATAAATCTCGGCCCCTCATATACATGTACAATACACCCTTATATAACACACCTCCTCATAACCTTACCGCCTCATATACCACACACCCTCATAAATCTCGGCCCCTCATATACATGTACAATACACCCTTATATAACACACCTCCTCATAACCTTACTCCTTCATATACATTGTACCTTACCCCTCATAAACCTGAACCCCTCATTCCCCCCTCATATATAATACTTACACATAAAATGTACCCCTTCATATACAATACTTCCCCATAAAACTTACACCTCATATACAATACTCCCTCATAAAACTCACCCCCTCATATATAATACTCCCTCATAAAACTCACCCCCTCATATATTATATTCTCTCATAAAACTTACCCCCTCATATACAATACTCCCTCATAAAACTCACCCCCTCATATATAATATTCTCTCATAAAACTAACCCCCTCATATACAATACTCCCTCATAAAACTTACCACTCATATACAATACTCCCTCATAAAACTCACCCCTCATATACAATACTCCCTCATCAAACTTACCCCCTCAATACAATACTCCCGTATCAAACTTATCCCCTCATATACAATACTCCCTCATAAAACTTATCCCCTCATATACAATACTCCCTCATAAACCTTACCCCGTCTTATACAATACTCCCTCATCAAACTTACCCCCTCAATACAATACTCCCGTATCAAACTTATCCCCTCATATACAATACTCCCGTATCAAACTTATCCCCTCATATACAATACTCTCTCATAAAACTTAACACCTCATATACAATACTCCCTTATAAAACTCACCCCTCATATACAATACTCCCTTATAAAACTAACCCCCTCATATACAATACTCCCTCATAAAACTCACCCCTCATATACAATACTCCCTCATAAAACTCACCCCTCATATACAATACTCCGTCATAAAACTTATCCCTCATATACAATACTCCCTTATAAAACTTACCCCTCATATACAATACTCCCTCATAAAACTCACCCCTCATATACAATACTCCGTCATAAAACTTATCCCTCATATACAATACTTCCTCATAAAACTTATCCCTCATATACAATACTCCCTTATAAAACTCACCCCTCATCTGCAATACTCCCTCATCAAACTAACCCCCTCATAAACAATACTCCCTCATAAAACTCACTTCCTCATATGCAATACTCCCTCATCAAACTTACCCCCTCATATATAATACTCCCTCATCAAACTAACCCCCCCATATACAATACTCCCTCATCAAACTTACCCCCTCATATACAATACTCCCTCATCAAATTCATCCCCTCATATATAATACTTACACATAAAACCTACCCCCTCATATACAATATTCCCTCTTCAAACTTACCCCCACATATACAATACTCCCTCATAAAACTAACCCCCTCATATACAATACTCCCTCATAAAACTCACCCCTCATATACAATACTCCCTCATAAAACTAACCCCTCATATACAATACTCCTTTATAAAACTCACCCCTCATATACAATACTCCTTTATAAAACTCACCCCTCATATACAATACTCCTTTATAAAACTCACCCCTCATATACAATACTCCTTTATAAAACTCACCCCTCATATACAATACTCCTTTATAAAACTCACCCCTCATATACAATACTCCCTCATAAAACTCACCCCTCATATACAATACTCCCTTATAAAACTCACCCCTCATATACAATACTCCCTCATAAAACTCACCCCTCATATACAATACTCCCTCATAAAACTCACCCCTCATATACAATACTCCTTTATAAAACTCACCCCTCATATACAATACTCCTTTATAAAACTCACCCCTCATATACAATACTCCCTCATAAAACTCACCCCTCATATACAATACTCCCTTATAAAACTAACCCCTCATATACAATACTCACTCATAAAACTAACCACCTCATATACAATACTCCTTTATAAAACTCACCCCTCATATACAATACTCCCTCATAAAACTCACCCCTCATATACAATACTCCCTTATAAAACTAACCCCTCATATACAATACTCCCTTATCAAACTTACCCCCTCATATACAATACTCCCTTATCAAACTTACCCCCTCATATACAATACTCCCTCATAAAACTAACCCCCTCATATAAAATACTCCCTCATAAAACTTACCCCCTCATATACAATACTCCCTTATAAAACTAACCCCTCATATATAATACTTCCTCATAAAACTCACCCCTCATATACAATACTCCCTTATAAAACTTACCCCCTCATATACAATACTCCCTTATAAAACTAACCCCCTCATATACAATACTCCCTCATAAAACTCACCCCTCATATACAATACCCCCTCATATACAATACTCCCTCATAAAACTAACCCCCTCATATACAATACTCCCTCATAAAACTAACCCCCTCATATACAATACTCCCTCATAAAACTTACCCCTCATATATAATACTCCCTCATAAAACTCAACCCCTCATATACAATACTCCCTTATAAAACTCACCCCTCATATACAATACTCCCTCATAAAACTTACCCCTCATATACAATACTCCCTCATAAAACTCACCCCTCATATATAATACTCCCTTATAAAACTCACCCCCTCATATACAATACTCCCTTATAAAACTCACCCCTCATATACAATACTCCCTCATAAAACTCACCCCTCATATACAATACTCCCTCATAAAACTCACCCCTCATATACAATACTCCCTCATAAAACTTATCCCTCATATACAATACTCCCTTATAAAACTTATCCCTCATATACAATACTCCCTTATAAAACTCACCCCTCATATACAATACTCCCTCATCAAACTAACCCCCTCATATACAATACTCCCTTATAAAACTCACCCCTCATATACAATACTCCCTTATAAAACTCACCCCTCATATACAATACTCCCTCATAAAACTCACCCCTCATATACAATACTCCCTCATAAAACTCACCCCTCATATACAATACTCCCTTATAAAACTCACCCCTCATATACAATACTCCCTCATAAAACACACCCCTCATATACAATACTCCCTTATAAAACTTATCCCTCATATACAATACTCCCTCATAAAACTTATCCCTCATATACAATACTCCCTCATAAAACTTATCCCCTCATATACAATACTCCCTCATAAAACACACCCCTCATATACAATACTCCCTCATAAAACACACCCCTCATATACAATACTTCCTCATAAAACTTATCCCTCATATACAATACTCCCTCATAAAACTTATCCCCTCATATACAATACTCCCTTATAAAACTCACCCCTCAAATACAATACTCCCTCATAAAACTTACCCCTCATATACAATACTCCCTTATAAAACTTATCCCTCATATACAATACTCCCTCATAAAACTTACCCCCTCATATACAATACTCCCTCATAAAACTTATCCCTCATATACAATACTCCCTCATAAAACTTATCCCCTCATATACAATACTCCCTCATAAAACTCACCCCTCAAATACAATACTCCCTCATAAAACACACCCCTCATATACAATACTTCCTCATAAAACTTATCCCTCATATACAATACTCCCTCATAAAACTTATCCCCTCATATACAATACTCCCTTATAAAACTCACCCCTCATATACAATACTCCCTCATAAAACTCACCCCTCATATACAATACTCCCTTATAAAACTCACCCCTCATATACAATACTCCCTTATAAAACTCACCCCTCATATACAATACTCCCTCATAAAACACACCCCTCATATACAATACTCCCTTATAAAACTTATCCCTCAGATACAATACTCCCTCATAAAACTTATCCCTCATATACAATACTCCCTCATAAAACTCACCCCCTCATATACAATACTCCCTTATAAAACTCACCCCTCATATACAATACTCCCTCATAAAACTCACCCCTCATATACAATACTCCCTCATAAAACTCACCCCTCATATACAATACTCCCTCATTAAACTTACCCCCTCATATACAATACTCCCTTATAAAACTTATCCCTCATATACAATACTCCCTCATAAAACTCACCCCTCATATACAATACTCCCTCATAAAACTCACCCCTCATATACAATACTCCCTTATAAAACTTACCCCTCATATACAATACTCCCTCATAAAACTCACCCCTCATATACAATACTCCCTCATAAAACTCACCCCTCATATACAATACTCCCTTATAAAACTCACCCCTCATATACAATACTCCCTCATAAAACTCACCCCTCATATACAATACTCCCTCATAAAACTCACCCCTCATATACAATACTCCCTCATACAACTCACCCCTCATATACAATACTCCCTCATAAAACACACCCCTCATATACAATACTCCCTCATAAAACTCACACCTCATATATAATACTCCTTCATAAAACTCACACCTCATATATAATACTCCCTCATAAAACTCACCCCCTCATATACAATACTCCCTCATTAAACTTACACCTCATATACAATACTCCCTCATTAAACTTACCCCCTTATATACAATACTCCCTCATTAAACTTACCCCCTCATATACAATACTCCCTCATAAAACTTATCCCTCATATACAATACTCCCTCATAAAACTCACCCCTCATATACAATACTTCCTCATAAAACACACCCCTCATATACAATACTCCCTCATAAAACTCACCCCTCATATACAATACTCCTTTATAAAACTCACCCCTCATATACAATACTCCCTTATAAAACTTATCCCTCAGATACAATACTCCCTCATAAAACTTATCCCTCATATACAATACTCCCTCATAAAACTCACCCCCTCATATACAATACTCCCTTATAAAACTCACCCCTCATATACAATACTCCCGTATAAAACTCACCCCTCATATACAATACTCCCTCATAAAACTTATCCCTCATATACAATACTCCCTCATAAAACTTATCCCTCATATACAATACTCCCTTATAAAACTCACCCCCTCATATACAATACTCCCTTATAAAACTCACCCCTCATATACAATACTCCCTTATAAAACTCACCCCCTCATATACAATACTCCCTCATAAAACTCACCCCTCATATACAATACTCCCTTATAAAACTAACCCCCTCATATACAATACTCCCTCATAAAACTCACCCCTCATATACAATACTCCCTTATAAAACTCACCCCTCATATACAATACTCCCTTATAAAACTCACCCCTCATATACAATACTCCCTCATAAAACTCACCCCTCATATACAATACTCCCTTATAAAACTCACCCCTCATATACAATACTCCCTTATAAAACTCACCCCTCATATACAATACTCCCTCATAAAACTCACCCCTCATATACAATACTCCCTTATAAAACTCACCCCTCATATACAATACTCCCTTATAAAACTCACCCCTCATATACAATACTCCCTTATAAAACTCACCCCTCATATACAATACTCCCTCATAAAACTCACCCCTCATATACAATACTCCCTTATAAAACTAACCCCCTCATATACAATACTCCCTCATAAAACTTACCCCTCATATACAATACTCCCTTATAAAACTCACCCCTCATATACAATACTCCTTTATAAAACTCACCCCTCATATACAATACTCTCACATCAAACTAACCCCTCATATACAATACTCCCTCATAAAACTCACCCCTCATATACAATACTCCCTTATAAAACTCACCCCTCATATACAATACACCCTCATAAAACTCACCCCTCATATATAATACTCCCTCATAAAACTAACCCCTCATATACAATACTCCCTCATAAAACTCACCCCTCATATACAATACTCCCTTATAAAACTGACCTCCTCATATACAATACTCCCTCATAAAACTCACCCCTCATATACAATACTCCCTTATAAAACTAACCCCCTCATATACAATACTCCCTCATAAAACTCACCCCTCATATACAATACTCCCTTATAAAACTAACCCCTCATATACAATACTCCCTCATAAAACTCACCCCTCATATACAATACTCCCTCATAAAACTCACCCCTCATATACAATACTCCCTTATAAAACTAACCCCTCATATACAATACTCCCTCATAAAACTCACCCCTCATATACAATACTCCCTTATAAAACTAACCCCTCATATACAATACTCCCTCATAAAACTCACCCCTCATATACAATACTCCCTCATAAAACTTACCCCTCATATACAATACTCCCTTATAAAACTCACCCCCTCATATACAATACTCCCTTATAAAACTCACCCCTCATATACAATACTCCCTCATAAAACTCACCCCTCATATACAATACTCCCTTATAAAACTCACCCCTCATATACAATACTCCCTCATAAAACTCACCCCTCATATACAATACTCCCTTATAAAACTAACCCGTCATATACAATACTCCCTCATAAAACTCACCCCCTCATATACAATACTCCCTCATAAAACTAACCCCCTCATATACAATACTCCCTCATAAAACTCACCCCTCATATACAATACTCCCTTATAAAACTCACCCCTCATATACAATACTCCCTCATAAAACTCACCCCTCATATACAATACTCCCTTATAAAACTAACCCCCTCATATACAATACTCCCTCATAAAACTCACCCCTCATATACAATACTCCCTTATAAAACTAACCCCTCATATACAATACTCCCTCATAAAACTCACCCCTCATATACAATACTCCCTCATAAAACTCACCCCTCATATACAATACTCCCTTATAAAACTAACCCCTCATATACAATACTCCCTTATAAAACTCACCCCTCATATACAATACTCCCTCATAAAACTCACCCCTCATATACAATACTCCCTTATAAAACTCACCCCTCATATACAATACTCCCTCATAAAACTCACCCCTCATATACAATACTCCCTTATAAAACTAACCCGTCATATACAATACTCCCTCATAAAACTCACCCCCTCATATACAATACTCCCTCATAAAACTAACCCCCTCATATACAATACTCCCTTATAAAACTAACCCCCTCATATACAATACTTCCTCATAAAACTCACCCCTCATATACAATACTCCCTCATAAAACTAACCCCCTCATATACAATACTCCCTTATAAAACTAACCCGTCATATACAATACTCCCTCATAAAACTCACCCCCTCATATACAATACTCCCTCATAAAACTAACCCCCTCATATACAATACTCCCTTATAAAACTAACCCCCTCATATACAATACTCCCTCATAAAACTAACCCCTCATATACAATACTCCCTTATAAAACTCACCCCTCATATACAATACTCCCTTATAAAACTCACCCCTCATATACAATACTCCCTCATAAAACTCATCCCTCATCTACAATACTCCCTCATCAAACTCACCCCTCATATACAATACTCCCTCATAAAACTCACCCCTCATATACAATACTCCCTTATAAAACTCACCCCTCATCTACAATACTCCCTTATAAAACTCACCCCTCATCTACAATACTCCCTCATCAAACTCACCCCTCATATACAATACTCCCTCATAAAACTCACCCCTCATATACAATACTCCCTTATAAAACTCACCCCTCATCTACAATACTCCCTCATCAAACTCACCCCTCATATACAATACTCCCTCATAAAACTCACCCCTCATATACAATACTCCCTCATAAAACTCACCCCTCATATACAATACTCCCTTATAAAACTAACCCCCTCATATACAATACTCCCTTATAAAACTAACCCCTCTCATATACAATACTCCCTCATAAAACTCACCCCTCATATACAATACTCCTTTATAAAACTCACCCCTCATATACAATACTCCCTCATCAAACTCACCCCTCATATACAATACTCCCTCATCAAACTCACCCCTCATATACAATACTCCCTCATCAAACTCACCCCTCATATACAATACTCCCTTATAAAACTAACCCCCTCATATACAATACTCCCTTATAAAACTAACCCCCTCATATACAATACTCCCTCATAAAACTAACCCCTCATATACAATACTCCTTTATAAAACTCACCCCTCATATACAATACTCCCTTATAAAACTCACCCCTCATATACAATACTCCCTCATCAAACTCACCCCTCATATACAATACTCCCTCATCAAACTCACCCCTCATATACAATACTCCCTCATCAAACTCACCCCTCATATACAATACTCCCTCATCAAACTCACCCCTAATATACAATACTCCCTCATAAAACTCACCCCTCATATACAATACTCCCTCATCAAACTCACCCCTCATATACAATACTCCCTCATCAAACTTACCCCCTCATATACAATACTCCCTCATCAAACTTACCCCCTCGTATACAATACTCCCTTATAAAACTAACCCCCTCATATACAATACTCCCTTATAAAACTCACCCCTCATATACAATACTCCCTCATCAAACTAACCCCCTCATATACAATACTCCCTTATAAAACTCACCCCTCCTATACAATACTCCCTCATAAAACACACCCCTCATATACAATACTCCCTTATAAAACTAACCCCTCATATACAATACTCCCTCATAAAACTCACCCCTCCTATACAATACTCCCTCATAAAACTCACCCCTCATATACAATACTCCCTTATAAAACTCACCTCTCATATACAATACTCCCTCATAAAACTAACCCCTCATATGCAATACTCCCTCATAAAACTCACCCCTCATATACAATACTCCCTCATAAAACTCACCCCTCATATACAATACTCCCTCATAAAACTCACCTCTCATATACAATACTCCCTCATAAAACTCACTTCCTCATATGCAATACTCCCTCATCAAACTAACCCCCTCATATATAATACTCCCTCATCAAACTTACCCCCTCATATACAATACTTCCTTATCAACCTTTGAGACAATTTTCATTTGTTCTTAGAAAGTTTGATCTTTCCGCTTCTTTTCTCTTCTTTGAATTTGAGAATTCCTCTTAAGAAAATTTAAAGCAATGTTTATTTAAACAAGAATTCCATGGAAGTGGATGTGTCGCCTGCGCAGCAAGTTGGGAAATTAGTTTTTAGGAACTATCTATGGATATGCTTTGTATCAGTTCCAAGTGGAATAGAAACAGTGACCTTGACCTTTGACCTTTGACCCTGAAAAGCAATCCCAATCGAGTACTTTTGGTAAGGAAGCACTGTATTAAGTTTGAGTTTGATTGGCCCAGGAAAATTGATTTTCTATTTATAGTAACAGTGACCTTGACCTTTGACATTCGACCCTGAAAAGCAATCATAAGCGAGTACTTTTGGTAAGGAAGTACTCTATGAAGTTTGAGTTTGATTGGCCCAAGGAAACTGAAGTTATAGCACGGAAACAGAATTTCTATTTATAGCAACAGTGACCTTGACCTTTGACCTTCGACCCTGAAAAGCAATCCGAAGCAAGCACTTTTGTTAAGGAAGCACTGTATGACGTTTGAGTTTGATTGGCCCAAGGAAACTCAAGTTATCGCACGGAAACTGTTGGTGCAGATGCCGCCGACGCCGACGACGCCGACATAGTGATCCCTATATGTCGCCTTTTCAGGCGACACAAAAACGATACTAGCCTATCGGCATTTTTTCTGATCAGTTTCAAAAACAAAAAAGCCTAACTTATAGAGAAACCTGCATATGGAATGAAACTTTCATTGCCAAAACCCAAGATGGCCGTCTGTCAGCCATATTGTTTTTCTGATTATCGCAGAATCAAAAGGCCACATCTTCACACCAAAGGGACCTAATCTATTCTTTTAAGGAATTAGCAATAGCAATATCTTTCTGTCCAATCCAAGATTTGTTTTCCTATTAAATAAAAACAAATAAGAGAATACCAACGCGTCAACAAAACAATAATCCGAACTCAAAATCGATTAAACAAGGGGCAAAATAGGAACAAAGGAAAGATTGACATGGAGACTCTCGTAAAAGCACAAGAGAATAGGACCAGGTGTTCCTGAAGCGTAAGCGTCTTTTGCTTGTTAGTGGTCTATTCGAACCACTTGGGCGCTTAGTACAGCGAATACGGAGCGTAACCTTTCTCCAAATACCTTAGTATGTTAGACGGAATACAATCTCAAGGTGTAGGCGCTTTTCAAAAGTGTTGTTATTCCCTTTGATTGGCCACAATGGTGGATGCAAGATGGACTTCCGGGGAGTGTTTTGCTATGATTTTTCGCCATGTGACATAATGACGTTGCAATTACCTCGCGCAAAGTTTCAAAACTGATATGGCAAACAAGGGAGACAACACTACTTTTTAGATAGGCCTATATGTGTACCCACACGTTTATCTATGTTTATCTATACATCTTTGTTGTGGTTTGACAATATAACAAAAGGTGACGTAACACACTCATGTGCTGGCTGCACCTTTTAAATTAAGTAATAGATACAGTAAGCCGAAAAAATTAATCAAACAGCATTATACAGCTACACATGCACTGGACGTCTATCATTCATGTTGAAAATCTGAACATGTATGTACATGTATACATGTAGTGTACATACCTGTATACCAAAATATCTTCATTATAAGCCAACAAGTTTATCAACATGTATATTGTATGTATAGAACGTGTAATATCAGCACGTTGACCTGCTGTTATCGATTTTAGGAACCTACTAATTGATTAATTGATTAATTGATTAAAAAGTTATTTTTTTCATCACAGGGACATAATAATCTGTTACGGTTACGCATATTAACTACATCACAGGGACCTAATAATGTGTAACTGTAACACATAACTACATCACAGGGACCTAATAATGTGTTACTGTAACACATAACTACATCACAGGGACCTAATAATGTGTAACTGTAACACGTAACTACATCACAGGGACCTAATAATGTGTTACTGTAACACATAACTACATCACAGGGACCTTATAATGTGTAACTGTAACACATAACTACATCACACGGACCTTATAATGTGTAACTGTAACACATAACTACATCACAGGGACCTAATAATGTGTAACTGTAACACATAACTACATCATAGGGACCTAATAATGTGTAACTGTAACACATAACTTCATCACAGGGACATAATAATCTGTTACTGTAACACATAACTACATCACAGAGACCTAATAATGTGTAACTGTAACACATAACTACATCACAGGGACCTAATAATGTGTTACTGTAACACATAACTACATCACAGGGACCTAATAATGTGTAACTGTAACACATAACTACATCACAGGGACCTAATAATGTGTTACTGTAACGCATAACTACATCACAGGGACCTAATAATGTGTAACTGTAACACATAACTACATCACAGGGACCTGATAATGTGTAACTGTACACATTACTACATCACAGGGACCTAATAATGTGTAACTGTAACACATAACTACATCACAGGGACCTAATAATGTGTTACTGTAGCGCATAACTACATCACAGGGACCTAATAATATGTAACTGTAACACATAACTACATCACAGGGACCTAATAATGTGTAACTGTAACACATAACTACATCAAAGGGACATAATAATATGTTACTGTACCACATAACTATATCACAGTGACCTAAAAATGTGTTACTGTAACATATAACTACATCACAGGGACATCACAGGGACCTAATAATGTGTTACTGTAACACATAACTACATCACAGGGACCTAATAATATGTAACTGTAACACATAACTACAACACAGGGACCTAATAATGTGTCAATGTAACACATAACTATATCACAGGGACCTAATAATGTGTAACTGAACACATAACTACATCACAGGGACCTAATAATGTGTTACTGTAACACATAACTACATTACAGGGACCTAATAATGTGTTACTGTAACACATACCTACACTACAGGGACCTAATAATGTGTTACTGTAACACATAACTATATAACAGGGACCTAATAATGTGTTACTGTAACACATAACTACATCACAGGGACCTAATAATGTGTAACTGTAACACATAACTACATCACACGGACCTAATAATGTGTAACTGTAACACATAACTACATCACAGGGACCTAATAATGTGTAACTGTAACACATAACTATATCACAGGGACCTAATAATGTGTTACTGTAACACATAACTTCATCACAGGGACCTAATAATGTGTAACTGTAACACATAACTACATCACAGGGACCTAATAATGTGTAACTGTAACACATAACTACATCACAGGGACATCACAGGGACCTAATAATGTGTTCCTGTAACATATAACTACATCACAGGGACATCACAGGGACCTAATAATGTGTAACTGTAACATATAACTACATCACAGGGACCTAATGATGTGTTACTGTAACACATAACTACATCACAGGGACCTAATAATGTGTTACTGTAACACATAACTACATCACAGGGACCTAATAATGTGTTACTGTAACATATAACTACATCACAGGGACCTAATAATGTGTAACTGTAACATATAACTACATCACAGGGACCTAATAATGTGTAACTGTAACACATAACTACATCACAGGAACCTAATAATGTGTTACTGTAACACATAACTACATCACAGGGACCTAATAATGTGTTACTGTAACACATAACTACATCATAGGGACCTAATAATGTGTAACTGTAACACATAACTTCATCACAGGGACATAATAATCTGTTACTGTAACACATAACTACATCACAGAGACCTAATAATGTGTAACTGTAACACATAACTACATCACAGGGACCTAATAATGTGTTACTGTAACGCATAACTACATCACAGGGACCTAATAATGTGTAACTGTAACACATAACTACATCACAGGGACCTGATAATGTGTAACTGTACACATTACTACATCACAGGGACCTAATAATGTGTAACTGTAACACATAACTACATCACAGGGACCTAATAATGTGTTACTGTAGCGCATAACTACATCACAGGGACCTAATAATATGTAACTGTAACACATAACTACATCACAGGGACCTAATAATGTGTAACTGTAACACATAACTACATCAAAGGGACATAATAATATGTTACTGTACCACATAACTATATCACAGTGACCTAAAAATGTGTTACTGTAACATATAACTACATCACAGGGACATCACAGGGACCTAATAATGTGTTACTGTAACACATAACTACATCACAGGGACCTAATAATATGTAACTGTAACACATAACTACAACACAGGGACCTAATAATGTGTCAATGTAACACATAACTATATCACAGGGACCTAATAATGTGTAACTGAACACATAACTACATCACAGGGACCTAATAATGTGTTACTGTAACACATAACTACATTACAGGGACCTAATAATGTGTTACTGTAACACATACCTACACTACAGGGACCTAATAATGTGTTACTGTAACACATAACTATATAACAGGGACCTAATAATGTGTTACTGTAACACATAACTACATCACAGGGACCTAATAATGTGTAACTGTAACACATAACTACATCACACGGACCTAATAATGTGTAACTGTAACACATAACTACATCACAGGGACCTAATAATGTGTAACTGTAACACATAACTATATCACAGGGACCTAATAATGTGTTACTGTAACACATAACTTCATCACAGGGACCTAATAATGTGTAACTGTAACACATAACTACATCACAGGGACCTAATAATGTGTAACTGTAACACATAACTACATCACAGGGACATCACAGGGACCTAATAATGTGTTCCTGTAACATATAACTACATCACAGGGACATCACAGGGACCTAATAATGTGTAACTGTAACATATAACTACATCACAGGGACCTAATGATGTGTTACTGTAACACATAACTACATCACAGGGACCTAATAATGTGTTACTGTAACACATAACTACATCACAGGGACCTAATAATGTGTTACTGTAACATATAACTACATCACAGGGACCTAATAATGTGTAACTGTAACATATAACTACATCACAGGGACCTAATAATGTGTAACTGTAACACATAACTACATCACAGGAACCTAATAATGTGTTACTGTAACACATAACTACATCACAGGGACCTAATAATGTGTAACTGTAACACATAACTACATCACAGGGACCTAATAATGTGTAACTGTAACACACAACTACATCACAGGGACCTAATAATGTGTAACTGTACACATAACTTCATCACATGGACCTAATACTATGTTACTGTACCACATAACTACATCACAGGGACCTAATAATGTGTAACTGTAACACATAACTACATCACAGGGACCTAATAATGTGTAACTGTAACATATAACTACATCACAGGGACCTAATAATGTGTTACTGTAACACATAACTATATCACAGGGACCTAATAATGTGTAACTGTAACACATAACTACATCACAGGGACCTAATAATGTGTCAATGTAACACACAACTACATCACAGGGACCTAATAATGTGTAACTGTAACACATAACTACATCACAGGGACCTAATAATGTGTAACTGTAACACATAACTACATCACAGGGAGTTTTAAAGACAAACAATCACTTTTATCAGAAATCAACATACTTTCAAAAGCACATACCTACATTTCCATACATTGTTTATAGAATCATGAATATTGTAAATCACTTGGCGCGAGAGATAATGGGCGTTAAACACAGTGCTTGCTATACCCGCATTTAACTATTGTTAACTATTCACAACCACAGGGACTTGATCATTGTTAACTATTCACAACCACAGGGACTTGATAATTACTATTGTTAACTATTCACAACCACAGGGACTTGATAATTGTTAACTATTCACAACCACAGGGACTTGATAATTGTTAACTATTCACAACCACAGGGACTTGATAATTGTTAACTATTCACAACCACAGGGACTTGATAATTGTTAACTATTCACAACCACAGGGACTTGATAATTACTATTGTTAACTATTCACAACCACAGGGACTTGATCATTGTTAACTATTCACAACCACAGGGACTTGATAATTACTATTGTTAACTATTCACAACCACAGGGACTTGATAATTGCTATTGTTAACAATTCACAACCACAGGGACTTGATAATTTTACTATTGTTAACTATTCACAAGCACAGGGACTTGATAATTGGTTACAGCTTGTTTTTGACCTAAAATTGTTGGTTGTTTAGCGTAATTTTACACTTTTGAGTGTAAAATTACTCTAAATATCTCAGCTTAGGTTCAAAACTAGCTATAACAGGTTCTCAGGTCCCTGTGTTCACAACCTGTGCATGATACATGTACATTACTTGAATATATCCTATCTTCATGATAACGGATAAGGATGCCATTCACATATAGTGTTATGTGAATCATATATGGATACATCACATGGCTGAAAGATAGGGTACCTAGCTGAATCACACTTAACTCACAAACTGTTGATAAAGTACCTATATATATGTGTGTATACTATCGCCATGGTAACAGACGATGACGTCTTTCCCGTACAGTGATATTTGAATCATATATGGATACATCACATGGCTGAGAGATAGGGGACCTAGCTGAATCACATTTAACTCACAAACTGTTGATAAAGTACCTATATATATGTGTGTGTATACTATCGCCATGATGGCGGACGATGATGTCAACATCAAAAAGGCATCATATACGTACCTGCTTGTGTTGGTAGATTCAGTGAACGACTTCCTAACACACCCGTCCAATAGCTGTTTAAGTTCTGACGTCTGTATGGGTAAAATTGCTATCAGCGTATTCCCCAGATCATGTTGTTACACATATATACACCTCTTGGAATCGGAGCGGCGGGCTACTACTTTCACTTTCGATACAGTTTAAGTAATGAATGACGTGTGCGATAGAATATAAGTTATAACGGTTAGCGATCATAAATCAAATGCCAAAAGGCTTTTGCATTTCTAGCACAACTTAATATGTTAAAATCATATACTTTAAACATTATTCCACTTTCACTTTCGATTCCTGGTGTTTCCGAAAAGGCCTTATGACGCATATGAAAATCCTCACAGCTGTTTTTATTATGACTCAGCTTAGTCAGCACATGATGAACAAGTAAAGGGTGAAATATACATAGCTGGAATACACATTATGCAATGTGCAAAGGCCGAATACATATTGTACCAGTGAGGTGCAATATATACACTGGGCCAATGATACTGATTGTACACGCTACACGGCGAAACAATATTGTACAAATTGACCCACAAATGTATATTTATATGTATCAAATTTTGTTGTTTTTAGGGGCAGAATGGGGGTTACTTTTTCTTACCGAAATTCGATATTTGCTTTCAAACCTTTGATACAAAGATGGCTGTATTAAAGGGGCATCCCGGGGAAGTCTACAATGAAGTTCTTGAATGTACATGCTGTTTGCACTACCAGATACATTTTCCTGTTATTTCAATATTCAAAGTCCACTCAAAATGTGTTTATTAAACACTTGCAAAATTGCATTCCTCAGGAAAGCCCGATAAAAATAGCGCTGATCACGCGTCAGGTGACAGCGTTCTCGGTCAATTTGACGAAGGGGCCCAAGAGGGGATGCGTAATGTATATATACATGTACGTCCGATGATGAACCAGACACAAAGTCCGTGTATAAATTTATTGAATCACATTTACGTTTAACAGTGTCATGTGGGTTCCCGACGATGACAACCATAGGGCAAACCTTAATTTCTGTAAAAAGTTATCTTCACGAATCCTCATTTAGAACCATTTCAAAAAAGGGGTGCATGCATTGAAAAGTACAAAAATAAAATGAAATGATTCCGATTTTTTTTTTATACAATTCGATGTCTTGAAGATTTTTTTTCGGATTATCTATATATTCATCTAAAATCTATCCAACTTTCAGCGTCAACATACTTTAACACTTACAATTATATATGTATCACGGAAGTCCGTGCACTCATATGACGCACCACGCACTAAACTTGTAGAATACATGTATAATATATATATAAAATTTGGAACTTGTCGAGAAGATAATTGTCCAATACTTAATCCATTTATATATGTTATGATTCATTTTACTTTTTTATGTAAATTTAAAGGTTCGTTAACTTTTTAACTGCAGACATGGGACATACATGTATATGATTTTTTTATAATGCATATATTTTTATTCATATCAAATTTAATACCGGGGTCCAAACCCGATAATATTTTTATAATCCGTATTTTATAGATTAGGTATGACAAGAATTTTTTATCCGCACATGGTGACATAAATTTATTCATTTTGTCCAAATTGAATCTGTATACATTAAACTCAATCGCCCTATACCGGCGTTTTACAACGTAACACCCCAATACGGTTTTTCTTGTATGTTAAAAGGTATTTCTCTTCAGCAATATAATTCAATAATGCCGTTTTACTGGAATATTATAAAGGGAATATTACAATACACGCTTTCAAGTTTTACACACGCATTTCATGTAACAGAGGAATGAAAGAGTTATCCCTTGGGAGGCCCCAAAACCAAATCAAAACTGTGTCACCGGCTATCCAGGAGAAAACTGTAACATGCAAACAATTGGGCTGTTAGTCTCTCCCTTGAATACTTCCCATCCCTCATTATGCTTCGTAATATAATCCTTACGTTGAAGTTTGACCATTCGGCCACTTTTCGCTTGGTAGTTACATGTAGGTCACGCGGATCGCCATTTTTTGTTCACCGATGCAGCTTGTTATGCGCATGCGTTATCATATGTGATGCAAAAAAATGTACATGTCCAAATCGTTGATCAACGAATAGTGATTCCCTTTTTTAATTATAAATTAAAATTTTTGAGAACATATTTCAGCGTAAATCGCCCATTGATTTTCCACAAGAGTATACATTTAATTCATATATACAATACATCTTGTAATTCTAAATAAGCATAAAAAATATAGTTTTACCGTGATGCCTCTTTAAATTATCAGGTCCTTGTTATGTCTTGTACAATAGAATTATACCGCACATTTAATTCACATGTCCCGAAGGGTGCAGCGTCCTTTTCTTGTCCCCTGTCCCCGGTCCCCCGTTCCTGGTCCCTCGTCCCCCGTTTCTGGTCCCCAGTCCCCGTTCCTGGTCCCCGGTCCACGGTCGCCCGTCCCCGTTCCACGTCCCCGACCCTCGTCCTCGCCCCTCGTCAGCGTACCTAGTCCCCAATCCCTTATCTGCGGTTCGTCGTCCCCAGTCCTCCGACCCCGGTCCCCCGTCGTCCATCGCCCATTTTCTGCCCTTTTATTCTGAAGGTCCAGGTAATGCTATTTTGCTAGTATGTACCTGGTTTAAAGCACTAAACAGTTTTAGCTCACCTGGCCCGAAGGGCCTAGTAAGCTATTGCGATGGTGAAGTCCGTCCGTCCGTCCTTTCTTCAAGTGAAATAGCTCCTATGTCTATGATTTAAAATACTATATCAAAGCACTTCTATCCTTGTTAGATTCCTTCTAATGGAGAATCTGAATACCTACGTTTTGAAGAAAGGACTTAAGTAGTAAGTAATGCTAAAGAAAAATCGAGATTTGAGTATATGGAGGCACGATGGTCAAGTCTTAGGAAGCCGTGCTCGTGATCGAAGGGTTGCGAGTTCGAGTCCCAGCCACAGCACATGTGTTGTAGCATTAAGCAAGATACTTTACCCTGCTTGTTCCAGTCTACTCATGACCAGCTGTAATTGAGTATGTGGTTGGGCAATGCTAGAAGCTATAGAATGCTAGCGGTGAGCACCGAAATGGGTATATGGTTGCAAGATTTGTTTAGCCACTATCGGTTATATAATAGTACATTGTATTCAACATCCTAATAAGCAAGGGTCATTTGAGGGTGTGGTTTACACCTGTCGGCATTACTTGTTAGGAAAGGCACATGTGTATATTAAGGAGTGTAACAGGGTGGTCTGTTATGTCCACTATCGTTCAACAAGTCATAGGGGATGATCTACAATCATAAAAGCAAAAAACAACACCTTGCACAAATGATAAAACTTTGATCTTTTGACGAGGTAAGGACAAGTTTTGAAGCTCTCAATATGCTTAAACGTTTGAATTAATTGAATATGAAATCATTCAATATGGCATTTCTTCAAAAAAAAATGAATGAATATCATTTGCGGTAACCTTACTGTTTAATTATTATGGTATTTAGTTTAAAGTTCAAACTTTCCTATTTTTTTCAAATAAAAAATAATTCTTTTATCTGTATTATCACAATCTGTGTTCTTAGTTTAGTGATCAAGTTACATAATTAGTTAAATAGACAAGTGCATCTCCAATTGAATTGGGTTAAATGTATAGCAACGGGAAGCAAATTTGACTGAACAAAGCAATGTATCGAAGAGTGGTCTCTAAGGTAACACACATTCTTTAGACCGATCTTATAGGTATTAGCATTGCTGGGAACCCAGCATTTGTATAAGTTGGAAAATAAAAAATTGAAACACCCGGTTACAAAAGTTGACGAAGATACAAGCACGCTTTTAATCCTCCGAGAGATACAAGGTGACGTAGCACAAACATATGCTACGTCATACTACTCTTCTGACCTTCAAAAGGCACAACCTTTACCGTCCAAAGTAATACATGTACCACAGTGATTAACTATATCGATTTGTTTAAACATTACCCTTTGTTATAACTGTTTAACATGACCATGGAGCCCATTGGCCGAGTGGTTAAGGTGTCCCGACATTCTACCACTAGCCCTCCGTCTCTGGTTTGCGAGTTCGAAACCAATGTGGGGCAGTTGCCAGGTACTAACTGTAGGTCGGTGGCTTTTCTCCAGGTCCTCCAGCTTTCCTCCACCTCCAAAACCTGGCACGTCCTGAAATGACCCTGGTTGTTAATAGGACGTAAAACAAAATAAACCAAACCAAACCATTTCATAAACATCGAATCTACAAAGTATCTGATAAAATGTTTCATAATGGTACATATATATTTTCCATACCGACAACGTATTAAATACAATCCAGACATCCTGGAGACCATTCACCGAACTTCTCCCTCTCATACCTTCTCCTACACCCACTCTGTACCCCACTATCTTATCAGTTCCAGCCCGTGTCCGACTTGCTTTCAAACATAATCTCCTCTTCTAACAATAAACCGGTACAAAATAGGATACCCATTACAAGAAGGTACATGCACCTCCAACATAATAATGATAATATACAACATTTGATATAGCGCCCTATCTAGCATAAGCCATTCCAAAGTGCTTTACAGTACATAGATCTACAATTCTATCATATCCAATTCTGAGAAGTTCGCAAGAGCTCCACGATAAGGCGCTAACTACATGTCCTATACCACCTGGCTAGTAGCTCCACGATAAGGCGCTAACTACATGTCTTATACCACCTGGCTAGTATCTCCCTATGTGTATGTATGCACTGAATTGTTTTCTGTTTGTAATGGGACCGTGCATCTTTTATAATGCATTATTTTATAATGCCAACTCGATACTGCGGACACAGACCATTGTATACTTCACTCGGTTTGTTCGAGTTGTGTTGGCAGGAGGAAAACACTTTGTGATATGAGCGTGAAGATAGGTGTGTAGTGTAAGTACACGTAAGTGTAAAAACACGTAACACTCCACAGGCAACATGTACGTATCAGGACAATTAGGACTTAGGGGAGCTTTGATTACACATCAGCGCATTGTTGGACACCTTTGTGTTTGAAACAGCAACAATTTGTGTTTGAAAAACTTTGAGATTTATACAAAATTAAATCGATCTAACCAGGTGTGTAGATTTTATAACATTAATCCTCATAGTAAAACCTTATCCCTACTAGCAGTCAATTAAATGTTTGTTCTGTATTACGTTTTGAAAAATAAATAAATTATAATATTGTTTAAAATGGTTGCGTAGAACGTCAAAATTTCATTATTTGGGTGGTGTCAAAGGCGAGTGAAATGGTAGATAACTCTTGACATTTTTTTTCTTTCTTGTGTATACCTTCTACAGTTAAACAACCGAGTATCGCTATAAATCTATGTAGATCAATTTCAGTTTTGACTACTGCTCAGATCAACGGTGTACAGCTACTATCTCGAAACGGGAAAGAAAGAGAAACATGAATATACATATACATGAAAGTTACTATATTTTTGCTTTTTCTTAGAGTAAATTATTTTTGTCACTTTTTTGTCAAATTGAGATACGGGGAAATGGTACATGTACGAAAACTAGTTGGTATTATGAATTAGAGGACCAGAGGGCCTGTATTGCTCAACTGGATATTTGTGCCTTTATGAGAAAGTGTTATCAAGTTTAGTACTTTGCTACTTTTTAAATGAATTGAGTTTCCTTGGTCTAAGAATATCCAAGACTAATTAAATTTAACACTTCTTTAACCAATCTTTCAACTGGTAAAAAATATTACCCAGGGACTCATAGTATTGCAAATATATTAGTTAAAATATACTTGCTGGTGGTGGTAAGGGGGGAGGGGGGCACACCTTTCAGACTGTGTGAGCTTAAAACTGTTATATTCATATTGTACAAAAACGTATAACACGGACCTAGTTAATTGATACCACCATCTTTGGATTCAAAGTTAAAGAGCTAAGGTCGAACCTCGGAATAAAAGAACTACCCCATCCCCAACCCTCCTGTCAATTGTTAAATCCATACTCCTTTTTCACCACACATTTCTTTGGATTTAAAGTTAAAGAGCTAAAGTCGAATTTCGGAATAAAAAAAACTACCCCACCCCAGTCCTTCTGGCAATTGTTAATTCCATACTCCTTTTTCACCACACCTTTCTCGCCTTTTTTGTGTTCATTTTCTCGCCTTTTCGCCTTTTCCCGAACATTTTACGAGGCAAAAACCGGAGGGTTTTCACGTTTAAAATTACGGAAAAAAGCGAAATGACAGAAACCAGCCACCATCATTCACCGAACCTCTCCCTCGCATACCTTCTCCCACACCCACTCTGTACCCCACTGTCTTATCATTTCTAGCACGTGTCCCACTTGCTTTCAAACACAATCTCCTCTTCCAACGATAAACTGGTACAAAATGGGATACCCATCAGAAGAAGGTACATGCACCTCCAACATGATAATAATAATAATAGTAATATTATACAACATTTGATATAGCGCCCTATCTAAATATAGCATAAGCCATTCTACTCTACAGTACATAGATATATAATTATAACACAATAATCACATACAATTCTATCATATACATTTCTGATGAGTTCGCAAGAGCCGTTCGATCAGGCGCTTACTACTTGTCCTATACCACCTTGCTAGTATCTCCCTATGTGTGCACGTGTGCTGAATTGTGTTCTGTTTGTAGTGTGACCGTGTTTGCAACTGCATCTTTTAAAATGCCAACTCACTCGAGTGCTACAGCACAGATACTGCGAAGACAGACCATTTTATACTCCACCTGTGTTGTTCGAGATGTGTGGGCAGGAGAAAAACACTTTCTCTGATTATTCCATGTTTTTTGACGATTTTGGTGATCGAACCGTGACCGCCTGCATGGAAGGCCGTAGTGTTAATCACTCGACCAATCCGCCCAGAGTACCACAGCACAGATCTGATGACCGTGAATATATTTGTGCAGTGTAAGTACACGTAAGTGTAAAAACACATAACACTCTAGAGTCACGTCAACATGTACGTACAAGGCCAATTAGGGCTTAGGGGAGCTTTGATTACACATCAGCGCATTGTTGGACACCTTTGTGTTTGAAACAGCAACAATTTGTGTTTGAAAAACTTTGAGTTTTATACAAAATTAAATCAATCTAACCAGGTGTATAGATTTTATAACATTAATCCTCAAAGTACAACCTTATCCCTACTAGCAGTCAATTAAATGTTTGTTCTTAATCGCGTTTTGAAAAAATAAATAAATTATAAAAATGTTTAACATGGTTGAGTAAAACGTCAAAATTTCATTATTTGGGTGGATTCAAAGGCGAGAAAGAAGGTAGGTAACTCTTGACATGTTTTTTTTTAATCTTGTGTATACCTCGAGTATCGCTTTTGATCTGTGTCGATCGATTGAAGGATTTACTTCTGCTCAGATGCTAATATCTCGAACGGGAAAGAAAGAGAAACATAAATATACATGATAGTTACTATATTTTTGCTTTTACTTAGAGAAAATATTTTTTGTCAATTTTTTTGTCAAATTGAGATACGGGGAAATGGTACATGTAAAAATGTTTGTTGGTATTATGAATAAGGGAACCAGAGGGCCTGTATTGCTCACCTGAATATTTGTGCCATGATGGGAAAGTATTATCAATTTTAATACTTTGCTGCTATTTCAATGAATTGAGTTTACTTGCCCTAAGAATATCACAGACTAATTAAACTTTACACTTCTTTAACCAGACTTTCTACTGTAAAAAGTATTTGTTGCTGGTGGTTAGGCGGGGGGACGCCACACCTTTCGGGCTGTGTGAGCTTAAAACGTTATATTCATTCTCCTGGCAATAGTTGAATACTCCCTTTTCAAAACCAATGAATCTGTCAACATGTTTTGATTAGTCGAACGGTACAGTAACACTCCGACATTCCACTCAGGCGGCTGGAGTTCGAACCCCGTAAAGTTGTCCCACGCATGGATTATCCAGAAAGGTGTTTCAATTCTACTACTAACACAACTCCAACAACCAAGGCAGACAATGGTCTGGATGAGTGTTGTGGCATCTGTGATGTAGTATTCAGTGAGTGACACGATAACAGATGTCGTTGGAAGCACGGTCCCACTACATGAACCAACAGAACACAACACATCTCCAGGACACACAGAGACATACATTATGTAGGGAGGAAACGTACAGTTGACACATACATGTATATATATATGTCTAGTAGTAAGCGCTGATAGGACAGCTCCTGCGAATTTCTCATAATTGTTTGGTATTATATTGATTGTATTTAGGCCACATATACGTAACTTTCGGCAAACCTTGAACCGAAATCAAGCCTAATAACTTTTAAATCCTTATAGATTTAGTTATGATAAACTGATATCAGCAATATACAAGATCAATTCTTACGCGGTTACCGGTACAGTAGCAGTTGAAACTCGGTATTTGTAAACACGCGTCCATTTTGAACTGTCTTCTAACTTCGGCTTGTTCTTGAAGTGGGCCCCACCTGAATTATTTTCAATTCTTTGGATATTTTCTGTCAAGAGTTTCTTGTTAGTTACAGCTCAGGTTTACTTCGTTTTAGGATTATTTTTGTATGGTTATCAATCGATTCTTTTTTAGGATTTTTTCGGATTCAAGAAAAAATTTCCAATGTAACGTATATAAGGCCTTTAAAATCGTATATTTTTGCTGAAACCCGCTGTATAGTAGCTTTTGTGACTTAATGTATCAGCTGTAACACAAACCTTTCTTTTCTTTTTGCAAACCTCTAAACAGAGGAATAACAATGATGGAGTCTTCAAATAAATATCAATGCGCCACTTTTTGTCAACAGTTCTTTTCCTTATATAAGTTTCATTGTCGTAAAGGTATTATCAAATGAATAATGTATGTATTCGCCAGAGAGTTTCTTATAGATATAGTCTACGTATGTCCTGTTTAGGGTTACCTTTATTAATAAATTGGCAAGTCCTTGTGGTACACAAAATGTATATTATATGCATATAACAAAGAAAAATGCTGAGGTAAATGAGCATGCGAAGGGTTTTAAAGAAATTCGCTTCAGTAATAATAAGCTACCTTGCTTTTTTTGCTAGGCCTTATAAGACAGTATGGACTAGTTTGAGGGTTACCTCCCTTGATATTGTCGATAGGTGTCGCGGTTGTCTTCACATGAATTTACGTGTGTTGCTTAAAGGCAAACAACATTTTTTTATAACCCAATGAAACTAAAACAACTGTCAACAATGCTTAAATGAAGTAACATCTACAGTTTCGAGAGATGCTTTCAGTGTTTCAAGGTTGACACTGTCCACAATGTCGGGAGCAGGCTGTTTCAAATTTTGATGGTTTTAGGGAAGAAAGAGTTGGAAAGGTAGTTTGTGGAACTGTGAGGAATATGGAATTTGTGGCGACGGGTGTGTGTTCACCATCACCATCATACGCAACTAAGAGATTTGTTATTTTGTAGAGTAGGATGATTGAAGCAATTCTCCATCTGCGTTCAAGAGTGGACCATTTTAGAATTTTGCTGGTGTAGTTTTAACGACCAAGAGTGAATCTGGCAGCTCTTCTTTGGACCATCTCAATTTTGCTTGCCAAGGATCCCATATGGGGCTACAATATTCAAGATGCGGACGGACATATTTTGTAGGCCAGCTCTTTTGTCTTTATGTTAGATGTGTTTATGTTCCTCCCGATGAATCTGAGTGATGCGTTGGCTTTGTTGCTTTGTTTATCTCTACCCTCTCCCCCTTGACCTGGGAATCTTCTTCTCTGTGTATCAATGTACCTTCCCAAACCACCTGGTGATCCATGACACAGAGTCACTACGCTGTAACCAAATGTAATGTGCAGGCGGTCACAGGCTGGCCATTACACAACTCCTGGTACAATGTATTTGGTGCCTGGTACATGTATATCCTCAGAATTGACAAAAAATGAACCCACTTAAAAAGACAATTTCCCGAAATATTATGTACAGAGGGCACGCAGTAAATCAATTTTCTAGGCCTACTGGTTAAACGATGTTGCCATATTTTCCCCGTCGTGAATCAAAGACACTCGTAATGTTTCTAGGTTTGTCGCTCGTGTGTTGTGAAGCACTGGGAGAGAAACGGATGACTTCCGGTTATAGTTATATACAAAAACGAGTCGAAAATTTTCCGGAATGAAAAAAGAAAATCTCATTTGGGTTGGCAGGGTTTTCGCCGGGTCGGTCGGGCGAGGGGAAACAAACAATCTTTTAATTTAGGCCTTACATTTATTTTTTATAATGATTTTTAACCATGCACTGGAATTCATTTTTATAGTGTCAATTCATTTTTAAGTGTATTTGACTTAGAAATAGAACGAGGGAAGATCAAGTATTCGGTCATCTGACCCAAAGGATCAGGATGACCTATAGTCATAGTGTTTCGTCAGTTGTCGTCCGCCGTACGCTGTGGATAAACTTTTCCTTCAAACAACTTCTTCTCAGTAATCGAAAGGATTCTTGGATGGAGGGCTACGAAGTTTGTTAAAATGAATGACCTTGACCTACTTTCATAGTCACAGGGGTCAAATGTCTTAAAATCTTAAAGAAACTTCTCAATAACTGAAAGTTCTAGGGATCCGGATGTGATACAATTGTATTTGGCCTGTAGCATGCTGGGATGAAAGGCTACCACATGTGTTCAAACCCTACTCCTCATTAAACTTTGTGTGTATTACTTAAGCATTAAACATTATTCTATTAGCGCGTTATTCATTTGGTCTGCAATCCTGTTCCGTGTTATAGGACCATAACACGGAACAGAATTATGTTTAATGCTTATATTTACATTTTTCCATTGGCTTTGATAATAAATTTATGTTTATATTCTTAATTTGTTCTGAAAATTTAAGGTAGGTTTCTAATAAATGGAACAGCGAACAGCCAGTATCAGCCGGCTATTTCCAACGTTATGATTATGACGTCACTATCGTAATGACGTTGTAATGACCACTCGAGTGTTATGCTCTCATTACACGGAACTGGCCTTGGTGGTGTTATATAGTGGCAATGCAGAGCAAATGTAAATATAATCAATTAGTGTGTGATACAATGTACGGGGAGGACAATCATATTTTATATAAATGACGCTGGTGTTGTCCCTGGAGCCAGAGGGGCAGGTTCCCTAAAGGTAAACTTTGTTTAATATTTGCCTTGTCCTTTTTAAATCAGATTTTATAAAAAGAATTATAACCAAATTTGGGAAAGACTAATTACAATTTTTACCAAAGTCAGAAATATTTTTTGTGTAAGACATCCTGTCTTGAGTAATTGTAAAACGGCATTATTACAGAAGATGCATGAATATTTCAGAATTTCGTAGTAAAAGATTTGAAATTGTACAGAACTAGAATAACTTTTTTTTTTTCTAAATTCCTAATTAAAGGGGTTATACGCACCTGACCCTTCTGCTTCTACATTAGTTAAGAAATTTTGGATTTTAGCCCCTAGCATCACTAAAGAGTCCTTGGAGGACAAAACCTTTAAAAGACGTTTTCTGATTGACCAAAAGACTAGATCCATAATATTAGGTGGTAGCTCCCTTGGAAGAAGCAGAACAAAATTATGCAAATAAAAATGACCTTGTCTTACAATGTCACCGGAATCAAATATGTTTAAAACATGTTGTTGTGAATGTCTTACAGTAATATATTTTAGGCGCATTTAAGCATAGATAATTGCAATTTACAAATTCAACCTTTAACATTTCTGTTCTTTCCCAATTACCAAATATCCTAGTAACACCCCCCTTTCAGTTATTCGAGTACTTTGATTATGTTTAGTGTAAGCCTCACGTCCAATATATGAGGTAAGGAAAATTCTCTCACTTACTGGACGGTTTACGGCTTGTATCCATAACTCTGTCTCATGTGATGTAGCTGTCAATTTCAACACGACGCTTAATTCCAAAGTTAACTTTCAATGCAAGGCAGCTGGTAGATTATGCAAATTAGTAGTTGTAGCTGCATGATCGGAGGAAACTTGTGACAAACGAAACACAGAGTGTCCACGGCGTCTCCACGTCACAGATTGACTAAAACGTATTTAAGAGAACTAGGGCCATCTCTATTAGTGATATAACTCACATGTTGGTGCTGATAGTTTATCATCTAGATAAGTGGTGGCAAAACAACTTTGCATTTCCCTTACCCCACTATTTTAGAATCGGGGTTTACCAAAGACGCGTAATGATCTGAGTTGTTTAAAATTATATTACTCTGCTGGTGGATTTTTTAGTCCCCGAGGTTTGCTGGAGCCTCCATAGCCACAGTTAATCTCATTTGAGTAGTGGCACGGTACATAATATACACATTTTCGTAGTACACGATTTGAAATTATACAGAACTAGTTTAATTTTACTTCTAAATTCATAAATTACAGGGGTTTTACGCACCTGACCCTTCTGCTTCTACATTAGTTGGCCCCTAGCATCAATGAAGAGTCCTAGGAGGACGAAACAGCAGTATGATGCAGTTTAATTCATTTTTCGGCATACTGTATCTATAACTAAATCTAAGAGGTGCAGCGTATGTGTGTGTTAAGTCATCTTTACAATAACATGACGAATTTTAATTAAAATATGAAGTCAAGTACATTTTTCATTTAAAGAAATACTTTATTTAAGCCGATGACGAACTTTCACATGATATTGATATATCTACAAAGATGACTTTATTCCGTCACATCCAATTGTCTAGACTTTCTAGTGTCAAAAATATTTACACTATCAAAGGATTTGCGTTCCGGGTTGAATTTTGCAATAAGATTGCAATAAACAGAATATCTAATAGTGACTTCTGTAATGCGAAATATATTTCACTCGTAAGGCTAATATTTTTATGTTCTTCACTCCAGAAACAACAAATATTAGACTCACTCTTGAATATATTTCGTATAACTCCAGACAATTTTAGATATCTCTTATATATTTTGTTTCGGCAGCAAGATACATAGTTACGTGTTTAACTTATGTAAAGTATAAACACAGAAATAAAGTACGGTGAAATATTATATACTTGAGAGTAATTTTATTACAATTATATAGAGCGTTATATAATTTTGTACATTGCAGTGTATTATCATTATTATAGAAAAAGAAAACATAGCGGAAAACCTAGAACAATAAATACAGCTTAAGAAATAATTGTTCAAATATTGGACACTGCATAATTTCTACAAGTGCTTCTCCTTACAGAGCAATATAACGCAGATTTCGCACAAATGACTTTGTATATTACTTAGATAAATATAGAAATATGCTTCACAAACTTGTTCAAACGACAAATCTCAATATACAGTTGCCTTGTATTTGGAAGACGTCATCAACTTCCTCTCAAACATTCAATTTATATATGAAAGTTTGGCTTGAAACATTTTTGTTCGTCAGTGACGTCATACACATCGTTGCTACTGCTTACGTGATGCTTCATCAGAATTGGAATCAATCTCACTGACAGAATCATGCTTTGTACTTGGACCATTTCCGGTCCACAGAGTATCATGGTTCTGTATTACATCCAGCTCCACATTAAGTTCTCCTAGCAGATTAGTCTGAGTTGTCGCGTCCAATGCCTGTTGCTCTAGCCATCTTCTCCGCTGGAAACAAAGAGTAAACAGAAGTGATGACGCCTTTTATCAATTGTGTTTTGATGTGCATCTTCTCGGTATTGAAATACCAACGTTAATGGAGAGCCTCGATTTATGTAATTGAGTAGCAACCAGCTTTGCAGTTTGGTATTAAGGAGGAAAAATACTCATTCTGTAAACGGAATGGATGCATTTAATTTTTAATTATGTATTTCATGTTTTGTTAGAAATGTTCTGACTAAATAGAATATGATAAACCCTACCATAACGGAACTTAAACTTAATTATTTTTTATTCAAAAAGTGAGAAAACGCTAAAAACGGCATTCGTTTCTATCAGTGACTGGTTTCTTAATATGTTCACTAGATTAGATTCCCATAAAGTGACTAAAAAAGTAAATTATCTTATTATCAAGCTTACCTTTTCAAAATCGACTCCAAACTCAAGCCATCTACGTGCTTTTCTTGGAAGATAAGGAAATAGATGGTCTCCTAGAGGTAATAAGTATCTTACATCCACTTCATCCATGGGAGGGTGACCTTGGAATTCAATAAAGATGATTTATAATGAATAATAGATAATGAAAAAGGAAGAAAGAGACAAGAAGGTTCAATATTAAGGAGACAGATAGAATGTGAATAGTTACTGATCCAGTAAGTCCTTAACTTATCTTAACATTTAAAAGATAAACTTTTATATATTATTGTTGTCTCTAACCATCAGAACATTAAACATATCAACGGTGATTGCGAAAAAACGTAAACTGAATCGTCATTGAGAAGGAAGTTATATTTGTAAAGGTGGGGTCAACATATATGGAGATTTAACATTAGCATCGGCCCCACTTGTATTTTCAAAATATGTTTATTTTCATATATCTACATATGAGAGAAAAAATATGAAAGAAATTGATGTGGGGGCCAAATGTTGACCCCAACTTAACGCCAGAAATCACAAATATACGTTGCTGTAACCTGTGGATATCTTACGTCATAGCATAATATCACAACATTACTTGTTCTCATTAGGGGTTGTAAACTGTCTGTCGGTTGTTAATTGTATCAAATTCGTCTATATAATATATTTTTATGTGTGCTGGTTTATTGTATATAATTCTATGATTTTTTACGATAGTACGTTTATCAAAATCTTTATTTAGATATCAGAGTGTACCTGTTAAGAGGCTCATTAAAGCACCAACAACAATAGGCATCAACACTCCCAGTGCTCCAAACCATCGAAACGAAACCGAATATAGCTTGTCAATACCTTGTCTGGACAAAGTCAAAAAAGATATGTTAACTGAAATGTAGGACATACGTATCAATTATGGAACATTGGTGAGGTCAGTATGGTTTTATACCCACCTTGTTGAATCAAATATTAACCGAGGGAGAAGCCCGAGGTCACTATTTTATATTCTACTAGGTTGGTATAACACCATATTGACAGAATCAAATGTTCTTATCTTTATATTAGATATTTGAATATGTGACAATGCTTTAGCCAATGAGAGCTGAAGAAAGTGGGGCCATATTAGATTTATCGTGATATGGAAATATGTTTTTTATTTACATGTAGTTTCATAAAGCTTTATACACATACTGTGTATGAGGTTTCCATAAAAAAATGCTAGGGAATCGTTTTGATACATGTATATATTAAATAAGTAGCTGATGGCGTTTGATGACCAGTAGATCCTAGTAATGTTCTGGTCAAAAAATAAACCAATAGTTTTCATATCATTATAATTCATAAAAAACCTAAAACTGTTGAATAATATGGGTACTGAAACAACAACTTCAATTTTTTTAAAACCTTCAAAACTTGAAGGAAAAGCATACTTTGTGTTTCCCTGTTAAATACTCTATAAGGTATGAAATTTCATTGTACAGTTTGTACTGTTATATTGTATGTATAATAAACGTTTGCTTACGGTTCTATTGAATTGAACACATCCATTTTCTTTTGGTATGACGCGATTCGTGAGGCTAAGTCGTTGATAGGTAAAGATGAATTGATCATGCTGGTTGTATTTGTTAGAGTCGAGTTGAGAAAGCAGTGGTCAGTTGGGTTTGGTGGTAGCCATGGCTGACTTGGTGCTGACGTGAAGAAGTTTAATCCGAGTGATATCCACAGTACAAACAATATGGACATTGCTCCTCCAATAAGGAAACCCTGAAATTGGTAGTTATCATGTTTGCTACTTTTAAGGATTTTTTTTTCTGAAAAACAGATGCCTACCTTTTTTAAAGCCAATGGGCAGAATATGAAAAGAACATGCCGGCGATTGGCCCTCCCAAACAGTTGAGATTTGAACCATTATTTTGCTACTTTTATTTTTTCCTGAAAATTGGATGCTTACCTTTTTTGTGGCCCATGGGCAGAATATGGAAAGAAAAAACATGCCGGCGATAGGACCTCCCAAACAATTGAGAATTGAACCACTTATCTGGAATGGAAAAAATGATATCGGTAATGTAGACGTGCATCTGTATTTACTGTATGTTACGTTATTCTATTACATTTTTACCAGTGAAATATCATAAATTATCAATTTGATAAAACTTAGATCATCACTGCTTCACTAGTGATGATACTGTATGGTGATATCATCACTAGTGATGATATAAGTTTGGGTCCTTTATCATTGCGCACCATTTGTGTACTATGTTTTCGTTATTCTAGAATCAAATAATATAAAGTGAGGAAATTAAAAAAACTTTTACAGTATTTTGAAAATTAAAAGATATCTAATGGATTTTATTATTGTTTTTGTATTTTTACTATATTTTGAACAAAAAATAGAACTTCATCCTTTGGCTTATAAATATTCTTAAAGCCTTAAGCACTCCGTCGCAATCAGTTGTAACTTTAAAATATTATATGAGACTTTTGGAAATTTCGAAAATATATTTGATATTTAACGGGAAACCATTGAATAGCCTTAGATATATCTCCACCAAAGTTGTTACCCCGAAATAACCTAAAATTACTACCAGTTCGTGTTATACAATATACAATTATAGTTACAATTGGTAAAAGATATGTGCTGTGTTTACAAATTCATGCTTAACCAGGTGTGTAGAAATATCTTTGTTCATTTAATGTCTAACACGAAATGTCACAAACACTGACTTTCATCTATGATTTTAGATATCAATCAATTACATTTTTTGAACAATTAGGCATTGATGTCAATATTGTTTTAGTTTCATAGGGGTATGGAAACATAACTATGAATCCGCTTAGCCACATCTGTGCTATCTGACTACTTGGCGCAGCCCCAGTTACCTACCTACCCATCGATTGTACGTTCTGTGTCTTCTGACAGCCTTAATTTATGTTAACGATAATAATCACACAGTTTCTTTTGGCCAAGACCTACTAGAAAGGCTACACGTATGACTAGGGTTTTATTTTCGTAACAGTGACAGACGCGTGTGTTTAGTAGGGGGGGGGGGCTGTGTCTGAGTTGAAAAAAAAACAACAGGGGATACGTTTAAGATAATAAAGTCACTATCGTTGTTCTCTACGTCCATTGTTGATAGTAACATCCCTGCTTCTCCAACCAATGGTGTTTACATGTCGCAGTTGATTCGGTATTTTAGAGATGCAGGTTGATCAGAACTATGGGAAAGTTTTATGGTCGTCATCTTTGTCTCATTGAGAAATATTCTGTATATTTAAGTGATATGAAAATGGAAGTTTTTGAGTATGATCATTAGTGTGTTTACTTGTTGTGATTGACAATGATACTCGGTTCTCATTTAGAGAACTTGATGTTTACTTGGATGCGACAAAGATTTACATGGCGGGTGTCGTCGATGAAGCAGAAGACGCTTACTCTTCCGGAACACCTGGTCTTATTCTCTTGCACTTTTGCAAGGATCTCCATGTGAATTTTTCCTTGGTTCATATTTTGCCCCTGGTTTAATCGATTTTGAGTTTAGATTATGATTATGTTAACGCTTCGGTATTCTCTTATTTATTTTCCTTCGTTATGTTTTATATTCACACTAAGATGGCTTGTGTTGGTTGTTTGTTGATAGAAACTTGGAATATACACTTCGATGATGTAGGCCTAAGGCCGACAGGGTAAAAAGTAGTTCTAGGAGGCGTATCATCATCATTTTTGTTTGGAATTTTTCGTAGAGGTATGAAAAACAAATTTCGACCAATGAAAAGTCAGCATTTTGTGTGAAAATAAGGGGAAATTAATCATATGAATATAAAAACTTGTCATGTGTGGAAAATTTAGCCTATGCAACTTATATCTATTATATGGGTACATCATCTTTATAACTTATTTCTTCGTGTATTTATTTGGTTAAAATATTTTTTATAAAAAGGGTTCCGATAAGGCTATACTGATCAGAGTTTAGCCGTATATCTATCTATACATTTACAACCAAACTTCTTCAGAAGTTAACAAAGTTATTTTGTTCCCCTCACAAAAAAACAGTTTCGGCTCCTCAACAGTATATTAAACTAATTTGTTATTTTCTAATTATAAAATATGTTACAATGTAAAGCCAGTTAATGAAACCAGACCTGGGCCGCTCTTAAATTCGCGTTTTGTTGTGTACATGCATTTATATATAGTTGTTACCATTACTTATCGGCTGGTTGTGCCATAACGCGAGAGAGGATTGTTCCGTAAAGTAAACAACCTCGTGTTGTCCAAATTTACTTCAATATGTCTACGTATCATCATGTCGTTGGTGAAAACAAACAGCGGGGTGCCACACCTGTAAACAGTGACTAGATCTAGACGTTAGTTTCGCTTGTCACATTGGTTATCAGTCGTACGGGGAAATGTTTTCCGGGACAATCCCCCGAAAGAAATATATACATGTACTAACAACAAAAGGCACACTGTTTTCTGTAGAATGATGAGGTGCGACCTATATCTGTTCCAAGTAGAGCGATATCGAAAGCGAAAGTACAGGAATTCTAGTTTTTAAAAGTCTTATATTCACCTGCAGCCATGGCTACGTACCTGCCTAAGTGATCCCGGTACCTTGGCTACGTACCTGACTAAGTGATCCCGGTACCTTGTCTACGTACCTGACTTAGTGATCCCGGTAACTGGACTACGTACCTGACTAAGTGATCCCGGTACCTGGGTTACGTACCTGACTAAGTGATCCCGGTACCTTGGCTACGTACCTGCCTAAGTGATCCCGGTACATTGGCTACGTACCTGACTAAGTGATCCCGGTACATTGGCTACGTACCTGATTAAGTGATCCCGGTACATTGGCTACGTACCTGATTAAGTGATCCCGGTATCTGGGCTACGTACCTGATTAAGTGACCCCGGTATCTGGGCTACGTACCTGATTAAGTGACCCCGGTACCTTGGTTACGTACCTGACTTAGTGATCCCGGTACCTGGGCTACGTACCTGACTAAGTGATCCCGGTACCTGGGCTACGTACCTGATTAAGTGATCCCGGTACCTGGGCTACGTACCTGACTAAGTGACCCCGGTACCTGGGTTACGTACCTGACTTAGTGATCCCGGTACCTGGGCTACGTACCTGACTAAGTGATCCCGGTACCTGGGTTACGTACCTGACTAAGTGATCCCGGTACCCTGGCTACGTACATTTGTACCTGACTAAGTGATCCCGGTACCTGGGCTACGTACCTGACCAAGTGATCCCGGTACCTGGGTTACGTACCTGACTAAGTGATCCCGGTACCTTGGTTACGTACCTGACTAAGTGATCCCGGTATCTGGGCTACGTACCTGACTAAGTGATCCCGGTACCCTGGCTACGTACCTGACTAAGTGATCCCAGTACCTGGGTTACGTACCTGACTAAGTGATCCCGGTACCTTGGTTACGTACCTGACTAAGTGATCCCGGTACCTTGGTTACGTACCTGACTAAGTGATCCCGGTACCTTGGTTACGTACCTGACTAAGTGATCCCGGTACCTTGGTAACGTACCTGACTAAGTGATTCCGGTACCTTGGTTACGTACCTGACTAAGTGATCCCGGTACCTTGGCTACGTACCTGACTAAGTGATCCCGGTACCTTGGCTACGTACCTGACTAAGTGATCCCGGTATCTGGGCTACGTACTTGACTAAGTGATCCCGGTACCTTGGCTACGTACCTGACTAAGTGATCCCGGTATCTGGGCTACGTACCTGACTAAGTGATCCCGTTACCTTGGTTACGTACCTGACTAAGTGATCCCGGTACCTTGGCTACGTACCTGACTAAGTGATTCCGGTACCTGGGCTACGTACCTGACTAAGTGATCCCGGTACTTTTGGTTACGTACCTGACTAAGTGATCCCGGTACCTTGGTAACGTACCTGACTAAGTGATCCCGGTACCTTGGTTACGTACCTGACTAAGTGATCCCGGTACCTGGGTTACGTACCTGACTAAGTGATCCCGGTAACTGGACTACGTACCTGACTAAGTGATCCTGGTACCCTGGCTACGTACCTGACTAAGTGATCCCAGTACCTGGGTTACGTACCTGACTAAGTGATCCCGGTACCTTGGTTACGTACCTGACTAAGTGATCCCGGTACCTTGGTTACGAACCTGACTAAGTGATCCCGGTACCTTGGCTACGTACCTGACTAAGTGATCCCGGTATCTGGGCTACGTACCTAACTAAGTGATCCCGGTACCTTGGTTACGTACCTGACTAAGTGATCCCGGTACCTTGTCTACGTACCTGACTAAGTGATCCCGGTACCTGGGTTACGTACCTGACTAAGTGATCCCGGTACCTTGTCTACGTACCTGACTAAGTGATCCCGGTACCTTGTCTACGTACCTGACTAAGTGATCCCGGTACCTTGGTTACGTACCTGACTAAGTGATCCCGGTACCTTGTCTACGTACCTGACTAAGTGATCCCGGTACCTGGGTTACGTACCTGACTAAGTGATCCCGGTACCTGGGCTACGTACCTGCCTAAGTGATCCCGGTACCTTGTCTACGTACCTGACTAAGTGATCCCGGTACCTTGGTTACGTACCTGACTAAGTGATCCCGGTACCCTGGCTACGTACTTGACTAAGTGATCCCGGTACCTGGGCTACGTACCTGCCTAAGTGATCCCGGTACCTTGTCTACGTACCTGACTAAGTGATCCCGGTACCTTGGTTACGTACCTGACTAAGTGATCCCGGTACCTTGGTTACGTACCTGACTAAGTGATCCCGGTACCCTGGCTACGTACTTGACTAAGTGATCCCGGTACCTGGGCTACGTACCTGCCTAAGTGATCCCGGTACATTATATGTACCTTGTCTACGTACCTGTCTGAGTGATCCCGGTACCTTGTCTACGTACTTGACTAAGTGATCCCGGTACCTGGGTTACGTACCTGACTAAGTGATCCCAGTACCTGGGTTACGTACCTGACTAAGTGATCCCGGTACCTTGGTTACGTACCTGACTAAGTGATCCCGGTACCTTGGTTACGTACCTGACTAAGTGATCCCGGTATCTGGGCTACGTACCTGACTAAGTGATCCCGGTACCTTGGCTACGTACCTGACTAAGTGATCCCGGTATCTGGGCTACGTACCTGACTAAGTGATCCCGGTACCTTGACTACGTACCTGACTAAGTGATCCCGGTATCTGGGCTACGTACCTGACTAAGTGATCCCGGTACCCTGGCTACGTACCTGACTAAGTGATCCCGGTACCTGGGTTACGTCCCTGACTAAGTGATCCCGGTACCTTGGTTACGTACCTGACTAAGTGATCCCGGTACCTGGGTTACGTACCTGACTAAGTGATCCCGGTACCTGGGTTACGTACCTGACTAAGTGATCCCGGTAACTGGACTTCGTACCTGACTAAGTGATCCCGGTACCTGGGTTACGTACCTGACTAAGTGATCCCGGTAACTGGACTATGTACCTGACTAAGTGATCCCGGTACCTGGGTTACGTACCTGACTAAGTGATCCCGGTACCTGGGCTACGTACCTGACTAAGTGATCCCGGTACCTGGGCTACGTACCTGACTAAGTGATCCCGGTAACTGGACTACGTACCTGACTAAGTGATCCCGGTAACTGGACTACGTACCTGACTCAGTGATCCCGGTAACTGGACTACGTACCTGACTAAGTGATCCCGGTACATTGGCTATCATAGCTGTGACGGCTAAGGAGAGTCCCCCGTACAACACAACTGAAATATACTATCTCATATATTTTGTACTTTTACTGTGAAATTGTGAAAACATGTTCTGGTTAGGAGCTACTCGCATTTTGTTTCTATCTATATATTTCTTGATATTTTATGATGTTGAGCGAATAATTGCAAAATTTGATTTACATAATAGATAGATAAAGCATTTGCACAAAAAATAAAAATAGAATCAGTATTATAATACCCATCACAACTAATCGGAAAAGCAAAATAGTTACATATATGACATGACATACATTGTAATATGGTGTCAGTCACAGGACAAATAGCATAAGACCTACGCATATATCACAGCATTATACATTGTATACCTGACATCTTCGCTATGGCTGTGGCTTTTCTGTCGGATATATCCTTAAAACACGGTTTGAGGAAGTCTTCGACAGTCTGGGCGCTAAGACAACTTAGTCCAGATGAAATCGTGCTGAAAATTAACGTGTAAAACACAATGATATGGGTGTAACTTTATAATTCAGAGATGATTGTTCAGGAAATGCCGAAATTGAATAACACTTGTTTTATCCCTTTAATAATAATAATAATTCGAGGTTCTTATATACCGTTTATTCATGGCATCAAAGCAGTTCACAAATTCTTATCTGTGGTAGTAGGGCCTTAGAAATCAGCCAATATTGCTCTCAATTCTCCGGCACAACCGGTGCTGCCATTTTGGCGCTCACAGCTAGCGTTCTACAATTTCTAGCACTACCCAGCCACCATGCCTCTTTAGGAACATAAAAACTTATTTTTAGTGCATATGGAAATTTCGTTAACAGGATCCGTTTCAGCCCTTTTGGGTAGGTATATTTCATTTCCATTGCGACGTCATTTCATTGCTAAGAAACCAACGTAAATATGCGTAAAGCCGTTGGGTGAAATGCCGTATCTTGTTTTAAATATAAAGAAGCCATTTCTTACATGAATATCGAAAATCCTCTCTGCTTTATTCTGATGAAATAACCGATCATAACTTACCTTAGGGACGCGCTAAATAGTGAGGCGAGGAACAGTCCGGAGAGTCCGGGAATACCATGGAACAACCTCACCACCATGTGGGGAAGCAACTGGTATAAAGAAACAAATGAGGCTTTCTTCTAAATAGCAATTCTGCAACTCACACATGCTTCTCTTAGCCAAAGTCCTCTCCCATTGCTTGATCATTCTAACAAAACAAGCCAGGAACTTTTTCTACATTGTGTAGCACATGCATGGAATGAACTATTCACTTATTATCTCTTTTGACTGTTTCCTATCACCGTCATAACTAGAAATCGGTTTGTGAAGAATATTCTGAAGAGCAAAGTTTGAAACTGCTCTGGTAAGTATGGATCGACTAGCTAATGTTTGAGTAAAGAATCCATTGTCATGCTTTAAAAGCTATGTTTCTCCACCCAAAAAAACGCCTTTTCTGAACACCTGGTCAAATTATGGTTTTGTTCTATCTTTGGTATTTTCTTATCTTCCGTGGGACAAATTTAACTTTGGTAGACATTAGAAACTCATCTGTTTGCGTTTCTGGTTAAGCATGTACTAGTTTTGATTTAGTTTGGTTTAATTTAATTATGTTTTTAACATCATATCAACAACAAGGTCATTAAAGGACACCCTCTCCCGTTGTATGCGGTGCGCGTGTACATGTATGTGCGGAGTGTGTGTATTGGTACTATTGTGAACATGGATTTGTAGAGGGGTCAAGCTGACTTCTCTGTAAGCTTGTGGAGCAAGACAACTTGTCCCGAAGGTGTTTAGCTGCCTTACCTGAAGGTATTGGGTGTAGTCTACACCTGGTCAAGCCGCTATACGGACGTTTTTACGTACTGTTAGTCTGATCGTACGCACCTGACCCTTCTGCTTCTACGTTAGTTTAGAAATTTTTGATTCCCACCTTATGGTCCCTAGCTTCACTGAAGAGTCCTAGGAGGACGAAACTGCTGTATGGTGCAGTTTAATTCATTTTTTCGGCATATTGTATCTATTATTTTATTTAAAAGATGCAGCACATGTGTGTGTTACGTCATCAATATAAGTTGTAGCTTCTCACAACAGTACGATGCAGTATGTTCGTGTAAGCCTCGTTGCGATAGCTTGTGACTGGAGCCGCCATTATAATATTACCACACTGAAGTATACCTGCGAAAGATCTCAGTAGACACCCCATCCGGTCACATTATACTGACATGTGAATCAATCGCTCCACTCTAATAATACTTGGCGTCAAGCAGGGAGTAGTCACTACTAGATTTTGAGTCTCTAGTATGTCTCGACAAATGGACACGCGTTCAACTCAAGTTCAAAAGTGAAGTTGTGTCGAGGAAGGAGAAAATATCAGAAATCGAAATACTGACATTACTGTAGCTCAAAAACTCCTGTTACCCAACTTCAGACAGATACAGATGTTTTATCAAGATTCGATAATGGAATGTGTCAGATCAGTAATTGTAATGTCTGTATGTGAAAAAAAAAATCTGACAATACCAAAACATTAACAAAACCAATAATCCGAACTCAAAATCTATTAAGCTAGAGGCAAAAAAGGAATAAAGGAAATATTTATTCCCGCAAAAGTACAAGAGAATAAGATAAGATGTTCCAGATGGGTAAGCGTCTTCTGTGCTTCATCGACGACACCCACCATAAAAATCTTGGTCAGACCCAAGTAAATATCAATCCTCAAAATGAGAACCGAGTGATCATTGTCAATCACAAAAAGTATGCACACTAATAAGGAAAATAAGCAAAATAAAAAACCTCCATCTTATTTACCCAAAGATTAAGAATATTGAGATATGAATATGAGATCAAGATGGCGACCATAAAACTTGCCCATAGTCTTCATCAACCTGCATCTCTCGAATCCCTGTGCAGTAAGTTTGTTCGTCAGCAGCTGACATCTATCACGAAAATCTCGTTATTTAGAGAAAGCTCTAGAATAACAACACAATACAATAGGATGGATGTTACTATGAAGAAAAGGAAAGTAATAAGGTATAAGCGCAATCTCAATTTCATTCGCCTCTTACGATCATGCCATTGAGGCAAGCAGGTTCAACACCGACGTCATACATGCAGGAGATTAGTTGCCGTAGAAACAGTCAGACAAGGTATTTACCTGGTTCGCGTTCCTGATTTACTTGATATTTACCTGGTTCGCGTCCCTGATATACGTGATATTTACCTGGTTCGCGTTCCTGATATACTTGATATTTACCTGGTTTACGTTCCTGATATACTTGATATTTACCTGGTTCGGGTTCTTAATAATACCGCCTTCCACTGGATCACACCCAATAACGTTGAAGTAGGCAAACATCACTAGTCCCTCAATATTAACAATAATACCGAACACGAAGTAAGCTGGTCCGGCAAAATATAAAATCCTGGAGAAGAAAGATATATCTTCTAAGAAATAACAATTATTTTACTTTTCAGTGAAAAAATGCTAAAATTAAAATCTGGAATCTGCGTGATCATATGATAAGTTACTACAAAGACCGTCAAGATTAACGGATTACATGTATATCTCCAAGATGGCGACCATAAACCTCAAAAGTAACATACAATTTTTTATATCAACACAAGTAGTTTAAGTTGAAAACTTACGGGAAATCTTCAGCTGATATACAAAAATGTAACAAGAACGAAGTATAAAAGTAAAGATGCGGATACGTTTTGATGATATTTTTGTCATCAGTCAGGTCCAGTAATGTATTTAAATGAGATATATAGCTTTGCAAATATCTGCATTAAATCAACTGGTATACCAGGCATGTATAGTCTACATTTATTTGTTAAGATCATCTGAGTTTTCTGCAACTTTTGAATTCCATTTGTTGAGAATATCAGCGAAATTATTAACAGTCTTTAAGTCTTGTTATAGTATTTCAATAACTTATTTATGTATCATCACTCATTAAGCAACTGGTACATACAACTGATATATACATGTATATTGTTGTACTATAGGATTGAAATATTAGTTTTGGCCTGAACATGTTCGGCGCATTATATATTACTCGGCCAAATTCAGCCTATTCAATGCACAAAATGTCGTAAACTTTGCTGGAACATCTGACCTTGCATGTTTTAGGACGTCATAATTAAGTTCATTCGTACCCAATGGCGCGACTCGTTCGGTCATCCTATCTTCAACAGTACATTTTACACAATTCTTAAAAAAAAAACCACATCCATGCTTGCAGATTTATGGAGAATATTCTCAGTAAATATCATAGATTAACAAAAGTACGCTCTACAAATCTGTGGTACTGTGTAAGTAAAAACCGGTCATGAATTTTATCTCACTCTACAAAACCGGCCAATGTAAAGGAAACATAGGCGATACTAGTATCAGCCGACCTGGTACATGTAGTTGTCCGTCTAGATATGGTAGGACAGTTCTTAAACGTAGCTTAAGTCATATGCTACATCTGAAGACAATACATAGAGAATATATAACAGTACTTTCAGTAATACCAAATATATTTCACGAGTGGGGTTAATATTTTCATATTTTTCACGAGTGCGCCGCACGAGTGAAAAATATAAAAAAATATTAGCCACACGAGTGAAATATGTTTGGTATTACTGAACATACTGTTAGATATTCTGATTATTACATTTTTGTATGAAAATCTACAGTGGTAACTTCTGCTTTTCCCAAACGTCGTTTGTAAGCAGCGTTCTTATTAGTCAAATCAGAAAAAGTTATATTTTTCACTAGTGAAAAATATCATATTTCTCACTGGTGAAAAACATCACTTTTATAGAATGAAATTTTTTCGATATTTAATTGGTAAAAATGTAATGAAATATCTACTTTCACATTGAAAAAAATGTCTCACTTTTTGGCCTCTTGTAACGTTTTGACGGAGCTGATCCGCTGAACAGTTGCTTGGTTTGTTGCCATTCCAAAATACGCAATACTCGACCCCAGGAAAAGTGACCAAAAGGTGTATCGGACCGTCGGGTCAGGATCAAAGCTGAGGTATAACATAATAAACCACAAATTAAGATGTGTCGGACCGTCGGATCAGGATCAAAGCTGAAGTATAACATAATAAACCACTAATTAAGGTGTGCCGGAACATCGGATAATTAACCCTAATTAAGGTTTGCCGGACCGTAGGATAATAAACCACTAATCAAAGTGTGCAGGACCATCAGATAATAAACCACTAATTAAAGGTTTGTCGGACCGTTGGATTATAAACAGTAATTAAGGTGTGCCGGACCGTCGGATAATAATCACTATTTAAGGTGTGCCGGACCGTCAGATTATAATCACTAATTAGGTGTGCCGGACTGTCGGATTATAATCACTTATTAGGCGTGCAGGACTGCGGATTATAATCACTATTTAAGGTGTGCCGGACCGTCGGATTATAATCACTAATTAGGTGTGCCGGGCCGTCGGATTATAATTACTAATTAAGTGTGCCGGACCGTCGGATAATAAACCACTTATCAAAGTGTGTCGGACCGTCGGATCAGAATCAAAGCTGAGGTATAACATAATAAACCACTAATTAAGGTGTGTCGGATCGTCGGATTATAAACACTAATTAAGGTGTGCTGGACCGTCAGATAATAAAACAATATTAAGCTGTGCTGGAGATATAATATAATAAACTACAAATTAAGCACTCTTAACTCACTACAGAGTTATACAGTCTCAGCCCACATTGTTAAATGGCGCTTGCCTAGACAGAGCATCAATTCACAAATGAACTGGCAACACATGAGGGAGTCATGGATCCAACTCTTAGTCAGTATACGCTCGTATATTAATCTTCACATTTTAAACAAAGCCTAATCAGGGATTGCATTATATTGTCATATATCTATATCCGTGTCTATATGCTGGCAAGGTATACTATTCCACGCCAGTTGTGTTGTTGCCAAGTCGTCTTTTCTATGGAACAGCACACAGAAATGATATTCTTGTTGGTGTTGCTATTTTTTGTTTTATTTATTGCAATATTTACATTCTACACTGACATTTAATCGATAACCATTGTTCCACAGACTAACATTATCACCTCATAACTGTACTCAAACACGTGATAATTTTTAATGGCGTCGACAACAATACATGTGGGCGGAGCTATGCAAATCCAGTTTGAAACACAATTGTATGACGTCACCAACAATAAACGTGGGCAAAGCTAGATGTAACAACGATTTTTTTGCAAATGTCATACCATTACATTTATTGAACCATTCTCACGTTTATTAGCTTTGAAATGAAATCTATGTCCAAATAATGAACAAAATAGTTACGAACATTTCACAGAAAGATACTGTAAATATAAGGATAAACTTTCTATTTCGTTTAGATTATCGGGGGTAACTACAAACGAAAACGGGTAAATTATACATAACCGGCTTTGCTGGTTATTGACTTTACCCGTGTTTCATTGTAGTTATCCCCCGATAACCTAAACAAAATAGAAAGTTAATCGTTAAATTGATTTCATAATTATATGTGCATTCTTCCCTGGTTTTGATATGATGGAGTATATGTTTTATGCGACTATAACAACATTTGCTATCTTAACGTCATGAATATTTATTGTGACGTCATTAATTTTGTTGTTATTGACTTTTGATTTGCGATGAAAGAAATGTTCGAAATGACTCAAAAAGGCATACTTATTCCATCAAAATCTATTGAAAATGAATATTTTAGCAAATTGTTGTTTATTCCTATAATACACAGTTCTATTGCTGACAAACGTGTTAATAAAGCCGATAGACTTTATTGATTTTGTCAGTAATAGCATTGTGTGTTATAATACCAGGAAAACGTTTGCAAAAACAAACGTGATTGACTGATTTTCTTAAACATGTGACACTTGCGTACGAAAATCAGTCAATCACTGTGTCGATATATACATGTACTCCTCAATTCTTAAGAACGATGAACAAATAATTCCCAAGCTCAATCATCGTTTTCTAATGATAGAAAACAATACAAATGCATCCCTCTTCTTATGCATCATCTGTACATTACGTCACATACTTACTTGAAATAATTTATTCGTAGATTTTCATTACTTATTTTGAAAACCCTTCCGAAATCTCCCACATTCATTGTACCCTGTAACAAACAGGAAATGTATATACTTACTTCATTTGGATATGATAACTCACAGAAACTAAACTAAAAATATCACTTGATATGCTATTTATATTGCCCTTAATTGTGTTTCTTTTTCAAAATTGAACAATTTTGTTGGCCGATGTTTATACGTAACAAAACAAACTCAGTGGTAATTCTCAATGTAAAAGAAACGAGGAAAGAATGGCAAACTAATGCTTAAATTTGTAAATAGAAACATTAAGTAACATTGACCTTATATTTGATTTTACAGAACTCCATGTCTGTATACTTAAACGTCAAAACAAGTCAGTTATCATCTTTTGAATTTTGTTAAAATGTACAGTTATGCTAAGCTTCCATCTACATGTTTATCAAACCAACTGATTTACATTGTGGGGGCGATAAACGTTCCTCAGATATCGAGTGAATAGGATTTTGTGAATTTACTGTTTCTTTTTAATGGTAATTACAATTTATATTGTTTAGCAAATAAGTAACTCTACCGAAAAAAAAATACCTTTATGATAACAGCAATCATGCCCAGTGTCATAATTATACATTGCAAAACATCCGTCCACACCACCGCCTTCAGGCCACCCTGTACAGATATAATCATAATGAAATATTGTAAAATATCTGTCCACACCACCGCCTTCATCCCACCCTGTAGAGAGATATAATTATATTGAAATATTGTAAAACATCCGTCCACATCACCGCCTTCAGCCCACCCTGTACAGATATAATTATATTGAAATATTGTAAAATATCCGTCCACATCACCGCCTTCAGGCCACCCTGTACAGATATAATTATATTGAAATATTGTAAAATATCCGTCCACACCACCGCCTTCAGGCCACCCTGTACAGATATTATCATACTGAAATATTGTAAAACATCCGTCCACATCAACGCCTTCAGGCCACCCTGTACAGATATAATCATAATGAAATATTGTAAAATATCTGTCCACACCACCGCCTTCATCCCATCCTGTACAGATATAATTATACTGAAATATTGTAAAACATCCGTCCACATCACCGCCTTCAGCACACCCTGCACAGATATAATTATACTGAAATATTGTAAAACATCCGTCCACATCACCGCCTTCAGCACACCCTGCACAGATATAATCATATTGAAATATTGTAAAATATCCGTCCACATCAACGCCTTCAGGCCACCCTGTACAGATATAATCATACTGAAATATTGTAAAATATCCGTCCACATCAACGCCTTCAGGCCACCCTGTACAGATATAATCATATTGAAATATTGTAAAACATCCGTCCACATCACCGCCTTCAGGCCACCCTGTACAGATATAATCATATTGAAATATTGTAAAATATCTGTCCACACCATCGCCTTCAGGCCACCCTGTACAGATATAATCATATTGAAATATTGTAAAACATCCGTCCACATCACCGCCTTCAGCCCACCCTGTACAGATATAATCATATTGAAATATTGTAAAACATCCGTCCACATCACCGCCTTCAGCCCACCCTGTACAGATATAATCATATTGAAATATTGCAAAACATCCGTCCACATCACCGCTTTCAGCCCACCCTGTACAGATATAATCATACTGAAATATTGTAAAATATCCGTCCACACCACCGCCTTCAGCCCACCCTGTACAGATATAATCATACTGAAATATTGTAAAATATCCGTCCACACCACCGCCTTCAGCCCACCCTGTACAGATATAATCATACTGAAATATTGTAAAATATCCGTCCACACCACCGCCTTCAGCCCACCCTGTACAGATATAATTATACTGAAATATTGTAAAATATCCGTCCACACAACCGCCTTCAGCCCGCCCTGTACAGATATAATTATACTGAAATATTGTAAAATATCCGTCCACACCACCGCCTTCAGCCCGCCCTGTACAGATATAATTATACTGAAATATTGTAAAACATCCGTCCACATCACCGCCTTCAGCCCGCCCTGTACAGATATAATTATACTGAAATATTGTAAAACATCCGTCCACATCACCGCCTTCAGCACACCCTGTACAGATATTATCATACTGAAATATTGTAAAACTTTCGTCCACATCACCGCCTTCAGCACACCCTGTACAGATATTATCATACTGAAATATTGTAAAACATCCGTCCACATCACCGCCTTCAGCACACCCTGTACAGATATTATCATACTGAAATATTGTAAAACATCCGTCCACATCACCGCCTTCAGCCCACCCTGTACAGATATAATCATACTGAAATATTGTAAAACATCCGTCCACATCACCGCCTTAACGTGAAAAGGTGACCTGGCATAAAAAAAAACTATCCGGGGTCATTATTTTGCATGGCAAAAGTTACCCGGGGTCATTATTTCAAAGTAGTAATTTTACACAGCCATCAGTAGAAAAATGACCCCACTCGATATTTCTGTAATTCGTCCCGTGAAAATGTGACCCACCGTAGATTTCTACATTTTTTCATGTTACATCAGAACTGTTGTATGAGTTGTTCCCCTTGACTCCCACATTGTCCCCTGGCATTTAAGGCTCTGCATTGTTGTCGTCTGCTAGAACGTGTCTATTGGGCAAAGATGATGTTGAAGAAATGGCAACACGAGTAGATATTGATGAGACACTGTTGTAGGATTTAATAAGTACTGGATTGAAAGATGAGAATGGTTCAACTTTTCCGATCAAATTATCCCAATCAGCTGTGTACTGGCTGTACTCGATCAGTTGTGATTTCAACGGATTAGGCCTAGCTACTTTCAATTACGTAAGAAAAAAGGTATTTTAAGGTCTCTTTCGAAATGTAATAAAAAGAAAATTCAATGGTTTGTCGTTTAATATCAAATCTATTTGACTTGTATGGCAGATTTTTTTATATTTTCACTTGTGAGAATATGAAAAAAAAAGTCTGCTATACTCCTGAAATATATTTGATATTAAACGGCAAACCATTGAATATCCTCTATATAATATAATACATCCTTCCACACTATCGCCTTCAGTTCACCATGTAAAGAGATTTATTGGTACACTGTATAGTGATTAGTGTATTGCATTCGTCCACACCACCGTATTGAATTTACCTGTTAAATAAACATGAAGAGAGGCAAAATGAAAACCATGATGACAACACAACAACTCAGAAAGCACCAAATAAGATATAATTATAAACTCTAAAAATGAAGGTAAAAAAGTCCCGGAAAAAACAAAATGTCGTCTGTGTTTAACTGGAGTAAATAAATGGTTAAGATTTTCACAATGACAAACGTAATCATCGTACTGTAAAATATTTCCTTTGTATACTCATTGTTATCAGTGGGTTAGTGATAGATATATCTACAATGTATATACCGAAAACTGTAGCTATCATTGCAGCTATTTCAGAATATTAAAAAAGTCACTAAATGATGGTCCGGTTCTTAGGCCGAGGTATATGGGGGTATGTATACATTGCTTTTTTCCGACATAAAAATGCAGTATAAAATGTCATTTCTAGTCAAAATATGACAATTTGTATCTAAATCTTACTTACTATTGAAGTATAAACAACGGCTGCCACAGCTACGGAGAAAACAGATGCCCAGAATGGAAAGTCGGCCACTTTAAATTGGAAACAAACTCTCGGTAAGTAAGCGAGATATTTTTGATCAGAATGAAAAATGAACTATCGTGTTATTTTACTCCGATTTCAGCAGTTTAAATCTGCTGGGTGTACGCGAATACAACAGGACATATTTATAATTGTCATAACTGCCAAATAGAATTACAACTATAAATAAAAGAGACGTACCTGCTTCTAAAGCAATGGCTGGTCCGTAGAGAACGATTCCCATGTAAACTATCTATAATGATAATGGATGATAATTCACCATATTTCTTTTACATATGATGATAGTTTAACGTTTGTTAGCCGAACTGGTCGTATTTCATTTTTGAATGGTTTATATTCTATAATAATCGAGATTTTCGTGATAGATGTCAACTGCTGACAAACAAACTTGCAGCACAGGGATTCGAGAGATGCAGGTTGATGAAGACTATGGGCAAGTTTGATGGTCGCCATATTGATCTCATCGAGAAATATTCTGTATCTTTGTGTGATATGAAGATGGACGTTTTTGAGTTTGCTTGTTAGTGTGTTTACTTGTTGTGATGACAATGATGACTCGGTTCTCATTTTGAGGATGGTGCTTACTTGGATGTGACCAAAATTTACATGGCGGGTGTCATTGATGAAGCAGAAGATGCTTCCGGAAAACCTGGTCTTATTTTCTTGTGCTTTTACGAGAGTCTCCATGTGAATAGTTCCTTCGTTCCTATTTTCCCCCTGGTTTAATCGATTTTGAGTTCGGTTTATGGTTTTGTTGACGCTTTGGTATTCTCTGATTTTTTTAACGTATCTATTACGCCAGTAGACTGGTATTATGGTAAAATGTATATCGTCGTAAGTGTGTTACGAACATTTCCATTTAGGTAGGGAAATCCCGAAGTTATCTATTTTTTTTTATTTTATTTTGTTCTTTTTCTTATTGTTCTTGTTTTACCAAACATTTTAAAAACGAAATTCCATTAATGAATAAAGATTTAAAGCCCATATTTAAGTATGTAATGAAGACAGTGACTTCTAATTTATTTCAAACGACCATGATCAACATATCACACGTCAATATCACAGATCTATAAATAGACGTTTTTAACGGATTATCATTTCAAAACCGTTTGCTATATATTGCCTCATCTATTTATGTCCTTTTAGATCTTGATCGGGCTAAATATTTTTTTCTTATACCTGGGTCGGGGCTAACTGTTTTTTTCTTAGATTTGGTCAGGGTTAACTGTTTTTTTTTACTTAGATCTTGGTCAGGGCTTACTTTTTTCTTAGACGTTGGTCGGGGCCAACTGGTTTTTTTTATTTAGATCTTGGTCAGGGCTAACTGTTTGTTTTACTAAGATCTTGGTCGGGGTTAACTGTTTTTCTTAGATCTTGGTCGGGGCTAACTAGGTTTTTTTTCTTAGATCTTGGTCAGGGCTAACTTTTTTCTTAGACCTACCATATCAATAAAGCTGCAGTTTATGATGTATCACGACTTCGTATCGTACAGCGCATCCATGTGACGTAGGGTAGTACATAAGAACGCCTAACCCGGTACAAGTAATTAATGCACAAACAGTTGTATAACGACAATATTGAGAACGAAGATTTTTTTTTCTTTTCTGAAAACCTGATATTTGGGAAAGTTTTTGCTATGGATTACGTTAATGGATTTACGTACGTAATACAACATTCCCATTGCCGTGCAGAAGTTACGGGGTGCTTTACTTTGGTAACGAAGCTCAAGATACTGAAACAGATCAAATGATTAAACAAAAGGTCCAGAGAGCCGGTATCGCTCACCTGGATATTCATGCAACATAGCAAAATATTCTCAGTGAATTAAAGTACTTTTGAATATGTCGAAATATTAAGTCTCTCCCCTTGGCTTTAGAACATTTCAGACTAAATACAAATTTAAAGTAATACTTCTCTGTCTCTACATGCTAAAAGTCAAATTTCATCATATGAGTCCTCGAGTTTTGAGCCATATGACCTTAAGAGTAGGTCAAGGTCGTTGGTTTGAAGAACGTTATAGTTGAGCATTCTGATTATCGAGGAAAAAACTTAAAGGGACTTTTACACATTTGTCCCATGTTACCCTTGAAAGTAAGCCAATTTCAATTGTTAGAGGAAATTTCTAACAACTTTATGTCAGGAACATAAAGACTAGTATAAGTAGAAGTACTCTGGGCTTTTTGGTTATTGAGAAGAAGATTTTTAATTAGTTTGACCCCTGTGATATTGAAAATAGGTCAAGCTCATTTGTATTGAATGACTTATATATAGTTCTCATGTCAGGTCCCTACTAGCCAAGTATCAGTACTCTTGGCACTCTTGCTAGTGAAAAAAAATGTTTACCGGGATTTTTCCGTGTTTGACCCCTGAGACCTTAGAAGCAATATCAAAGTCAATTGTTTGAGGAAACTTCAGTCCGAGTATCAGTACTCTGGGCCTTATGGTAATTGAAAAAAAGATTGTAAAAGGTTGGGTTTTTTTCACAAGTTTGAGTCCTGTGACCTACAAAGAGGGGTCAAAGACCTTTACTCGAGGTAAATTTATAGCACTCTGCCCCAGGTACATGTACCTACTGACCTAAATTCCTGGTTCTAGGTTTCCAGTTTTTAAAAAGAGGTCGTTTAAAGAAAAATAATTGACGAACGCGGAATGACAGACAACACAACATGGCATCATCTTGCATTCGTGGGCTAAAAGTGTTTCCTCAAAAACGAAACTGTCATTGTTATATTTAACCGCATTTTGGGATAATGAAAATGACACTAGCGAATATAAACTAATAACATTTCTAAAAAAAAACTTAACAAAAAAAAATTGAAAACTTAAAATTGAAAATTTATATTGATAATCATTCTATGAAAGGCAGGGTATTATTTTGGTTAGATTCTGTTTCCTGTGTGTTATAGTCACTGCTACAACGAATTACTTCATTGTCATTTATATTCTTCACATTGTATGTTCAATTAAATATTTACATCTCTTTTTATTTTCGAAAGTATGAACGGACTGATTTTATTACATTGTGGCATTTTTGAATTGCTGTACTAATCCAGAATCTGTACAGGCCTGTTCAAACACTTCACAGACACCCACGGTATGGTGGATTACATTACTGGTATTATTTGTGCTGGGTAAGCACTGATCCTGAAGCAGTCGTTACCTCAAATATGCTGGTTAGCTTGAGTGGGTGGAACAGTGGAGCGACAATTCGTGCAGATACAAGCATCGTTATCATTAATGCAAACCCGGTCCAGAGAAGATCCCCTCCATAGATGTAAGTCTCAGCAGGGAAACCAAGAACCAGTATGGACGACTCGAAAGTAACGACAAGGGAAAGAGCGACCGGCAGCATCTGCAGACGACGGTTCCCGACCAGATACTCCAGGGTGGTTTTCTGTCCGTTACCGGAACAGGCGGAGAGCACACCTTGAACAATGCGACATCATGGATCATCATATGAAGACGAAGAAGTTCATCAAATAAAAGGTTAAAAGATTCAGAGTTGAGAACATGAAATAGGTCTTAGTTCATCAATGAATCACTTCCACCCAGATTTTGGATATACAAATGGCCAATCAAATTATTATGTCAAATTTATATTGTACGCATGTAATACACATATGATATGTTCGAAAATAAAAGCAAGGCTCAGCTTCTATATCATACAAGTTATGTAAAAAGTTTTTGTTTCCATGTGTAGGTACAATAAACCATTAGTTATATACTTGTACATAATCATGTCATTTGAGGTAAGCTACTTGAAACAACTGTTCCACACATTACAAGAACTTTCCCGTTTTGCTAGCGAACAAATAACCCGTCTTGATCTGAAACGGCAGCTCACGAGTCTTATTGTCCTACACGTCATCTACTACGTCACACATTGTACCGACCATTGATAACGGTGCAATACACTGGGTTTACCATTACAGTATGTCAACTGTGTAGGAAAAACATAATCGGCTAAGCCTCGGGTTAGAGATTTATCAGTCTACATCACACAGCTGTGATAGATTCAGCCATCTAGAAGGTATGACCCACGGGCGATTTACCAAACTTTTAATACGACAGTTCATAGATTTTGGTATTTTAACGACAACTTTAAGAAGTTGTTTTAATAAACTCTGCATTATATTTGAGCAATTGATTCGATTTTTAAACCGTAAAATCAATTATGCACAAAAACAAAGGGCCGATACCGGAAGTATAGGACTGCTTGGACAATTTCCTAGAAGTGTTTCGGTAAATGAGGAAACTCAAGTTTGATTTTGCATAAGATATTTTACTTACACTAATCGGTAGCTAAAAAGCTCTTTTAGAATGCAATTGCGATACATTATATCATGCTAACAAATTAAGGATTTGACAGATTATATCATGTATATCTTGTAGTAAAGTTTTGACGACAATGAAGATATTTTGTTACTTATACATGTTTATGCCATAATAGCCATTATTGCATTCATTCACAGTGAAATAGTGAAGTATAATAATAGTGAAGTATAATCATAGTGTGAAGTACAAAATGTATAATAATGGTGAAATAGTATTATGATGAAGTATAATAATGGTGAAGCATAGAATAATCAAGTATACGTACATATATGATAAAGTACAGAATCATAATTAGTTTTGACACGGTTATTTTATCTTAATATCATGAAACAAACTCACCAATCGCAATGGAGAACACGATCATTCCAGCAAAAACGATATAATCTGCCACATGGAACCCGTATTGTGGAGCTGAAATAAAAACCACTATTCTAAATCAATCAAACAATGCTACAATTTCAGAATTTATTTAAAAAGATAAAGTAGTTCATACTCAGGTGACGTCACCTTTAACATTTCATCTTACACGTAGATGTAGAAGCGTCTGTTGTGTCCGTTTTCAAGTCCTACATCAGCTTCCTACCTCTATCTTTACTTCAACGATAACAAACACGGGAAACTTACTTCTAAGCTGTATGATAAACATGATGATTTCGATTTTCCAATCCTGAACTTTTCCTTTCTTGATAGTAACATCCTTCTAGTTTATTCGATATTGAGTTCGGATTATGGTTTTGTTGACGCCTTGGTATTTTCTGATTTTTTTCAGAAGGGTACTGTATATATGATCGACGTAGTCAGAAAACGTCTTGTAATTTATAGACAAGGTATCGTCGACCTACTGAAGGTGAAACTAAAAGAAAAGCAAGTCAGCTAAGAGTAGGACCAGGTTTGTTCACATTGAAATCAATGCCAACAGTCTGCTGGAGGATCTTTCCCCAAAACTCAACGATATATTGTCAACCAGGAATTCAGTCGTTCATACTATATACGAAGATATATTTAAACTTTAAGAACGAAGCCGTATCGATATTCCTGATATTATCCTTAATTGACATCAAATACGTTTGTCAAAGCACATAGTTTGTTCATCGTTCGTAATAATCGCTTGGGTTTATTTCGTTAATACATCGTGGACGCCATGCCCACCCCTCGTGTACCATTGTGCGATCTCACAGGCATCTAAACAAGCTTGAGTTCTTTATTCATTTGTCATCCGACTCATTTGATACAGAGCATTATCTACATAACGAACATACAATACAACGATACGGAACACACGTACACATTAGAATACATAACAACACACTTTAATAAGTTGAAATCTTAATTTGTTTGAATAGAGTAAAACTTTGTCTTAGTTTCTAATTTCTATAGCGTTTCTTGTATTTAGAAGCTGAATGAGTTTAACATACTCGGGTTCTTCAAATAATACTCCTTTATATATTTTTTACGAATAACATTAACATTGATATTTTTAAACGAAGTGAAATTTATCTTCTGTATTAAGTAAATTACAATACAAAACGTATGTATTTTTATATTCCACATAGAGCATTGAATCTTACTTGTAAATAAATCATTGTGGTCGAATTATTCATGATTAAGTATATTTACTTTCGTTTACGACGTATACATTGTAAACAGTAAAATGTACTAACCCATGTTGTCTCTGCACCCTTCTACACAGAGTATATCAAACAGACTCCCTAACAAATCATCACATCGACTAAGCGAAAATGCTAATTTAAATGTAACACGGTCACCTAATGAAATAAAAAGCATTCGCCCATACCGCCATGAATATTGATGAATTACAATCTCTTAAATTATGTATGCTCACATCTTATACGGTATTTTACTTGTTGACTAGTTTTTCATATGCATTTTCATTTCATTTTTATTCAAAACAGTTTATTTGATTTTTCCCAGTATGTGATAACAATGAAAATATGTTTCCTGGTCACACCAGTGGATCAGCGATCCGTCGGAATGTCCACTAGACTAGTGGATCAGCGATCCGCCGGAATGTCAACCAGACTAGTGGATCAGCAATCCGTTGAAATGTCCATCAGACGAGTGGATCAACGATCTGTCGGAATGTCCACCAGACAAGTGGATCAGCGATCCGTCGGAATGTCCACTAGACAAGTGGATCAGCGATCCGTCGGAATGTCCATCAGACTAGTGGATCAGCTGTTCTGTTGGAACGTCCATCAGACTAGTGGATCAGCGATCCGTCGGAATGTCCATCAGACTAGTGGATCAGCGATCCGTCGGAATGTCCATCAGACTAGTGGATCAGCGATCCGTCGGAATGTCCATCAGACTAGTGGATCAACGATCTGTCGGAATGTCCATCAGACTAGTGGATCAGCGATCTGTCGGAATGTCCACTAGACTAGTGGATCAGCGATCCGCCGGAATGTCCAGCCTAAAGGAAACACTTAATTAAATCATGCCGAGAAAGCTACGCTAGTAATCTGAACGTGAAGTAGGCCAGACTAAAGGAATCCTTGTCAAAATCAACACAATTGTTAGAAATGTGGCATATGTATACAGCTTGAAAGGATACGCTCTTAAAACGCAATAATGTTATCGTCAGGATAAACTAGCGCGAGAAAGGCTATAGTGCTATGGGTTTTTCGTTAGCAATATTGTGACAATTCAAGCTGTATAATGTCTTAGAACGTGATTCTGGATTATTAAAAAAACAAATATATTGTATGCACAATGAACTGGTTACATGTACATTTTGTATGCTTCTGCAAATGTAAAAAAAAAATTTAACTATCCCCTCTACTTCATGATTGGAGATTTGAAGAGTGACGAGCAACACACAGATTGAATGTACAATTTGTATTTGTAAATACCTTCTTTTTTTATTTCATTAGCACTGTTACAAACGAAACTATGTGTGAATATCTGAAAATAGCTGAAAACATGTTTAATGGAAAATGAAGTATGTGAATGTTTGCGTTGTGAGACAGTACATTGCGAAAAAACTAAGCTTTGGTAAACGAAAGATGATAATTGCTGTATGCATGCATACTGTACTTTAAACAAGGGATGAATACTGCTACATTATATACTGACTACCAATGAACAGCGATTATGGTACAGCGTTACTGTACTTTAGTTTCCAAAGCTGGTCTTAAGCTGGTCTTGTGGTATAAAAAAGTAATCAGAGAATACTAAATCGTCAACAAAACTATAATCCGAACTTAAAATCGATTAAACCAAAGGCAAAATGTAAACAAAGGAGAGATTTACAAGGAGACCCTCGTAAATGTACAAGGTAATAAGACCAGGGCCCGTATTCATGAAACCGTTCTCATGCTCAAGCATGGATTTCATGCTCAAGCCTTATTTCTTGTTTTGGCCATAGATTATTTAAAAAATCTAACTTTGTCAAAGATTTGGGAAAAAGTTGAAGAGAGATGAAGCCAAAAACTGTTTTCAACATTTACATTGACTTTTTGACTCTTCGACATGATTAAGGAGAGTTTCAAGAAAGCTGGCTTGAGCACAGAATCAATGCTTGAGCATGAGAACGGTTTCATGAATACGGGCCCATGTGTTCCAGAAGAGAAAGCGTCTTCTGCTTCATCGACGATACCCGCCGTGTAAATCTTGATCACATCCAAGTAAACATCAACTACTCCAAATGAGAACCGAGGTATCATAATCACAACAAGGAAGCACACTAATGAGCATACTCAAAAACGTCAATCTTCATAAATGTATAACACATAGATACAGAACATTTCTAGATGAGTTCAAGATAGCAGCCATAAAACTTGTCCTTAGTCTTCATCAACCTGCATCTCTAGAATTCCTGTGAAGTTTTGTCGTCAGCAGCTGACATTTATCACGACAAACTCGATTTTCAACACAATCGAGTATGATAATGGAGTATATGGTTAAAACGTGGCAATAATCGATCTTATCTTAGTTGAATACTTATTATCAAATAGACAGAAGTTTTGACATTTTATAAGTAAATTATCAAAAAACAAATTATATGTCAAGCCCATGTACTTGTTGATTTGTCATTTGAGTAGACTACCACAGGGACCTGATAACCTAGTACAGCTACTTTGTATATTTAGACCTAAACTTGGGTGTTCATGGTTACGTCAGGCTTCGACGAGACCATCGGTGTGATTGGCTTAATAGCCAACCAACCAACACCGAATGTTTCGGCACAAGGGTCACGTCATCCTCATTAATATTCAACAAGTGGCTTGATGGCGACGTGTCAGTTTGGAGGAAAGTGAGATCATGGCTGCGGCAGGATAATACATTAAACATACAATGTACATATTTGAGGTCGAAGGAACATTTTCTTGTACATCAGCTAGAATTTTTTTAGTCCAAGAAAGCTTGATAGGGGGTTGGGGGGGGGGGGGGTGTCGAACGTTCCCCTTCGAGAGTTCACGTACTCATTATATGACCATTTGGGTGTCATGTGTCAATAATATGATATTCCATAATACATTGACACGAGTGTAAGTTTCTATTTATCACATAACTTTTATTCATGAGAAAATACACAAAAACTCACATCCATTCCCTATAAGAAAGGTTAATTTCTACTTTGACGGACAGATGTTCACTACCGAGACAATCATATGACGTCATTTGTTTATGATGTCACAATATTGTTATTACACGTGTGTAATACCATATTTATGACATGGCCTTGTGGCATGACTAAACGGGTCAGTTATGTGATAAAATCCCATAGAATGTGTCATATTACCCGGAAATTTCAGTTTACATGTAACAAAACTTACTAAGCTGTTCGATAAACGTGACGATTTCAATTTTCCTATCCTGAATTTTCCATTTCTTGATAGTAATATCCCTGTTTCTCCAACCTATGGTGTTTACATGTTGCAGTTGATTCGTTAGTCTAGGGCTTGCTCTAAATATCGTGATTTTCGTGTTCGATGTCGACTGCTGACAAAAAAAAATCAGGGATTCGAGAGATGCAAGTTGATCAGATTTATGGGCAAGTTTTATGGTTGCCATCTTTGAAATATTCTGTACCTTAGTGTGATATGTATGTTGACGTTTTTGAGAATGCTCAATGTCATCTAAGCTATTGAGTCAAAGCCATTATACATGTTATCTGAGGCGGAGTGCAAAGCGTTGACGTACATTTGTACAATGTAACATAGTCCAACATGGCACCCGAAATGACGTTATAATAAACTGATTAAAATCGGTGTTATCTAAGCGGTTGATTCAAAGTCAGTCTACATGTAATATGAGGCGGAGTGCAAAGTTTTGATATTAAGTGATCCAACATGGCGTAAGAATAACGTCGTATGTTGTGGCATTGCAAACTGTAGTATACAGTGTCATACAGTACAATTTGGGTTACTTATGATATATAGGCGAAGGCAACACAGAATGTGAATATTAAAGCATTGATGACATTTTTTGAGTTTCATTGGGATATACCCCAATGAAACTAAAAAATAATTGACATCAACGCTTATAATTAATTTTTGAACCTTATTTCCAAATTTAAAAAAAGTTTATGTACAATTTGACTGATCTTATAACGAATTCTTTTCTACAAATCAATACGCAACGTCAACGCCATTTTAGGATTTTTTTTCATAGAGGTATAACAAAAAACATCTTAACCAACAGAGAGCCATATTCTGCATACAATCAATGGAAAATTAATTGTATGTATTTATATGAGTGTACGTACCCAGGACATATGTATTTATATGAGTGTACGTACCCTAGATATATGTATTTATATAAGTGTACGTACCTTAGACATATGTATTTAAATAAGTGTACGTATCCAGGACATATGTATTTATATGAGTGTACGTACCCTAGACATATGTATTTATATAAGTGTACGTACCCTAGACATATGTATTTATATGAGTGTACGTACCCTAGACATATGTATTTATATAAGTGTACGTACCCTAGACATATGTATTTATATGAGTGTACGTACCCTAGACATATGTATTTATATAAGTGTACGTACCCTAGACATATATATTTATATGAGTGTACGTACCCTAGACATATGTATTTATATGAGTGTACGTACCCTAGACATATGTATTTATATGAGTGTACGTACCCTAGACATATATATTTATATGAGTGTACGTACCCTAGACATATGTATTTATATGAGTGTACGTACCCTAGACATATGTATTTATATGAGTGTACGTACCCTAGACATATGTATTTATATGGGTGTACGTACCCTAGACATATGTATTTATATGAGTGTACGTACCCAGGACATATGTATTTATATGAGTGTACGTACCCTAGACATATGTATTTATATGAGTGTACGTACTCTAGACATATGTATTTATATGAGTGTACGTACCCTAGACATATGTATTTATATGAGTGTACGTACCCTAGACATATGTATTTATATGAGTGTACGTACCCTAGACATATGTATTTATATGAGTGTACGTACCCTAGACATATGTATTTATATGAGTGTACGTACCCAGGACATATGTATTTATATGAGTGTACGTACCCTAGACATATGTATTTAAATGAATGTACGTACCCTAGACATATGTATTTATATGAGTGTACGTACCCAGGACATATGTATTTATATGAATGTACGTACCCTAGACATATGTATTTATATGAGTGTACGTACCCTAGACATATGTATTTATATAAGTGTACGTACCCTAGACATATGTATTTATATAAGTGTACATACCCTAGACATATGTATTTATATAAGTGTACGTACCCTAGACATATGTATTTATATGATTGTACGTACTATAGACATATGTATTTAGATGAGTGTACGTACCCTAGACATATGTATTTATATAAGTGTACGTACCCTAGACATATGTATTTATATGAGTGTACGTACCCTAGACATATGTATTTATATAAGTGTACGTACCTTAGACATATGTATTTATATAAGTGTACGTACCCAGGACATATGTATTTATATGCGTGTACGTACCCTAGACATATGTATTTATATAAGTGTACGTACCCTAGACATATGTATTTATATGAGTGTACGTACCCTAGACATATGTATTTATATGAGTGTACGTACCCTAGACATATGTATTTATATAAGTGTACGTACTCTAGACATATGTATTTATATAAGTGTACGTACCCTAGACATATGTATTTATATGAGTGTACGTAACCTAGACATATGTATTTATATGAGTGTACGTAACCTAGACATATGTATTTATATAAGTGTACGTACCCTAGACATATGTATTTATATAAGTGTACGTACTCTAGACATATGTATTTATATAAGTGTACGTACCCTAGACATATGTATTTATATGAGTGTACGTACCCAGGACATATGTATTTATATGAGTGTACGTATCCTAGACATATGTATTTATATAAGTGTACGTACCCTAGACATATGTATTTATATAAGTGTACGTACCCTAGACATATGTATTTATATAAGTGTACGTACTCTAGACATATGTATTTATATGAGTGTACGTACCCAGGACATATGTATTTATATGAGTGTACGTATCCTAGACATATGTATTTATATAAGTGTACGTACCCTAGACATATGTATTTATATAAGTGTACGTACCCTAGACATATGTATTTATATGCGTGTACGTACCCTAGACATATGTATTTATATGAGTGTACGTACCCAGGACATATGTATTTATATGAGTGTATGTACCCTAGACATATGTATTTATATGAGTGTACGTACCCTAGACATATGTATTTGTATAAGTGTACGTACCCTAGACATATGTATTTATATAAGTGTACGTACCCTAGACATATGTATTTATATAAGTGTACGTACCCTAGACATATGTATTTATATGCGTGTACGTACCCTAGACATATGTATTTATATGAGTGTACGTACCCTAGACATATGTATTTATATGAGTGTACGTACCCTAGACATATGTATTTATATGAGTGTACGTACCCTAGACATATGTATTTATATAAGTGTACGTACCTAGGACATATGTATTTATATAAGTGTACGTACCCAGGACATATGTATTTATATAAGTGTACGTACCCTAGACATATGTATTTATATAAGTGTACGTACCCTAGACATATGTATTTATATGAGTGTACGTACCCTAGACATATGTATTTATATGAGTGTACGTACCCTAGACATATGTATTTATATGAGTGTACGTAACCTAGACATATGTATTTATATAAGTGTACGTAACCTAGACATATGTATTTATATGAGTGTACGTACCCTAGACATATGTATTTATATGAGTGTACGTACCCTAGACATATGTATTTATATGAGTGTACGTACCCTAGACATATGTATTTATATAAGTGTACGTACCCTAGACATATGTATTTATATGAGTGTACGTACCCTAGACATATGTATTTATATAAGTGTACGTACCCTAGACATATGTATTTATATGAGTGTACGTACCCTAGACATATGTATTTATATGAGTGTACGTACCCTAGACATATGTATTTATATGAGTGTACGTACCCTAGACATATGTATTTATATGAGTGTACGTACCCTAGACATATATATTTATATGAGTGTACGTACCCTAGACATATGTATTTATATGAGTGTACGTACCCTAGACATATGTATTTATATGAGTGTACGTACCCTAGACAGATGTATTAATATGATTGTACGTACCCTGGACATATGTATTTATTTGAGTGTACCTACCCTAGACATATGTTTTTATATGAGTGTACGTACCAAGGACATATGTATTTATATGAGTGTACGTACCCAGGACATATGTATTTATATGAGTGTACGTACCCTAGACATATGTATTTATATAAGTGTACGTACCCTAGATATATGTATTTATATAAGTGTACGTATCCTAGATATATGTATTTATATAACTGTACGTACTCTAGACATATGTATTTATATGAGTGTACGTACCCTAGACATATGTATTTATATGAATGTACGTACCCTAGACATATGTATTTATATGGGTGTACGTACCCTAGACATATGTATTTATATGAGTGTACGTACCCAGGACATATGTATTTATATGAGTGTACGTACCCTAGACATATGTATTTATATGAATGTACGTACCCTAGACATATGTATTTATATGGGTGTACGTACCCTAGACATATGTATTTATATGAGTGTACGTACCCAGGACATATGTATTTATATGAGTGTACGTACCCTAGACATATGTATTTATATGAGTGTACGTACCCTAGACATATGTATTTATATAAGTGTACGTACCCAGGACATATGTATTTATATGAGTGTACGTACCCTAGATATATGTATTTATATAAGTGTACGTACCTTAGACATATGTATTTAAATAAGTGTACGTATCCAGGACATATGTATTTATATGAGTGTACGTACCCTAGACATATGTATTTATATAAGTGTACGTACCCTAGACATATGTATTTATATGAGTGTACGTACCCTAGACATATGTATTTATATAAGTGTACGTACCCTAGACATATGTATTTATATGAGTGTACGTACCCTAGACATATGTATTTATATAAGTGTACGTACCCTAGACATATATATTTATATGAGTGTACGTACCCTAGACATATGTATTTATATGAGTGTACGTACCCTAGACATATGTATTTATATGAGTGTACGTACCCTAGACATATATATTTATATGAGTGTACGTACCCTAGACATATGTATTTATATGAGTGTACGTACCCTAGACATATGTATTTATATGAGTGTACGTACCCTAGACATATGTATTAATATGATTGTACGTACCCTGGACATATGTATTTATATGAGTGTACCTACCCTAGACATATGTTTTTATATGAGTGTACGTACCAAGGACATATGTATTTATATGAGTGTACGTACCCTAGACATATGTATTTATATAAGTGTACGTACCCTAGACATATGTATTTATATAAGTGTACGTACCCTAGACATATGTATTTATATAAGTGTACGTATCCTAGACATATGTATTTATATAACTGTACGTACTCTAGACATATGTATTTATATGAGTGTACGTACCCTAGACATATGTATTTATATGAGTGTACGTACCCTAGACATATGTATTTATATGGGTGTACGTACCCTAGACATATGTATTTATATGAGTGTACGTACCCAGGACATATGTATTTATATGAGTGTACGTACCCTAGACATATGTATTTATATGAGTGTACGTACTCTAGACATATGTATTTATATGAGTGTACGTACCCTAGACATATGTATTTATATGAGTGTACGTACCCTAGACATATGTATTTATATGAGTGTACGTACCCTAGACATATGTATTTATATGAGTGTACGTACCCTAGACATATGTATTTATATAAGTGTACGTACCTTAGACATATGTATTTATATAAGTGTACGTACCCAGGACATATGTATTTATATAAGTGTACGTACCCTAGATATATGTATTTATATAAGTGTACGTACCCTAGACATATGTATTTATATGAGTGTACGTACCCTAGACATATGTATTTATATGAGTGTACGTACCCTAGACATATGTATTTATATGAGTGTACGTACCCTAGACATATGTATTTATATAAGTGTACGTACCTAGGACATATGTATTTATATAAGTGTACGTACCCAGGACATATGTATTTATATAAGTGTACGTACCCTAGACATATGTATTTATATAAGTGTACGTACCCTAGACATATGTATTTATATGAGTGTACGTACCCTAGACATATGTATTTATATGAGTGTACGTACCCTAGACATATGTATTTATATGAGTGTACGTAACCTAGACATATGTATTTATATAAGTGTACGTAACCTAGACATATGTATTTATATGAGTGTACGTACCCTAGACATATGTATTTATATGAGTGTACGTACCCTAGACCTATGTATTTATATGAGTGTACATACCCAGGACATATGTATTTATATGAGTGTATGTACCCTAGACATATGTATTTATATGAGTGTACGTACCCTAGACATATGTATTTATATGAGTGTACGTACCTTAGACATATGTATTTATATAAGTGTACGTACCCAGGACATATGTATTTATATAAGTGTACGTACCCTAGACATATGTATTTATATAAGTGTACGTACCCTAGACATATGTATTTATATGAGTGTACGTACCCTAGACATATGTATTTATATGAGTGTACGTACCCTAGACATATGTATTTATATAAGTGTACGTACTCTAGACATATGTATTTATATAAGTGTACGTACCCTAGACATATGTATTTATATGAGTGTACGTAACCTAGACATATGTATTTATATGAGTGTACGTAACCTAGACATATGTATTTATATAAGTGTACGTACCTTAGACATATGTATTTATATAAGTGTACGTACCCTAGACATATGTATTTATATGAGTGTACGTACCCAGGACATATGTATTTATATGAGTGTACGTATCCTAGACATATGTATTTATATAAGTGTACGTACCCTAGACATATGTATTTATATAAGTGTACGTACCCTAGACATATGTATTTATATAAGTGTACGTACTCTAGACATATGTATTTATATGAGTGTACGTACCCAGGACATATGTATTTATATGAGTGTACGTATCCTAGACATATGTATTTATATAAGTGTACGTACCCTAGACATATGTATTTATATGAGTGTACGTACCCTAGACATATGTATTTATATAAGTGTACGTACCCTAGACATATGTATTTATATGAGTGTACGTACCCTAGACCTATGTATTTATATGAGTGTACATACCCAGGACATATGTATTTATATGAGTGTATGTACCCTAGACATATGTATTTATATGAGTGTATGTACCCTAGACATATGTATTTGTATAAGTGTACGTACCCTAGACATATGTATTTATATAAGTGTACGTACCCTAGACATATGTATTTATATAAGTGTACGTACCCTAGACATATGTATTTATATGCGTGTACGTACCCTAGACATATGTATTTATATGAGTGTACGTACCCTAGACATATGTATTTATATGAGTGTACGTACCCTAGACATATGTATTTATATGAGTGTACGTACCCTAGACATATGTATTTATATAAGTGTACGTACCTAGGACATATGTATTTATATAAGTGTACGTACCCAGGACATATGTATTTATATAAGTGTACGTACCCTAGACATATGTATTTATATAAGTGTACGTACCCTAGACATATGTATTTATATGAGTGTACGTACCCTAGACATATGTATTTATATGAGTGTACGTACCCTAGACATATGTATTTATATGAGTGTACGTAACCTAGACATATGTATTTATATAAGTGTACGTAACCTAGACATATGTATTTATATGAGTGTACGTACCCTAGACATATGTATTTATATGAGTGTACGTACCCTAGACATATGTATTTATATGAGTGTACGTACCCTAGACATATGTATTTATATAAGTGTACGTACCCTAGACATATGTATTTATATGAGTGTACGTACCCTAGACATATGTATTTATATAAGTGTACGTACCCTAGACATATGTATTTATATGAGTGTACGTACCCTAGACATATGTATTTATATGAGTGTACGTACCCTAGACATATGTATTTATATGAGTGTACGTACCCTAGACATATATATTTATATGAGTGTACGTACCCTAGACATATGTATTTATATGAGTGTACGTACCCTAGACATATGTATTTATATGAGTGTACGTACCCTAGACATATGTATTAATATGATTGTACGTACCCTGGACATATGTATTTATATGAGTGTACCTACCCTAGACATATGTTTTTATATGAGTGTACGTACCAAGGACATATGTATTTATATGAGTGTACGTACCCTAGACATATGTATTTATATAAGTGTACGTACCCTAGACATATGTATTTATATAAGTGTACGTACCCTAGACATATGTATTTATATAAGTGTACGTATCCTAGACATATGTATTTATATAACTGTACGTACTCTAGACATATGTATTTATATGAGTGTACGTACCCTAGACATATGTATTTATATGAGTGTACGTACTCTAGACATATGTATTTATATGGGTGTACGTACCCTAGACATATGTATTTATATGAGTGTACGTACCCAGGACATATGTATTTATATGAGTGTACGTACCCTAGACATATGTATTTATATGAGTGTACGTACTCTAGACATATGTATTTATATGAGTGTACGTACCCTAGACATATGTATTTATATGAGTGTACGTACCCTAGACATATGTATTTATATGAGTGTACGTACCCTAGACATATGTATTTATATGAGTGTACGTACCCTAGACATATGTATTTATATAAGTGTACGTACCTTAGACATATGTATTTATATAAGTGTACGTACCCAGGACATATGTATTTATATAAGTGTACGTACCCTAGATATATGTATTTATATAAGTGTACGTACCCTAGACATATGTATTTATATGAGTGTACGTACCCTAGACATATGTATTTATATGAGTGTACGTACCCTAGACATATGTATTTATATGAGTGTACGTACCCTAGACATATGTATTTATATAAGTGTACGTACCTAGGACATATGTATTTATATAAGTGTACGTACCCAGGACATATGTATTTATATAAGTGTACGTACCCTAGACATATGTATTTATATAAGTGTACGTACCCTAGACATATGTATTTATATGAGTGTACGTACCCTAGACATATGTATTTATATGAGTGTACGTACCCTAGACATATGTATTTATATGAGTGTACGTAACCTAGACATATGTATTTATATAAGTGTACGTAACCTAGACATATGTATTTATATGAGTGTACGTACCCTAGACATATGTATTTATATGAGTGTACGTACCCTAGACCTATGTATTTATATGAGTGTACATACCCAGGACATATGTATTTATATGAGTGTATGTACCCTAGACATATGTATTTATATGAGTGTACGTACCCTAGACATATGTATTTATATGAGTGTACGTACCTTAGACATATGTATTTATATAAGTGTACGTACCCAGGACATATGTATTTATATAAGTGTACGTACCCTAGACATATGTATTTATATAAGTGTACGTACCCTAGACATATGTATTTATATGAGTGTACGTACCCTAGACATATGTATTTATATGAGTGTACGTACCCTAGACATATGTATTTATATAAGTGTACGTACCCTAGACATATGTATTTATATGAGTGTACGTAACCTAGACATATGTATTTATATGAGTGTACGTAACCTAGACATATGTATTTATATAAGTGTACGTACCTTAGACATATGTATTTATATAAGTGTACGTACCCTAGACATATGTATTTATATGAGTGTACGTACCCAGGACATATGTATTTATATGAGTGTACGTATCCTAGACATATGTATTTATATAAGTGTACGTACCCTAGACATATGTATTTATATAAGTGTACGTACCCTAGACATATGTATTTATATAAGTGTACGTACTCTAGACATATGTATTTATATGAGTGTACGTACCCAGGACATATGTATTTATATGAGTGTACGTATCCTAGACATATGTATTTATATAAGTGTACGTACCCTAGACATATGTATTTATATGAGTGTACGTACCCTAGACATATGTATTTATATAAGTGTACGTACCCTAGACATATGTATTTATATGAGTGTACGTACCCTAGACCTATGTATTTATATGAGTGTACATACCCAGGACATATGTATTTATATGAGTGTATGTACCCTAGACATATGTATTTATATGAGTGTACGTACCCTAGACATATGTATTTGTATAAGTGTACGTACCCTAGACATATGTATTTATATAAGTGTACGTACCCTAGACATATGTATTTATATAAGTGTACGTACCCTAGACATATGTATTTATATGCGTGTACGTACCCTAGACATATGTATTTATATGAGTGTACGTACCCTAGACATATGTATTTATATGAGTGTACGTACCCTAGACATATGTATTTATATGAGTGTACGTACCCTAGACATATGTATTTATATAAGTGTACGTACCTAGGACATATGTATTTATATAAGTGTACGTACCCAGGACATATGTATTTATATAAGTGTACGTACCCTAGACATATGTATTTATATAAGTGTACGTACCCTAGACATATGTATTTATATGAGTGTACGTACCCTAGACATATGTATTTATATGAGTGTACGTACCCTAGACATATGTATTTATATGAGTGTACGTAACCTAGACATATGTATTTATATAAGTGTACGTAACCTAGACATATGTATTTATATGAGTGTACGTACCCTAGACATATGTATTTATATGAGTGTACGTACCCTAGACATATGTATTTATATGAGTGTACGTACCCTAGACATATGTATTTATATAAGTGTACGTACCCTAGACATATGTATTTATATGAGTGTACGTACCCTAGACATATGTATTTATATAAGTGTACGTACCCTAGACATATGTATTTATATTAGTGTACGTACCCTAGACATATGTATTTATATGAGTGTACGTACCCTAGACATATGTATTTATATGAGTGTACGTACCCTAGACATATGTATTTATATGAGTGTACGTACCCTAGACAGATGTATTAATATGATTGTACGTACCCTGGACATATGTATTTATATGAGTGTACCTACCCTAGACATATGTTTTTATATGAGTGTACGTACCAAGGACATATGTATTTATATGAGTGTACGTAGCCAGGACATATGTATTTATATGAGTGTACGTACCCTAGACATATGTATTTATATAAGTGTACGTACCCTAGATATATGTATTTATATAAGTGTACGTATCCTAGATATATGTATTTATATAACTGTACGTACTCTAGACATATGTATTTATATGAGTGTACGTACCCTAGACATATGTATTTATATGAATGTACGTACCCTAGACATATGTATTTATATGGGTGTACGTACCCTAGACATATGTATTTATATGAGTGTACGTACCCTAGACATATGTATTTATATGAATGTACGTACCCTAGACATATGTATTTATATGGGTGTACGTACCCTAGACATATGTATTTATATGAGTGTACGTACCCAGGACATATGTATTTATATGAGTGTACGTACCCTAGACATATGTATTTATATGAATGTACGTACCCTAGACATATGTATTTATATGGGTGTACGTACCCTAGACATATGTATTTATATGAGTGTACGTACCCAGGACATATGTATTTATATGAGTGTACGTACCCTAGACATATGTATTTATATGAGTGTACGTACCCTAGACATATGTATTTATATAAGTGTACGTACCCAGGACATATGTATTTATATGAGTGTACATACCCTAGATATATGTATTTATATAAGTGTACGTACCTTAGACATATGTATTTAAATAAGTGTACGTATCCAGGACATATGTATTTATATGAGTGTACGTACCCTAGACATATGTATTTATATAAGTGTACGTACCCTAGACATATGTATTTATATGAGTGTACGTACCCTAGACATATGTATTTATATAAGTGTACGTACCCTAGACATATGTATTTATATGAGTGTACGTACCCTAGACATATGTATTTATATAAGTGTACGTACCCTAGACATATATATTTATATGAGTGTACGTACCCTAGACATATGTATTTATATGAGTGTACGTACCCTAGACATATGTATTTATATGAGTGTACGTACCCTAGACATATATATTTATATGAGTGTACGTACCCTAGACATATGTATTTATATGAGTGTACGTACCCTAGACATATGTATTTATATGAGTGTACGTACCCTAGACATATGTATTAATATGATTGTACGTACCCTGGACATATGTATTTATATGAGTGTACCTACCCTAGACATATGTTTTTATATGAGTGTACGTACCAAGGACATATGTATTTATATGAGTGTACGTACCCTAAACATATGTATTTATATAAGTGTACGTACCCTAGACATATGTATTTATATAAGTGTACGTACCCTAGACATATGTATTTATATAAGTGTACGTATCCTAGACATATGTATTTATATAACTGTACGTACTCTAGACATATGTATTTATATGAGTGTACGTACCCTAGACATATGTATTTATATGAGTGTACGTACCCTAGACATATGTATTTATATGGGTGTACGTACCCTAGACATATGTATTTATATGAGTGTACGTACCCAGGACATATGTATTTATATGAGTGTACGTACCCAGGACATATGTATTTATATAAGTGTACGTACTCTAGACATATGTATTTATATGAGTGTACGTACCCTAGACATATGTATTTATATGAGTGTACGTACCCTAGACATATGTATTTATATGAGTGTACGTACCCTAGACATATGTATTTATATGAGTGTACGTACCCTAGACATATGTATTTATATAAGTGTACGTACCTTAGACATATGTATTTATATAAGTGTACGTACCCAGGACATATGTATTTATATAAGTGTACGTACCCTAGACATATGTATTTATATAAGTGTACGTACCCTAGAATATGTATTTATATGAGTGTACGTACCCTAGACATATGTATTTATATGAGTGTACGTACCCTAGACATATGTATTTATATAAGTGTACGTACTCTAGACATATGTATTTATATAAGTGTACGTACCCAGGACATATGTATTTATATGAGTGTACGTATCCTAGACATATGTATTTATATAAGTGTACGTACCCTAGACATATGTATTTATATAAGTGTACGTACTCTAGACATATGTATTTATATGAGTGTACGTACCCAGGACATATGTATTTATATGAGTGTACGTATCCTAGACATATGTATTTATATAAGTGTACGTACCCTAGACATATGTATTTATATGAGTGTACGTACCCTAGACATATGTATTTATATAAGTGTACGTACCCTAGACATATGTATTTATATGAGTGTACGTACCCTAGACCTATGTATTTATATGAGTGTACATACCCAGGACATATGTATTTATATGAGTGTATGTACCCTAGACATATGTATTTATATGAGTGTACGTACCCTAGACATATGTATTTATATAAGTGTACGTACCCTAGACATATGTATTTATATAAGTGTACGTACCCTAGACATATGTATTTATATAAGTGTACGTACCCTAGACATATGTATTTATATGCGTGTACGTACCCTAGACATATGTATTTATATGAGTGTACGTACCCTAGACATATGTATTTATATGAGTGTACGTACCCTAGACATATGTATTTATATGAGTGTACGTACCCTAGACATATGTATTTATATAAGTGTACGTACCTAGGACATATGTATTTATATAAGTGTACGTACCAAGGACATATGTATTTATATAAGTGTACGTACCCTAGACATATGTATTTATATAAGTGTACGTACCCTAGACATATGTATTTATATGAGTGTACGTACCCTAGACATATGTATTTATATGAGTGTACGTACCCTAGACATATGTATTTATATGAGTGTACGTAACCTAGACATATGTATTTATATAAGTGTACGTAACCTAGACATATGTATTTATATGAGTGTACGTACCCTAGACATATGTATTTATATGAATGTACGTACCCTAGACATATGTATTTATATGGGTGTACGTACCCTAGACATATGTATTTATATGAGTGTACGTACCCAGGACATATGTATTTATATGAGTGTACGTACCCTAGACATATGTATTTATATGAATGTACGTACCCTAGACATATGTATTTATATGGGTGTACGTACCCTAGACATATGTATTTATATGAGTGTACGTACCCAGGACATATGTATTTATATGAGTGTACGTACCCTAGACATATGTATTTATATGAGTGTACGTACCCTAGACATATGTATTTATATAAGTGTACGTACCCAGGACATATGTATTTATATGAGTGTACGTACCCTAGATATATGTATTTATATAAGTGTACGTACCTTAGACATATGTATTTAAATAAGTGTACGTATCCAGGACATATGTATTTATATGAGTGTACGTACCCTAGACATATGTATTTATATAAGTGTACGTACCCTAGACATATGTATTTATATGAGTGTACGTACCCTAGACATATGTATTTATATAAGTGTACGTACCCTAGACATATGTATTTATATGAGTGTACGTACCCTAGACATATGTATTTATATAAGTGTACGTACCCTAGACATATATATTTATATGAGTGTACGTACCCTAGACATATGTATTTATATGAGTGTACGTACCCTAGACATATGTATTTATATGAGTGTACGTACCCTAGACATATATATTTATATGAGTGTACGTACCCTAGACATATGTATTTATATGAGTGTACGTACCCTAGACATATGTATTTATATGAGTGTACGTACCCTAGACATATGTATTAATATGATTGTACGTACCCTGGACATATGTATTTATATGAGTGTACCTACCCTAGACATATGTTTTTATATGAGTGTACGTACCAAGGACATATGTATTTATATGAGTGTACGTACCCTAGACATATGTATTTATATAAGTGTACGTACCCTAGACATATGTATTTATATAAGTGTACGTACCCTAGACATATGTATTTATATAAGTGTACGTATCCTAGACATATGTATTTATATAACTGTACGTACTCTAGACATATGTATTTATATGAGTGTACGTACCCTAGACATATGTATTTATATGAGTGTACGTACCCTAGACATATGTATTTATATGGGTGTACGTACCCTAGACATATGTATTTATATGAGTGTACGTACCCAGGACATATGTATTTATATGAGTGTACGTACCCTAGACATATGTATTTATATGAGTGTACGTACTCTAGACATATGTATTTATATGAGTGTACGTACCCTAGACATATGTATTTATATGAGTGTACGTACCCTAGACATATGTATTTATATGAGTGTACGTACCCTAGACATATGTATTTATATGAGTGTACGTACCCTAGACATATGTATTTATATAAGTGTACGTACCTTAGACATATGTATTTATATAAGTGTACGTACCCAGGACATATGTATTTATATAAGTGTACGTACCCTAGACATATGTATTTATATAAGTGTACGTACCCTAGAATATGTATTTATATGAGTGTACGTACCCTAGACATATGTATTTATATGAGTGTACGTACCCTAGACATATGTATTTATATAAGTGTACGTACCAAGGACATATGTATTTATATAAGTGTACGTACCCAGGACATATGTATTTATATGAGTGTACGTATCCTAGACATATGTATTTATATAAGTGTACGTACCCTAGACATATGTATTTATATAAGTGTACGTACCCTAGACATATGTATTTATATAAGTGTACGTACTCTAGACATATGTATTTATATGAGTGTACGTACCCAGGACATATGTATTTATATGAGTGTACGTATCCTAGACATATGTATTTATATAAGTGTACGTACCCTAGACATATGTATTTATATGAGTGTACGTACCCTAGACATATGTATTTATATAAGTGTACGTACCCTAGACATATGTATTTATATGAGTGTACGTACCCTAGACCTATGTATTTATATGAGTGTACATACCCAGGACATATGTATTTATATGAGTGTATGTACCCTAGACATATGTATTTATATGAGTGTACGTACCCTAGACATATGTATTTATATAAGTGTACGTACCCTAGACATATGTATTTATATAAGTGTACGTACCCTAGACATATGTATTTATATAAGTGTACGTACCCTAGACATATGTATTTATATGCGTGTACGTACCCTAGACATATGTATTTATATGAGTGTACGTACCCTAGACATATGTATTTATATGAGTGTACGTACCCTAGACATATGTATTTATATGAGTGTACGTACCCTAGACATATGTATTTATATAAGTGTACGTACCTAGGACATATGTATTTATATAAGTGTACGTACCAAGGACATATGTATTTATATAAGTGTACGTACCCTAGACATATGTATTTATATAAGTGTACGTACCCTAGACATATGTATTTATATGAGTGTACGTACCCTAGACATATGTATTTATATGAGTGTACGTACCCTAGACATATGTATTTATATGAGTGTACGTAACCTAGACATATGTATTTATATAAGTGTACGTAACCTAGACATATGTATTTATATGAGTGTACGTACCCTAGACATATGTATTTATATGAGTGTACGTACCCTAGACATATGTATTTATATGAGTGTACGTACCCTAGACATATGTATTTATATAAGTGTACGTACCCTAGACATATGTATTTATATGAGTGTACGTACCCTAGACATATGTATTTATATAAGTGTACGTACCCTAGACATATGTATTTATATGAGTGTACGTACCCTAGACATATGTATTTATATGAGTGTACGTACCCTAGACATATGTATTTATATGAGTGTACGTACCCTAGACATATGTATTTATATGAGTGTACGTACCCTAGACATATATATTTATATGAGTGTACGTACCCTAGACATATGTATTTATATGAGTGTACGTACCCTAGACATATGTATTTATATGAGTGTACGTACCCTAGACAGATGTATTAATATGATTGTACGTACCCTGGACATATGTATTTATATGAGTGTACCTACCCTAGACATATGTTTTTATATGAGTGTACGTACCCTAGACATATGTATTTATATGAGTGTACGTACCCTAGACATATGTATTTATATGAGTGTACGTACCCTAGACATATGTATTTATATGAGTGTACGTACCCTAGACATATGTATTTATATAAGTGTACGTACCTAGGACATATGTATTTATATAAGTGTACGTACCAAGGACATATGTATTTATATAAGTGTACGTACCCTAGACATATGTATTTATATAAGTGTACGTACCCTAGACATATGTATTTATATGAGTGTACGTACCCTAGACATATGTATTTATATGAGTGTACGTACCCTAGACATATGTATTTATATGAGTGTACGTAACCTAGACATATGTATTTATATAAGTGTACGTAACCTAGACATATGTATTTATATGAGTGTACGTACCCTAGACATATGTATTTATATGAGTGTACGTACCCTAGACATATGTATTTATATGAGTGTACGTACCCTAGACATATGTATTTATATAAGTGTACGTACCCTATACATATGTATTTATATGAGTGTACGTACCCTAGACATATGTATTTATATAAGTGTACGTACCCTAGACATATGTATTTATATGAGTGTACGTACCCTAGACATATGTATTTATATGAGTGTACGTACCCTAGACATATGTATTTATATGAGTGTACGTACCCTAGACATATGTATTTATATAAGTGTACGTACCCTATACATATGTATTTATATGAGTGTACGTACCCTAGACATATGTATTTATATAAGTGTACGTACCCTAGACATATGTATTTATATGAGTGTACGTACCCTAGACATATGTATTTATATGAGTGTACGTACCCTAGACATATGTATTTATATGAGTGTACGTACCCTAGACATATGTATTTATATGAGTGTACGTACCCTAGACATATATATTTATATGAGTGTACGTACCCTAGACATATGTATTTATATGAGTGTACGTACCCTAGACATATGTATTTATATGAGTGTACGTACCCTAGACAGATGTATTAATATGATTGTACGTACCCTGGACATATGTATTTATATGAGTGTACCTACCCTAGACATATGTTTTTATATGAGTGTACGTACCAAGGACATATGTATTTATATGAGTGTACGTACCCAGGACATATGTATTTATATGAGTGTACGTACCCTAGACATATGTATTTATATGAGTGTACGTACCCAGGACATATGTATTTATATGAGTGTACGTACCCTAGACATATGTATTTATATGAGTGTACGTACTCTAGACATATGTATTTATATGAGTGTACGTACCCTAGACATATGTATTTATATGAGTGTACGTACCCTAGACATATGTATTTATATGAGTGTACGTACCCTAGACATATGTATTTATATGAGTGTACGTACCCTAGACATATGTATTTATATAAGTGTACGTACCTTAGACATATGTATTTATATAAGTGTACGTACCCAGGACATATGTATTTATATAAGTGTACGTACCCTAGACATATGTATTTATATAAGTGTACGTACCCTAGAATATGTATTTATATGAGTGTACGTACCCTAGACATATGTATTTATATGAGTGTACGTACCCTAGACATATGTATTTATATAAGTGTACGTACCAAGGACATATGTATTTATATAAGTGTACGTACCCAGGACATATGTATTTATATGAGTGTACGTATCCTAGACATATGTATTTATATAAGTGTACGTACCCTAGACATATGTATTTATATAAGTGTACGTACCCTAGACATATGTATTTATATAAGTGTACGTACTCTAGACATATGTATTTATATGAGTGTACGTACCCAGGACATATGTATTTATATGAGTGTACGTATCCTAGACATATGTATTTATATAAGTGTACGTACCCTAGACATATGTATTTATATGAGTGTACGTACCCTAGACATATGTATTTATATGAGTGTACGTACCCTAGACCTATGTATTTATATGAGTGTACATACCCAGGACATATGTATTTATATGAGTGTATGTACCCTAGACATATGTATTTATATGAGTGTACGTACCCTAGACATATGTATTTATATAAGTGTACGTACCCTAGACATATGTATTTATATAAGTGTACGTACCCTAGACATATGTATTTATATAAGTGTACGTACCCTAGACATATGTATTTATATGCGTGTACGTACCCTAGACATATGTATTTATATGAGTGTACGTACCCTAGACATATGTATTTATATGAGTGTACGTACCCTAGACATATGTATTTATATGAGTGTACGTACCCTAGACATATGTATTTATATAAGTGTACGTACCTAGGACATATGTATTTATATAAGTGTACGTACCAAGGACATATGTATTTATATAAGTGTACGTACCCTAGACATATGTATTTATATAAGTGTACGTACCCTAGACATATGTATTTATATGAGTGTACGTACCCTAGACATATGTATTTATATGAGTGTACGTACCCTAGACATATGTATTTATATGAGTGTACGTAACCTAGACATATGTATTTATATAAGTGTACGTAACCTAGACATATGTATTTATATGAGTGTACGTACCCTAGACATATGTATTTATATGAGTGTACGTACCCTAGACATATGTATTTATATGAGTGTACGTACCCTAGACATATGTATTTATATAAGTGTACGTACCCTAGACATATGTATTTATATGAGTGTACGTACCCTAGACATATGTATTTATATAAGTGTACGTACCCTAGACATATGTATTTATATGAGTGTACGTACCCTAGACATATGTATTTATATGAGTGTACGTACCCTAGACATATGTATTTATATGAGTGTACGTACCCTAGACATATGTATTTATATGAGTGTACGTACCCTAGACATATATATTTATATGAGTGTACGTACCCTAGACATATGTATTTATATGAGTGTACGTACCCTAGACATATGTATTTATATGAGTGTACGTACCCTAGACAGATGTATTAATATGATTGTACGTACCCTGGACATATGTATTTATATGAGTGTACCTACCCTAGACATATGTTTTTATATGAGTGTACGTACCCTAGACATATGTATTTATATGAGTGTACGTACCCTAGACATATGTATTTATATGAGTGTACGTACCCTAGACATATGTATTTATATGAGTGTACGTACCCTAGACATATGTATTTATATAAGTGTACGTACCTAGGACATATGTATTTATATAAGTGTACGTACCAAGGACATATGTATTTATATAAGTGTACGTACCCTAGACATATGTATTTATATAAGTGTACGTACCCTAGACATATGTATTTATATGAGTGTACGTACCCTAGACATATGTATTTATATGAGTGTACGTACCCTAGACATATGTATTTATATGAGTGTACGTAACCTAGACATATGTATTTATATAAGTGTACGTAACCTAGACATATGTATTTATATGAGTGTACGTACCCTAGACATATGTATTTATATGAGTGTACGTACCCTAGACATATGTATTTATATGAGTGTACGTACCCTAGACATATGTATTTATATAAGTGTACGTACCCTATACATATGTATTTATATGAGTGTACGTACCCTAGACATATGTATTTATATAAGTGTACGTACCCTAGACATATGTATTTATATGAGTGTACGTACCCTAGACATATGTATTTATATGAGTGTACGTACCCTAGACATATGTATTTATATGAGTGTACGTACCCTAGACATATGTATTTATATGAGTGTACGTACCCTAGACATATATATTTATATGAGTGTACGTACCCTAGACATATGTATTTATATGAGTGTACGTACCCTAGACATATGTATTTATATGAGTGTACGTACCCTAGACAGATGTATTAATATGATTGTACGTACCCTGGACATATGTATTTATATGAGTGTACCTACCCTAGACATATGTTTTTATATGAGTGTACGTACCAAGGACATATGTATTTATATGAGTGTACGTACCCAGGACATATGTATTTATATGAGTGTACGTACCCTAGACATATGTATTTATATAAGTGTACGTACCCTAGATATATGTATTTATATAAGTGTACGTATCCTAGATATATGTATTTATATAACTGTACGTACTCTAGACATATGTATTTATATGAGTGTACGTACCCTAGACATATGTATTTATATGAATGTACGTACCCTAGACATATGTATTTATATGGGTGTACGTACCCTAGACATATGTATTTATATGAGTGTACGTACCCAGGACATATGTATTTATATGAGTGTACGTACCCTAGACATATGTATTTATATGAGTGTACGTACCCTAGACATATGTATTTATATAAGTGTACGTACCCAGGACATATGTATTTATATGAGTGTACGTATCCTAGACATATGTATTTATATGAGTGTACGTACCCTAGACATATGTATTTATATAAGTGTACGTACCAAGGACATATGTATTTATATGAGTGTACGTACCCTAGACATATGTATTTATATGAGTGTACGTACTCTAGACACATGTATTTATATGAGTGTAGGTACCCTGGACATATGTATTTATATGAGTGTACGTACCCTAGACATATGTATTTATATGAGTGTACGTACCCTAGACATATGTATTTATATGAGTGTACGTACCCTAGACATATGTATTTATATGAGTGTACGTACCCTAGACATATGTATTTATATGAGTGTACGTACCCTAGACATATGTATTTATATGAGTGTACGTACTCTAGACATATGTATTTATATGAGTGTACGTACCCTAGACATATGTATTTATATGAGTGTACGTACTCTAGACATATGTATTTATATGAGTGTACGTACCCAGGACATATGTATTTATATGAGTGTACGTACCCTAGACATATGTATTTATATGAGTGTACGTACCCTAGACATATGTATTTATTTGAGTGTACGTACCCAGGACATATGTATTTATATGAATGTACGTACCCTAGACATATGTATTTATATGAGTGTACGTACCCTAGACATATGTATTTATATGAGTGTACGTACCCTAGACATATGTATTTATATGAGTGTACGTACCCTAGACATATATATTTAGATGAGTGTACGTACCCTAGACATATGTATTTATATAAGTGTACGTACCCTAGACATATGTATTTATATGAGTGTACGTACCCTAGACATATGTATTTATATAAGTGTACGTACCTAGGACATATGTATTTATATAAGTGTACGTGCCCAGGACATATGTATTTATATAAGTGTACGTACCCTAGACATATGTATTTATATAAGTGTACGTACCCTAGACATATGTATTTATATGAGTGTACGTACCCTAGACATATGTATTTATATGAGTGTACGTACCCTAGACATATGTATTTATATAAGTGTACGTACTCTAGACATATGTATTTATATAAGTGTACGTACCCTAGACATATGTATTTATATGAGTGTACGTAACCTAGACATATGTATTTATAAGAGTGTACGTAACCTAGACATATGTATTTATATAAGTGTACGTACCCTAGACATATGTATTTATATAAGTGTACGTACTCTAGACATATGTATTTATATAAGTGTACGTACCCTAGACATATGTATTTATATGAGTGTACGTACCCTAGACATATGTATTTATATAAGTGTACGTACTCTAGACATATATATTTATATAAGTGTACGTACCCTAGACATATGTATTTATATAAGTGTACGTACCTTAGACATATGTATTTATATAAGTGTACGTACCCTAGACATATGTATTTATATAAGTGTACGTACCCTAGACATATGTATTTATATAAGTGTACGTACTCTAGACATATGTATTTATATGAGTGTACGTACCCAGGACATATGTATTTATATGAGTGTACGTATCCTAGACATATGTATTTATATAAGTGTACATACCCTAGACATATGTATTTATATGAGTGTACGTACCCTAGACATATGTATTTATATAAGTGTACATACCCTAGACATATGTATTTATATGAGTGTACGTACCCTAGACCTATGTATTTATATGAGTGTACGTACCCTAGACATATGTATTTATATGAGTGTACGTACCCTAGACATATGTATTTATATAAGTGTACATACCCTAGACATATGTATTTATATAAGTGTACGTACCCTAGACATATGTATTTATATAAGTGTACATACCCTAGACATATGTATTTATATGAGTGTACGTACCCTAGACCTATGTATTTATATAAGTGTACGTACCCTAGACATATGTATTTATATAAGTGTACGTACTCTAGACATATGTATTTATATAAGTGTACGTACCCTAAACATATGTATTTAGATGAGTGTACGTACCCAGGACATATGTATTTATATGAGTGTACGTACCCTAGACATATGTATTTATATAAGTGTACGTACCCTAGACATATGTATTTATATGAGTGTACGTACTCTAGACATATGTATTTATATGAGTGTACGTACCCTAGACATATGTATTTATATGAGTGTACGTACCCTAGACATATGTATTTATATGAGTGTACGTACCCTAGACCTATGTATTTATATGAGTGTACATACCCAGGACATATGTATTTATATGAGTGTACGTACCCTAGACATATGTATTTATATGAGTGTACGTACCCTAGATATATGTATTTATATAAGTGTACGTACCCTAGACATATGTATTTATATAAGTGTACGTACCCTAGACATATGTATTTATATAAGTGTACGTACCCTAGACATATGTATTTATATGAGTGTACGTAGCCTAGACATATGTATTTATATGAGTGTACGTACCCTAGACATATGTATTTATATGAGTGTACGTACCCTAGACATATGTATTTATATCAGTGTACGTACCCTAGACATATGTATTTATATAAGTGTACGTACCTAGGACATATGTATTTATATAAGTGTACGTACCCAGGACATATGTATTTATATAAGTGTACGTACCCTAGACATATGTATTTATATAAGTGTACGTACCCTAGACATATGTATTTATATGAGTGTACGTACCCTAGACATATGTATTTATATGAGTGTACGTACCCTAGACATATGTATTTATATGAGTGTACGTAACCTAGACATATGTATTTATATAAGTGTACGTAACCTAGACATATGTATTTATATGAGTGTACGTACCCTAGACATATGTATTTATATAAGTGTACGTACCCTAGACATATGTATTTATATGAGTGTACGTACCCTAGACATATGTATTTATATAAGTGTACGTACCCAGGACATATGTATTTATATGAGTGTACGTACCCTAGACATATGTATTTATATGAGTGTACGTACCCTAGACATATGTATTTATAAGAGTGTACGTACCCTAGACATATGTATTTATATGAGTGTACGTACCCTAGACATGTGTATTTATATAAGTGTACATACCCTAGACATATGTATTTATATGAGTGTACGTACCCAGGACATATGTATTTATATGAGTGTAGATACCCTAGACATATGTAATTATATGAGTGTACGTACCCTAGACATATGTATTTATATGAGTGTACGTACCCTAGACATATGTATTTATATGAGTTTACGTACCCTAGACATATGTATTTATATAAGTGTACGTACCCTAGACATATGTATTTATATAAGTGTACGTACCCTAGACATATGTATTTATATGAGTGTACGTACCCTAGACATATGTATTTATATGAGTGTACGTACCCAGGACATATGTATTTATATGAGTGTACGTACCCAGGACATATGTATTTATATGAGTGTACGTACCCAAGACATATGTATTTATATGAGTGTACGTACTCTAGACATATGTATTTATATGAGTGTACGTACTCTAGACATATGTATTTATATGAGTGTACGTACTCTAGACATATGTATTTATATGAGTGTACGTACCCTAGACATATGTATTTATATAAGTGTACGTACCCTAGACATATGTATTTATATAAGTGTACGTACCCAGGACATATGTATTTATATGAGTGTACGTACCCTAGACATTTGTATTTATATAAGTGTACGTACCCTAGACATATGTATTTATATAAGTGTACGTACCCTAGACATATGTATTTATATGAGTGTACGTACCCAGGACATATGTATTTATATAAGTGTACGTACCCTACATATATGTATTTATATGAGTGTACGTACCCTAGACATATGTATTTATATGGGTGTACGTACCCTAGACATATGTATTTATATAAGTGTACGTACCCTAGACATATGTATTTATATAAGTGTACGTACCCTAGACATATGTATTTATATGAGTGTACGTACTCTAGACATATGTATTTATATGAGTGTACGTACCCTAGACATATGTATTTATATGAGTGTACGTACCCTAGACATATGTATTTATATCAGTGTACGTACCCTAGACATATGTATTTATATAAGTGTACCTACCCTAGACATATGTATTTATATGAGTGTACGTACTCTAGACATATGTATTTATATGAGTGTACGTACCCTAGACATATGTATTTATATGAGTGTACGTACCCTAGACATATGTATTTATATGAGTGTACGTACCCTAGACATATGTATTTATATGAGTGTACGTACTCTAGACATATGTATTTATATGAGTGTACGTACCCAGGACATATGTATTTATATGAGTGTACGTACCCTAGACATATGTATTTATGTGAGTGTACGTACCCTAGACATATGTATTTATATGAATGTACGTACCCTAGACATATGTATTTATATGAGTGTACGTACTCTAGACATATGTATTTATATGAGTGTACGTACCCTAGACATATGTATTTATATGAGTGTACGTACCCTAGACATATGTATTTATATAAGTGTACGTACCCTAGACATATGTATTTATATGAGTGTACGTACCCAGGACATATGTATTTATATGAGTGTACGTACCCAGGACATATGTATTTATATAAGCGTAGGTACCCTAGATATATGTATTTATATAAGTGTACGTACCCTAGACATATGTATTTATATGAGTGTACGTACCCTAGACATATGTATTTATATGAGTGTACGTACCCTAGACATATGTATTTATATGAGTGTACGTACCCTAGACATATGTATTTATATGAATGTACCTACCCTAGACATATGTATTTATAAAAATGTATGAGTGTACGTACCCTAGACATATGTATTTATATGAGTGTACGTACCCTAGACATATGTATTTATATGAGTGTACGTACTCTAGACATATGTATTTATATGAATGTACCTACCCTAGACATATGTATTTATATGAGTGTACGTACCCTAGACATATGTATTTATATGAGTGTACGTACCCTAGACATATGTATTTATATGAGTGTACGTACTCTAGACATATGTATTTATATGAATGTACCTACCCTAGACATATGTATTTATATGAGTGTACGTACCCTAGACATATGTATTTATATGAGTGTACGTACCCTAGACATATGTATTTATATAAGTGTACGTACCCTAGACATATGTATTTATATAAGTGTACGTACCCTAGACATATGTATTTATATGAGTGTACGTACCCTAGACATATGTATTTATATGAGTGTACGTACCCTAGACATATGTATGTATATAAGTGTACGTACCCTAGACATATGTATTTATATGAGTGTACGTACCCTAGACATATGTATTTATATGAGTGTACGTACCCTAGACAAATGTATTTATATGAGTGTACGTACCCTAGACATATGTATTTATATAAGTGTACGTACCCTAGACATATGTATTTATATGAGTGTACGTACCCTAGACATATGTATTTATATAAGTGTACGTACCCTAGACATATGTATTTATATGAGTGTACGTACCCAGGACATATGTATTTATATAAGTGTACGTACTCTAGACATATGTATTTAGATAAGTGTACGTACCCTAGACATATGTATTTATATGAATGTACGTACCCTAGAAATATGTACTTATATGAGTGTACGTACCTAGGACATATGTATTTATATGAGTGTACGTACCCTAGACATATGTATTTATATAAGTGTACGTACCCTAGACATATGTATTTATATGAATGTACGTACCCAGGACATATGTATTTATATGAGTGTACGTACCCTAGACATATGTATTTATATGAATGTACGTACCCTAGAAATATGTACTTATATGAATGTACGTACCTGATGTTCGATAAAATATAAACTTCATGCATACATATTTCACAATATATAAATTATCCTCAGATTATTTATAATGTATAGCAGTAGCTTGATGACTGTACTTGTGTTTACCGACAATTGAAACGGCGACTAGACCTACAGCTTATCATACAGTGTACCTGTCACTGTCCGCGACATAAATATACCTCATGGATCGAAACTAGGGCCGTATCGCGACAGGTATGGAAGCTGAATCGGATCGCTGATAATATGTGTTAGAAAAAAAAAACAGCATCTAATACATCCGTTCCTAACTCGAATTTTAGATTTTAACAGACGAAAAATAGTGAGCAAATAGTTGCAGATTGTTCGTTTTGCGGATTATTCAATTTTCGCTAGTGCGCATGTCATGTTATCAGAGGACTCAGTTTTACCGTGGATTATTTACTGTTCAGAACAGTTTATTTTCGCTCTATTGTTTTATTTTCATCTCAATTATTGCCAGGATGAGGAGATAAAATTATATTTCTTTTAAACTGTGATTTTTTTTTGTGACGACAACACTGCAAATATGAGACTGAGGGTCTACCATATAAAAAGGAGATTGTAAACATTGTTATCAGGAAAGGGTACCTCCCTTTACAAGGTATGACCGACACAACCGGTACAGTTAAAACATTCAAACTAATCTCAGTAACGTGGAGACTTATTGACTGAAAAGATATAATAGTGTTAGAATGGTTTTATGGAGCAGAGCAACAAATGGTGCTATTCAAAACGTGTCACACAGTGTCAGTGTCGATCTTTAAATTAGTTTCCCAACTAAAAGGTAAGACTCCCGCCCCAGATAGGACATCGGGTCATATCGCATTTACGTCGATAAAATATCTACCAAGTGTCGATATTAATAGCAGTTTATGACACTCGATACAGGAAGCTGAAAGGTGTGGATTTGTGAAAAATACAAGGAACAAAACACAACACCCATGGACAAGTCACCGCCCTATCCACCTGCGCAACAGGGATATCCACAACAGGGCTATGGTTCTCCTCCCCAGCCGGGTTACCCCCCACAGGGGGCGCCCCCTCCCTATACCCAGCCACCCTCACAGACACAATACGGAGGTAAGAAGAATCCTAAGAAGGACTCACAGATAAATGTATAATTGTTGTCGTGTTCCTTATTGTAAGTGTATCTATATAGATTTCACAGTTAATCAAGTGAAGGTGTATATGTCTATTATTTCATTATATGTCGATACGTTTTCTATATTCATGTACACTACAATGTATAATATAACTGTCCAAAAATCAATCGGACGCCTCAAAGGTTAATAGTTTTGACCAGTCATAAACGATTATCAGAAAGCTGAAAATGACAGGTGATAGTATTAGTTTACAAACTCGACTGGTTAATTAAAACAAAATATAGTTAAACAATTATTAGCTGCTGTCAAGTGAATAAGAGAATTAAGTGACCAGAGAGACTCGGGAAATACCATATGTCTTGAGTATAAGGTGCCGAGCTGGACAAAGGTATCTGGCATTTCGATACCACTAGCTCCACCTCAGGGTCTCTTAATTATTGTCCTCACTATCGGTAAACGCCAACACATGTTCATATCGGATCTGTAAGGTATGTCACTTATTAATAACTGTAAAACAAGAACATTTCTCTTTCATAATAAAACAATGATCGATATTTTATTGACGTCACGCTTGACAACAAAGCTGTATAACGTTCTGAAAGAGAAATCCTTAACTTAAAAAATATCAGCTTGCGAAAATTGCGAAAATTTGATATTTGGTGTACGTAAGTAACTTTGATATTTGATGTACGTAAGTATTTGATATTCTGTGTACGCACGAAAGAGATAAAACCCATCCTTTATTTTACAGTCACTTCATAAACAGATAAACAGATAGTGTGTGGGAGTAAATAAAGTAGAAAACACTGCATTGATTGGCCAATATCTGTTGATTTCATCAAATTAAAAATGTCCATATCAGCCGATTAAAAGTGTAGGTGATAGGCTGTAGTAGTACGGTATGTATTTAGTTAGTATGACCACGCAACCTTTATAGGTCTATGTTTGATTGGGTTATCGTTCTTATGATAACTCGCTGATTTGATGGAATAAATGTACATGTGGCTGAACAAGTTACTCATGGGCCTGAATAATCTAATCTTGCATTTCACCTCATAACGTATCAAATGGCGTCATCATTTGTAACGTCGTTTTTGATTTGCTGATATAACAGCGTAATGATTTATGAGAGGAAAGAGTCCCGCAATAAAGGTGGATTTTCAAAGGATAAAAAAAGGGTTAAATTATAATGATTAGTTTTAATCAAATTTTTTATTTAATTGAGTCATTGCACAAAAAAACATCGGAGTTCGCGGTGTATTCTTCGCGGGGTACACTCCGATTTTTTTTGTTATAGCACAATATCATAAAATATTAATTGAAGTTGATTATTAATTAATGTGAAAAAAATGCTTTAATCTGCACCAACATTCAAGCACGAAACATAAAATATTTCACACTTTAACAGGAAGTTCAGCTACAACGACGGCCGTCGTAGTGAACGCTGGGCCACAGACAGTGTTCGGCGCGCCCATCCTCCGGGAAGCCTCGGTCAGGTGTATGTGTCCCAGCTGTCGGGCCGACATCATGACGTCAACTACGTATACAGCCGGTAGTATGGTGTGGATCTGCTTCCTCCTAATGTTCTTCTTCGGGTAAGTGTTTATATTTTACTCGCTCAAGTTACTAAACCTGGATGAGTAGCGACGGTAATTCTGACAGCGCCTATCACCATTATTTTGGTGTCTTCACTCTCAAACCAAGCCATAGTGTTTCCACTCAAAAACGCACTCATCTTGTTTATACAGTGTAACAGGTAAACCAATTATTCACTAACTAGATACTTCACTCGCACATTCACCAAACCACACACCCGCTCTGTCACTCACCAACCAACACACCCGATCACTCAGTCACCAACCCACACGTCCGATCACTCACTCACTAACCAACATACTCGATCACTCACTCACTCACCAATACACACAATCACTCACACTCACTCACCAATACACACAATCACTCACTCACTCACCAACACATCCGATCACTTACTCTCTTACTCACCAACCAACACACCCGATCACTCAGTCACCAACCCACACGTCCGTTCACTCACTAAGCAACCAACACACCCGATCACTCACTCACTAACCAATACACACAATCACTCACTCACTCACCAACGCATCCGATCACTCACTCACTCACCAACGCATCCGATCACTTACTCTCTTACTCACCAACCAACAAACCTGATCACTCACCCACTAACCAATACACACAATCACTCACTCACTCACCAACGCATCCGATCACTCACTCACTCACCAATACACACAATCACTCACTCACTCACCAACGCATCCGATCACTCACTCACTCACCAATACACACAATCACTCACTCACTCACCAACGCATCCGATCACTTTCTCTTACTCACCAACCAACAAACCTGATCACTCACCCACTCACCGACCAACCCACACACCCGCTCAAACACTCACCAACAAACACACCCGATTATTCACTCACTAAACAATACACCCGCTCACTCACTCACCAAACAACACACCCGATCACACACTCACTCACTCACTCACCAAACAACACACCCGATCACACACTCACTCACTCACTCACCAAACAACACACCCGATCACACACTCACTCACTCACTCAGCAAACAACACACCCGATCACTAACTCACTCACCAACCATCACAATATCTTCTTCCAATTTTGGATCAGACTCAAAGGATTAAGCGCATTTGATCCATATTTGCATGTAGGGGGAGACCTGTAAGAGATTGTGATCCTGTGTTGGTGACGAAGTTATAGAATTCAAAACTGTGACAGGGGGGATTTCACCAGTATATTGTTTTATTGGTGGAGAAATGTAGTTCAGTTTATAGACGCCTCTTTTTCTACTATCAACTGATGTTATATGTGGGGATTGGTCAATAGCGACATAATTATCAATGATTAACATAAAAGGATGTGTCTGGCTAGGTTCTGAGCTAATGTATAAGGCAATCTGATCGTGTGTGGGATCTGACAGCGAGTTAAAGCACAAGATAATAAGACCAGGTGTTCCGGAAGAGTAAGAGTCTTCTCCTTCATCGACGACACCCTCCATGTACATCTTTGTCACATCCAAGTAAATATCAAGTTCTCAAAACGAGAACCGAGTATCAGTGTCAAACACAACAATTAAACACACTAATGAGCATACTCAAAAACGTCCATCTTCATATCACTTAAAGATACAGAATACTTCTCAATGAGACAAAGATGGCGACCACAAAACTTGCCCATAGTTCTGATCAACCTGCATCTCTCGAATCCTTGTGTTGTTAGTTTCTTTGTCAGCAGTCGACTGAAATAAGCTGTTCGCTCTGGATCTTAGGATCGTTGTTACTACATGTAATGATGACCCCACCAGGCCAGCTGACATCGCTCAGGTTAAAATCCCCTCCTAGCTAACAATGTGGATTGGGATTAGAGATTGGTTATCTCTGATATATGGTGTCAGCAATAAACTGTGGATTTGTTAGATGGTCTGTAATATGAGACTTTTGTTTACTCGTGTGAGTATTATCAGCCACTAGTTCCACTTCGTCACAGTTAAAAGCGAGAGTGGCGGTTTAAATTTAGTATCTGTCGGTTGATGTAATCAAATATTCATGCACGCTCATTCATCCACTCATTCGCTCGTTTGTTCGTTCGTTCGTTCGTTCGTTCGTTCATTCACAATCCTCATTCATTAATTGGTACTTGCACTCACTGACTGTGAATATATTTTTCTGGTATCACATGAACGTAAACTTCAACTTTAAAATATTTTATAAGAAGAGAGATTTTCCCTACTGATGCCACTGTTTTGTTCTTGTAGATTCTGGCTCTGCTGCTTTATCCCGTTCTGTGTTGATGGCTGTAAGGATGTGGTCCACAACTGTCCTAACTGTGGCGCTGTAGTCGGCCGCTACAGCCGGATGTAGCGCCGGAAGTTACAACCGGAAGTTACAACCGGAAGTGAGGAAGGGTACAGGTCGTGCTTGGGCTGTGTAGACTACACGATGTAATGCAAGAAGATGGATTACGAACAAAACACTATTTAAAAAATAAACTACTTATGTAATTTCTACTTGGTTATAATATTGACTGTCACAAATACAAATCAGTTTCTACAATTGTCACTGTTATCAACAACCTCGGTACAAAACGTAACCGGGTTCACTGCGTCAGAAGCTGATAAACATAGTCCCGCTTTTTTTGACGTATCCAGTAGAAATCATTCACTGTTCTCTATTTGCCCCATTGACTCATTGTATGTCTCAATGTCCAATTATTTATTTGATAAAAGACAATACAATTGTTAAAAGGCTGTGTCAAATGAAATATTGTTATTTGATTGAAATAAAATTATTGAAATGTAAGAACGGTTTTATTTTGTCGCAAAAGAAACAGTAGACGGGATCTAGCTCTCTGACAACAGTTTATTCCGCATGGAAAATCATCATCTTGGATGTTTGTATCCGATTTTTTGAATTATATAAAAGAAAGTATAAATTGTAAATTTAAGAGTTAAACGTTTATTGTTCTATGTCGTGCTTCATTGAATTCATAACCCTAAAAACTAAATAAAATCAAAGATTAAATATGCAGATATAGATAATTTAAAACTACATTGTATAATTACATTTAATAAAAAGCCAAATATCATTGTAAATGCACTTGCAAAGATAAAAAGATAAGTCATGCTACTGCGGGTTCGTATTCAAGAAACCGTTCTAATTCCATTTCCCCTCATTGATTGTGTGCTCCAACGTAGTTTGTTTCTTTATAGAGTAATACTATAACATTATTATGTCAATAATTTGAGAATACAGAGACTTCAAGTCCAGTACTATTCAATATTACGATTTGACTTTCCGTTCGTTTGAAATGATTTAGACTAGTTACAAGAAAGTTGGCTTATAAACACAGAACCCATACTTGAGCATGAGTACGGATAAATGAGTACGGATACACGAATACGGACCCTGTGAGTTATTCATTTCTATTGGTGAATTGTTTGATTATGACCTCGAGTAACCTTTTCGACATAATATTTAACTGTGATGTCATAGCGCATGGCTTTGTTTCCCCAGATAAACCCGTCACACTTGACCGGAATGGGGTTCCGAACATCAACGTATAGGATTTTTTGGTAATCCGATGGCAGTTGTCAGTTCTAACGCTTGCGTACTTGTACCGAACATGAAACGGTTGTAACACACCGATATTTGTAACTAAAATGTAACTCATGGCTACAGTTCAACCAGCCGAGGTCTCCAAATGATCATGAGTGACAAACAACAAACGCGTACAAGATGCTCACGTGTACAGATGCATTCCGAACAAACCGAACACCTTACGGACATGAACGCGCGTGCAAGAAACAACAAGGCATTTCTCCCCAGTACCAATCCTCGAAAAGTTACACAGCTGCCTGCCTCGATATCCACAACGCCTCGTGGAATAAAAGCATACTATATAGTAAGATGATTGTGCCTAAAAAAAGAAAGACACAGAAGAAGTGTCTGGTTAAGCTGAAATGCATGTTGTTGAACAAGAAACCGAAATGCTACTTTGAGAATCCATGGTGATGCTGAAAAACGAATCAGATTTGGAAGTTTCAAAGAGCCAATGTATATGCCCGGGATGACCAGGTCCTGCCGGTAGTTAGTTCCCCTTGACATAAACGAATATTGACGAACATCACCGGATATACAAAAATGTCATCTGTTTCAAGCTCGGTGGCCCAATCTGGTCAAGTGTGACAGGAGCATTGAAAACGTACAGGTGTGAATAAAATGACTGTCAATTACCATCTTGTAACAATATTTAACTATACAGATTTACACTTGACAACACTACATAAACCAGCCGTTTTGATTCTAAATAAACCCCTGTAACGTGTATCCATGTGGTAACCTACCTTCCAGACTCTCTGTAGTGTCTGCTAATCAATCACGTGACTTTATAAAGGTGATCCCGTGCACGCTACATGCACGCGCAATACCCATTCACAGTGAAATAACCTGGTGCGTTACATAATTAAAATTCCTTCGCTACAACTGTTCCTTAAGTTAATCGACTGCTGAGGGTGGCTTGTAAACAGTCACGTGCTTGTACCAATTGATAGAAGCACAAATGGCCAGCCCAGCGCTGTTTTGTTTCTCGCTTCTTTTTCTTTCAAAGTTATTGTGAAGATTTGTGCGCTGTAGAGTGCCTTGTTTCAAACAGAGAAAACAGATGTATACGTTAATTCTATCGTATAGAAAAGTTCAATATTAAACAAAGGGAATGTTTATGCCTCCCGCACTTTTTGCACGCAAACCCTGTCTACTATAGATATCCCACAACCAAATGTTTTCAACGAACAGTTTGAAACAGCGCATGACTAATACGTTGTAGTTTCTAATTATAAAAATGGAAATCTTGAAGTGTATCCCTAATTGCAGTTCCGGTGCATAATGAAAATGAGATATCTATCATGATTAAGTGTTCTTAATGGGTTTTATATTTGGTGAAAATGCAACTTTCAACTTTCACAAGCGCGCCACTGATTAAGATCATCGGCCTACTTAAGAAGGACATCGAACAGGAAATTAGACGTGGTTATTTCAAGACAGGCAAAGGGAAAGTTTTTTTTTCATTTTCTATTTTGACGTCTTGTCCGCTTTCATATCGACGTATTACTGATGTTTTCGTTATTTTTCTATTTGGTTGGACGATATGTTTGCGAAATACCAAACACTGTGTATATATTATACAAGTTAAAATAACAGTCAGTTCAACACCTACGGTAATATAATCGGATGTATTTATTCAGATCATAATCATTTCCTAAATAAATTCTTGAATATCAATACATAACGATGTTTTGCAGGAATTTCCACTAAATGTACTTTAAAATATTCTACACTAACGCCCAGAACATATCCCTTTAAACGCATACGTCCGCTCATTGCAGTTGGCAATGTTCCACATGTCTACATTTGATATTCCTTTAGCAGTTTCTGATCCGATCACTAATTTTTCATCGGTTATACAAAAACTATAGACTAACTTAATATATTTCAAACCAATATACTTTCAATCTACCTACCATTGATTTGCACCAAAATTGACCAATCAGCAGCAAGTTCGGTCGTAAATTACTTCACTTCGTTACTGCTACCTTTCCGACATGGCACCCTGCGTGTGCGCTAACGTCAAGCGTGTGTATGACCCATACACGTGATTATTTGTAAATCATGGCTGGAACAAAGACTTCGGAATTAACAGAACACGGTGCCTCAACATGACAGGACATAAGGTAAGTTACAGAAACGAAATATTGAAAATCATTATTTGTGTAGAATTTTAGCAAATATAATTGATTCTACGGAACTTGGGAGTATCTGACATCGATGCAAGTTCTGTATGTCACCCCGAGTTGCACCAAGTGTTTAACTTTATTTTGAAATTACTTTTTTTATGAAAAATGTTTAAAAACTCAGGATAAACATTTACCTCAGTCAGGTCTAGATAACGCTCTTCGACGAGTAGAAACATAAGGAAATTATTGTTTTTACAGGATAACCTTAACTTTACAAGTTACGTTACTGGTGGGTATTTTTAGCTTTCTGAAGCATCGCGATCAAGCAATAATATGATTTATTACACGATAACGATAGATTAAGATTTCGGGATATCGCTAATGATTTGGAGAACAGTCTCGGCGTGTACGTCATACATAGTCAACTAACTGTTCACTGAAGCAGAAGGCGACCGAGGCATTGTTTGACGTGTATTGTAGCCTGTGTGTGTGTATTGTAATCCGTTTACGAAAACCGACCTTTAATCACGTCTGTGAGTGATTAATTAGATACCGCTAATGAATATATTGATACACACACACATGACTTAAGGTTTATCGTTACAGACCATGCATTACCCTTACTTGAACTGAAACTCAACGGGAACAGGAATTTGAAATAATGCAGAGGCAGAGATCCTTATATTTAGAACTTTTCATAATTTACGTACGCGTGAAACTAATGCCATGTCACAATCAAAACAAACTGCTAGATTAACCCAAATTGCAATCATATTCAATGATAATGAGATAAAAACAAGTGTAGCGCTTTTTTGTGTTACATCCCGTTGTATATACAATGTATTAATCCATTAGACGATAAACAATCCTGTGTCCTGGATCTAGATCTAAGTATGTATTATTGAGACGAATGTGTGCGTCCGAATCGAAACAAGACAATACCATTTAAACCCCCGGATCGACTGTTTAAGTCAAATGGTTAAAGGTCAAGGTTACTGCAAGGTGTATAATCTTTATGTTGTTTGAATATAAACTTTTTAACCTGAATAAATCATTGCATTTTAAGAGTTTGAAACCTGATCGTCATCAAATGAAAACAAAAAAACTGAAATAATCATATCAATACATATTAACAAAATTAATATAAGTCCAATATTGGTCATACGCTTGGTGGGCCTAATACAAACTGACCATGAGTTATTGATCATGTGTATATTGTACGTACATGAATAGTGGTAAGGCGCACGTATACTTAATACAGTGTACGTTGTTGGTATTTAGGAGTTTGTAAGAAATGTACCATTGACTTGTACAAGTATTACGTAGTGTTATAACGGGCACACTGGTGTCGACCAATTTCAATTTTTACACTTTATAGAATTATCATTTCTCAATCATTGTAAATACTAATAATACACGTTTTTAAGTACAACTTGCAATTCCTTATTGATGAATTGTCGCTCGAAAGGGTTTTTTAAATCTTCAGTGTTAATTTTCTTCATTACATCGACCCGAATGATATCACATAAAATCTAAACTTTAAGTGGCGGTGTGACCTCAGCATCAGACGAGTTTTATTCCAGATGATATTGATATAAGTGAGAAGATGAACTAATATATCGATTGTGTTGCCGAAGACACAAATGCCAATGAACAAGTGTTCGGGAATGTGAAATGCTACTTTTAATTGGGTAGAAGACTTAAAAGATCTACAGAGAAATAATTACAGTTACGATCGTCTCGGTTAAATGTGGCGAGACTTTACAAGGGTACTCGCCATGACCAGCTAACTCCATTATATTATTTATACTGTCCAACTAACTAACCGGGGTCAAGGTGCAATCATTAACCCTGTTGTACTGTTTTTACTCAGAATAAGTAAAACTTCAGTTTTAGGGGATTTATTCCATTCATATTCATGTATTGTTTTTTTTAGAGAAGTTCATAAAGACTTGAGTTGTTTTTCCAAAAATCTCTTTATCGATGCAATCGTGATGCGTTTCTTCTATATATTGTATGTCGGAGATCATAAAATCTCTTAACAACTCGAAGATCATCATTAACTTGATCACTAATATCATCGTAAACACAGCGGTCGTTCCTACCTGAACCCATTGGTTAACATTGAAGAAGGCGTTGTGTCCACCACCTCTTGGAGATTAGAAAAAGATTAATTTCATTCTTTGATGAACGTCAAGAGCACGACGCGGCTGCATAACGACAAAACTTAATGTCTGTGATGTCGGATATTGATTTCTGTATTCATCAAATTACATGTATCATCTAAGTAATTGTAAGTTTCTTTATAACACAATACAATTACTACCGCATGCCTCCAATTTGTCTTGAAAAATTCGAGGGATACAGAGAGTAAACGTGAGCGATAGGATTTTCGAGGATTTGTTTACTCCTGTTTGAAGCTGATGAAGAAGTAAACCATGATTTTTTTCTTAATTCTTAAAATCAATATTTGCTACAGTGCATGATGCGATACCATATTGCAAATTATTTTCCTTATTACTTAAAAATGCTGACTGAAAGAAGTGTGATATATTGGTGGGTCATCGATGGCAAATATGGTGTAGACACAAATAAAACTTATCATACGCTTCCTGTTAAACACCATTTCCCGATTATACTCTAGACATATCATATTATTGATTTTGTGACTCTGTTTTTCAGGTTCTGTGTGCAGTGGAAATAATGACGTCATATGACCTTTTGATCGTCTAACCTTTGGCCTCATCGTGAACAAAATGGTGGGAATATCATTCATATATCCGATATTCTGTCTCATCTTGGTCGTAGCTACAATATCGTCGACATTATCAGCATCGACTGTGTATAATCATTCTGATCACGTGGCACCTTCATCAAATCTAAGTTCTCGGAGTCATAACTCTACAGCGTCTCATGGAAACACCAGCCATAACGAGGCCCACCATCACGTCGAGGTTTTTGAAATTCGCTACCATGACATTCGGGAACCGTTTCTGTTCACTCTGGTTGTTTTGGTAGCTGCAATAAGTAAAATAGGTAAGTTATCAAATATAAACACGCTGGTGTATTATTTTTCAGTTTAGTTTTCCAGAAATTGAACAAGAAAAAAATTTAAACTTGGAAGGTAAATTCTTAAACTGCAACGAGCTGATACTCGTGGTCTTGTGAGGGGGCCTAAAATGCGTCACAATGGGTATTTTCAGTTTTAGCCAACTTATAAATTCGCTAGTCCAACCCTATCCAAGATTTGTAAGAATATTTTGAATATAATATCATATGCAGCCGACCATAAAAATCAGAGAATACCAAAGCGTCAACAAATCCATAATCCAAACTGAAAATCTATAAAACTAAAAGCAAAATATGAACAAATGAAAGATTTACAGAAAGAGAGAGCGTCTTCTGTTTCATCGACAACACCCTCCATGTAAATCTTGGTCACATCCAAGTAAACATCACGTTCTCAAAATGAGAACCGAGTATCATGGTCAATCACAACAAGTAAACGCACTAATGAACATACTCAAAAACACCTATCTTCATATCACACAAAGATTCAGAGTATTTATCGAGGAGATCAAGATGGCGCCCATAAAACATGCCCCTATTCTTCATCATTAAAGTATAGGCCACAAAATGACCCAATTTTGCTCTTCCTTTTAATTAAAGTATAATGTCATCATTGTACGCGAACCTGTCGTTTAAATGGCGAGCTCGATTTCATCTTTGATTACATCTCTTGTTTGTAGGTTTTCACTATGCCAACAAACTCTCGTCTATTGTTCCCGAATCGTGGTAAGTATATTTTGTTATAAGTTGATATATGACATATGCTTTACTAACGCTTCTGACTTAAAGACATGATCGCCATTATTAAGTTCGGAAATCAGACACTTGTGGGCATCGTATATACACATGTATATGTTGTAGTCGTTGCATTTGGTGCTGTGGTCGAAGTATGTTCATTTGGTCAAAGATTCAGGAGGTCAGATATTTTCCAGGCGCTCAGTGTACGCCCCTGTTCCTGTCGGTCTTGACCGCTGGTTGACATTCAGTGTGCGGGAGGTCAGGGACCGCTGGACTAGACCATGCTTTACGTACAGTGTGGTCACACAGCTCGGCCGGTTCTGGGTAGAAAGTTTCTCCTATACCACGGCTTTGGCAAGCGGTCGCTTGATTTTCGAAAGAGTCTTAAATACTGCAAACCACACGATATTGAAAAAAAAATACATGTGGAATTGATATCAGATTGTAGCATCAAAGTTCAGATTGGTTTGAGTTGTCTGGTTTGATTGTTGCTACGACCTTTTATCATCTCGTTTAGACAGGTCATTTATAGACGGCATCAAGTTGTATGCTATATGTGAGTGTACAAATGTAGGCCTACATGTATGTTGTGAGTGCGAATATATTTGAGAGACTGCAATTTGTTTGTGTAAGGCTTTTTGCGATGGTCTTTATTTTGTTACCAATTTAAAGTGCTTTCACAATAAAGTACACTGCCAAAGACCTTCCGCAGAACAACCCACTCTGTAACATTATACTGACAACGGTTGAATCAGTCGTTCCACTCCAAAACTGCTGCAGCTCAACTCAAGAAGCTACCATTTTTTAGACTCTCTTAGGTCTCGGCAAGAGGACAGAACCCACAGCCTTCCTCACAGTCCGGACGTTCGACTAAAGGCCAAAAATTGGGAAGTGTGAAAGGAGACAATAGGAAGGAGAAAGTTGTAAAGAAAGAAAAAAGAAAAATATAGGATCGCAAACGAGACAGAAGTATTGATAATTGGTTTTAAGAAATCAGATTTTAGCGGTAAATACAGTTATTATGTGGGTTTGATACGTTATTCATGGATCTCTGATGATTGTCTTTCTGTCCGCTTTAATAACAACATTAATGAACTGTAGTGTTCATGATAGCACAACCTTTGCGTAGCATACTCGTGAGATATGTAATGCGAGTCAAAAACTATTTGTTGTTCCCGTCGAATATGTTTAAAGTGTCCTTTGTACGGCCGATAAATGAAACTTTCAACTCTAAATGCTATTTCTGTTTTCAGCCTTCTCTGTATCGTCGGAACATTATTTGGTGCCGTTATATTGTAAGTAAACATTTGTCATTATTTGTTAAAAGACAATCGAATTAATTATCCGCATTTGTATTAACCATGTAAAAAATCAGGGAATGCCAATCGTCAACAAAACTACAATCCAAACTCAATATCAACGTGACTACGGCCTACACGAGGGCACTGGAAACATTACAACATAATAATATCAGGTGTTGCGGAAGAGTAAGCGTCTTCTACTTCATCGAAGACACCCGCCATGTAATCTAGGTCACATCCAAATGACGGGCATGTCCTCAAAAATCGGAGGCATTTTTAAAACATAATAACGAAACTATTGAAAAATGTCCGCCCTCATATTACACAAGTAGACGGACTATTTCTTATGAGATAATGATGGCGATCATATAGTATACACGTCAGTATTGTGTCATGGGTACACAAGTTAACCATTTCCTTACCCGTTAAATTAATTACATGCCCTTGCCGATGTTTGTAACAGCTGTTCCATACATAAAGTGGCTACTTTAATATTGTTTTTAATTTAACATGGGATAATCTGTTATCGCAGATTGCTCACGAAACAACTGTGAAAAGAATATCAAAATATTATTTATAGAATAGTCTATCTTTTACCTTACCTGTACAATTGTTTCTCTGTCAATTCGTTATTTCCTGATTACAATTTTAGCACTTTCCTACTGCTCCGCGTCATGCCGGCCGCCATGACACTATATTGTTTTATCGACGGTAGTTCTCCCTAGTGTTTCAAACACGTGGAAGACCATACCAGTCGAATTATGTAACAGGGAAACATTTTCAAAAACCAAAATTTGAGTTTTAAATAATCATTCTTCAGAAAATTCACATTTTGATATAAATAATAAGTTTTAGTATTTTTCATTCAACGGAAGTGAAATCAGAACTTCCATATTAAGTCAACATTTTTCACATGTAAAGTTCTCTGTTTAAAACACTGCATTGCCTTTCATTACATTCTTTTTATGGAAATCGTATACATGTATCATATCACTTCACTAAACCACAATATTTTCCATTTTTTTATGAAAAAAGAAAATCTAAAATATTCCCTTTCATAACGTTTTATTTATAACACAACAAAAAAAACTCGCTTTACTGGGGCTCTGAACGCTACAGGTAAGGTTTTAAAGATGCATATAAAAATGGGCTTAAACAAATGCTTGATTTTACGGGAATATATCATTTTTAATTTGTGATAAAATTACCCGTTTGAAGCGCAAAGTATATTTTTCTTGGTCAAAGCGTTTTTTTGGTGTGTTGGCATTAGGCAGACGTTACCTGGTGAGAAATCACGCGAGAGTTTACGAGGTATTTACAAGAAGGCAAAGGCGTCGGAAACTCCATGTCGTCGATAACGTAATGCCCGACCATATATGACGTTTATGAATAGTGTAGATAATGTCCCCATTGTCATTTGAGGGGGTGACATTAACGTTGATGTGACGTAGATGATGCTGAAGATGCTAAACCCCTCTGAAACACCTGGTCCTTTTTCCTCTACTTGGTTAAATGTATTTTACTCTCTTTTTTATATTCTGGTTGGTTTATAATTTGACTGATGCTTCAATATCCTCTGATATTTTTTTATATTTTACTTCGTAGCTTGACAGGATCTGGTGAAGATTTACGAGCATTCTTCACCCCAGACACGTTCTTTAACTACCTACTACCTCCGTGAGTATTGTAAAGGTTACTGTATCTAAGATTTGAATTATTGTGATTGACGACAAGAAAACCTGTTTAACGTAAACTGTTTGGAAAATACATTTCTATCTTAAATAAATTTGATTGAATATATTCATATCCTCAATCCGTCTTTGTTACACTGTATACCGATTCGCTTAGAATTGTGTCGCGTGATGTATTGTATTCATAGTCACATTAACGACACAATTCTCAAACAAACTACTTTAAACGTACATATTTCGCGATTAGCTTATTTTAGCGGTATCGCACTGAAAACAATCTGCCAAAATATGACTGCGCTAATTACAGTTTCTGGATGTTGCTTTCTGCAGAAAGTGTATTGTATGTGTGCCAGTTATGTTTGCGCTTAAATTGGAGTGTGCCAAACTAAAGTCGTTCACAGTATAAAATGACAATACCTTTCTAAATATTGTACCATACATTACATGTACAATTTATTTGTAAAACATACTACACATATAGTGTAATACATATTGAGATATGGTATGAATAATCTTCAATATGCAATAGTGATATCAGCTGATCCGTATTGATATTGATCAGTATCCCCCACAAGATTTAATCAAATATAAAATAAATGTTTGCTGGCTAATTAAGCATAACTTCCAGAGACTATCGTTGCGCAATATCTAGTCCTAAATTGTATGATTATTTTTTTCTTTTTTTTTTCAGAATTATCTTAGAATCCGCCTTTTGTCTGTATGACAGAGCATTCACTGACAATATCGGGACCATCCTCATCTTTGCTGTGTTTGTAAGTAATTCTTCACTGAAAGTATCGGGACCATCCTCATCTTTGCTGTGTTTGTAAGTAATTCTTCACTGACAATATCGGGACCATCCTCATTTTAGCTGTGTTTGTAAGTAATTCCTAACTGACAGTATCGGGACCATCCTCATTTTAGCTGTGTTTTAAGTAATTCCTAACTGACAGTATCGGGACCATCCTCATTTTTGCGGTGTTTGTAATTAATTCTTCAACGTTTGAAAAGGGAATCTTCAAATTTGATTCTACTTCTAAATATTCCACAGAAAAGGTTGATCCAAGGACAGAACAGAACAGTTCAGTATGAATCAAACACTTAAATTAATTTCCTTTCTCTTTTTTTCTTTCCTCGTGAAGTTTTAAGTGAAGGAGTTGACTTATAGTGTATACAATTTCCATTATTTTGTGTGATGTGCAGTTATGAGTACAATTGTATTCGCAATCATGATATTTTTTTCATGGCTTTTTATTTCGTTTGCCATTCATATTTTGTTTCATTTCTTTACCTTAAGGGAACCATAGCAGCATGCAGTCTTGTTGGTAAGTACATGACGTTTTATGATGAACTATGATTTTTCAATGTTACTATTTAAGCAATGAATGTTTTAGCAAATGTTATATGTAAGTTTGTCAATGCGTGTTATAGGACTGTACCAATATTTGCTAAACTGTTCATTACTTATATATACATTTTGATAGAATCATCGCGCTTTATTTAGTTTCTTCGGACCAATTTTGAACAGCAAATCAAGTGTAGTCAACAATGAAATTGCTGACGTCACAGTAGCAACTGCTGTTATAGTCTGAAGCACTGGGTGTTATAGGCGTATGGCAGCAACTGCCTTTTAGCATTGTGTCAATGGAAAATTGCAGAGCAAATGTAAATATTTTCCTACGGCTCTTTCTCAAAGATACAGATCTTCAGATACTGTAATCGATAGGGTGTTGATAGGCAGATAGCACTATATGATTAGTTGATACGTTGTCGTGTTGATAAGTATGATGGTACACGGCTGTCGATGTTTGGTCTACAAATCACTGAACAAGGCTGTCACTGACTCTCGCTAATTGGTCAATATACGCCTCTCATCAAAATGTTTGTGATGTGTTTTCAGGGCTATCGCTGATTGGTCTACAGTCGGCCACTGTTATGGAATATGTCGGCGATCCTGTACAACTCTTGGTATTCAGCGCCCTAATTGTTGCTGTAGATCCCGTTGCTGTAAGTGATGGTCTTCAGAAAAATTGTAATTATATAAATTTTAAGAAGACGTCAATACTGGGTTATGAATATATTCACATTAAGTGTTTGTTTGAATAGAATTCCCTATAAAGAAATTTCCAAATAATTTCCTCCATACCATAATTTGCTCAATTTGCTCCATTTGCTAATAACTTTCTTTAATAAAATCAAAGTGCTGACGGGTATGTCATGTGTTTCAGGTGCTAGCTGTGTTCAATGAAGTAGGAGTTAACAGAGTGTTGTATTTCCTCGTGTTTGGAGAGTCGCTGCTAAATGGTGAGTCGCTGCTTAATGGTGAGTCACTGCTCAATAATGAGTCACTCCTCAATGATGAGTCATTGATTAATGGTGATTCACCGCTCAATGGTGAGTAACTGCTCAATGATGAGTCATTGATTAATGGTGATTCACTGCTCAATGATGAATCACTGATTAATGGTTAGTCACTGCTTAATGATGAGTCATTGCTCAATGTTGAGTCACTGAATAATGGTGAGTTACTGATTAATTACGAGTCACTGATTAATGGTTAGTCACTACTTAATAGTGAGCCATTGATTAGTGGTGAGTCACTGCTTAATGGAGAGTCGCTGCTTAATGGAGAGTCATTGCTTAATGGTGAGTCACTGCTTAATGGTGAGTCATTGCTCAATGAAGAATCACTGATTAATGTTGAGTCATTTATTAATTGCGAGTCACTGCTTAATGGTGAGTCGCTGATTAACGGTGAGTCGCTGCTTAATGATGAGTCATAGAAGTGCCACTTCTTGTAAATAATTTCACAAATGTGTGTTGATTATGAGTTTGTGCCATTGATAATTTGGTTAAGAGTTGTAAACATGACAGTGCAGTTTTATTAAACAACTAGTAGACTTTTTTTTATTTAATTCGTACATTGTTGAATAGTATGACTACAAACATGTATCTGTTGATTTTGTTTGTTAAAGTTTCGAAAATTATCTCACAACAGTTAGAAACGATTTATTATGTAAGCGGTATCATCATCAACATTGTTTTAAGCAATTTATATATTTCTTGTGGTTGTGTATGACAACAAATCCCAACTTCATTTGCCGTTTACCCTTATTACACAGGGTTCGTGAGATGCAGATTAATGAAAAATATGGTCGCAATCTTTGTCTTATTTAGAAATAGTTTGTATCCTAGTGTGATATTAAGATAGACGTTTTTTATTTACGCTCATAAGTGTGCTTACCTTCGATTGCGAATGATGACTCGGTTCTCATTTTGAAGATGTGATGCTTACTTGGATGTGACCAATATTAACATGGCGGGTGTTTTCGATGAAGCAGAAGACGCTTACTCTTCCGGAACGCATGGTCATATTTTCTTGTTCTTGCAAGGGTCTCCATGTAAATCTTTCATTTTTTAATATTTTTCCCCTTGTTTATTCGATTCGATTATGGTTGTGTCGATGCTTCGATGCGGTATTCTCTGATTTATCTCATTTTATCATCTTAATATTTGATTATTTTATTGGTTTGTGATTTGGTCCCCAGATGGAGTTACTGTTGTGCTGTACAATGTCCTACAAGCCTACAATCTGATCCTGAAGGAAAGAGCTCTCAATTTAGAGGATGTAAGTTATCTGGTTACGTCCCAGGTGTTAGATGATACTACAATCAGGGTAGGGGTTCTGGTCGGCCGGGTCCACGTCTACTGGGTCGAATTTGTTTAGCAACACCATGTTATAACACCATATATAATGTAAGACTCTTTCATGACCAGGGATGTAAGATAGGGAAATTCCACCCGAGAGGCTTTAAAATTTGGTAAAACCTGAGGATTTGCCGAGGGTTAGCAAAATTAAAAAATCCCGAGGGTGGAATTTCCCTTTTTAACACCCCTACCTGAATAAGCTCAAAAACTGCGTTTTGACTGGCTACCAATTTGAAAATATCAGCTTTTCCCTCGAGCCTTGTTTTGCTAAATTATATCAGTCAATGAGATTAATCATACCCCATATATGCAAACACCGTTTGCACATGCAGAATATAAACACATCTCAGCTTTCAAACGTTTACAGTTAAATTTCCATGATGTTTTTTGGAATTGAAATTGTAATAAAACAAGTGAAAAATAAGGTTTAATATTTTGTACATTTTACTTGTGTCGTTATTCCTTTTGAAATATGATTGCTTTTGAAATCAAAGATCCTGCTTGGCGTTTTGAAGTTTGTCGTTGTATGCTTTGGAGGCCTGGCAGTCGGACTGATCGTGGGAGTGTTGTGTTCACTGTTGACGAAATACACAAACACCACAAAAGGTATCTATTTTAACAGTGAAAAACGTTGTTACTTTGTGGTGAATTTATTATCTTTCTGAAGTATAACCAGGAACACCCCTAATACAGTACGTCACATACAAAATGTACTGAAGCATTAAAAATGGTTTGTTATATAATGGACTAGTACACAATTGATCTCCATTTATTATTTATTTCAATTAAAGGTACTACAATTAATGGAATTGCACGAATTTATCTATAATTATATTTTGAAAGAGGACTTAATGTTACAGTTAATAATAAGTCATGTTATGTTAAAATGATTTTGTTGGTTTTTTCACCTTGTATGATTTTTTTCTTCCATAGTGATAGAACCCGTGGTTATATTCGGAATGGCCTATACAGCGTTTCTAGCGGCGGAGATGTTTCATTTTTCTGGGATCATCAGGTAAGATATGCAAGAAATTTCTTATTAGTTCCTTACCAGCGAAGCCAGAGGGGACTATTAGCTTACCTGCCGTCCGTCTGTCTGTCTGTCATCTTTTTGGAGTATCCGTGTATTATCCCTGCAACGTGTCCACACATTGAACTGAAAATTGGTATACAGATACATCATGGGGACATCTAGGTCAAGTCCATGTAATTTGTTTGTTGAATCATTGCATCTTAATAGCTGGGGTCGGTAGGGGACATGTATTGCTTCAGTAATATTCAATATGCTTGATTTTATTTTTTTCTTTCTTGGTGTCATCTTTGTCTTGTAAGTAAATCCTCTTGTTTAAGGATATATAAGTTTTACCACGATCTCTTTCTCATTATTGGCATTTATAATTTTTGTTACAATGTAATTGGTTGCAAAATTCTCTTTCTCATTTGACGTATTAATGGCTTCAATTTGATTGGTTCCTACGTCCTCGTTCTCATTTGATATGTATTAATTACTTCAATTCGATTGGCTGCTAAGTCCTCTTTCTCATTTGACATGTATTAATTGCTACAATTTGATTGGTTCCTACATCCTCTCTCTCATTTGACATGCATTTATTGCTGCAATTTGATTTGTTCCTACGTCCTCATTTTCATTAATTGCTACAGTTTGATTGGTTGCGGCCTGGTACAAATGGCGTACTCACTTCCGAATCTCACCAATAAATCACAGATCACCGTCAAGTTCTTCTCACGTGTTCTCAGGTAAGTATCGAACGAATTAACATAAAAACGCTAAATATCTCGTTTTGTGATGACGTACTATGTCGATATTAATGACGTACTATGTCGATAACAATGCTGTTTTGATTTATCAGAATGTTTGAAATACTACATCTTTATACACCTGATCCTGTTTTATTCATACTTCAAAATGGATAAAACTATTTCTGAGTTATTTTGTTTCCAAAAATAATTTGCCTTACTATTTTCAATCCCAAAGATAAATTTCATTCAAGCATTAGGCCTACTGTTATGGTTTTGGGGTGTGGAGGAAACCTGGGAATTTTAATTTCTTTCTCTCTAGTACAGCATACATAGGATAAGCCTATTTTAAATATGTATAATTTCGAGTGACGAATCATCAGAAATCTAGATTTTACTATTTTTTCCATGAAAACTTGATCAGTGACTGAATTTTCCTATTTCGTCTATATTTTTTCACATCGACTTGATTTGATATCTAACTTTGGAGAAGATGGGTCGTTTGGGTAGGAAGACTTTGCTGAAGAGGGGAAAGAAGTGTAGTTGAATAAGACCGGATAAAGTAGCTCCATTAAAACACTTGTTTAGATTTGGGTGTCCAGTGTCGAATTCTGGACCAATATTAACGGTTTCTGTTCAAGTAACGAATTCAGGGTCATCGATATATAACATATCTATAGATATTTTCCCCTTAACCTCTTCTTGATGTCTCAATAGTCTCTAATAAGAACCTTTTTGATTATTGAAATACCTCCCTATATTCTATTTTTTTGTGATGTTATTCACGACCGCCATTTCAAAGTCAATTACAGAATTAATGTGTACGCTATGAAAGAGCCATATCCAGTCAAACAAATGTCCCAATCGTGTGCTATAGACCCTTGAAAGTACAGCAAAATTATTGTTTCCTGGTTTCATGTATTGTGTAACTTCAAATTGTCCCATGCTGCATTTTGCCACAAAGTCACTTTATTCAAGAATCTCTTATCATGTACAGCTTATGTTTGAATATATTAAGAAAGTCCATGTGATGACAAACACTTTGGTATACTACATGACTATTTTTGTGCCATACTTTATTATTTGCTGTAGTGTGAGATGACTGAGATAACTGTTTATGGTGATTGTTTTATCAACAGTACGACGAGCGAGATCATCATCTTCCTGTTCCTCGGGTTAATGGTGGTACGCCCTCTAAGCTGGAGCACTGCTTTAACACTTTGGACAGTGTTACTAATCACAGCCTATAGATTCTTAGGTAAAGTACAAACATTTCACAAACTATATAGATGTAATTATACTTATCATAGCCTATAGATCATTAGGTAAAGTCGTTTTTGAGTATGCTTATTAGTGGGTTGTGATTGACAATGAATGATGACTCTCATTTTGAGAATTGATGCTTACTTGGAGGTGATCAAGATTTACATGGCGGGTGTCGTCGGTGAAGCAGAAGACGCTTACTCTTCCCGAACACCTGGTCTTATTCTCTTGTGCTTTTACGAGAGTCTCCATGTAAATCTTTCCTTTGTTCCTATGCCTCGAGTTTAATCGATTTTAAGTTCGGATTATACTTTTGTTGATGCTTTGGTATTCTCTAATTGTTTTTTTTTATAGAAAAATTTCGAACAATATGACAAATTTCTTTATTTTCTTTCAGTTGTGTTTTCCGTTTCTTCTCTTATCAATCGCTTTGACAGACACAGTGTAAGAAAAATTCCCTTTGATGAAATGTTTATCATGGTAAGTACTGTACTGTCCTTATTGTTATACCCTGCAACGAACACCGAGGGTATACTGGAATTACCCTGTCTGTCCGTCCGTCAGTCCTACATAACTACCAGTTTGGGAGGACGTCCGTCTATTTCCCCAAGTTACGAATTTCGAGCAAGCGTCTTTAGACTATTGTCAAACATTGTATTACGTGCTGATTATTATAACGAAAAGTCTTGTTCCACATGCATTTCATGGTGTCAAATGCAGAATATATTTTATAAACATTTCAAATGTTGCCTTGTGTTTGCCTAGTTTCTCAGGAGGCTTGCCAGCCATTTACCATCTGTACTTAGGTGGTAATTATTGCTAAGATAATTCTTATCGGATTAAAAATCCATTTTATGGAGTCAAATTTTGAATTACCTTTTTGGAAAATAATCATATTTTGGCATTTGGAATATTATGTCATTAGCATGCATTTATTTATAACATTAAATTAGAAAATCCAAAAAAGCGGTATGCTCAAACAATAATACCCTAGTGATTTAAAAGTATACATTGTTATCAAGGGTAAGGGTGTCAACAGATGGTAGACATCGTATTTATATAATATACAGCAAATATTGTAAATCGGATTACATCACACAGGATACAGTAACAGTATATTTCACATTCTCCACGTTATACATTGATTATTGATGGTTATCATGAAAATTAAAATAGCATCGTTTAAACTACGAATTAAAATCCTTGCAAATGGAAAACAGGAAAAATTGTAAGCGAAATCAATTCATTTATTTAACGCACAAATATAGAGAAAAATATTACAGTGTATAACCATGTGTCACAGTGTAAACTTAGACCGTACTTAATTTGTGTACAGACTATGGCGGTATCTGAGGGAATATTACAGAGTATAACCATGTGTTACTATTTAAACTTAGACTGTACTTACGTTTGTATACATAGCTATGGCGGTATCCGAGGGAATATTACAGGGTATAACCATGTGTTACTGTATAAACTTAGACCGTACTTACATTTGTATACATAGCTATGGCGGTATCTGAGGGAATATTACAGGGTATAACCATGTGTTACTGTATAAACTTAGACCGGACTTCCATTTGTTAACAGAGCTATGGCGGTATCCGCCGGGGGAATATTACAGAGTATAACCGTGTGTTACTGTATAAACTTAGACCGGACTTCTATTTGTATACAGAGTTATGGCGGTATCCGAGGGAATATTACAGTGTATAACTATGTGTTACTGTATAAACTTAGACCGGACTTCTATTTGTATACAGAGTTATGGCGGTATCCGAGGGAATATTACAGTGTATAACTATGTGTTACTGTATAAACTTAGACCGGACTTCCATTTGTATACAGAGCTATGGCGGTATCCGAGGTGCGGTATGTTTCTCGCTGGTCGCACTACTAGACAAGGAGGCCTTCCCCATGAAAGATACGTTCGTAACTTCAACTCTCTTCGTCATCTTTTTCACCGTTTTTATTCAGGTATGTCTTATGAATAAAAACGCCTTCGTCATTTCCTCGATTACGTGGATGTTTTCTGAGTATGCCTTTCTATAATTGTGTTTTTTATATATTTTTATCATCAATAGGGAGCAACTATAAGGCCATTCGTCACGCTGTTAAGAGTCAAACTTGCATCAAAATCCGTCGAGGCATCTCTAGTAGAGGAACTAATGAGCCATGTAAGTTTTGTATCGACATATACAGACGTGTTTGATAGGTATACGTCACACTGATTTGAGAAACCGTTATAGATATAATCATGAATTATAACTGTTACAGTTTTTTTAAAACTGTAAAATATTAGTTTATTGCTTAAATAGTTCAACTAACGCATATTGAATCAGCTCAAATTATAAATGGAACACAATACCACGAAATGGTTAGTAAAATCAAAAATCAGTAGTTGGACAGTTATTTACCCCGGTCTTCCGAATTTCTGTTCCATAAGTTTGTTTGTCAAAAAGCAATGTAATGCCGCGAACACCAGGATAGGTATGTACAGATCTGAAAAAAAGAAATTCAGAACGCAAAGTTGAGAAATGCCAACTTCGTGATGTAGAACTCGCTTTTAATGGCGGGCGCACACACAACTCGATGGTGTCGTTGGATTTTCAAACTCGTCAAAGCACCGTTGATGAAGTTCTGTATTACCATAACGGAGTACAACAAGGAAAGCCACTATCTTGTCTTCTGCTTTATTCTGACCAATAGTGGCAATACAGTTCATATTAAAATGTTCCATACCATATATTTATTTAACATTTGATAAACGTTTTTGTTTGCGTCTATTGTTTGATTATAAAACCAACCTATTTACCGGTCACTTGATCGGAAGATTTTTTTAGCATTCATATGGTTCGACAATCATTTTTAATTAGTCTATCATATATTTAAGTTACTTGTGGGATTATGGTTGTGCATTATCTATCAAACCTATTCACAGGTGAACGACCACGTGATGGCGGGTATAGAGGAGATAATAGGAAATGAAGGCAGGAACTCGATGAGGGTAAGAAACAGCAGCAATATACAGTGGGGAGGGGATAAACACGCAGTTTGAAATCAAAGTAAATTAAACAATATCACAATAGTTACAATGGTTAATGGTTTTGAATCTAAAAGCTTGTAAGCAGAATAGACGGTAAGTTTCTTCTGCTCTATCGATAAATATGACATGTTACATGTATATTAGATAAGAAATTAACTTTGGCATTGACAAGAAATGCATATTGGCCCAACACTGAGGTATGACTTTTCACTCCCGAGGTAATTATTATGACTCACCCCGAGGTATCATGTTTGGCCCCCGCCCCCTCCAGAAGGTATCACTTCTCGCCTTCGAGGGTAGCATGCCTTGTCCGCCCTTGCGAAGGTTTCATTTATCATCCTGGGGGTAAATTGTCCAAAACCCGGCGGCTACATATCCCATCCCGAGGGTTTCATGCCTCAACCCGAGGGTATCACGTCTCGTATCATGTGTTGCCCCGAGGGTATATTGGTCCTATCCCCGTGAGTATCATGTCTCACCACCGAGAGGATAAAGTATTCTAGTCATCACGCATGCTTTTACCGTGTGGTTATTCCTCATTGGTAAAACGTATGCGAACAAGAGAGTAGTTTTCCTCGTTATCATTAATAATTTATCTTGCAAAATGTGTATGCAGCAATTGTATCAGTTGGTAGCACCAAAATATGAGGTTACTTTAGTATGTCATATTTTTTATCAATATTGGAACATAGTATCGTTGTCATTCAACAGTTTTCAAATTGACAGGAGTGGTTTTACCATTGGGATGAGAAGTATATCCGCTCTATACTGCTGAGGGACCACGAGTTGAACGAAGTACAGTACGAGATTCTCCAGTGTTATGAAAAGCTTGTCATGAAGTAAGTTTCAGTAGCTTTGGTTTCTCCTCAGTTTTGTTTGTGTTGACTGTTACATCCAACTACACCATTCTTGTTGACTTACTTTCATGATTGCGTGTCTATATGGCGTCGTCTTTACATGTCGAGTAAAGTCAAATCAAAACTATTTACGTCTCACAAACGAGTCAGACTTCTTAAAAATGTTTGTATAGAAAAACTCCACTGAGTCACTCTGCAGGTAACGCCACATATTCTACAGGAAAACACGATTTTTCGAAGATAAAACATGTTTTATATGGACGAAACTGAAGTAAAAGACCCAATATACGCATCTTCGGGGAATTCTTCGTGATTCTGAAAAATTCTGACAAAAATCCAGTTGATAACCAAGCAAAAATAAGGCTAATTAAGGATCGTCACTTTTTGCGTTGTCTGATATTTGAGGTTATACGATATAACATGAAAAAGTTTAACATTGCGGGAATAGGCAAAATTAAATTATAACGATGTAAACCTAAGCGGTAACTCCCAAGAAACTTACAAATATTTCAAAATTATATAGGTGTTGACCACTAAAACAACAAGCAGAGTTTAGACGACAGTTCAAAATGGATGCATATTTACAAATACTGATTTTCAACTTGAATAATGCTAATATCAGTCAATTTCAACTAAATCTAAAAATAGGTTTGTATAATAAGTTATTAGTCTTGATTTCACTTAATTTTTTGCCGAAAGATACATATATTGGGCTTTTAAATACGATTTCATAGAAAACAGAAAAATTAAACAATACAAACGAACAAGTAGTATTAATAATCAAGTTGATGCGTTACTGTTGTGTGCCGTTGTTGTTTAAATCTCAACCGTGATTCTTCTTGACAACTTTTTTCTGTATAGTTTCAAAATGATGAGATACATTTCGTTATATCACGTGTTCAAATGCATCTAATCAGACATATTGCTATTGTTGATGGTGTGTAGTGACATGAATAATACCTACAATGTAACTGAGGTATTTTTGTACTTTATGATTGTGGTACACGATTTGAAATTATACATAACTAGTTAAATTTTACTTCAAACTTCATAAGTTAAAGAGGTTTTACGCATCTGGCACTTCTGCTTCTACATTTGTTTAGACATTTTGGATTCCTACCTTTTGGCCCCTAGCTTCACACGAAACAGCTGTATGATGCATTTCAATTCATTTTTTCGGCAGTACATGTATCTATTACTAAATTTAAGAGGTGCAGCATATATGTGTGTTACGTCATCTTTATGAGAAAGACAGCATTGAGAAAAGTATCTTTACTTAACTGATATCTTTTAGAATATTAATAATATTTGAGTTCATTTTTTTTTTTCATCCTTTTATTTTTTTTTATCAGGGAGCATTATAAAAATCTACACATGAGTGGGGCAAAGAATTTACCCAAGGCAGCAGACACACTGTATGTATAAAATCTAACAGGGTTCTGTAGGACTTCTTTTCATAACAAAATGTAGAATTTATGTTACATTTAATATAAACCAATATACCAATACAAGATCGAATAACTGTGATGATATTTGCCCCAATATGGGTCATATCCGTATTTTTGTTGACAGTCCAGACGATAGATGTAATATATTCTAAAACGTTTTTTTGGAATCTGTGAACAGGTGTGATAGATGAGATAAATTTCACGGATTTTGTGACATAAAATGAATGGATATTTTAAATGTATTTGATTCTAGGAGGAACGTGGACAGTTCGGCAATCATTATGCAAATACGGAGAAACAGTGTCTTGCCTGTTGACGTTTTACATGAAGTGGACGAGGACGAAACAGAATCCGGTAGGTAGCCAGTAATTTAAATCTTGTCAAGCGTTCAAAAGACAAAAAGGAAACAGCATTTGGCTGCAAGTCTTTTCTATATTTTACCAAAATAATGACTAAAGCATGTTTTAAGGCGTCGACACGCACAAAGGCCATGCTTGAGCAAGATTCCATGGTTACAATGTATGGTGACCGTCCAAACCTTATACACATTCTTATGTTATATCCCAACATCTTATCTTGGCTAGTCCCTATCAAGTTCCTACTGATATCATACATCCAACCAACTTATCGAATACGGCGTCTAAATTACGTCGTGTTATCACTGTAAAAGCTTGCATATGTATGTTACTCGCCTGTAATTTAGTTGTTATTCACATTGCAATTTGATCATGTACTTAAACTAAAAGTATTTTAATGCTCAAACAAATCATTGGTCAATTACAATAACAACAGCAGTGATTACATCAGCAGTGATTACGTCAAAAGAGATGTTCGCCGCCCAACTTTATTGCTTTAGTTTTCATTTTTTGAAGTAATGTTCACCGGAACTGTTTCTTTATATTTCAAATGACACAACAGATTGAATGAATCCTGAATCTATGTTTTGATGACCTATTTTGCAGATGACACAAGTGTCAAATTCACGCTAGATCCGGCCCCGTCGTCACCTATGGAGTTACGAAAATTTTTAGATAAAAATGCACAGCAAAGACGACCCAGTGTCACGGTAAATACAGAGCAAATCAACTGTCATTACATATTATTAGTGTAACATCTAATCTCTGTTACAATGAAAATCATGATTTTCTTCATCAAAAAAGACGTTAGATAGCCTCAAGTTAGTTTGGAGTTTGAAATACGGGATTTAGGTTTTCATAATGGATACATTTGAATTCGTTATCTCTACTCATTTGAATTTAATTATTAGACTTCAGATTCCAGACACAGTTTCGTGGACATTATAACGAAGAAGAATTTTTTAAGGAATGACCACAATTTTTTGGGGGGTTATACGGTATAAACCGAAAAAATGTGTGAACTTTGCATAAATCTGCGAAGCGGTTCATGCAAAAAAGTGCACACAGTTTATTCAGTATATACCGTATATCCCTCAAACAATTGTGGTCATTCCTTATAATTTCATTTCTAAAGATACAGTTCTAAAACATAGGTGTTATACAATGACTTGGTAATAATTATGACAAAAAGGCACAACCATGTGCATAACTTTCAGCGCTAAACAACTTTAACCAATCAAAAGTTTTATTAAAAAATACCGCGCCAAACATGGCGGTATATGACGTCATCACTTTTTGCATTGTCTGATTTTTTAGGTTATACGATATAACCTGAAAAAAATAACATTGCGGGAATAGGCAAAATTAAATTGTATTAAAATCAACTTTTGTTTTTCTAACGTGAATCAATCCTATGTATCAACGTCATGATATTTCCTTTTTATTTTTATTTTATTTTACCAGCAAAACATTTATGGGTTTCCAAGGTCCTCTGGCTTGAAGATTGAGGACAGGCGGAAAGTTCGACGTTCAAGTATAACTATGCTTGAACAACAATGGGCAAACAAAAGACAAACAAACAAAAGACTACAAAGTATGGCCTTCATGAGAAATAGATGGGAGCGACCCAAGTCGTGGTCCGAGGAGGACGCTGATATTGCTCAACAACGGGGAAGTGAGGAGAACGTACCGGAACAGCGCCGTCGCGCAATGACGGTCGGTGTTGACGCAACTTCCGCTCGGAGTACTCGCAAACGCCTGTCAGGTTTGAGGAACAATATCATTTTGGAATCATTAGACGAACAAGTTACTAGCGAGTCAACTAATATTTCGGAAGCCGATCCTCTCTTAGCTTCTGAAAGATTACAAGAAATGAGAAAAGATGATTTACGGAATGACGTCACAAGTGTTGATTCCAGTAGGTTCGAACAAAGTATATCACCGCCGACTGATATCGATGGTCTGCCGAATCGTGAGGGAAAAAGATCGAGGTCTACTGAATCACATGTCTCACTTAAACGTCAAAACGCATTATTTGAAAAAGAAAACCTACTGGTAAATGATTCTAGCTTCATTGAAGATGAAACAAATCCATGATAAATGCACCATCGATAGCGATTTTTGAATAGTTTATTGTGACTGGCAGATTAAAAATTAAGAAACGGTCATGGTAAAGATCGAACTTGTAATGTTCAGAGTAACATGAATTCACATTTCTCCTAAAACAATCTTTTAATTTTTGACCATTTAGCTGCAAATATCCTTGAAAAATAGAGCTAGGTCGAGGGCTGATATGGGATGCAATATGAGTTTTATCATGTTGTATTCTCTATTTCTCATTCTCATTTCTAAGTGTATAATTAGAATGCGGTGGCCTCTCGATTTTATCCACGTGCTCGCGACGAGAAAATTGTTCTCACGACAAACTCTGAAAATACAGTGTGATAATCTATAATTATCTATTTTATTTCTGCTACAATTTGTGTATTTGTGTCGATATCTTTTTAATTCGTCTCATCTCAGGCCAATGATAGTTTTTTCCATGGACATAACAAATGGAAAAAACCAAAGCGTCATCAAAGCCATAATCCGAATTCAAAATAGATTAAAGTTGGAACAGGATATGCATAAATGAAATAGTAATACAGTTTCCATTGAAAAAAAAAACGTGAAAAGAACTAGATAGTATTTTGTAACTGTTATTGTTCCTTTGACTTGAATTATATAGAGAAACCAAAATACATGCATGTCAAGACAGAGCTACTGGGCCTACACGACCTCTAGGCGGATGGTCCGAGAACATATCTACATTGTTATTTTACAATGTTAATTTGTATACTCAGGATAACGTGGATATCATGCTTTTTTAATAGTAAAACTTCTTTCTTGAGTTCAACTCAGCTGAAACGAGTCAGCTCTGTAAAAGATGACGTAACACACACAAGTGCTGCACCTTTTAAATTTAGTAATAGATACAGTATATCGAAAAAAAACTTGTTTCGTCCTCTTAGGACTCTTCATTGATGCTAGAGGCCAAAACGTTGGGATCAAAAATTTTAAACTAATGTAGAAGCAGAAGGGTCAGGTGCGTAAAACCCCCTTAATTATGAATTTCGAAGTAAAGTACTACGAAAATGTGTATATTAAGTACCGTATTACTACTCAAATGAGATTAACTGTGGCTATGGAGGCTCCAGCAAACCTCGGGGACTAAAAACTCCACCAGCAGAGTCTGCCATCCTCTATCATTAAAAATGACGTAACACACACATGCTGCACCTTTTAGATTCAGTAATAGATACAGTATGCCGCAAAAATAAATTAAACTGCATCATACAGCTGTTTCGTCCTCCTAGGACTCTTCATTATTAAATTATCTATTGTAAACGTCTATTCTGCTCGTATACTTGTAAATGAAATGAAATAAAAAACATTAAGAGATATACCTTTTCTTTGTTTTAGCTTAAGAAATGGATAACATTGTAACAAACCACACTGTTTTGACTTAAACATATGTTGTTATTATATGGTATGCTCCCCTTTTATCAAAGAAATATAATTATACAGAAAAATGCCAACTTTTGTTGAAAAAACAACTATAGCTTTTACATGGAACAAGAGTGATACATGTAAGGTGCTTTCTTCATGAAAGTTATATAATAAATGAAGTGTATTTAATTTGACGCCTGTATCTACGGTAGTACGAGCGCAGATGGTAACGAATAGGGTAACATACATCCTCGATACCCTGGGGTTACAATCACCTACGCTCTCTTCGCCCCTGGAATTATCCTTTATAGCCAGGGGTTACAATCACCTTCGCTCTCTTCACCCCTGTGATATTTCATCCTCGATATCCAGGGGTTACAATCACCTACGCTCTCTTCACCCCTGGAATATTTCATCCTCGATACCCAGGGGTTACAATCACCTACGCTCTCTACACCCCTAGAATAATCCTCGATATCCATGGGTTACAATCATCTACGCTCTTTACACTTCTGGAATCATCCTCGATATCCAGGGATTACAATCACCTACGCTCTCTACACCCCTGGAATTATCCTCGATATCCAGGGGTTACAATCACCTACGCTCTTTACACTTCTGGAATCATCCTCGATATCCAGGGGTTACAATCACCTGCGCTCTCTACACCCCTGGAATCATCCTCGATATCCAGGGGTTACAACTAGAGTTTTTATCTCATAACTATACTTGAGCATGTGCCAAATTTCTATGACGTCGACAACAATGCATGTGGGCGGAGCTATGCAAATGATCCGGTTTCGAGACAATTATATGACGTAATCTGCAATATACCTGGGCGGAGTTTATCGTGGCTAACGTAAATTCCATGTTGTTTTATTTATTGAACTGTTCTCATATCTATAAGTTTTAAAGTCTAATCAATGTTCGCAGATGGGACTTTAATGAACACAATAGTTATGAACTACATTGTATTAACAGAAAAATACTGTAAATATAAGGATTAACCTTGTATTTTGTTTAGTTTATGAGACGATAAATCAAATGGAACGATCGGTAAATTCAACGTTAACCATCGTTTTTTTTCAAATTTACTGACTACTCCTTTGGATTTATGATCGTAAACTAAACAAAATAAAAGGTTAAATTCTCAAGTATATTTTACCATTTATTTGCCTTTTTTATTAGAAATATGAACACTTATTGTTTATTTCCACTAATTTAATGCAAACACTACATTTATTGTCTTACCATATTACTTGTAGTTAAGTACATGTATCATCACGGAATGAGATTACACGTATTGTAAGTCCACGGTATCATACATTGTATACAACATAACTATGTACCCTCATCAACCGAGTGAACGTTAGCGACAATGGAGCGAGCAATCCAATCTAAGGGAGATAACCTGTACCGTCTAGGTAACCAACAGTTTTGAAGTTCATGTAACGACGAAGAAAACGCATTACCCCCCTTTCTGTTGGAAGTCAATCGTACTGACTGCTTGTTTCGCCGATAAACACCAGAAAGACAGAGAACTGCTGTATAAAACACTCACGGGTCAAAAGTATTCCGCATTTATTTTTTTCCTATATATATTCTTTGTATTTGCAACCTCTTTTTCAGTAATTTCAGTTTATTTTCCTGGCTTTGTTTACGGACGGATTTCGACAATATTGTGTACAGAAATATCCAAAGTTTCTTCTTACAATATTAATTTAATTTTCTGTTGTGTATTTGTGGAGAAACACAGAATTATCTACACAGCTATTTTCGGTCTGACGCCATTTCTCTAAACGACACTACCAACATAATGTCAAAATGGCGACCAAAAAAATGGATCCTGTAAAAATATTATCTCTAGACGTACTCATTGAAAAACGGTGAAGATAGGATGAGATTAAACAGGAAACAATTCTCTATGACTGTACAAAATTTCATTAAAAATGCTCCATAAATAAGGTCAGGAAAACTAATTGAAAAAAGGTAGGAAATACAAAGAATATATAGCAAGAAAAAATGCGGAAAGACTATACAATGCTATTCATTCAGATTTGGCACACAATTTCCTTTACAAATTGAAATAATAAAAACAAAAAAACAAACAAATCAACATTTAGAGGTACTATCATATGTCCAGGTATGAAATCTAACAGAAATCTCTCATTATCGCATTACACTGCGTAGTCAGTCATGCCGTTACGTTTAAAATTCTTTTAACGTTGAGATTAACAAAGACCAAGAAAAGTTACTGTATATGTATATTGAAAGTTTATGTGAAATTCAAGATGTTTTTCTTAGCGTTATTTCTTGTACTCTTCAATAACAACGATAAAGAACCGTGTTCCTTTCTTGCGTGTCACAAAGGTTTTGTTCAATGTTTCCGTCAAGAGTCAAACCCGGACCTCTGTTTTCCTTGTTTTAAGCTCCAACTAATATAAGCTTCATGAGAGATTTTCTCCCTATACTCCCAGGGTAACATGCATAATGTCTGCATTATCTTACAATTCGTTCGCCCTGCTTAGATGATATATAAGGATTGTACCTCATTTTGACTGCGTATACGGTAGTATGCCCGCAGTTGGCAACGAACATATTCTATGGTGCGCTCCATAGTGAATATGTTCGTTGCCAACTGCGGGCATACTACCGTATACGCAGTCAAAATGAGGTACAATCCTTATATTTGCACCATTATTAATTTTCAAGTGCTATACGAAGAAAAAAACATTCGAAGTGGGTTGTTAAGATGGTAACTACGATGGCCGTGGTTGCTAAGATAATATAGTCCCATTGGATTTCATCAATATATTGGTAAATTTAGAAAATGCACTGCGAACAACAGTATTTTTCATCATAACAGCATATGTAAATTTGGTATTAAATAATATTTCTAGCATGTCGAATTTATTTCTTTATTTATAACGGTCGTTATGTACACGCATTGACACAGTGATCTGGTTGTGACGCGGTCCGACGTCGGACGTCACAACTACAGGGCGCCGCCATGTTTGCGTTACCGTCAAAGAATTTCGAATGCGCATCATAACGAATCAAAGGTTTGCTAGAAACTATTTATTGTTTAATCACAGGAAATTGATTCCATATATGTTCCATGTTTCAAAATCTTGTAGGAACCAAACAATGGCCGACAACGAATACTTATTTTTCTGAAGCGTGAACGACGCCATATTTGAACAAATATCAATCCGCCGAGCCTTTTTTCACTGCGTATAGGGTAATATATTCGCAGGCAGAGTTTACTAAGCACAAGAAGGGAGAGGTGTAAATATAAACTTTTAACCTCTTATTTGAGAAAACACTACGCTCCCATGTTTACGCAAGGAATGGCTGAAAACGCTAACAAGACTCCGTCTACTAGCCTTAGCTAATTGAATCTGGTGTCATTAAGCCCTTTCCACGAAGCTGATTTTTGATGTCAGATTAATTTAATAACATATGGCTTTGTGAAACGCTGGACTTGAAACTGACATAATGAAATGGACTTCTGACAGCAGTCAGTAATGAAATCACTCCGGCACATATTGCTGGCTATATTCTTAAACCACAATCAGTCTGGTTAGCTTAACACTCCCTATTTGTGGGATTTCTCTTTGGAATTTTCTTTTAACATGAAAGCTTTATACAGAAAGAATGAAAATCATGTACTCGAGATATGCGATATATCCGGATATGCAACCAATAATTCATTATTCTATAAACGTGTTTCCTTGTTCTATCTGTTATACTTCAGGAAGCTGACAAATCTCCGGGCAGTCTCGTTCATTATACAAACGACCTCAATTTCTTATTCCGACAAATTTTCCACCAGAACCACTTCGCGGTACCAAATTGTGTGAGAGTGATTGAGTTAGGCTCCTGTTGGAATAATGTTTGCTTCCCGGGCAGTTTGAATATGGTGTGTGCAAATTGATGAAAATAAATTATAACGTTGTTGGAAGAAAAATTGACGTTGCCAGGATCGCTTATTTATACGGTGCTGTACGTGTATATAACTCTGGTCCTGTACATTCTTTACAGTGTTCTCAAACGATTCACAGGAAAAATTCGTTGCGTGTTTTCAGTAAAACGTTAAGGACCTAGGTAAAGACGATTTGAATAGTAAAAAATGAAGGGTAAGCTATGATTAGCTGATGTACATGTTTGTGTAAGGATTCATATTTCTATCAAATATTGCCTTGCTATAATGATGATTATTTTATTCAAATATCAATTAATTTAGGTGAAATATCTCGAGCGAACGTACATCAGATCAAGATTCACTTTAAGTAGTGATAGTAGTCGATAATACGACGCTGTAGTGTCGGTAATATGACGCTATAATGTCAGTAATATGACGCTGTAGTGTCGGTAATATGACGCTGTAGTGTCGGTAATACGACGCTGTAGTGTCGGTAATACGTCACTGTAGTGTCGGTAATATGACGCTGTAGTGTCGGTAATATGACGCTGTAGTGTCGGTAATACGTCACTGTAGTGTCGGTAATACGTCAGTGTAGTGTCGGTAATACATCACTGTAGTATCGGTAATACGTCACTGTAGTGTCGATAATACGTCACTGTAGTGTCGGTAATACGTCACTGTAGTGTCGGTAATACGTCACTGTAGTGTCGGTAATACGTCACTGTAGTGTCGGTACATGTAATACGTCACTCTAATGTCGGTAATACGTCTCTGTAGTGTCGGTAATACGTGACTGTAGTGTCGGTAATACGTCTCTGTAGTGTCGGTAATACGTCACTGTAGTGTCGGTAATACGTCACTGTAGTGTCGGTAATACGTCACTGTAGTGTCGGTAATACGTCACTGTAGTGTCGGTAATACGTCACTGAAGTGTCGGTAATACGTCACTGAAGTGTTGGTAATATGTCAGTGTAGTGTCGGTAATACGTCACTGAAGTGTTGGTAATATGTCACTGAAGTGTTGGTAATATGTCAGTGTAGTGTTGGTAATACGTCACTGAAGTGTTGGTAATACGTCACTGAAGTGTCGGTAATACGTCACTGAAGTGTCGGTAATACGTCACTGAAGTGTTGGTAATATGTCAGTGTAGTGTTGGTAATACGTCACTGTAGTGTCGGTAATACGTCACTGAAGTGTCGGTAATATGTCAGTGTAGTGTCGGTAATACGTCACTGTAGTGTCGGTAATACGTCACTGTAGTGTCGGTAATACGTCACTGTAGTGTCGGTAATACGTCACTGTAGCGTTGGTTATACGACGCTGTAGTGTCGGTAATACGTCAGTGTAGTGTCGGTAATACGTCACTGTAGTGTCAGTAATACGTCACTGTAGTGTCGGTAATACGTCACTGTAGTGTCGGTAATACGTCTCTGTAGTGTCGGTAATACGTCACTGTAGTGTCGGTAATACGTCACTGTAGTGTCGGTAATACGTCACTGAAGTGTCGGTAATACGTCACTTTAGTGTCGGTAATACGTCACTGAAGTGTCAGTAATACGTCACTGTAGTGTCGGTAATACGTCCCTGAAGTGTCGGTAATACGTCACTGAAGTGTCGGTAATACGTCACTGTAGTGTCGGTAATACGTCACTGTAGTGTCGGTAATACGTCACTGTAGTGTCGGTAATACGTCACTGTAGTGTCGGTAATACGTCACTGTAGTGTCGGTAATACGTCACTGTAGTGTCGGTAATACATTACTGTAGTGTCGGTAATACGTCACTGTAGTGTCGGTAATACGTCACTGTAGTGTCGGTAATATGACGCTGTAGTGTCGGTAATACGTCACTGTAGTGTTGGTAATACGTCACTGTAGTGTCGGTAATACGTCACTGTAGTGTCGGTAATACGTCACTGTAGTGTTGGTAATACGTCACTGTAGTGTCGGTAATACGTCACTGTAGTGTCGGTAATACGTCTCTGTAGTGTCGGTAATACGTCACTGTAGGGTCGGTAATACGTCTCTGTAGTGTCGGTAATACGTCTCTGTAGTGTCAGTAATACGACGCTGTAGTGTCGGTAATACGTCAATGTAGTGTCGGTAATACGTCTCTGTAGTGTCGGTAATACGTCACTCTAGTGTTGGTAATACGTCGTTATAGTGTCAGTAAAACGTCACTGTAGTGTCGGTAATACGTCACTGTAGTGTTGGTAATACGTCAGTATAGTGTCGGTAATACGTCACTGTAGTGTCGGTAATACGTCACTGTAGTGTCGGTAATACGTCACTGTAGTGTGGGTAATACGTCATTGTAGTGTCAGTAATACGTCACTGTAGTGTCGGTAATACGTCACTGTAGTGTCAGTAATACGTCACTGTAGTGTCGGTAATACGTCACTGTAGTGTTGGTACATGTAATACGTCGTTATAGTGTCAGTAATACGTCACTGTAGTGTCGGTAATACGTCACTGTAGTGTCGGTAATACGTCACTTGGTGTCGGTAGTACGTCACTGTAGTGCCGGTAATACGTCACTGTAGTGTCGGTAATACGTCACTGAAGTGTTGGTAATATGTCACTGAAGTGTTGGTAATATGTCACTGTAGTGTCGGTAATACGTCACTTGGTGTCGGTAGTACGTCACTATAGTGTCGGTAATACGTCACTATAGTGTCGGTAATACGTCACTGTAGTGTCGGTAATACGTCTCTGTAGTGTCGGTAATACGTCACTGTAGTTTCGGTAATACGTCTCTGTAGTGTTGGTAATGCGTCGTTATAGTGTCAGTAATACGTCACTGTAGTGTCGGTAATACGTCACTGTAGTGTGGGTAATACGTCACTGTAGTGTCGGTAATACGTCACTGTAGTGTCGGTAATACGTCACTGTAGTGTCGGTAATACGTCTCTGTAGTGTTGGTAATACGTCGTTATAGTGTCAGTAATACGTCACTGTAGTGTCGGTAATACGTCACTGTAGTGTCGGTAATACGTCACTTGGTGTCGGTAGTACGTCACTGTAGTGTAGGTAATACGTCACTGTAGTGTCGGTAATACGTCTCTGTAATGTCGGTAATACGTCTCTGTAATGTTGGTAATACGTCGTTATAGTGTCGGTAATACGTCTCTGTAGTGTTGGTAATACGTCGTTATAGTGTCAGTAATACGTCACTGTAGTGTCGGTAATACGTCACTGTAGTGTCGGTAATACGTCACTGTAGTGTCGGTAATACGTCACTGTAGTGTCGGTAATACGTCACTGTAGTGTCGGTAATACGTCATTGTAGTGTCGGTAATACGTCGCTGTAGTGTCGGTAATACGTCACTGTAGTGTCGGTAATACGTCACTGTAGTGTCGGTAATACGGCGCTGTAGTGTCGGTAATACATGTACGTCACTTGGTGTCGGTAGTACGTCACTGTAGTGTCGGTAATACGTCACTGTAGTGTCGGTAATACGTCACTGTAGTGTCGGTAATACGTCACTGTAGTGTCGGTAATACGTCTCTGTAGTGTCGGTAATACGTCTCTGTAGTGTCGGTAATATGACGCTGTAGTGTCGGTAATACGTCTCTGTAGTGTTGGTAATACGTCAGTGTAGTGTCGGTAATACGTCTCTCTAGTGTCGGTAATACGTCGTTATAGTGTCGGTAATACGTCACTGTAGTGTCGGTAATACGTCTCTGTAGTGTCGGTAATACGTCTCTGTAGTGTCGGTAATATGACGCTGTAGTGTCGGTAATACGTCAGTGTAGTGTCGGTAATACGTCTCTGTAGTGTTGGTAATACGTCGTTATAGTGTCGGTAATACGTCTCTCTAGTGTCGGTAATACGTCTCTGTAGTGTCGGTTATACGTCTCTGTAGTGTCGGTAATATGACGCTGTAGTGTCGGTAATACGTCAGTGTAGTGTCGGTAATACGTCTCTGTAGTGTCGGTAATACGTCACTGTAATATCGGTAATACGTCTCTGTAGTGTCGGTAATACGTCTCTGTAGTGTCGATAATACGTCATTGTAGTGTCGGTAATACGTCTCTGTAGTGTCGGTAATACGACGCTGTAGTGTCAGTAATACGTCACTGTAGTGTCGGTAATAAGACGCTGTAGTGTCGGTAATACGTCTCTGTAGTGTCGGTAATACCACGCTGTAGTGTCGGTAATACGACGCTGTAGTGTCGGTAATATGGCGCTGTAGTGTCGGTAATACGTCAGTGTAGTGTCGGTAATACGTCACTGTAGTGTCGGTAATACGTCTCTGTATTATCGGTAATACGTCTCTGTAGTGTCGGTAATACGAGGCTGTAGTGTCGGTAATACGACGCTGTAGTGTCGGTAATACGACGCTGTAGTGTCGGTAATACGTCACTGTAGTGTCGGTAATATGTCAGTGTAGTGTCGGTAATATGTCAGTGTAGTGTCGGTAATACGTCACTGTAGTGTCGGTAATACGTCACTGTAGTGTCGGTAATATGTCACTGTAGTGTCGGTAGTACGTGACTGTAGTGTCGGTAATACGTCACTGTATTGTCGGTAATATGTCAGTGTAGTGTTGGTAATACGTCACTGTAGTGTCAGTAATACGTCACTGTAGTGTCGGTAATACGTCTCTGTAGTGTCGGTAATACGTCACTGTAGTGTCGGTAATACGTGACTATAGTGTCAGTAATACGTCACTGTAGTGTCGGTAATACGGCGCTGTAGTGTCGGTAATACGTCACTGTAGTGTCGGTAATACGTCACTGTAGTGTCGGTAATATGACGCTGTAGTGTTGGTAATACGTCACTGTAGTGTTGGTAATACGTCACTGTAGTGTCGGTAATACGTCACTGTAGTGTCGGTAATACGTCACTGTAGTGTCGGTAATACGTCACTGTAGTGTTGGTAATACGTCACTGTAGTGTCGGTAATACGTCACTGTAGTGTCGGTAATACGTCTCTGTAGTGTCGGTAATACGTCACTGTAGGGTCGGTAATACGTCTCTGTAGTGTCGGTAATACGTCTCTGTAGTGTCAGTAATACGACGCTGTAGTGTCGGTAATACGTCAATGTAGTGTCGGTAATACGTCTCTGTAGTGTCGGTAATACGTCACTCTAGTGTTGGTAATACGTCGTTATAGTGTCAGTAAAACGTCACTGTAGTGTCGGTAATACGTCACGGTAGTGTTGGTAATACGTCAGTATAGTGTCGGTAATACGTCACTGTAGTGTCGGTAATACGTCACTGTAGTGTCGGTAATACGTCACTGTAGTGTGGGTAATACGTCATTGTAGTGTCAGTAATACGTCACTGTAGTGTCGGTAATACGTCACTGTAGTGTCAGTAATACGTCACTGTAGTGTCGGTAATACGTCACTGTAGTGTCGGTAATACGTCACTGTAGTGTTGGTACATGTAATACGTCGTTATAGTGTCAGTAATACGTCACTGTAGTGTCGGTAATACGTCACTGTAGTGTCGGTAATACGTCACTTGGTGTCGGTAGTACGTCACTGTAGTGCCGGTAATACGTCACTGTAGTGTCGGTAATACGTCACTGTAGTGTCAGTAATACGTCACTGTAGTGTCGGTAATACGTCACTTGGTGTCGGTAGTACGTCACTATAGTGTCGGTAATACGTCACTGTAGTGTCGGTAATACGTCACTGTAGTGTCGGTAATACGTCTCTGTAATGTCGGTAATACGTCACTGTAGTTTCGGTAATACGTCTCTGTAGTGTTGGTAATGCGTCGTTATAGTGTCAGTAATACGTCACTGTAGTGTCGGTAATACGTCACTGTAGTGTGGGTAATACGTCACTGTAGTGTCGGTAATACGTCACTGTAGTGTCGGTAATACGTCACTGTAGTGTCGGTAATACGTCTCTGTAGTGTTGGTAATACGTCGTTATATTGTCAGTAATACGTCACTGTAGTGTCGGTAATACGTCACTGTAGTGTCGGTAATACGTCACTTGGTGTCGGTAGTACGTCACTGTAGTGTAGGTAATACGTCACTGTAGTGTCGGTAATACGTCACTGTAGTGTCGGTAATACGTCTCTGTAATGTTGGTAATACGTCGTTATAGTGTCGGTAATACGTCTCTGTAGTGTTGGTAATACGTCGTTATAGTGTCAGTAATACGTCACTGTAGTGTCGGTAATACGTCACTGTAGTGTCTGTAATACGTCACTCTAGTGTCGGTAATACGTCACTGTAGTGTCGGTAATACGTCACTGTAGTGTCGGTAATACGTCATTGTAGTGTCGGTAATACGTCACTGTAGTGTCGGTAATACGTCACTTGGTGTCGATAGTACGTCACTGTAGTGTCGGTAATACGTCACTGTAGTGTCGGTAATACGTCACTGTAGTGTCGGTAATACGTCACTGTAGTGTCGGTAATACGTCTCTGTAGTGTCGGTAATACGTCTCTGTAGTGTCGGTAATATGACGCTGTAGTGTCGGTAATACGTCTCTGTAGTGTTGGTAATACGTCACTGTAGTGTCGGTAATACGTCTCTGTAGTGTCGGTAATACGTCGTTATAGTGTCGGTAATACGTCTCTCTAGTGTCGGTAATACGTCTCTGTAGTGTCGGTAATACGTCTCTGTAGTGTCGGTAATATGACGCTGTAGTGTCGGTAATACGTCAGTGTAGTGTCGGTAATACGTCTCTGTAGTGTCGGTAATACGTCACTGTAGTGTCGGTAATACGTCACTGTAGGGTCGGTAATACGTCTCTGTAGTGTCGGTAATACGTCTCTGTAGTGTCAGTAATACGACGCTGTAGTGTCGGTAATACGTCAATGTAGTGTCGGTAATACGTCTCTGTAGTGTCGGTAATACGTCACTCTAGTGTTGGTAATACGTCGTTATAGTGTCAGTAAAACGTCACTGTAGTGTCGGTAATACGTCACTGTAGTGTTGGTAATACGTCAGTATAGTGTCGGTAATACGTCACTGTAGTGTCGGTAATACGTCACTGTAGTGTCGGTAATACGTCACTGTAGTGTGGGTAATACGTCATTGTAGTGTCAGTAATACGTCACTGTAGTGTCGGTAATACGTCACTGTAGTGTCAGTAATACGTCACTGTAGTGTCGGTAATACGTCACTGTAGTGTCGGTAATACGTCACTGTAGTGTTGGTACATGTAATACGTCGTTAAAGTGTCAGTAATACGTCACTGTAGTGTCGGTAATACGTCACTGTAGTGTCGGTAATACGTCACTTGGTGTCGGTAGTACGTCACTGTAGTGCCGGTAATACGTCACTGTAGTGTCGGTAATACGTCACTGTAGTGTCAGTAATACGTCACTGTAGTGTCGGTAATACGTCACTTGGTGTCGGTAGTACGTCACTATAGTGTCGGTAATACGTCACTGTAGTGTCGGTAATACGTCACTGTAGTGTCGGTAATACGTCTCTGTAGTGTCGGTAATACGTCACTGTAGTTTCGGTAATACGTCTCTGTAGTGTTGGTAATGCGTCGTTATAGTGTCAGTAATACGTCACTGTAGTGTCGGTAATACGTCACTGTAGTGTGGGTAATACGTCACTGTAGTGTCGGTAATACGTCACTGTAGTGTCGGTAATACGTCACTGTAGTGTCGGTAATACGTCTCTGTAGTGTTGGTAATACGTCGTTATAGTGTCAGTAATACGTCACTGTAGTGTCGGTAATACGTCACTGTAGTGTCGGTAATACGTCACTTGGTGTCGGTAGTACGTCACTGTAGTGTAGGTAATACGTCACTGTAGTGTCGGTAATACGTCTCTGTAGTGTCGGTAATACGTCTCTGTAATGTTCGTAATACGTCGTTATAGTGTCGGTAATACGTCTCTGTAGTGTTGGTAATACGTCGTTATAGTGTCAGTAATACGTCACTGTAGTGTCGGTAATACGTCACTGTAGTGTCTGTAATACGTCACTGTAGTGTCGGTAATACGTCACTGTAGTGTCGGTAATACGTCACTGTAGTGTCGGTAATACGTCATTGTAGTGTCGGTAATACGTCACTGTAGTGTCGGTAATACGTCACTGTAGTGTCGGTAATACGTCACTGTAGTGTCGGTAATACGGCGCTGTAGTGTCGGTAATACGTCACTTGGTGTCGGTAGTACGTCACTGTAGTGTCGGTAATACGTCACTGTAGTGTCGGTAATACGTCACTGTAGTGTCGGTAATACGTCACTGTAGTGTCGGTAATACGTCTCTGTAGTGTCGGTAATACGTCTCTGTAGTGTCGGTAATATGACGCTGTAGTGTCGGTAATACGTCACTGTAGTGTTGGTAATACGTCAGTGTAGTGTCGGTAATACGTCTCTGTAGTGTCGGTAATACGTCGTTATAGTGTCGGTAATACGTCTCTCTAGTGTCGGTAATACGTCTCTGTAGTGTCGGTAATACGTCTCTGTAGTGTCGGTAATATGACGCTGTAGTGTCGGTAATACGTCAGTGTAGTGTCGGTAATACGTCTCTGTAGTGTCGGTAATACGTCACTGTAGTATCGGTAATACGTCTCTGTAGTGTCGGTAATACGTCTCTGTAGTGTCGATAATACGTCATTGTAGTGTCGGTAATACGTCTCTGTAGTGTCGGTAATACGACGCTGTAGTGTCAGTAATACGTCACTGTAGTGTCGGTAATAAGACGCTGTAGTGTCGGTAATACGTCTCTGTAGTGTCGGTAATACGACGCTGTAGTGTCGGTAATACGACGCTGTAGTGTCGGTAATATGGCGCTGTAGTGTCGGTAATACGTCAGTGTAGTGTCGGTAATACGTCACTGTAGTGTCGGTAATACGTCTCTGTATTATCGGTAATACGTCTCTGTAGTGTCGGTAATACGAGGCTGTAGTGTCGGTAATACGACGTTGTAGTGTCGGTAATACGACGCTGTAGTGTCGGTAATACGTCACTGTAGTGTCGGTAATATGTCAGTGTAGTGTCGGTAATATGTCACTGTAGTGTCGGTAATACGTCACTGTAGTGTCGGTAATACGTCACTGTAGTGTCGGTAATATGTCACTGTAGTGTCGGTAATACGTGACTGTAGTGTCGGTAATACGTCACTGTATTGTCGGTAATATGTCAGTGTAGTGTTGGTAATACGTCACTGTAGTGTCAGTAATACGTCACTGTAGTGTCGGTAATACGTCTCTGTAGTGTCGGTAATACGTCACTGTAGTGTCGGTAATACGTCACTATAGTGTCAGTAATACGTCACTGTAGTGTCGGTAATACGGCGCTGTAGTGTCGGTAATACGTCACTGTAGTGTCGGTAATACGTCACTGTAGTGTCGGTAATATGACGCTGTAGTGTCGGTAATACGTCACTGTAGTGTTGGTAATACGTCACTGTAGTGTCGGTAATATGTCAGTGTAGTGTTGGTAATACGTCACTGTAGTGTCGGTAATACGTCTCTGTATTGTCGGTAATACGTCACTGTAGTGTCGGTAATACGTCACGGTAGTGTCGGTAATACGTCACTGTAGTGTCGGTAATGTGACGCTGTAGTGTCGGTAATATGTCACTGTAGTGTCGGTAATACGTCACTGTAGTGTCGGTAATATGTCAGTGTAGTGTTGGTAATACGTCACTGTAGTGTCGGTAATATGTCACTGTAGTGTCGATAATATGTCAGTGTAGTGTTGGTAATACGTCACTGTAGTGTCGGTAATATGTCAGTGTAGTGTCGGTAATACGTCACTGTAGTGTCGGTAATATGTCAGTGTAGTGTTGGTAATACGTCACTGTAGTGTCGGTAATATGTCACTGTTGTGTCGGTAATATGTCAGTGTAGTGTTGGTAATACGTCACTGTAGTGTCGGTAAAATGTCACTGTAGTGTCGGTAATATGTCACTGTATTGTCGGTAATATGTCACTGTAGTGTCGGTAATACGTCACTGTAGTGTCAGTAATACGTCACTGTAGTGTCGGTAATACGTCACTGTAGTGTCGGTAATATGGCGCTGTAGTGTCGGTAATACGTCTCTGTAGTGTCGGTAATACGGCGCTGTAGTGTCGGTAATATGTCACTGTAGTGTCGGTAATACGTCACTGTAGTGTCGGTAATACGTCACTGTAGTGTCGGTAATATGTCACTGTAGTGTCGGTAATACGTGACTGTAGTGTCGGTAATACGTCACTGTATTGTCGGTAATATGTCAGTGAAGTGTTGGTAATACGTCACTGTAGTGTCAGTAATACGTCACTGTAGTGTCGGTAATACGTAACTGTAGTGTCGGTAATATGGCGCTGTAGTGTCGGTAATACGTCTCTGTAGTGTCGGTAATACGACGCTGTAGTGTCGGTAATACGTCAGTGTAGTGTCAGTAATACGTCACTGTAGTGTCGGTAATACGTCTCTGTAGTGTCGGTAATACGTCACTGTAGTGTCGGTAATACGTCACTATAGTGTCAGTAATACGTCACTGTAGTGTCGGTAATACGGCGCTGTAGTGTCAGTAATACGTCTCTGTAGTGTCGGTAATACGTCTCTGTAGTGTCGGTAATACGTCACTGTAGTGTCGGTAATACGTCACTGTAGTGTCGGTAATACGTCACTGTAGTGTCGGTAATACGTCACTGTAGTGTCGGTAATACGTCACTGTAGTGTCGGTAGTACGTCACTGTAGTGTCGGTAATACGTCACTGTAGTGTCGGTAATACGTCACTGTAGTGTCGGTAATACGTCTCTGTAGTGTCGGTAATACGTCACTGTAGTGTCTGTAATACGTCACTGTAGTGTCGGTAATACGTCACTGTAGTGTCGGTGATACGACGCTGTAGTGTCGGTGATACGTCTCTGTAGTGTCGGTAATACGTCTCTGTAGTGTCGGTAATACGTCACTGTAGTGTCGGTAATACGACGCTGTAGTGTCAGTAATACGTCACTGTAGTGTCGGTAATACGTCACTGTAGTGTCGGTGATACGGCGCTGTAGTGTCGGTAATACGTCACTGTAATTTCGGTAATACGTCTCTGTAGTGTCGGTAATACGTCACTGTAGTGTCAGTAATACGTCACTGTAGTGTCGGTAATACGTCACTGTAGTGTCGGTAATACGTCTCTGTAGTGTCGGTAATACGTCTCTGTAGTGTCGGTAATACGTCACTGTAGTGTCGGTAATACGTCACTGTAGTGTCGGTAATACGTCTCTGTAGTGTTGGTAATACGTCACTGTAGTGTCGGTAATACGTCTTTTAGTGTCGGTAATACGTCTCTGTAGTGTCGGTAATACGTCACTGTAGTGCCGGTAATACGACGCTGTAGTGTCGGTAATACGTCACTGTAGGGTCGGTAATACGTCTCTGTAGTGTCGGTAATACGTCTCTGTAGTGTCAGTAATACGACACTGTAGTGTCGGTAATACGACGCTGTAGTGTCGGTAGTACGTCACTGTAGTGTCGGTAATACGACGCTGTAGTGTCGGTAATACGTCACTGTAGGGTCGGTAATACGTCTCTGTAGTGTCGGTAATACGTCTCTGTAGTGTCGGTAATACGTCACTGTAGTGTCGGTAATACGACGCTGTAGTGTCGGTAGTACGTCACTGTAGTGTCGGTAATACGTCAATGTAGTGTCGGTAATACGTCTCTGTAGTGTCGGTAATACGTCAGTATAGTGTTGGTAATACGTCAGTATAGTGTCGGTAATACGTCACTGTAGTGTTGGTAATACGTCGTTATAGTGTCAGTAAAACGTCACTGTAGTGTCGGTAATACGTCACTGTAGTGTCGGTAATATGGCGCTGTAGTGTCGGTAATACGTCACTGTAGTGTCGGTAATACGTCACTGTAGTGTTGGTAATACGTCGTTATAGTGTCAGTAATACGTCACTGTAGTGTCGGTAATACGTCACTGTAGTGTCGGTAATACGTCACTGTAGTGTCGGTAGTACGTCACTGTAGTGTCGGTAATACGTCACTGTAGTGTCGGTAATACGTCACTGTAGTGTCAGTAATACGTCACTGAAGTGTCGGTAATACGTCACTTGGTGTCGGTAATACGTCACTGTAGTGTCGGTAATACGTCACTGTAGTGTCGGTAATACGTCACTGTAGTGTCGGTAATACGTCTCTGTAGTGTCGGTAATACGTCACTGTAGTTTCGGTAATACGTCTCTGTAGTGTTGGTAATACGTCGTTATAGTGTCAGTAATACGTCACTGTAGTGTCGGTAATACGTCACTGTAGTGTGGGTAATACGTCACTGTAGTGTCGGTAATACGTCACTGTAGTGTCGGTAATACGTCTCTGTAGTGTTGGTAATACGTCGTTATAGTGTCAGTAATACGTCACTTTAGTGTCAGTAACACGTCACTGTAGTGTCAGTAATACGTCACTGTAGTGTCGGTAATACGTCTCTGTAGTGTCGGTAATACGTCTCTGTAGTGTTGGTAATACGTCGTTATAGTGTCGGTAATACGTCTCTGTAGTGTTGGTAATACGTCGTTATAGTGTCAGTAATACGTCACTGTAGTGTCGGTAATACGTCACTGTAGTGTCGGTAATACGTCACTGTAGTGTCGGTAATACGTCACTGTAGTGTCGGTAATACGTCATTGTAGTGTCGGTAATACGTCACTGTAGTGTCGGTAATACGTCACTGTAGTGTCGGTAATACGTCACTGTAGTGTCGGTAATACGGCGCTGTAGTGTCGGTAATACGTCACTTGGTGTCGGTAGTACGTCACTGTAGTGTCGGTAATACGTCACTGTAGTGTCGGTAATACGTCACTGTAGTGTCGGTAATACGTCACTGTAGTGTCGGTAATACGTCTCTGTAGTGTCGGTAATACGTCTCTGTAGTGTCGGTAATATGACGCTGTAGTGTCGGTAATACGTCAGTGTAGTGTCGGTAATACGTCTCTGTAGTGTCGGTAATACGTCGTTATAGTGTCGGTAATACGTCACTGTAGTGTCGGTAATACGTCTCTGTAGTGTCGGTAATACGTCTCTGTAGTGTCGGTAATATGACGCTGTAGTGTCGGTAATACGTCAGTGTAGTGTCGGTAATACGTCTCTGTAGTGTTGGTAATACGTCGTTATAGTGTCGGTAATACGTCACTGTAGTGTCAGTAATACGTCTCTGTAGTGTCGGTAATACGTCTCTGTAGTGTCGGTAATATGACGCTGTAGTGTCGGTAATACGTCAGTGTAGTGTCGGTAATACGTCTCTGTAGTGTCGGTAATACGTCACTGTAGTATCGGTAATACGTCTCTGTAGTGTCGGTAATACGTCTCTGTAGTGTCGATAATACGTCATTGTAGTGTCGGTAATACGTCTCTGTAGTGTCGGTAATACGACGCTGTAGTGTCAGTAATACGTCACTGTAGTGTCGGTAATAAGACGCTGTAGTGTCGGTAATACGTCTCTGTAGTGTCGGTAATACGACGCTGTAGTGTCGGTAATACGACGCTGTAGTGTCGGTAATATGGCGCTGTAGTGTCGGTAAGACGTCAGTGTAGTGTCGCTAATACGTCACTGTAGTGTCGGTAATACGTCTCTGTATTTTCGGTAATACGTCTCTGTAGTGTCGGTAATACGACGCTGTTGTGTCGGTAATACGACGCTGTAGTGTCGGTAATACGACGCTGTAGTGTCGGTAATACGTCACTGTAGTGTCGGTAATATGTCAGTGTAGTGTCGGTAATACGTCACTGTAGTGTCGGTAATATGTCAGTGTAGTGTCGGTAATACGTCACTGTAGTGTCGGTAATACGTCTCTGTATTGTTGGTAATACGTCTCTGTAGTGTCGGTAATACGACGCTGTAGTGTCGGTAATACGACGCTGTAGTGTCGGTAATACGTCACTGTAGTGTCGGTAATACGTCTCTGTATTGTCGGTAATACGTCTCTGTATTGTCGGTAATACGTCACTGTAGTGTCGGTAATATGTCAGTGTAGTGTTGGTAATACGTCACTGTAGTGTCGGTAATATGTCAGTGTAGTGTTGGTAATACGTCACTGTAGTGTCGGTAATACGTCTCTGTATTGTCGGTAATATGTCAGTGTAGTGTTGGTAATACGTCACTGTAGTGTCGGTAATTCGTCTCTGTATTGTCGGTAATATGTCACTGTAGTGTCGGTAATATGTCACTGTAGTGTCGGTAATATGTCACTGTAGTGTCGGTAATATGTCAGTGTAGTGTTGGTAATACGTCACTGTAGTGTCGGTAATATGTCAGTGTAGTGTTGGTAATACGTCACTGTAGTGTCAGTAATACGTCACTGTAGTGTCGGTAATACGTCACTGTAGTGTCGGTAATATGGCGCTGTAGTGTCGGTAATACGTCTCTGTAGTGTCGGTAATACGGCGCTGTAGTGTCGGTAATATGTCACTGTAGTGTCGGTAATACGTCACTGTAGTGTCGGTAATACGTCACTGTAGTGTCGGTAATATGTCACTGTAGTGTCGGTAATACGTCACTGTAGTGTCGGTAATACGTCACTTGGTGTCGGTAGTACGTCACTGTAGTGTCGGTAATACGTCACTTGGTGTCGGTAGTACGTCACTGTAGTGTCGGTAATACGTCACTGTAGTGTCGGTAATTTGTCTCTGTAGTGTCGGTAATACGTCACTGTAGTGTCGGTAATACGTCACTGTAGTGTCGGTAATACGTCACTGTAGTGTCGGTAATACGTCACTGTAGTGTCGGTGATACGACGCTGTAGTGTCGGTAATACGTCTCTGTAGTGTCGGTAATACGTCACTGTAGTGTCGGTAATACGTCACTGTAGTGTCGGTAATACGACGCTGTAGTGTCAGTAATACGTCACTGTAGTGTCGGTAATACGTCACTGTAGTGTCGGTGATACGGCGCTGTAGTGTCGGTAATACGTCACTGTAATTTCGGTAATACGTCTCTGTAGTGTCGGTAATACGTCACTGTAGTGTCAGTAATACGTCACTGTAGTGTCGGTAATACGTCACTGTAGTGTCGGTAATACGTCTCTTTAGTGTCAGTAATACGACGCTGTAGTGTCGGTAATACGTCTCTGTAGTGTCGGTAATCGTCACTGTAGTGTCGGTAATACGTCACTGTAGTGTCGGTAATACGTCAGTGTAGTGTCGGTAATACGTCACTGTAGTGTCGGTAATATGTCACTGTAGTGTCGGTAATACGTCACTGTAGTGTCGGTAATACGTCACTGTAGTGTCGGTAATACGTCACTGTAGTGTCGGTAGTACGTCACTGTAGTGTCGGTAATACGTCTCTGTATTGTCGGTAATACGTCACTGTAGTGTCGGTAATACGTCACTGTAGCGTTGGTAATACGTCACTGTAGTGTCGGTGATACGTCACTGTAGTGTCGGTAATACGTCACTGTAGTGTCGGTAATACGTCACTGTAGTGTCGGTAAAACGTCACTGTAGCGTTGGTAATACGTCACTGTAGTGTCGGTAATACGTCACTGTAGTGTCGGTAATACGTCACTGTAGGGTCGGTAATAAGACGTTATATTGTCGATAATACGTCGCTGTATGTTGATAATTAATTTAATTTTAAGTTGCCTGTTAAATATCTATTATTTCTAACAGAATTTTAATAGGTAAATTGATTAGATACAAACTCAATAAACAACTTGACGTCTCAGTTTGTGGTACAGCTGTAACAGGCCACACTGTTTGATATAAACGTGAAATCTAATTCAGCGGAATTTCTCTAAAGCTCTATTGTATTTCACAGCTTGCTTAAGGGAAATAAGAAACAAAATGAAAAAATAAATAAATTACTACATGATGGATGCTCGTAAGGATACAAAATAAAAAAATTTAAACGCAATTTAAAAGAACCTCCTGTAAAATGTTTGGCCATTTTGATAGAGAAAACATTAGAGAGTTGCGTCTGTTGAATTATATATAATTAAGTGCAGTTCGTTTAGATTTCCAACACAACATTTTTATTAAACATCAGATATTAAAATTGCCAATTTTTCAAAAATGTTTATTTTTTCTATTAACCAAATTATTGAGATCTTCAAATTAATTTTCGAATTCTTTTTCGCAAATACAATAATTTACTAATATTTCAAAATGATGTCCCCTGCCCCCATTTCGTTATACACAAATACATCTATAGGCGGTGGGGGGGGGGGTGGATTAAAAATACAAAGTGTGTGGGCAAACATTGTTAAATATGGTGGTTTAGAGTTCATAGTTGATCTTAAAGATGGTTCAGTTATATATATACTAAAACGTTGGCACATGGTTTCAACCGTATGGATATATTTTTAAGCCGCGAAGGAGAGCACTAACACAGTGTGTAGCTGTATTTCGCGGCATACCTAACAGGAAAGATCGAACTATTTCCGGCTGCTCAAGGTAAGAAGGCGACGTTACAAGAAACCCTAAGTTCAAATAAAATCTGCCAAACATAATTATCCGTGGGGTAATTTTCAAGACTTTTTTTCTGAGGACTGGTTCTCTTGGTACATCAACTACATGTGTTAGTTGTCGTAAACGAAACTGCACGGCGTAAGTTGTCGTAAACAACAATGTGCACGATGTACGCGTTAGTTGTCGTAAACGGAAATGGGCACGGCGTAAGTTGCCGTAAACAAAACACCATCGGAAACCCACGGTACAAAGTTTTCTGACGCTTGCATACCGCGGGCTAGAAGAGATGGAAACTCTCGTTTTCGTACTAAAATAGTAGCCAATTATATCGATACTTTCATCCGTGATTACATCCAGCCGGGGTATCCCGTTTAATTTGTAGTTTATTGTACCGTCTGTCAACAAAACCTGTCGATTGTGTTATAATTGTATCGATTGTGTTAGAATATAAGATCCTACTATACGGAGATTGACATCGTCGTTATACCTTCAGAAATATACTGGTCGTGGTCACGAAAAATGATCTAAATGAAAAACGAGAAACGACCATTCTGATGGTCGGAATCTCCGAATAAACTTCTATTCGGGGAAACGAAGATTTAAATTTATTCTAGCCAATAATATGCAAACGTCAGAGAAGTGTACCGTGGGTTTCCGACGATGTTAACAAAACTGTAAGGCGTAAGTTGTCGTAAAAAATAAAGATTGTATCTCATTTTGACTGCGTATACGGTAGTATGCCCGCAGTTGGCAACGAACATATTCTATGGTGCGCGTTAGCGCTCCATAGTAAATATGAGCAGGAACACAAGGTCCACAATCATCAACACCAGGAGCAGGAAAATACGTGTACCTGTTTGACAACTGTGTTATATATATAATACTTAAGATGATAAATTGTGCCATGAAAGGATTTATTCACTTGAGGCGGAGCTGATACAGTAATAACATAACCGTTTTATGTACAAATATATACTAAATTTAGGTTAAGTATTATGTTCCAATATGGGAGTCTGCAAATTAATTTTTACATATAAAACGTCAATTTTGTTTAAATTTCTAAAAGACATATTAAAAATCATCACTTTACAAACAGTTATACTATTGTTTTATTGCTACAATGTATATCATCACTATCATATCCGACATGATAAACGGCTTCAGGGTTAATGTACTCAAGCTGACGACGACGGAGCTAGTCAAGTCAATCATCACCACTCGTCTTACGATACAATGTGATAAAAATGGAATAATGTAACATTATTAATGTGTTACCAGGTCTCACTGCCCAAAAATAGATTTATAAAAACTTATATTATACATCTAAAACTATTGATTCGCATCAGTAAGGTTTCGATGGATTCACATCAGTAATATTTCGATTATCATAAAAAGGTAAAAACCGACACTGAAACAAATATGAAAACAATAATGTAACTAGCACAGAGATGAGGGGCATTGGATATATCCTTATCGGGAGTCGTCGTGGTCACGATACTGCCTGTGCCTGACATGATACGAGGTATTTCGTCGGTCCAGAATCGTATCCGGTCTCCCAATAAATCAGATCCGGTGGTGATGTTCGTGTCTAGGTTGATAAACCGTCTTGCGTTTTCGTCAAATTCAGGCCAGACTGGTACCGGGAGTCCCGTGTTTGGGTTCCTGAAACAGATTCAATGAAACGGCGAATTCAATGCCACGAAAGAATAGTTAAAGTTATCAATATATTAAGATTATTTAAAATCTGTCATTTTTGAAGACAACTCTATTATCAGAAAATATAATGTTAATTTCTAGCAAAAAAAAAACTCTTATCTTCAATTTCAAACTACATTAAGTCTTTAAAGCTGACTGTGCAAATTAAAAGCTTTCAATTAGGATTTGAATAAAAGTCAGATTGTGATTATTCAGAATACTTCCGAGATGTTCCCTACTATGACCATGTGTCTTCCGGTTCTCGTAAACAAGGCAGTGGCAATGTTTTGTTTATCCTTGCTTGGAAACGTGTATAGACACGCTTGAGTATAAAAGCACCACTAGTTGCAAAACCGGTTTCATTCCGACACTGCATGCCCTCTCGCTGTAGCAATTCTTTTACAAGTACAGATAGTCTGTACACGTTACGTTACGGCTCTTTTTCGGGGTTTTTTGAAGAACATGGACATGGATATTTAAAAGATATATAATGGATGTGAAATGAAACTGTAACAAAAAGATCCATATTTCCATAAAACTTACAATAAAGTAACACAACATAAATACAGCAAGTGAAACAAACAAATGGTTAATTAGCGCTTATGCCTACCTTTTAGATATCCAACTAGTACTAACATACAGCTTGAAACCATATTTATTCAAGACATTTCAAAGGAGAACGGTTTAAATGTATAATTTCACATTGCTGACTACACGTGTTTGCTTATCAAGCGTCTACATGACAAAGACTCAGAGCTTGTATGTGGGTGGGATTTTATGCACGTGAAAAAACGGCAATATATATGATATTTATTGAAGTAATTTCAGTGATATTTCGGATACACAATTTCAAGATTGTGCTATTAGTAACAACCAGCATGGCAGTATTGTGGTTCAAAGTCTTCAGGTGAGTGCGTTTGATTTTTAAAAGCGGTTGCCGAGTGCGCGGTTTTTCTGGTTATGCCTTTTATATACCCATCGGGATCCATAATCGTTACCAAGCAATGGCAAACCTAAAATGTCAGCACTTCCTCAGAAACGATGGTCGGAACAGATAGGGAAGATAAAAAAATAAAACGCAATTGAAACCTTTCCAAGTTGCATTGTCAGCTTTAAGATATCAGTGATTATCTTCAATGGAATTACGCATAATTAACATTATCATTTAAGAAGCTCAAATCAAGAGTGACCTGTTTTTCTTACAATTACAACCTACCCATAATGTGCAAAGTTAGTCCAATAAGACATCATTTCCATTGACAGTTCTTTGTCGTCACCTTGGAGATATCCCCAGTTATCAAAAAGAAAATTGACCTCGGCAAAATGGCCTGCTCCTTTGAACCACTTTGGGGGGATGCCAATCACCGGATCGACTACTGGTTGATTAGAAAAGAAATATTGGAAGGTGTTGGTTATTGAGTTTCCTCCTCGGTCATGAACGAGAAGGGATTCCCACATGGGGATATAAAATATAATGTCACCCAAAAGATTCACTAGATGTCGCCCTTGTTCTTCTTCGTCAGTGGATGAAATGTATTTATCATATATAGGTTGTAGAATTCTCGTGTCATTGTTGTAGTATACCTCGGTCACAGCTTGGGCGAACAACTTGAAAGCCCAGCTTGGAATTCCATCCGAAATATTGACGGCAGGTAAAGATAGATATGGAAACATTTGAAAAAGCATTAGAAATACTGATCCTTCGGCGGAATTGCAACCGGAAATGACGTCAAGCGATTTATAAAATGCAAGCTGCTCCGAGAATTCATTTTGAAATACAGAAAGTGGATGACTTGAAATCAATTCTCCGTCTATCACAGGTGATAACGACAATTCAAATATTCCTCCTAGTGAAGCAATCGCCGAATAGATTACGTCCGCTCCACTTTGTAATTCTGATGAATCGATTGCACGTAAACAGGAAACCAGTGACGTGGTATTATCAGGGTTGTTACATCCAAGAAAGCTCCCAAAAGCTCGGGACTTCGTTAGAGGATCCTTCGTGATGGATCCGAAGGAACTCAATGATCCACTTTGCATAATAACTCGATGAAAAAGACCCTTGTTTCCAGGAATCACAGCTAAGTGCGAAATGCTGAATGCGCCGGCCGATTCACCAAATAACGTTATTGAATCTGGATTTCCACCAAAATATTTGATGTTTGTTTTAATCCATTTCAGAGCTTCTATCTGATCCCAGAGTCCGTAGTTGCCCCTCGCGCTGGAATCTCCTGTACTGAGGAAACCAAACACACCTAGTCTGTAGTTCAGCGTCACTACAATGACGTCACCGTGAAGTGCTAGTGATGTTCCGTCGTATGACATTCCAGAACCACTTTCGTACCCCCCACCATGAATCCAAACCATCACCGACTTATTGGCTGTCATTGACAGATCGTTTGGAACATAAATATTCAAAAAGAGACAATCTTCTGATATATCGGAGTTGGGAAGAACCGTATCCGTGCTCGGGTACATTGTTTGAATACAAGAAGGTCCGAAACGTGTAGCATCAAGTGTGCCAGTCCAATTCGAAATAGATACAGGTTTTGCGAACCTCAATGGACCTGTTGGCGCCTTAGCAAACGGAATCTTTCGGAATTGGTTGATAGTTGAACCTTTCACAGTTTGTACAATTCCTTTAATTGGTCCCATTGGAATATCAATCAGTATTTCTGTTTCTGACATGATACGAGGTATTTCGTCGGTCCAGAATCGTATCCGGTCTCCCAATAAATCAGTTCCGGTGGTGATGTCCGCGTCTAGGTTGATAAATCTTGTCGCGTTTTCGTCAAATTCAGGCCAGACTGGTACTGGAAGTCCCGTGTTTGGGTTCCTGAAACAGATTAAATGAAATGACGAATTCAATGCCACGAAAGAATACTTAAAGTTATCAAAATATTAAGATTATTTAAAATCTGTCATTTTTGAAGACAACTCTATTATCAGAAAATAATTACATTATATATAATGTTAATTTCTAGCAACAAAAAGTTCTTATCTACATTTATCTTAATCGAGAGTGACCTGCTTTTCTTCGAAAAAAATGATAATAATTACAACCTACCCATAATGTGCAAAGTTAGTCCAATAAGACATCATTTCCATTGACAGTTCTTTGTCGTCACCTTGGAGATATACCCAATTATCAAAAAGAAAATTGACCTCGGCAAAATGGCCTGCTCCTTTGAACCACTTTGGGGGAATGCCATTCATAGGATCGACTACTGGTTGATCGAAGAAATATTGGAAGGTGCTGGCTATTGAGTTTCCTCCTCGGTCATGAACGAGAAGGGATTCCCACATGGGGATATAAAATGTAATATCACCCAAAAGATTCATCACACGTCGACCTTGTTCTTCTTCGTCGGTGGACATATATTTTTTATATACATGTTGTAGAATTCTCGTATCATTGTTGTAGTATGCCTCGGTCACAGCTTGGGCAATCAACTTGAATGTCCAGCTTGGAATTCCATCCGAAATATTGACGGCAGGTAAAGATAGATATGGAAACATTTCGAAAAGAAATAGAAATACTGATCCTTCGGCGGAATTGCAACCGGAAATGACGTCAAGCGATTGATAGAATGCAAACTGTTCCGAGGATTGATTTTGAAATACAGAAAGTAGATCACTTGAAATCAATTCTCCGTCTATCACAGGTGATAACGAAAACTCAAATATACTTCCTAGTGAAGCAATCGCCGAATAGATTACGTCCGTTCCACTTTGTAATTCTGATGAATCGATTGCACGTAAACAGGAAACCAGTGACGTGGTATTATCAGGGTTGGTACATCCAAGAAAGCTCCCAAAAGCTCGGGACTTCGTTAGAGGATCCTTCGTGATGGATCCGAAGGAACTCAATGATCCACTTTGCATAATAACTCGATGAAAAAGACCCTTGTTTCCAGGAATCACAGCTAAGTGCGAAATGCTGAATGCGCCGGCCGATTCACCAAATAACGTTATTGAATCTGGATTTCCACCAAAATATTTGATGTTTGTTTTAATCCATTTCAGAGCTTCTATCTGATCCCAGAGTCCGTAGTTGCCCCTCGCGCTGGAATCTCCTGTACTGAGGAAGCCAAACACACCTAGTCTGTAGTTCAGCGTCACCACAATGACGTCACCGTGAAGTGCTAGTGATGTTCCGTCGTATGACATCCCAGAACCGAGTGTGAAACCCCCACCATGAATCCAAACCATCACCGACTTATTGGCTGTCATTGACAGATCGTTTGGAACATAAATATTCAAAAAGAGACAATCTTCCGATATTTCGGAGTTGGGAAGAACCGTGTCCCAGCTCGGGTACATTGTTTGAATACAAGAAGGTCCGAAACGTGTAGCATCAAGTGTGCCAGTCCAATTCGAAATAGATACAGGTTTTGCGAACCTCAACGGACCTGTTGGCGCCTTAGCAAACGGAATCTTTCGGAATTGGTTGATAGTTGAACCTTTCACAGTTTGTACAATTCCTTTAATTGGTCCCATAGGAATATCAATCAGTATTTCTGTTTCTGACATGATACGAGGTATTTCGTCGGTCCAGAATCGTATCCGGTCTCCCAATAAATCAGTTCCGGTGGTGATGTCCGCGTCTAGGTTGATAAATCTTGTCGCGTTTTCGTCAAATTCAGGCCAGACTGGTACTGGAAGTCCCGTGTTTGGGTTCCTGAAACAGATTAAATAAATGAAAAAAAAATATAGGAATTTTTTTTTAAATATTGATTGAAATATGTTGCCATCAACAACAAGGACATAGTTGTCAAGATCCCCCGCCCATGCAAATATTGTTTTACGTGAAATTCAAGTGGGCAACATTCACAAAAACATGAAAAACATGACGTAGTACATTTAGAATCATAACATTTATATAAATGTTCAATCAGCAAGTTCCTGTGAAAGTGATTAAGATATTTAGTAACAATTCAATAAGATATGATGTGGAAAGCCATTAGCCAATCAGGTCCCAGCAGCCTTATTAAATATACACGGAATAAGGCCGATGATTGCACCTGAGCGAGGGGTTCAGCTTATGAGTCTAAACAGAAAGTTTCATCAAAATCCAATCATTCCTTCGAAAGATATCGTGCGGAAAGCAATCAGCCAATCAGGTCACAGCAGCCTCATTAAATATGCGCAGAATATGCCGATGATCGAACTTGAACGAGGGGTTCAGGTTATAAGTCTACCAGGCAAGTTTCATAAAAAATCCAATCATTCCTTCAAAAGATATTGCCCGGAAAGCGATTCCGACGGACGAAATCCATTTGTATATCCCCAATTCGAAACAGATACAGATTTTGCGAACCTAAAAGGATCTGTTGGGCCAATCCAAGCAAGTTTCATCAAAATCCAATCATTCCTTCATAAGATATCGCGGAATTACAAAACTCTTGTTTCTTCTCTGTTTCTTTGTATTATTATTTGTCATTATGGAAACCACTCAAGTTTTACATGAAAAAAACAACGGTTAAAGGGGATACTTAAAATCATTAATTTGTGAGAATCAAACCCATTACGCGCTATAGTCGAAGATGATATTGATTCGACGAGTATGCAATATTCGAATTGCAGACAAATACAAAAAGCTACTTGTACATGTGTACTAGGTATGGCTTTAAATCTTAAAAGCAGCGCGCGCTGTGATTTTGAAAAGAGCAAAATATAAAATAACGTTTTAAAACCTACCCATAATGTGCAAAGTTAGTCCAATAAGACATCATTTCCATTGACAGATCTTTGTCGTCACCATGGAGATATCCCCAATTATCAAAAAGAAAATTGATCTCGGCAGCATGACCTGCTCCTTTAAACCACTTTGGAAAAACACCAATCACATCCACTAGAGGTTTCTTCGAAAAGAAATATTGGAAGGTGTTGGCTATTGAGTTTCCTCCTCGGTCATGAACGAGAAGGGATTCCCACATGGGGATATAAAATGTAATATCACCCAAAATATTCATTACACGTCGACCTTGTTCTTCTTCGTCGGTGGAAATATATTTTTTATATATATGTTGTAGAATTCTCGTATCATTGTTGTAGTATGCCTCGGTCACAGCTTGGGCAATCAACTTGAAAGTCCAACTTGGAATTCCATTTGAAATATTGACGGCAGGTAAAGATAGATATGGAAACATTTCGAAAAGAAATAGAAATACTGATCCTTCGGCGGAATTGCAACCGGAAATGACGTCAAGCGATTGATAGAATGCAAACTGTTCCGAGGATTGATTTTGAAATACAGAAAGTGGATGAGTTGAAATCAATTCTCCGTCTATCACAGGTGATAACGACAATTCAAATATTCCTCCTAGTGAAGCAATCGCCGAATAGATTACGTCCGCTCCACTCTGTAATTCTGATGAATCGATTGCACGTAAACAGGAAACCAGTGACGTGGTATTATCAGGGTTGGTACATCCAAGAAAGCTCCCAAAAGCTCGGGACTTCGTTAGGGGATCCTTCGTGATGGACCCGAAGGAACTCAATGATCCACTTTGCATAATAACTCGATGAAAAAGACCCTTGTTTCCAGGAATCACAGCTAAGTGCGAAATGCTGAATGCGCCGGCCGATTCACCAAATAACGTTATTGAATCTGGATTTCCACCAAAATATTTGATGTTTGTTTTAATCCATTTCAGAGCTTCTATCTGATCCCAGAGTCCGTAGTTGCCCCTCGCGCTGGAATCTCCTGTACTGAGGAAACCAAACACACCTAGTCTGTAGTTCAGCGTCACCACAATGACGTCACCGTGAAGTGCTAGTGATGTTCCGTCGTACGTCATCCCTGTACCTTGTGTGAAACCCCCACCATGAATCCAAACCATCACCGACTTATTGGCTGTCATTGACACTTCGTTCGGTACATAAATATTCAAAAAGAGACAATCTTCCGATATATCGGAGTTGGGAAGAACCGTGTCCATGCTTGGGTCCATTGTTTGAATACACGAAGGTCCGAAACGTGTAGCATCAAGTGTGCCAGTCCAATTCGAAATAGATACAGGTTTTGCGAACCTCAACGGACCTGTTGGCGCCTTAGCAAACGGAATCTTTCGGAATTGGTTGATAGTTGAACCTTTCACAGTTTGTACAATTCCTTTAATTGGTCCCATTGGAATATCAATCAGTATTTCTGTTTCTGACATGATACGAGGTATTTCGTCGGTCCAGAATCGTATCCGGTCTCCCAATAAATCAGTTCCGGTGGTGATGTCCGTGTCTAGGTTGATAAATCGTCTCGCGTTTTCGTCAAATTCAGGCCAGACTGGTACTGGAAGTCCCGTGTTTGGGTTCCTGAAACAGATTAAATGAAACGACGAATTCAATGCCACGAAAGAATACTTAAAGTTATCAAAATATTAAGATTATTTAAAATCTGTCATTTTTGAAGACAACTCTATTATCAGAAAATAATTACATTATATAATGTTAATTTCTAGCAACAAAAAGTTCTTATCTACATTTATCTTAATCGAGAGTGACCTGTTTTTCTTCGAATAAAATGATAATAATTACAACCTACCCATAATGTGCAAAGTTAGTCCAATAAGACATCATTTCCATTGACAGTTCTTTGTCGTCACCTTGAAGATATACCCAATTATCAAAAAGAAAATTGACCTCGGCAAAATGGCCTGCTCCTTTGAACCACTTTGGGGGAATGCCATTCATAGGATCGACTACTGGTTGATCGAAGAAATATTGGAAGGTGCTGGCTATTGAGTTTCCTCCTCGGTCATGAACGAGAAGGGATTCCCACATGGGGATATAAAATGTAATATCACCCAAAAGATTCATCACACGTCGACCTTGTTCTTCTTCGTCGGTGGACATATATTTTTTATATACATGTTGTAGAATTCTCGTATCATTGTTGTAGTATGCCTCGGTCACAGCTTGGGCAATCAACTTGAATGTCCAACTTGGAATTCCATCCGAAATATTGACGGCAGGTAAAGATAGATATGGAAACATTTCGAACAGAAATAGAAATACTGATCCTTCGGCTGAATTGCAACCGGAAATGACGTCAAGCGATTGATAGAATGCAAGCTGTTCCGAGGATTGATTTTGAAATACAGAAAGTAGATCACTTGAAATCAATTCTCCGTCTATCACTGGTGATAACGAAAATTCAAATATACTTCCTAGTGAAGCAATCGCCGAATAGATTACGTCCGTTCCACTTTGCAATTCTGATGAATCGATTGCACGTAAACAGGAAACCAGTGACGTGGTATTATCAGGGTTGGTACATCCAAGAAAGCTCCCAAAAGCTCGGGACTTCGTTAGAGGATCCTTCGTGATGGATCCGAAGGAACTCAATGATCCACTTTGCATAATAACTCGATGAAAAAGACCCTTGTTTCCAGGAATCACAGCTAAGTGCGAAATGCTGAATGCGCCGGCCGATTCACCAAATAACGTTATTGAATCTGGATTTCCACCAAAATATTTGATGTTTGTTTTAATCCATTTCAGAGCTTCTATCTGATCCCAGAGTCCGTAGTTGCCCCTCGCGCTGGAATCTCCTGTACTGAGGAAACCAAACACACCTAGTCTGTAGTTCAGCGTCACCACAATGACGTCACCGTGAAGTGCTAGTGATGTTCCGTCGTATGACATCCCAGAACCGAGTGTGAAACCCCCACCATGAATCCAAACCATCACCGACTTATTGGCTGTCATTGACACTTCGTTCGGTACATAAATATTCAAAAAGAGACAATCTTCCGATATTTCGGAGTTGGGAAGAACCGTGTCCCAGCTCGGGTACATTGTTTGAATACAAGAAGGTCCGAAACGTGTAGCATCAAGTGTGCCAGTCCAATTCGAAATAGATACAGGTTTTGCGAACCTCAACGGACCTGTTGGCGCCTTAGCAAACGGAATCTTTCGGAATTGGTTGATAGTTGAACCTTTCACAGTTTGTACAATTCCTTTAATTGGTCCCATAGGAATATCAATCAGTATTTCTGTTTCTGACATGATACGAGGTATTTCGTCGGTCCAGAATCGTATCCGGTCTCCCAATAAATCAGTTCCGGTGGTGATGTCCGCGTCTAGGTTGATAAATCTTGTCGCGTTTTCGTCAAATTCAGGCCAGACTGGTACTGGAAGTCCCGTGTTTGGGTTCCTGAAACAGATTAAATAAATGAAAAAAAAATATAGGAATTTTTTTTTAAATATTGATTGAAATATGTTGCCATCAACAACAAGGACATAGTTGTCAAGATCCCCCGCCCATGCAAATATTGTTTTACGTGAAATTCAAGTGGGCAACATTCACAAAAACATGAAAAACATGACGTAGTACATTTAGAATCATAACATTTATATAAATGTTCAATCAGCAAGTTCCTGTGAAAGTGATTAAGATATTTAGTAACAATTCAATAAGATATGATGTGGAAAGCCATTAGCCAATCAGGTCCCAGCAGCCTTATTAAATATACACGGAATAAGGCCGATGATTGCACCTGAGCGAGGGGTTCAGCTTATGAGTCTAAACAGAAAGTTTCATCAAAATCCAATCATTCCTTCGAAAGATATCGTGCGGAAAGCAATCAGCCAATCAGGTCACAGCAGCCTCATTAAATATGCGCAGAATATGCCGATGATCGAACTTGAACGAGGGGTTCAGGTTATAAGTCTACCAGGCAAGTTTCATAAAAAATCCAATCATTCCTTCAAAAGATATTGCCCGGAAAGCGATTCCGACGGACGAAATCCATTTGTATATCCCCAATTCGAAACAGATACAGATTTTGCGAACCTAAAAGGATCTGTTGGGCCAATCCAAGCAAGTTTCATCAAAATCCAATCATTCCTTCATAAGATATCGCGGAATTACAAAACTCTTGTTTCTTCTCTGTTTCTTTGTATTATTATTTGTCATTATGGAAACCACTCAAGTTTTACATGAAAAAAACAACGGTTAAAGGGGATACTTAAAATCATTAATTTGTGAGAATCAAACCCATTACGCGCTATAGTCGAAGATGATATTGATTCGACGAGTATGCAATATTCGAATTGCAGACAAATACAAAAAGCTACTTGTACATGTGTACTAGGTATGGCTTTAAATCTTAAAAACAGCGCGCGCTGTGATTTTGAAAAGAGCAAAATATAAAATAACGTTTTAAAACCTACCCATAATGTGCAAAGTTAGTCCAATAAGACATCATTTCCATTGACAGATCTTTGTCGTCACCATGGAGATATCCCCAATTATCAAAAAGAAAATTGATCTCGGCAGCATGACCTGCTCCTTTAAACCACTTTGGGAAAACACCAATCACATCCACTAGAGGTTTCTTCGAAAAGAAATATTGGAAGGTGTTGGCTATTGAGTTTCCTCCTCGGTCATGAACGAGAAGGGATTCCCACATGGGGATATAAAATGTAATATCACCCAAAATATTCATTACACGTCGACCTTGTTCTTCTTCGTCGGTGGAAATATATTTTTTATATATATGTTGTAGAATTCTCGTATCATTGTTGTAGTATGCCTCGGTCACAGCTTGGGCAATCAACTTGAAAGTCCAACTTGGAATTCCATTTGAAATATTGACGGCAGGTAAAGATAGATATGGAAACATTTCGAAAAGAAATAGAAATACTGATCCTTCGGCGGAATTGCAACCGGAAATGACGTCAAGCGATTGATAGAATGCAAACTGTTCCAAGGATTGATTTTGAAATACAGAAAGTGGATGAGTTGAAATCAATTCTCCGTCTATCACAGGTGATAACGACAATTCAAATATTCCTCCTAGTGAAGCAATCGCCGAATAGATTACGTCCGCTCCACTCTGTAATTCTGATGAATCGATTGCACGTAAACAGGAAACCAGTGACGTGGTATTATCAGGGTTGGTACATCCAAGAAAGCTCCCAAAAGCTCGGGACTTCGTTAGGGGATCCTTCGTGATGGACCCGAAGGAACTCAATGATCCACTTTGCATAATAACTCGATGAAAAAGACCCTTGTTTCCAGGAATCACAGCTAAGTGCGAAATGCTGAATGCGCCGGCCGATTCACCAAATAACGTTATTGAATCTGGATTTCCACCAAAATATTTGATGTTTGTTTTAATCCATTTCAGAGCTTCTATCTGATCCCAGAGTCCGTAGTTGCCCCTCGCGCTGGAATCTCCTGTACTGAGGAAACCAAACACACCTAGTCTGTAGTTCAGCGTCACCACAATGACGTCACCGTGAAGTGCTAGTGATGTTCCGTCGTACGTCATCCCTGTACCTTGTGTGAAACCCCCACCATGAATCCAAACCATCACCGACTTATTGGCTGTCATTGACACTTCGTTCGGTACATAAATATTCAAAAAGAGACAATCTTCCGATATATCGGAGTTGGGAAGAACCGTGTCCATGCTTGGGTCCATTGTTTGAATACACGAAGGTCCGAAACGTGTAGCATCAAGTGTGCCAGTCCAATTCGAAATAGATACAGGTTTTGCGAACCTCAACGGACCTGTTGGCGCCTTAGCAAACGGAATCTTTCGGAATTGGTTGATAGTTGAACCTTTCACAGTTTGTACAATTCCTTTAATTGGTCCCATTGGAATATCAATCAGTATTTCTGTTTCTGACATGATACGAGGTATTTCGTCGGTCCAGAATCGTATCCGGTCTCCCAATAAATCAGTTCCGGTGGTGATGTCCGTGTCTAGGTTGATAAATCGTCTCGCGTTTTCGTCAAATTCAGGCCAGACTGGTACTGGAAGTCCCGTGTTTGGGTTCCTGAAACAGATTAAATGAAACGACGAATTCAATGCCACGAAAGAATACTTAAAGTTATCAAAATATTAAGATTATTTAAAATCTGTCATTTTTGAAGACAACTCTATTATCAGAAAATAATTACATTATATAATGTTAATTTCTAGCAACAAAAAGTTCTTATCTACATTTATCTTAATCGAGAGTGACCTGTTTTTCTTCGAATAAAATGATAATAATTACAACCTACCCATAATGTGCAAAGTTAGTCCAATAAGACATCATTTCCATTGACAGTTCTTTGTCGTCACCTTGAAGATATACCCAATTATCAAAAAGAAAATTGACCTCGGCAAAATGGCCTGCTCCTTTGAACCACTTTGGGGGAATGCCATTCATAGGATCGACTACTGGTTGATCGAAGAAATATTGGAAGGTGCTGGCTATTGAGTTTCCTCCTCGGTCATGAACGAGAAGGGATTCCCACATGGGGATATAAAATGTAATATCACCCAAAAGATTCATCACACGTCGACCTTGTTCTTCTTCGTCGGTGGACATATATTTTTTATATACATGTTGTAGAATTCTCGTATCATTGTTGTAGTATGCCTCGGTCACAGCTTGGGCAATCAACTTGAATGTCCAACTTGGAATTCCATTTGAAATATTGACGGCAGGTAAAGATAGATATGGAAACATTTCGAACAGAAATAGAAATACTGATCCTTCGGCTGAATTGCAACCGGAAATGACGTCAAGCGATTGATAGAATGCAAACTGTTCCGAGGATTGATTTTGAAATACAGAAAGTAGATCACTTGAAATCAATTCTCCGTCTATCACTGGTGATAACGAAAATTCAAATATACTTCCTAGTGAAGCAATCGCCGAATAGATTACGTCCGTTCCACTTTGCAATTCTGATGAATCGATTGCACGTAAACAGGAAACCAGTGACGTGGTATTATCAGGGTTGGTACATCCAAGAAAGCTCCCAAAAGCTCGGGACTTCGTTAGAGGATCCGTCGTGATGGATCCGAAGGAACTCAATGATCCACTTTGCATAATAACTCGATGAAAAAGACCCTTGTTTCCAGGAATCACAGCTAAGTGCGAAATGCTGAATGCGCCGGCCGATTCACCAAATAACGTTATTGAATCTGGATTTCCACCAAAATATTTGATGTTTGTTTTAATCCATTTCAGAGCTTCTATCTGATCCCAGAGTCCGTAGTTGCCCCTCGCGCTGGAATCTCCTGTACTGAGGAAACCAAACACACCTAGTCTGTAGTTCAGCGTCACCACAATGACGTCACCGTGAAGTGCTAGTGATGTTCCGTCGTATGACATCCCAGAACCGAGTGTGAAACCCCCACCATGAATCCAAACCATCACCGACTTATTGGCTGTCATTGACACTTCGTTCGGTACATAAATATTCAAAAAGAGACAATCTTCCGATATTTCGGAGTTGGGAAGAACCGTGTCCCAGCTCGGGTACATTGTTTGAATACAAGAAGGTCCGAAACGTGTAGCATCAAGTGTGCCAGTCCAATTCGAAATAGATACAGGTTTTGCGAACCTCAACGGACCTGTTGGCGCCTTAGCAAACGGAATCTTTCGGAATTGGTTGATAGTTGAACCTTTCACAGTTTGTACAATTCCTTTAATTGGTCCCATAGGAATATCAATCAGTATTTCTGTTTCTGACATGATACGAGGTATTTCGTCGGTCCAGAATCGTATCCGGTCTCCCAATAAATCAGTTCCGGTGGTGATGTCCGCGTCTAGGTTGATAAATCTTGTCGCGTTTTCGTCAAATTCAGGCCAGACTGGTACTGGAAGTCCCGTGTTTGGGTTCCTGAAACAGATTAAATAAATGAAAAAAAAATATAGGAATTTTTTTTTAAATATTGATTGAAATATGTTGCCATCAACAACAAGGACATAGTTGTCAAGATCCCCCGCCCATGCAAATATTGTTTTACGTGAAATTCAAGTGGGCAACATTCACAAAAACATGAAAAACATGACGTAGTACATTTAGAATCATAACATTTATATAAATGTTCAATCAGCAAGTTCCTGTGAAAGTGATTAAGATATTTAGTAACAATTCAATAAGATATGATGTGGAAAGCCATTAGCCAATCAGGTCCCAGCAGCCTTATTAAATATACACGGAATAAGGCCGATGATTGCACCTGAGCGAGGGGTTCAGCTTATGAGTCTAAACAGAAAGTTTCATCAAAATCCAATCATTCCTTCGAAAGATATCGTGCGGAAAGCAATCAGCCAATCAGGTCACAGCAGCCTCATTAAATATGCGCAGAATATGCCGATGATCGAACTTGAACGAGGGGTTCAGGTTATAAGTCTACCAGGCAAGTTTCATAAAAAAATCCAATCATTCCTTCAAAAGATATTGCCCGGAAAGCGATTCCGACGGACGAAATCCATTTGTATATCCCCAATTCGAAACAGATACAGATTTTGCGAACCTAAAAGGATCTGTTGGGCCAATCCAAGCAAGTTTCATCAAAATCCAATCATTCCTTCATAAGATATCGCGGAATTACAAAACTCTTGTTTCTTCTCTGTTTCTTTGTATTATTATTTGTCATTATGGAAACCACTCAAGTTTTACATGAAAAAAACAACGGTTAAAGGGGATACTTAAAATCATTAATTTGTGAGAATCAAACCCATTACGCGCTATAGTCGAAGATGATATTGATTCGACGAGTATGCAATATTCGAATTGCAGACAAATACAAAAAGCTACTTGTACATGTGTACTAGGTATGGCTTTAAATCTTAAAAGCAGCGCGCGCTGTGATTTTGAAAAGAGCAAAATATAAAATAACGTTTTAAAACCTACCCATAATGTGCAAAGTTAGTCCAATAAGACATCATTTCCATTGACAGATCTTTGTCGTCACCATGGAGATATCCCCAATTATCAAAAAGAAAATTGATCTCGGCAGCATGACCTGCTCCTTTAAACCACTTTGGGAAAACACCAATCACATCCACTAGAAGTTTCTTCGAAAAGAAATATTGGAAGGTGTTGGCTATTGAGTTTCCTCCTCGGTCATGAACGAGAAGGGATTCCCACATGGGGATATAAAATGTAATATCACCCAAAATATTCATTACACGTCGACCTTGTTCTTCTTCGTCGGTGGAAATATATTTTTTATATATATGTTGTAGAATTCTCGTATCATTGTTGTAGTATGCCTCGGTCACAGCTTGGGCAATCAACTTGAAAGTCCAACTTGGAATTCCATTTGAAATATTGACGGCAGGTAAAGATAGATATGGAAACATTTCGAAAAGAAATAGAAATACTGATCCTTCGGCGGAATTGCAACCGGAAATGACGTCAAGCGATTGATAGAATGCAAACTGTTCCGAGGATTGATTTTGAAATACAGAAAGTGGATGAGTTGAAATCAATTCTCCGTCTATCACAGGTGATAACGACAATTCAAATATTCCTCCTAGTGAAGCAATCGCCGAATAGATTACGTCCGCTCCACTCTGTAATTCTGATGAATCGATTGCACGTAAACAGGAAACCAGTGACGTGGTATTATCAGGGTTGGTACATCCAAGAAAGCTCCCAAAAGCTCGGGACTTCGTTAGGGGATCCTTCGTGATGGACCCGAAGGAACTCAATGATCCACTTTGCATAATAACTCGATGAAAAAGACCCTTGTTTCCAGGAATCACAGCTAAGTGCGAAATGCTGAATGCGCCGGCCGATTCACCAAATAACGTTATTGAATCTGGATTTCCACCAAAATATTTGATGTTTGTTTTAATCCATTTCAGAGCTTCTATCTGATCCCAGAGTCCGTAGTTGCCCCTCGCGCTGGAATCTCCTGTACTGAGGAAACCAAACACACCTAGTCTGTAGTTCAGCGTCGCCACAATGACGTCACCGTGAAGTGCTAGTGATGTTCCATCGTACGTCATCCCTGTACCTTGTGTGAAACCCCCACCATGAATCCAAACCATCACCGACTTATTGGCTGTCATTGACACTTCGTTCGGTACATAAATATTCAAAAAGAGACAATCTTCCGATATATTGGAGTTGGGAAGAACCGTGTCCATGCTTGGGTCCATCGTTTGAATACAAGAAGGTCCGAAACGTGTAGCATCAAGTGTGCCAGTCCAATTCGAAATAGATACAGGTTTTGCGAACCTCAAAGGACCCGTTGGCGCCTTAGCAAACGGAATCTTTCGGAATTGGTTGATAGTTGAACCTTTCACAGTTTGTACAATTCCTTTAATTGGTCCCATAGGAATATCAATCAGTATTTCTGTTTCTGACATGATACGAGGTATTTCGTCGGTCCAGAATCGTATCCGGTCTCCCAATAAATCAGTTCCGGTGGTGATGTCCGTGTCTAGGTTGATAAATCGTCTCGCGTTTTCGTCAAATTCAGGCCAGACTGGTACTGGAAGTCCCGTGTTTGGGTTCCTGAAACAGATTTAATAAATAAAATAATAAAATTCTTTCAAAAAAAGATTGAAATATGTTGCCTTCAAAAACAAACTCCTGTTTGAGGTGGCGAGGAGGGGGGTGGGGGAGAGAGGAGTGATTTTTTTTATTCCTTTGTATTATTTTTGTCATGATGGAAACCACTCAAGATTAACATGAGAATAACAACGTCTAGTGTTTGTGTCAAATTCAGGCCAGACTGGTACTGGAAGTTCCTGGAATGATATAGTTATCAACAAACAGTATGTGCCTTTTGGCTGAGTTTGTTCTTAATTCAATAGATTACACAAATATATTGGCAGTAAGATAATGTCCCTCTACCAATGGAAAATGTCAATAAAATTGGATTATTTTCAGCGTAATAATTTCACACGTTTATCATTGTTCATTAACTACTAACGATTTATTCACTTAGTAAATACCGGTCTTTGTTATATTTTGAATAAGTAATTTTCATTTAACATTGAAAGTGATTGAACTATAATATGCCATTGTAATATGCGGACTGAATTTATCACAAAGTATACGTATTTGTTTGATGAGCACTTTTTAGATGCGATGTTGTGTGAGATGTATTCTAAGATGTTGTTTAAGATGTATTCTAGGGTGTTGTGTAAGAGGTATTCTAGGGTGTTGTGTAAGATGTATTCTAGGGTGTTGTGTAAGATGTATTCTAGGGTGTTGTGTAAGATGTATTCTAGGATGTTGTTTAAGATGTATTCTAGGGTGTTGTGTAAGATGTATTCTAGGGTGTTGTGTAAGATGTATTCTAGGGTGTTGTGTAAGATGTATTCTAGGGTGTTGTGTAAGATGTATTCTAGGGTGTTGTGTTAGATGTATTCAAGGGTGTTGTGTAAGATGTATTCTAGGGTGTTGTGTAAGATGTATTCTAGGGTGTTGTGTAAGATGTATTCTAGGGTGTTGTGTAAGATGTATTCTAGTTTGTTGTGTAAGATGTATTCTAGGGTATTGTGTAAGAGGTATTCTAGGGTGTTGTGTAAGATGTATTCTAGTGTGTTGTGTAAGATGTATTCTAGTGTATTGTGTAAGATGTATTCTAGGGTATTGTGTAAGAGGTATTCTAGGTTGTTGTGTAAGAGGTATTCTAGTGTGTTGTGTAAGATGTATTCTAGGGTGTTGTGTAAAATGTATTCTAGGGTGTTGTGCAAGATGTATTCTAGGGTGTTGTGTAAGATGTATTCTAGGGTGTTGTGTAAAATGTATTCTAGGGTGTTGTGTAAGATGTATTCTAGTGTGTTGTGTAAGATGTATTCTAGTGTGTTGTGTAAAATGTATTCTAGGGTGTTGTGTAAGAGGTATTCTAGGGTGTTGTGTAAAATGTATTCTAGTGTGTTGTGTAAAATGTATTCTAGTGTGTTGTGTAAGATGTATTCTAGGTTGTTGTGTAAGATGTATTCTAGTGTGTTGTGTAAGATGTATTCCAAGGTGTTGTGTAAAATGTATTCTAGGGTGTTGTGTAAGATGTATTCTAGGGTGTTGTGTAAAATGTATTCTAGGGTGTTGTGTAAGATGTATTCTAGGGTGTTGTGTAAAATGTATTCTAGTGTGTTGTGTAAGATGTATTCTAGTGTGTTGTGTAAGATGTATTCAAGGGTGTTGTGTAAGATGTATTCTAGAGTGTTGTGTAAAATGTATTCTAGGGTGTTGTTTAAGATGTATTCTAGGGTGTTGTGTAAGATGTATTCTAGTGTGTTGTGTAAGATGTGTTCTAGTGTGTTGTGTAAAATGTATTCTAGTGTGTTGTGTAAGATGTATTCTAGGGTGTTGTGTAAGATGTATTCTAGTGTGTTGTGTAAAATGTATTCTAGGGTGTCGTGTAAGATGTTTTCTAGGTTGTTGTGTAAGAGGTATTCTAGGGTGTTGTGTAAGAGGTATTCTAGGGTGTTGTGTAAAATGTATTCTAGTGTGTTGTGTAAAATGTATTCTAGTGTGTTGTGTAAAATGTATTCTAGGGTGTTGTGTAAGATGTATTCTAGGGTGTTGTGTAAGATGTATTCTAGGGTGTTGTGTAAGAGGTATTCTAGGGTGTTGTGTAAGATGTATTCTAGTGTGTTGTGTAAAATGTATTCTAGGGTGTTGTGTAAAATGTATTCTAGTTTGTTGTGTAAAATGTATTCTAGGTTGTTGTGTAAGATGTATTCTAGTGTGTTGTGTAAAATGTATTCTAGGGTGTTGTGTAAAATGTATTCTAGTGTGTTGTGTAAAATGTATTCTAGGTTTTTGTGTAAGATGTATTCTAGGGTGTTGTGTAAGATGTATTCTAGGGTGTTGTGTAAGAGGTATTCTAGGGTGTTGTGTAAGATGTATTCTAGTGTGTTGTGTAAAATGTATTCTAGGGTGTTGTGTAAAATGTATTCTAGGGTGTTGTTTAAAATGTATTCTAGGGTGTTGTGTAAGATGTATTCTAGGGTGTTGTGTAAAATGTATTCTAGGGTGTTGTGTAAGATGTATTCTAGTGTGTTGTGTAAGATGTATTCAAGGGTGTTGTGTAAGATGTATTCTAGGGTGTTGTGTAAAATGTATTCTAGGGTGTTGTGTAAGATGTATTCTAGGGTGTTGTGTAAGATGTATTCTAGTGTGTTGTATAAGATGTACAGGTACTCAGCGGACACCCGACAGATACACAAGTAAACATACATCTACACAGCTGACACTGGACCGATACAAAAGTAAGCATACATGTACACAGCTGACACTGGACCGATACACAAGTAAACATACATGTACACAGCTGACACTGGACCGATACACAAGTAAACATACATGTACACAGCTGACACTGGACCGATACACAAGTAAGCATACATGTACACGGCGGCACTGGACCGATACACAAGTAAGCATACATGTACACGGCGGCACTGGACAGAAACACAAGTGAACATACAGTAACACAGCGGGCATCGAACCGATAAACAAGTAGATCGCACGTTTGTTCGACAATCGGGGTACTCGACTTGACAAAGAACACCTATAAACATCAAAGGCCAGGACGGGGTGCTCTAATTACTCTACAAACACAACTTGCCGGGACGGGGTTCTCGAATGTCTCTACAAATACCAGAGACCGGGAGGGAGTTCTCTAGTGACTCTACAAACACAACAGGCCGGGAGGGGTTTTTCTCTAATTACTCTACAAACACCAGAGGCCGGGAGGGGGGTTTTCTAATGACTCTACAAACACCACAGGCCGGGAGGGGGTTCTCTAATGACTCTACAAACATCACAGGCCGGTAGGTGGTTCTCTGATGAATCTACCAACATCACAGGCCGGGAGGGGGTTCACTAATGACTCTACCAACATCACAGGCCGGCAGGAGGTTCTCTAATGACTCTACACACACCACAGGCCGGGAGGGGGTTCTCTAATGACTCTACAAACACCACAGGCCGTGAGGGGACTTTCTAATGAGTCTACAAACACCACAGGCCGGGAGGGGTTCTCTAATGACTCTACAAACACCACAGGCCGGGAGGGGTTCTCTAATGATTCAACAAACACCTCAGGCCGGGAGGGGGTTTTCTAATGACTCTACAAACACCACAGGCCGGGAGGGGGTTCTCTAGTGACACTACCAACATCACATGCCGGGAGGGGGTTCTCTAATGGCTCTACAAACATCACAGGCCGGGACGTGGTTCTCTAATGTCTTTACAAACACCACAGGCCGGGAGGGGGTTCTCTAATGACTCTACCAACATCACAGGCCGGGAGGGGGTTCTCTAATGACTCTACAAACATCACAGGGCGGGAGGGGGTTCTCTAATGGCTCTACAAACACCACCGGCCGTAGGGGGTTCTCTTAATGACTCTACAAACACCACAGGCCGGGAGGGGGTTCTATTAATGCTCTACAAACTTCACAGGCCGGGAAGGGGTTCTCCAGTGACTCTACAAACATCACAGGCCGGGAGGGGTTCTCTAGTGACACTACCAACATCACAGGCCGGGAGGGGGTTCTCTAGTGTTTCTATAAACATCACAGGCCGGGAGGGGGTTCTCTAGTGACTCTACCAACATCACAGGCCGTGAGGGGGTTATCTAATGGCTCTAAAAACATCACAGGTCGGGAGGGGGTTCTCTAATGGCTCTACAAACATCACAGGTCGGTAGGGGGTTCTCCAATGACTCTACAAAAATCACAGGCCGGGAGGGGGTTATCTAATGACTCTACAAACACAACAGGCCGAGAGGGGGTTATTTAGTGACTCTACAAACATCACAGGCCGGGAGGGGGTTCTCTTGTGACTCTACAAACACAACAGGCCGGGAGGGGGTTCTCTAGTGACTCTACAAACACAACAGGCCGAGAAGGGGTTCTCTAGTGACTCTACAAACATCACAGGCCGGGAGAGGGTTCTCTTGTGACTCTACAAACACCACAGGCCGGGAGGGGTTCTGTGCTGGCTCTATATATTATCACCTACATTTATTAAACAAACATTGTCCATATATATATATATTTTTATGCATACAGTGTATATGATCGTGGAAGTAATAGCGACAGTGCGGGCAATTTGACAATTTATTTGTCCGTACTGTCGCTTTTACTTCCACGATCATATATCTATTTCTAGTAATACGCATCCAACGAACATTTGTTTGTTAGGATCCAGTACATATAGTGGATCATACTGTCGATATTACTTACTAGACCATATAATATATATAAATAAGCCGTCCGTCAGCTTTTCTCTGTGCCAATGAAATATTTAGCTTAAACACAGAAAAGTTGTCCTTCTGGACACCAGTGTTTTACAAGACATTGTTAAACTGCATGTACAACCTTTAATCTGTATATGTACATCTCTTATATCAAGTATCTTGTTTTCGTTGTGTGTTGTACTGTCAAACAAAGGACTATATCTTATCTAATAATATACATTTTATTTACCAAAATATGACAAATAGTTTACTTACCCATATTTTGCAAAGTTGGTCCAGTATGACATCATTTGTGCTGAAAGAACAGTATCAAGACCTTGCCCAGATTTAAAAATGTACGGTACCTCATCTCCATGCCCAGCCCCAACAAACCATTTCGGCAGGACACCCATAAAAAAATCAACTGCCGAAGATTTTGAGAAGAAATATTGAAATGTATTTGTTTTAGAATTTCTGCCTCGGTCATGAACTAGTAGTGATTCCATCATGGGCACATAAAAGTTCACGTCACCAAAATAATTCAAAAAAAGTCGTCCTTGTTCTTCCATGTCTGTCGATATGTATTTGTCGTAGATATGTGGTAAAATCCTAGTGTCGTTGCTGTATAAGTCCTCGGTTGCCGCTTCAGCAAACAGCTTGAGAATCCAGCTAGGAATTCCTTCAGATATATTAAAGGCCGGAAAAGGCAGATTCGGAATGATGACCAAAGACAAAGATCCTTCGGCTGAGTTGCAACCGGAAATGATGTCAAGCGACCGGTAAAACTTGAATTCTTCAGAGGATTGATTTTGAAGAAGGGAGAAAGGATTACTTGTTAGCATTTCTCCGTCGATGACCGGGCCATATGACAGTGTGTTTCCGATTTTCGGGAGAGAAACTGACGATTCGTAGGGGTTACTCAAAGCAACAGCATCTTTTTCACGAAAGCAGGTAACAAGCGATTCGGTACTTTGGTTATTGCTACATTGTAATAGACCCCCCAAAACTCGTGCGTTTGTACCCGAATCTGATGTTATAGATTTATATGAACCAAAAGATCCACTTTGCGTTACAACTCGGTGAAAAAGTCCCCTGTTTTCAGGAATCATAGCTAAGAGGGAAACGCTGAGTGCACCGGCCGATCCACCAAATAGCGTTATTGAATCTGGATTTCCACCAAAATATTTGATGTTTGTTTTAATCCATTTCAAAGCTTCTATCTGATCCCAGTGTCCGTAGTTGCCCCTCGCGCTGGAATCTCCTGTACTGAGGAAACCAAACACACCTAGTCTGTAGTTCAGCGTCACCACAATGACGTCACCGTGAAGTGCTAGTGATGTTCCGTCGTACGTCATCCCTGTACCTTGTGTGAAACCCCCACCATGAATCCAAACCATCACCGACTTATTGGCTGTCATTGACACTTCGTTCGGTACATAAATATTCAAAAAGAGACAATCTTCCGATATATCGGAGTTGGGAAGAACCGTGTCCATGCTTGGGTCCATCGTTTGAATACAAGAAGGTCCGAAACGTGTAGCATCAAGTGTGCCAGTCCAATTCGAAATAGATACAGGTTTTGCGAACCTCAAAGGACCCGTTGGTGCCTTAGCAAACGGAATCTTTCGGAATTGGTTGATAGTTGAACCTTTCACAGTTTGTACAATTCCTTTAATTGGTCCCATAGGAATATCAATCAGTATTTCTGTTTCTGACATGATACGAGGTATTTCGTCGGTCCAGAATCGTATCCGGTCTCCCAATAAATCAGTTCCGGTGGTGATGTCCGTGTCTAGGTTGATAAATCTTGTCGCGTTTTCGTCAAATTCAGGCCAGACTGGTACTGGAAGTCCCGTGTTTGGGTTCCTGAAACAGGTTCAATAAATGAAAAAAATATATCAAATTCTTTCAAATAATGATTGAAATATGTTGCCATCAACAACAAGGACAAAGTTGTCAAGATCCCCCGCCCATGCAAATATTGTTTTACGTGAAATTCAAGTGGGCAACATTCACAAAAACATGAACAACATGACATATAACATTTAGAATCATAACATTTATATAAATGTTCAATCAGCAAGTTCCTGTGAAAGTAATTAATATAATTAGTAACAATTCAATAAGATATGATGTGGAAAGCCATTAGCCAATCAGGTCCCAGCAGCCTTATTAAATATACACGGAATAAGGCCGATGATTGCACCTGAGCGAGGGGTTCAGCTTATGAGTCTAAACAGAAAGTTTCATCAAAATCCAATCATTCCTTCGAAAGATATCGTGCGGAAAGCAATCAGCCAATCAGGTCACAGCAGCCTCATTAAATATGCGCAGAATATGCCGATGATCGAACTTGAACGAGGGGTTCAGGTTATAAGTCTACCAAGCAAGTTTCATAAAAAATCCAATCATTCCTTCAAAAGATATTGCCCGGAAAGCGATTCCGACGGACGAAATCCATTTGTATATCCCCAATTCGAAACAGATACAGATTTTGCGAACCTAAAAGGATCTGTTGGGCCAATCCAAGCAAGTTTCATCAAAATCCAATCATTCCTTCATAAGATATCGCGGAATTACAAAACTCTTGTTTCTTCTCTGTTTCTTTGTATTATTATTTGTCATTATGGAAACCACTCAAGATTTACATGAAAAAACAACGGTTAAAGGGGATAATTAAAATCATTAATTTGGGAGAATCAAACCCATTACTCGCTATAGTCGAAGATGATATTGATTCGACGAGTATGCAATATTCGAATTGCAGACAAATACAAAAAGCTACTTGTACATGTGTACTAGGTATGGCTTTAAATCTTAAAAACAGCGCGCGCTGTGATTTTGAAAAGAGCAAAATATAAAATAACGTTTTAAAACCTACCCATAATGTGCAAAGTTAGTCCAATAAGTCATCATTTCCATTGACAGATCTTTGTCGTCACCATGGAGATATCCCCAATTATCAAAAAGAAAATTGATCTCGGCAGCATGACCTGCTCCTTTAAACCACTTTGGGAAAACACCAATCACATCTACTAGAGGTTTCTTCGAAAAGAAATATTGGAATGTGTTGGCTATTGAGTTTCCTCCTCTGTCATGAACGAGAAGGGATTCCCACATGGGGATGTAAAATGTAATATCACCCAAAAGATTCATTACACGTCGACCTTGTTCTTCTTCGTCGGTGGACATATATTTTTTATATATATGTTGTAGAATCCTCGTATCATTGTTGTAGTATGCCTCGGTCACAGCTTGGGCAATCAACTTGAAAGTCCAACTTGGAATTCCATCCGAAATATTGACGGCAGGTAAAGATAGATATGGAAACATTTCGAAAAGAAATAGAAATACTGATCCTTCGGCGGAATTGCAACCGGAAATGACGTCAAGCGATTGATAGAATGCAAACTGTTCCGAGGACTGATTTTGAAATACAGAAAGTGGATGACTTGAAATCAATTCTCCGTCTATCACAGGTGATAACGACAATTCAAATATTCCTCCTAGTGAAGCAATCGCTGAATAGATTACGTCCGCCCCACTCTGTAATTCTGATGAATCGATTGCACGTAAACAGGAAAGCAGTGACGTGGTATTATCAGGGTTGGTACATCCAAGAAAGCTCCCAAAAGCTCGGGCCTTCGTTAGGGGATCCTTCATGATGGACCCGAAGGAACTCAATGATCCACTTTGCATAATAACTCGATGAAAAAGACCCTTGTTTCCAGGAATCACAGCTAAGTGCGAAATGCTGAATGCGCCGGCCGATTCACCAAATAGCGTTATTGAATCTGGATTTCCACCAAAATATTTGATGTTTCTTTTAATCCATTTCAGAGCTTCTATCTGATCCCAGAGTCCGTAGTTGCCCCTCGCGCTGGAATCTCCTGTACTGAGGAAACCAAACACACCTAGTCTGTAGTTCAGCGTCACCACAATGACGTCACCGTGAAGTGCTAGTGATGTTCCGTCGTACGTCATCCCTGTACCTTGTGTGAAGCCCCCACCATGAATCCAAACCATCACCGACTTATTGGCTGCCATTGACACTTCGTTCGGTACATAAATATTCAAAAAGAGACAATCTTCCGATATATCGGAGTTGGGAAGAACCGTGTCCATGCTTGGGTCCATCGTTTGAATACAAGAAGGTCCGAAACGTGTAGCATCAAGTGTGCCAGTCCAATTCGAAATAGATACAGGTTTTGCGAACCTCAAAGGACCCGTTGGCGCCTTAGCAAACGGAATCTTTCGGAATTGGTTGATAGTTGAACCTTTCACAGTTTGTACAATTCCTTTAATTGGTCCCATAGGAATATCAATCAGTATTTCTGTTTCTGACATGATACGAGGTATTTCGTCGGTCCAGAATCGTATCCGGTCTCCCAATAAATCAGTTCCGGTGGTGATGTCCGTGTCTAGGTTGATAAATCGTCTCGCGTTTTCGTCAAATTCAGGCCAGACTGGTACTGGAAGTCCCGTGTTTGGGTTCCTGAAACAGATTCAATAAATAAAATAATAAAATTCTTTCAAAAAAAGATTGAAATATGTTGCCTTCAAAAACAAACTCCTGTTTGAGGTGGCGAGGAGGGGGGTGGGGGAGAGAGGAGTGATTTTTTTTATTCCTTTGTATTATTTTTGTCATGATGGAAACCACTCAAGATTAACATGAGAATAACAACGTCTAGTGTTTGTGTCAAATTCAGGTCAGACTGGTACTGGAAGTTCCTGGAATGATATAGTTATCAAAAAACAGTATGTGCCTTTTGGCTGAGTTTGTTCTTAATTCAATAGATTACACAAATATATTGGCAGTAAGATAATGTCCCTCTACCAATGGAAAATGTCAATAAAATTGGATTATTTTCAGCGTAATAATTTCACACGTTTATCATTGTTCATTAACTACTAACGATTTATTCACTTAGTAAATACCGGTCTTTGTTATATTTTGAATAAGTAATTTTCATTTAACATTGAAAGTGATTGAACTATAATATGCCATTGTAATATGCGGACTGAATTTATCACAAAGTATACGTATTTGTTTGATGAGCACTTTTTAGATGCGATGTTGTGTGAGATGTATTCTAGGATGTTGTTTAAGATGTATTCTAGGGTGTTGTGTAAGATGTATTCTAGGGTGTTGTGTAAGATGTATTCTAGGGTGTTGTGTAAGATGTATTCTAGTGTGTTGTGTAAGATGTATTCTAGGGTGTTGTGTAAGATGTATTCTAGGGTGTTGTGTAAGATGTATTCTAGGGTGTTGTGTAAGATGTATTCTAGTGTGTTGTGTAAGATGTACAGGTACTCAGCGGACACCCGACAGATACACAAGTAAACATACATGTACAAAGCTGACACTGGACCGATACACAAGTAAGCATACATGTACACAACTGACACTGGACCGATACACAAGTAAACATACATGTACATAGCTGACACTGGACCGATACACAAGTAAGCATACATGTACACGGCGGGCACTGGACCGATACACAAGTAAGCATACATGTACACGGCGGGCACTGGACAGAAACACAAGTGAACATACAGTTACACAGTGGGCATCGAACCGATAAACAAGTAGACCGCACGTTTGTTCGACAATCGGGGTACTCGACTTGACAAAGAACACCTACAAACATCACAGGCCAGGACGGGGTGCTCTAATTACTCTACAAACACAACTTGCCGGGACGGGGTTCTCGAATGTCTCTACAAATACCAGAGACCGGGAGGGAGTTCTCTAGTGACTCTACAAACACCACAGGCCGGGAGGGATTTTTCTCTAATGACTCTACAAACACCACAGGCCGGGAGGGGGTTCTCTTAAGGCTCTACAAACACCAGAGGCCGGGGGGGGTTCTAATGGCTCTACACACACAACAGGCCGGGAGGGGGTTCTCTAATGTCACTACAAACATTACAGGCCGGGAGGGGGTTCTCTTAATGACTCTACAAACGCCACAGGCCGGGAGGGGGTTCTCTTAATGACTCTACAAACGCCACAGGCCGGGAGAGGGTTCTCTAATGACTCTACAAACATCACAGGCCAGGAGGGGGTTATCTAATGACTCTACAAACATCACATGCCGGGAGGGGGTTCTCTAATGACTCTGCAAACATCACAGGCCGGGAGAGGGTTTTCTAATGACTCTACAAACACCACAGGCCGGGAAGGGGGTCTCTATATAATGACTCTACAAACACAACAGGCCGGGAGGGGTTCTCTAATGATTCTACAAACACCACAGGCCGGGAGGGGGTTTTCTAATGACTCTACAAGCACCACAGGCCGGGGGGGGGTTCTTTAATGGCTCTTCAAACATCACATGCCGGGAGGGATTCTCTAATGACTATACAAACATCACAGGCCGGGAGAGGGTTCTCTTAATGACTCTACAAACATCACAGGCCGGGGGAGGGTCTCCAATGACTCTAAAAACATCACAGGCCGGGAGGGGGTTCTTTAATGTCTCTACAAACATCACACGCCGGGAGGAGTTTCCCTTCATGACTCTTCAAACGCCACAGGCCGGGAGGGGGTTCTCTAATGACTCTACCAACATCACAGGCCGGGAGAGGGTTCTCTAATGACTCTACAAACATCAAAGGGCAGGAGAGGGTTTTCTAATGACTCTACAAACATCACATGCCGGGAAGGGGTTCTCTAATGTCTCTACAAACACCACAGTCCGGGAGGGGGTTCTCTAATTACTCTACAAACATCACAGGCCGGGAGAGGGTTTTCTAATGACTCTACAAACACCACAGGCCGGGAAGGGGGTCTCTATATAATGACTCTACAAACACAACAGGCCGGGAGGGGTTCTCTAATGATTCTACAAACACCACAGGCCGGGAGGGGGTTTTCTAATGACTCTACAAGCACCACAGGCCGGGAGGGGGTTCTCTAATGACTCTACAAACATCACAGGCCGGGAGGGGGTTCTCTAATGACTCTACAAACATCACATGCCGGGAGGGATTCTCTAATGTCACTACAAACACAACAGGCCGGGAGGGGGTTCTCTAATGTCTCTACAAACATCACAGGCCGGGAGGGGGTTCTCTAATGACTCTACAAACACCACAGGCCGGGAGGGGGTTCTCTAATGACTCTTCAAACATCACATGCCGGGAGGGATTCTCTAATGTCTCTACAAACACAACAGGCCGGGAGGGGTTCTCTAATGATTCTACAAACACCACAGGCCGGGAGGGGGTTCTCTAATGACTCTTCAAACATCACATGCCGGGAGGGATTCTCTAATGACTCTACAAGCACCACAGGCCGGGAGGGGGTTCTCTAATGACTCTACAAGCACCACAGGCGGCCGGAAGGGGGTTCTCTAATGACTCTACAAGCACCACAGGTCGGGAGGGGGTTCTCTAATGACTCTTCAAACATCACAGGCCGGGAGGGGTTCTCTAATGACTCTTCAAACATCACAGGCCGGGAGGGGGTTCTCTAATGACTCTACAAACATCACATGCCGGGAGGGATTCTCTAATGTCTCTACAAACACAACAGGCCGGGAGGGATTCTCTAATGACTCTACAAGCACCACAGGCCGGGAGGGGGTTCTCTAATGACTCTACAAGCACCACAGGCCGGGAGGGGGTTCTCTAATGACTCTTCAAACATCACATGCCGGGAGGGATTCTCTAATGACTCTTCAAACATCACATGCCGGGAGGGGGTTCTCTAATGACTCTTCAAACATCACAGGCCGGGAGGGGGTTCTCTAATGTCTCTACAAACACCACAGGCCGGGAGGGGGTTCTCTAATAACTCTACAAACATCACAGGCCGGAAGGGGTTCTCTAATGACTCTACAAACACCACAGGCCGGGAAGGGGTTCTCTAATGACTCTTCAAACATCACAGGCCGGGAAGGGTTCTCTAATGACTCTTCAAACATCACAGGCCGGGAGGGGGTTCTCTTAATGACTCTACAAACGCCACAGGCCGGGAGAGGGTTCTCTAATGACTCTACAAACATCACAGGCCAGGAGGGGGTTATCTAATGACTCTACAAACATCACATGCCGGGAGGGGGTTCTCTAATGACTCTGCAAACATCACAGGCCGGGAGAGGGTTTTCTAATGACTCTACAAACACCACAGGCCGGGAAGGGGGTCTCTATATAATGACTCTACAAACACAACAGGCCGGGAGGGGTTCTCTAATGATTCTACAAACACCACAGGCCGGGAGGGGGTTTTCTAATGACTCTACAAGCACCACAGGCCGGGAGGGGGTTCTTTAATGGCTCTTCAAACATCACATGCCGGGAGGGATTCTCTAATGACTATACAAACATCACAGGCCGGGAGGGGGTTCTCTAATGACTCTACAAACATCACAGGCCGGGGGAGGGTCTCCAATGACTCTAAAAACATCACAGGCCGGGAGGGGGTTCTTTAATGTCTCTACAAACATCACACGCCGGGAGGAGTTTCTCTTCATGACTCTTCAAACGCCACAGGCCGGGAGGGGGTTCTCTAATGACTCTACCAACATCACAGGCCGGGAGAGAGTTCTCTAATGACTCTACAAACATCACAGGGCAGGAGAGGGTTTTCTAATGACTCTACAAACATCACATGCCGGGAAGGGGTTCTCTAATGTCTCTACAAACACCACAGTCCGGGAGGGGGTTCTCTAATTACTCTACAAACATCACAGGCCGGGAGAGGGTTTTCTAATGACTCTACAAACACCACAGGCCGGGAAGCGGGTCTCTATATAATGACTCTACAAACACAACAGGCCGGGAGGGGTTCTCTAATGATTCTACAAACACCACAGGCCGGGAGGGGGTTTTCTAATGACTCTACAAGCACCACAGGCCGGGAGGGGGTTCTCTAATGACTCTACAAACATCACAGGCCGGGAGGGGGTTCTCTAATGACTCTACAAACATCACATGCCGGGAGGGATTCTCTAATGTCACTACAAACACAACAGGCCGGGAGGGGTTCTCTAATGATTCTACAAACACCACAGGCCGGGAGGGGGTTCTCTAATAACTCTTCAAACATCACATGCCGGGAGGGATTCTCTAATGACTCTTCAAACATCACAGGTCGGGAGGGGGTTCTCTAATGATTCTACAAGCACCACAGGCGGCCGGAAGGGGGTTCTCTAATGACTCTACAAGCACCACAGGTCGGGAGGGGGTTCTCTAATGACTCTTCAAACATCACAGGCCGGGAGGGGTTCTCTAATGACTCTTCAAACATCACAGGCCGGGAGGGGGTTCTCTAATGACTCTACAAACATCACATGCCGGGAGGGATTCTCTAATGTCTCTACAAACACAACAGGCCGGGAGGGATTCTCTAATGACTCTACAAGCACCACAGGCCGGGAGGGGGTTCTCTAATGACTCTACAAGCACCACAGGCCGGGAGGGGGTTCTCTAATGACTCTTCAAACATCACATGCCGGGAGGGATTCTCTAATGACTCTTCAAACATCACATGCCGGGAGGGGGTTCTCTAATGACTCTTCAAACATCACAGGCCGGGAGGGGGTTTTCTAATGTCTCTACAAACACCACAGGCCGGGAGGGGGTTCTCTAATAACTCTACAAACATCACAGGCCGGGAGGGGTTCTCTAATGACTCTACAAACATCACAGGCCGGGAGAGGGTTTCTAATGACTCTACAAACACCACAGGCCGGGAGAGGGTTTCTAATGACTCTACAAACACCACAGGCCGGGAAGGGGTTCTCTATATAATGACTCTACAAACACCACAGGCCGGGAGGGGTTCTCTAAAGATTCTACAAACACTACAGGCCGGGAGGGGGTTCTCTAATGACTCTACAAACATCACAGGCCGGGAGAGGGTTTTCTAATGACTTTACAAACACCACAGGCCGGGAGGGGTTCTCTAATGATTCAACAAACACCACAGGCCGGGAGGGGGTTCTCCAGTGACTCTACAAACATCACAGGCCGGGAGGGGGTTCTCTAGTGACACTACCAACTTCACAGGCCGGGAGGGGGTTCTCTAATGGCTCTACAAACATAACAGGCCGGGACGGGGTGCTCTAATGACTCTACTAACATCACAGGCCGGGAGGGGGTTCTCTAATGACTCTACAAACACCACAGGCCGGGAGGGGGTTCTCTTAATGACTCTACAAGCACCACAGGCCGGGAGGGGGTTCTCTAATGACTCTTCAAACATCACATGCCGGGAGGGATTCTCTAATGACTCTTCAAACATCACATGCCGGGAGGGGGTTCTCTAATGACTCTTCAAACATCACAGGCCGGGAGGGGGTTTTCTAATGTCTCTACAAACACCACAGGCCGGGAGGGGGTTCTCTAATAACTCTACAAACATCACAGGCCGGGAGGGGTTCTCTAATGACTCTACAAACATCACAGGCCGGGAGAGGGTTTCTAATGACTCTACAAACACCACAGGCCGGGAAGGGGTTCTCTATATAATGACTCTACAAACACCACAGGCCGGGAGGGGTTCTCTAAAGATTCTACAAACACTACAGGCCGGGAGGGGGTTCTCTTAATGACTCTACAAACACCACAGGCCGGGAGGGGGTTCTCTAATGACTCTACAAACATCACAGGCCGGGAGAGGGTTTTCTAATGACTTTACAAACACCACAGGCCGGGAGGGGTTCTCTAATGATTCAACAAACACCACAGGCCGGGAGGGGGTTCTCCAGTGACTCTACAAACATCACAGGCCGGGAGGGGGTTCTCTAGTGACACTACCAACTTCACAGGCCGGGAGGGGGTTCTCTAATGGCTCTACAAACATAACAGGCCGGGACGGGGTGCTCTAATGACTCTACTAACATCACAGGCCGGGAGGGGGTTCTCTAATGACTCTACAAACACCACAGGCCGGGAGGGGGTTCTCTTAATGACTCTACAAACGCCACAGGCCGGGAGGGGGTTCTCTTAATGACTCAACAAACGCCACAGGCCGGGAGGGGGTTCTCTTAATGACTCTACAAACGCCACAGGCCGGGAGAGGGTTCTCTAATGACTCTACAAACATCACAGGCCAGGAGAGGGTTTTCTAATGGCTCTACAAACATCACATGCCGGGAAGGGGTTCTCTAATGTCTCTACAAACACCACAGGCCGGGAGGGGGTTATCTAATGACTCTACAAACATCACATGCCGGGAGGGGGTTCTCTAATGACTCTGCAAACATCACAGGCCGGGAGAGGGTTTTCTAATGACTCTACAAACACCACAGGCCGGGAAGGGGGTCTCTATATAATGACTCTACAAACACAACAGGCCGGGAGGGGTTCTCTAATGATTCTACAAACACCACAGGCCGGGAGGGGGTTTTCTAATTACTCTCCAAGCACCACAGGCCGGGAGGGGGTTCTCTAATGACTCTTCAAACATCACATGCCGGGAGGGATTCTCTAATGACTCTACAAACATTACAGGCCGGGAGGGGGTTCTCTAATGACTCTACAAACATCACAGGCCGGGGGGGAGTCTCCAAGGACTCTAAAAACATCACAGGCCGGGAGGGGGTTCTCTTAATGACTCTACACACACAACAGGCCGGGAGGGGGTTCTTTAATGTCTCTACAAACATCACACGCCGGGAGGAGTTTCTCTTCATGACTCTTCAAACGCCACAGGCCGGGAGGGGGTTCTATAATGACTCTACCAACATCACAGGCCGGGAGAGGGTTCTCTAATGACTCTACAAACATCACAGGCCAGGAGAGGGTTTTCTAATGACTCTACAAACATCACATGCCGGGAAGGGGGTCTCTATATAATGACTCTACAAACACAACAGGCCGGGAGGGGTTCTCTAATGATTCTACAAACACCACAGGCCGGGAGGGGGTTTTCTAATGACTCTACAAGCACCACAGGCCGGGAGGGGGTTCTCTAATGACTCTTCAAACATCACAGGCCGGGAGGGGGTTCTCTAATGACTCTACAAACATCACATGCCGGGAGGGATTCTCTAATGTCACTACAAACACAACAGGCCGGGAGGGGGTTCTCTAATGTCTCTACAAAAATCACAGGCCGGGAGGGGGTTCTCTAATGACTCTACAAACACCACAGGCCGGGAGGGGGTTCTCTAATGACTCTTCAAACATCACATGCCGGGAGGGATTCTCTAATGTCTCTACAAACACAACAGGCCGGGAGGGGTTCTCTAATGATTCTACAAACACCACAGGCCGGGAGGGGGTTCTCTAATGACTCTTCAAACATCACATGCCGGGAGGGATTCTCTAATGACTCTACAAGCACCACAGGCCGGGAGGGGGTTCTCTAATGACTCTACAAGCACCACAGGCGGCCGGGAGGGGGTTCTCTAATGACTCTACAAGCACCACAGGTCGGGAGGGGGTTCTCTAATGACTCTTCAAACATCACAGGCCGGGAGGGGTTCTCTAATGACTCTTCAAACATCACAGGCCGGGAGGGGGTTCTCTAATGACTCTACAAACATCACATGCCGGGAGGGATTCTCTAATGTCTCTACAAACACAACAGGCCGGGAGGGATTCTCTAATGACTCTACAAGCACCACAGGCCGGGAGGGGGTTCTCTAATGACTCTTCAAGCACCACAGGCCGGGAGGGGGTTCTCTAATGACTCTTCAAACATCACATGCCGGGAGGGATTCTCTAATGACTCTTCAAACATCACATGCCGGGAGGGGGTTCTCTAATGACTCTTCAAACATCACAGGCCGGGAGGGGGTTCTCTAATGTCTCTACAAACACCACAGGCCGGGAGGGGGTTCTCTAATAACTCTACAAACATCACAGGCCGGGAGGGGTTCTCTAATGACTCTACAAACACCACAGGCCGGGAAGGGGTTCTCTAATGACTCTTCAAACATCACAGGCCGGGATGGGTTCTCTAATGACTCTCCAAACATCACAGGCCGGGAGGGGGTTCTCTAATGTCTCTACAAACACCACAGGCCGGGAGGGGGTTCTCTAATGACTCTACAAACATCACATGCCGGGAGGGGGTTCTCTAATGACTCTACCAACATCACAGGCCGGGAGGGGGTTCTCTAATGACTCTACAAACACCACAGGCCGGGAGGGGGTTCTCTAATGACTCTACAAACATCACAGGCCGGGAGGGGTTCTCTAATGACTCTACAAACATCACAGGCCAGGAGGGGGTTCTCTAATGACTCTACAAACATCACAGGCCAGGAGAGGGTTTTCTAATGGCTCTACAAACATCACATGCCGGGAAGGGGTTCTCTAATGTCTCTACAAACACCACAGGCCGGGAGGGGGTTATCTAATAACTCTACAAACATCACATGCCGGGAGGGGGTTCTCTAATGACTCTTCAAACATCACATGCCGGGAGGGATTCTCTAATGACTCTACAAGCACCACAGGCCGGGAGGGGGTTCTCTAATGACTCTACAAGCACCACAGGCGGCCGGGAGGGGGTTCTCTAATGACTCTACAAGCACCACAGGTCGGGAGGGGGTTCTCTAATGACTCTTCAAACATCACAGGCCGGGAGGGGTTCTCTAATGACTCTTCAAACATCACAGGCCGGGAGGGGGTTCTCTAATGACTCTACAAACATCACATGCGGGGAGGGATTCTCTAATGTCTCTACAAACACAACAGGCCGGGAGGGATTCTCTAATGACTCTACAAGCACCACAGGCCGGGAGGGGGTTCTCTAATGACTCTTCAAGCACCACAGGCCGGGAGGGGGTTCTCTAATGACTCTTCAAACATCACATGCCGGGAGGGATTCTCTAATGACTCTTCAAACATCACATGCCGGGAGGGGGTTCTCTAATGACTCTTCAAACATCACAGGCCGGGAGGGGGTTCTCTAATGTCTCTACAAACACCACAGGCCGGGAGGGGGTTCTCTAATAACTCTACAAACATCACAGGCCGGGAGGGGTTCTCTAATGACTCTACAAACACCACAGGCCGGGAAGGGGTTCTCTAATGACTCTTCAAACATCACAGGCCGGGAGGGGGTTCTCTAATGTCTCTACAAACACCACAGGCCGGGAGGGGGTTCTCTAATGACTCTACAAACATCACATGCCGGGAGGGGGTTCTCTAATGACTCTACCAACATCACAGGCCGGGAGGGGGTTCTCTAATGACTCTACAAACACCACAGGCCGGGAGGGGGTTCTCTAATGACTCTACAAACATCACAGGCCGGGAGGGGTTCTCTAATGACTCTACAAACATCACAGGCCAGGAGGGGGTTCTCTAATGACTCTACAAACACCACAGGCCGGGAGGGGGTTCTCTAATGACTCTTCAAACATCACAGGCCGGGAGGGGTTCTCTAATGACTCTTCAAACATCACAGGCCGGGAGGGGGTTCTCTAATGACTCTACAAACATCACATGCCGGGAGGGATTCTCTAATGACTCTACAAACACCACAGGCCGGGAGGGGGTTCTCTAATGACTCTTCAAACATCACAGGCCGGGAGGGGTTCTCTAATGACTCTACAAACATCACAGGCCGGGAGAGGGTTTTCTAATGACTCTACAAACACCACAGGCCGGGAAGGGGTTCTCTATATAATGACTCTACAAACACCACAGGCCGGGAGGGGTTCTCTAAAGATTCTACAAACACCACATGCCGGGAGGGGGTTTTCTAATGACTCTACAAACACCACAGGCCGGGAGGGGGTTCTCTAATGACTCTACAAACATCACAGGCCGGGAGAGGGTTTTCTAATGACTTTACAAACACCACAGGCCGGGAGGGGGTTCTCTATACAATGACTCTACAAACACCACAGGCCGGGAGGGGTTCTCTAATGATTCAACAAACACCACAGGCCGGGAGGGGGTTCTCCAGTGACTCTACAAACATCACAGGCCGGGAGGGGGTTCTCTAGTGACACTACCAACATCACAGGCCGGGAGGGGGTTCTCTAATGACTCTTCAAACATCACAGGCCGGGAGGGGTTCTCTAATGACTCTTCAAACATCACAGGCCGGGAGGGGGTTCTCTAATGACTCTACAAACATCACATGCCGGGAGGGATTCTCTAATGTCTCTACAAACACAACAGGCCGGGAGGGATTCTCTAATGACTCTACAAGCACCACAGGCCGGGAGGGGGTTCTCTAATGACTCTACAAGCACCACAGGCCGGGAGGGGGTTCTCTAATGACTCTTCAAACATCACATGCCGGGAGGGATTCTCTAATGACTCTTCAAACATCACATGCCGGGAGGGGGTTCTCTAATGACTCTTCAAACATCACAGGCCGGGAGGGGGTTCTCTAATGTCTCTACAAACACCACAGGCCGGGAGGGGGTTCTCTAATAACTCTACAAAAATCACAGGCCGGGAGGGGTTCTCTAATGACTCTACAAACACCACAGGCCGGGAAGGGGTTCTCTAATGACTCTTCAAACATCACAGGCCGGGATGGGTTCTCTAATGACTCTTCAAACATCACAGGCCGGGAGGGGGTTCTCTAATGTCTCTACAAACACCACATGCCGGGAGGGGGTTCTCTAATGACTCTACAAACATCACATGCCGGGAGGGGGTTCTCTAATGACTCTACCAACATCACAGGCCGGGAGGGGGTTCTCTAATGACTCTACAAACACCACAGGCCGGGAGGGGGTTTTCTAATGACTCTACAAACATCACATGCCGGGAAGGGGGTCTCTATATAATGACTCTACAAACACAACAGGCCGGGAGGGGTTCTCTAATGATTCTACAAACACCACAGGCCGGGAGGGGGTTTTCTAATGACTCTACAAGCACCACAGGCCGGGAGGGGGTTCTCTAATGACTCTTCAAACATCACAGGCCGGGAGGGGGTTCTCTAATGACTCTACAAACATCACATGCCGGGAGGGATTCTCTAATGTCACTACAAACACAACAGGCCGGGAGGGGGTTCTCTAATGTCTCTACAAAAATCACAGGCCGGGAGGGGGTTCTCTAATGACTCTACAAACACCACAGGCCGGGAGGGGGTTCTCTAATGACTCTTCAAACATCACATGCCGGGAGGGATTCTCTAATGTCTCTACAAACACAACAGGCCGGGAGGGGTTCTCTAATGATTCTACAAACACCACAGGCCGGGAGGGGGTTCTCTAATGACTCTTCAAACATCACATGCCGGGAGGGATTCTCTAATGACTCTACAAGCACCACAGGCCGGGAGGGGGTTCTCTAATGACTCTACAAGCACCACAGGCGGCCGGGAGGGGGTTCTCTAATGACTCTACAAGCACCACAGGTCGGGAGGGGGTTCTCTAATGACTCTTCAAACATCACAGGCCGGGAGGGGTTCTCTAATGACTCTTCAAACATCACAGGCCGGGAGGGGGTTCTCTAATGACTCTACAAACATCACATGCCGGGAGGGATTCTCTAATGTCTCTACAAACACAACAGGCCGGGAGGGATTCTCTAATGACTCTACAAGCACCACAGGCCGGGAGGGGGTTCTCTAATGACTCTTCAAGCACCACAGGCCGGGAGGGGGTTCTCTAATGACTCTTCAAACATCACATGCCGGGAGGGATTCTCTAATGACTCTTCAAACATCACATGCCGGGAGGGGGTTCTCTAATGACTCTTCAAACATCACAGGCCGGGAGGGGGTTCTCTAATGTCTCTACAAACACCACAGGCCGGGAGGGGGTTCTCTAATAACTCTACAAACATCACAGGCCGGGAGGGGTTCTCTAATGACTCTACAAACACCACAGGCCGGGAAGGGGTTCTCTAATGACTCTTCAAACATCACAGGCCGGGATGGGTTCTCTAATGACTCTCAAAACATCACAGGCCGGGAGGGGGTTCTCTAATGTCTCTACAAACACCACAGGCCGGGAGGGGGTTCTCTAATGACTCTACAAACATCACATGCCGGGAGGGGGTTCTCTAATGACTCTACCAACATCACAGGCCGGGAGGGGGTTCTCTAATGACTCTACAAACACCACAGGCCGGGAGGGGGTTCTCTAATGACTCTACAAACATCACAGGCCGGGAGGGGTTCTCTAATGACTCTACAAACATCACAGGCCAGGAGGGGGTTCTCTAATGACTCTACAAACATCACAGGCCAGGAGAGGGTTTTCTAATGGCTCTACAAACATCACATGCCGGGAAGGGGTTCTCTAATGTCTCTACAAACACCACAGGCCGGGAGGGGGTTATCTAATAACTCTACAAACATCACATGCCGGGAGGGGGTTCTCTAATGACTCTTCAAACATCACATGCCGGGAGGGATTCTCTAATGACTCTACAAGCACCACAGGCCGGGAGGGGGTTCTCTAATGACTCTACAAGCACCACAGGCGGCCGGGAGGGGGTTCTCTAATGACTCTACAAGCACCACAGGTCGGGAGGGGGTTCTCTAATGACTCTTCAAACATCACAGGCCGGGAGGGGTTCTCTAATGACTCTTCAAACATCACAGGCCGGGAGGGGGTTCTCTAATGACTCTACAAACATCACATGCCGGGAGGGATTCTCTAATGTCTCTACAAACACAACAGGCCGGGAGGGATTCTCTAATGACTCTACAAGCACCACAGGCCGGGAGGGGGTTCTCTAATGACTCTTCAAGCACCACAGGCCGGGAGGGGGTTCTCTAATGACTCTTCAAACATCACATGCCGGGAGGGATTCTCTAATGACTCTTCAAACATCACATGCCGGGAGGGGGTTCTCTAATGACTCTTCAAACATCACAGGCCGGGAGGGGGTTCTCTAATGTCTCTACAAACACCACAGGCCGGGAGGGGGTTCTCTAATAACTCTACAAACATCACAGGCCGGGAGGGGTTCTCTAATGACTCTACAAACACCACAGGCCGGGAAGGGGTTCTCTAATGACTCTTCAAACATCACAGGCCGGGATGGGTTCTCTAATGACTCTCCAAACATCACAGGCCGGGAGGGGGTTCTCTAATGTCTCTACAAACACCACAGGCCGGGAGGGGGTTCTCTAATGACTCTACAAACATCACATGCCGGTAGGGGGTTCTCTAATGACTCTACCAACATCACAGGCCGGGAGGGGGTTCTCTAATGACTCTACAAACACCACAGGCCGGGAGGGGGTTCTCTAATGACTCTACAAACATCACAGGCCGGGAGGGGTTCTCTAATGACTCTACAAACATCACAGGCCAGGAGGGGGTTCTCTAATGACTCTACAAACACCACAGGCCGGGAGGGGGTTCTCTAATGACTCTTCAAACATCACAGGCCGGGAGGGGTTCTCTAATGACTCTTCAAACATCACAGGCCGGGAGGGGGTTCTCTAATGACTCTACAAACATCACATGCCGGGAGGGATTCTCTAATGACTCTACAAACACCACAGGCCGGGAGGGGGTTCTCTAATGACTCTTCAAACATCACAGGCCGGGAGGGGTTCTCTAATGACTCTACAAACATCACAGGCCGGGAGAGGGTTTTCTAATGACTCTACAAACACCACAGGCCGGGAAGGGGTTCTCTATATAATGACTCTACAAACACCACAGGCCGGGAGGGGTTCTCTAAAGATTCTACAAACACCACAGGCCGGGAGGGGGTTTTCTAATGACTCTACAAACACCACAGGCCGGGAGGGGGTTCTCTAATGACTCTACAAACATCACAGGCCGGGAGAGGGTTTTCTAATGACTTTACAAACACCACAGGCCGGGAGGGGGTTCTCTATACAATGACTCTACAAACACCACAGGCCGGGAGGGGTTCTCTAATGATTCAACAAACACCACAGGCCGGGAGGGGGTTCTCCAGTGACTCTACAAACATCACAGGCCGGGAGGGGGTTCTCTAGTGACACTACCAACATCACAGGCCGGGAGGGGGTTCTCTAATGACTCTTCAAACATCACAGGCCGGGAGGGGTTCTCTAATGACTCTTCAAACATCACAGGCCGGGAGGGGGTTCTCTAATGACTCTACAAACATCACATGCCGGGAGGGATTCTCTAATGACTCTACAAGCACCACAGGCCGGGAGGGGGTTCTCTAATGACTCTACAAGCACCACAGGCCGGGAGGGGGTTCTCTAATGACTCTTCAAACATCACATGCCGGGAGGGATTCTCTAATGACTCTTCAAACATCACATGCCGGGAGGGGGTTCTCTAATGACTCTTCAAACATCACATGCCGGGAGGGGGTTCTCTAATGTCTCTACAAACACCACAGGCCGGGAGGGGGTTCTCTAATAACTCTACAAAAATCACAGGCCGGGAGGGGTTCTCTAATGACTCTACAAACACCACAGGCCGGGAAGGGGTTCTCTAATGACTCTTCAAACATCACAGGCCGGGATGGGTTCTCTAATGACTCTTCAAACATCACAGGCCGGGAGGGGGTTCTCTAATGTCTCTACAAACACCACAGGCCGGGAGGGGGTTCTCTAATGACTCTACAAACATCACATGCCGGGAGGGGGTTCTCTAATGACTCTACCAACATCACAGGCCGGGAGGGGGTTCTCTAATGACTCTACAAACACCACAGGCCGGGAGGGGGTTCTCTAATGACTCTTCAAACATCACATGCCGGGAGGGATTCTCTAATGACTCTACAAACATCACAGGCCGGGAGGGGGTTCTCTAATGACTCTACAAACATCACAGGCCGGGGGGGAGTCTCCAATGACTCTAAAAACATCACAGGCCGGGAGGGGGTTCTCTTAATGACTCTACACACACAACAGGCCGGGAGGGGGTTCTTTAATGTCTCTACAAACATCACACGCCGGGAGGAGTTTCTCTTCATGACTCTTCAAACGCCACAGGCCGGGAGGGGGTTCTATAATGACTCTACCAACATCACAGGCCGGGAGAGGGTTCTCTAATGACTCTACAAACATCACAGGCCAGGAGAGGGTTTTCTAATGACTCTACAAACATCACATGCCGGGAAGGGGTTCTCTAATGTCTCTACAAACACCACAGTCCGGGAGGGGGTTCTCTAATTACTCTACAAACATCACAGGCCGGGAGAGGGTTTTCTAATGACTCTACAAACACCACAGGCCGGGAAGGGGGTCTCTATATAATGACTCTACAAACACAACAGGCCGGGAGGGGTTCTCTAATGATTCTACAAACACCACAGGCCGGGAGGGGGTTTTCTAATGACTCTACAAGCACCACAGGCCGGGAGGGGGTTCTCTAATGACTCTTCAAACATCACAGGCCGGGAGGGGGTTCTCTAATGACTCTACAAACATCACATGCCGGGAGGGATTCTCTAATGTCACTACAAACACAACAGGCCGGGAGGGGGTTCTCTAATGTCTCTACAAAAATCACAGGCCGGGAGGGGGTTCTCTAATGACTCTACAAACACCACAGGCCGGGAGGGGGTTCTCTAATGACTCTTCAAACATCACATGCCGGGAGGGATTCTCTAATGTCTCTACAAACACCACAGGCCGGGAGGGGTTCTCTAAAGATTCTACAAACACCACAGGCCGGGAGGGGGTTTTCTAATGACTCTACAAACACCACAGGCCGGGAGGGGGTTCTCTAATGACTCTACAAACATCACAGGACGGGAGAGGGTTTTCTAATGACTTTACAAACACCACAGGCCGGGAGGGGGTTCTCTATACAATGACTCTACAAACACCACAGGCCGGGAGGGGTTCTCTAATGTCTCTACAAACACAACAGGCCGGGAGGGGTTCTCTAATGATTCTACAAACACCACAGGCCGGGAGGGGGTTCTCTAATGACTCTTCAAACATCACATGCCGGGAGGGATTCTCTAATGACTCTACAAGCACCACAGGCCGGGAGGGGGTTCTCTAATGACTCTACAAGCACCACAGGCGGCCGGGAGGGGGTTCTCTAATGACTCTTCAAACATCACATGCCGGGAGGGATTCTCTAATGACTCTACAAGCACCACAGGCCGGGAGGGGGTTCTCTAATGACTCTACAAGCACCACAGGCGGCCGGGAGGGGGTTCTCTAATGACTCTACAAGCACCACAGGTCGGGAGGGGGTTCTCTAATGACTCTTCAAACATCACAGGCCGGGAGGGGTTCTCTAATGACTCTTCAAACATCACAGGCCGGGAGGGGGTTCTCTAATGACTCTACAAACAGCACATGCCGGGAGGGATTCTCTAATGTCTCTACAAACACAACAGGCCGGGAGGGATTCTCTAATGACTCTACAAGCACCACAGGCCGGGAGGGGGTTCTCTAATGACTCTACAAGCACCACAGGCCGGGAGGGGGTTCTCTAATGACTCTTCAAACATCACATGCCGGGAGGGATTCTCTAATGACTCTTCAAACATCACATGCCGGGAGGGGGTTCTCTAATGACTCTTCAAACATCACAGGCCGGGAGGGGGTTCTCCAATGTCTCTACAAACACCACAGGCCGGGAGGGGGTTCTCTAATGACTCTTCAAACATCACAGGCCGGGAGGGGGTTCTCTAATGTCTCTACAAACACCACAGGCCGGGAGGGGGTTCTCTAATAACTCTACAAACATCACAGGCCGGGAGGGGTTCTCTAATGACTCTACAAACACCACAGGCCGGGTAGGGGTTCTCTAATGACTCTTCAAACATCACAGGCCGGGATGGGTTCTCTAATGACTCTCCAAACATCACAGGCCGGGAGGGGGTTCTCTAATGTCTCTACAAACACCACAGGCCGGGAGGGGGTTCTCTAATGACTCTACAAACATCACATGCCGGGAGGGGGTTCTCTAATGACTCTACCAACATCACAGGCCGGGAGGGGGTTCTCTAATGACTCTACAAACACCACAGGCCGGGAGGGGGTTCTCTAATGACTCTACAAACATCACAGGCCGGGAGGGGTTCTCTAATGACTCTACAAACATCACAGGCCAGGAGGGGGTTCTCTAATGACTCTACAAACACCACAGGCCGGGAGGGGGTTCTCTAATGACTCTTCAAACATCACAGGCCGGGAGGGGTTCTCTAATGACTCTTCAAACATCACAGGCCGGGAGGGGGTTCTCTAATGACTCTACAAACATCACATGCCGGGAGGGATTCTCTAATGACTCTACAAACACCACAGGCCGGGAGGGGGTTCTCTAATGACTCTTCAAACATCACAGGCCGGGAGGGGTTCTCTAATGACTCTACAAACATCACAGGCCGGGAGAGGGTTTTCTAATGACTCTACAAACACCACAGGCCGGGAAGGGGTTCTCTATATAATGACTCTACAAACACCACAGGCCGGGAGGGGTTCTCTAAAGATTCTACAAACACCACAGGCCGGGAGGGGGTTTTCTAATGACTCTACAAACACCACAGGCCGGGAGGGGGTTCTCTAATGACTCTACAAACATCACAGGCCGGGAGAAGGTTTTCTAATGACTTTACAAACACCACAGGCCGGGAGGGGGTTCTCTATACAATGACTCTACAAACACCACAGGCCGGGAGGGGTTCTCTAATGATTCAACAAACACCACAGGCCGGGACGGGGTTCTCCAGTGACTCTACAAACATCACAGGCCGGGAGGGGGTTCTCTAGTGACACTACCAACATCACAGGCCGGGAGGGGGTTCTCTAATGACTCTTCAAACATCACAGGCCGGGAGGGGGTTCTCTAATGACTCTACAAACATCACATGCCGGGAGGGATTCTCTAATGTCACTACAAACACAACAGGCCAGGAGGGGGTTCTCTAATGTCTCTACAAACATCACAGGCCGGGAGGGGGTTCTCTAATGACTCTACAAACACCACAGGCCGGGAGGGGGTTCTCTAATGACTCTTCAAACATCACATGCCGGGAGGGATTCTCTAATGTCTCTACAAACACAACAGGCCGGGAGGGGTTCTCTAATGATTCTACAAACACCACAGGCCAGGAGGGGGTTCTCTAATGACTCTTCAAAAATCACATGCCGGGAGGGATTCTCTAATGACTCTACAAGCACCACAGGCCGGGAGGGGGTTCTCTAATGACTCTACAAGCACCACAGGCGGCCGGGAGGGGGTTCTCTAATGACTCTACAAGCACCACAGGTCGGGAGGGGGTTCTCTAATGACTCTTCAAACATCACAGGCCGGGAGGGGTTCTCTAATGACTCTTCAAACATCACAGGCCGGGAGGGGGTTCTCTAATGACTCTACAAACATCACATGCCGGGAGGGATTCTCTAATGTCTCTACAAACACAACAGGCCGGGAGGGATTCTCTAATGACTCTACAAGCACCACAGGCCGGGAGGGGGTTCTCTAATGACTCTACAAGCACCACAGGCCGGGAGGGGGTTCTCTAATGACTCTTCAAACATCACATGCCGGGAGGGATTCTCTAATGACTCTTCAAACATCACATGCCGGGAGGGGGTTCTCTAATGACTCTTCAAACATCACAGGCCGGGAAGGGGTTCTCTAATGTCTCTACAAACACCACAGGCCGGGAGGGGGTTCTCTAATAACTCTACAAAAATCACAGGCCGGGAGGGGTTCTCTAATGACTCTACAAACACCACAGGCCGGGAAGGGGTTCTCTAATGACTCTTCAAACATCACAGGCCGGGATGGGTTCTCTAATGACTCTTCAAACATCACAGGCCGGGAGGGGGTTCTCTAATGTCTCTACAAACACCACAGGCCGGGAGGGGGTTCTCTAATGACTCTACAAACATCACATGCCGGGAGGGGGTTCTCTAATGACTCTACCAACATCACAGGCCGGGAGGGGGTTCTCTAATGACTCTACAAACACCACAGGCCGGGAGGGGGTTCTCTAATGACTCTACAAACATCACAGGCCGGGAGGGGTTCTCTAATGACTCTACAAACATCACAGGCCGGGAGGGGGTTCTGTAATGACTCTACAAACACCACAGGCCGGGAAGGGGTTCTCTAATGACTCTTCAAACATCACAGGCCGGGAGGGGTTCTCTAATGACTCTTCAAACATCACAGGCCGGGAGGGGGTTCTCTAATGACTCTACAAACATCACATGCCGGGAGGGATTCTCTAATGACTCTACAAACACCACAGGCCGGGAGGGGGTTCTCTAATGACTCTTCAAACATCACAGGCCGGGAGGGGTTCTCTAATGTCTCTACAAACACCACAGGCCGGGAGGGGGTTCTCTAATGACTCTACAAAAATCACATGCCGGGAGGGGGTTCTCTAATGACTCTACCAACATCACAGGCCAGGAATGGGTTCTCTAATGACTCTACAAACATCACAGGCCGGGAGAGGGTTTTCTAATGACTCTACAAACACCACAGGCCGGGAAGGGGTTCTCTATATAATGACTCTACAAACACCACAGGCCGGGTGGGTTCTCTAAAGATTCTACAAACACCACAGGCCGGGAGGGGGTTTTCTAATGACTCTACAAACACCACAGGCCGGGAGGGGGTTCTCTAATGACTCTACAAACATCACAGGCCGGGAGAGGGTTTTCTAATGAATTTACAAACACCACAGGCCGGGAGGGGGTTCTCTAATGACTCTACAAACACCACAGGCCGGGAGGGGGTTCTCTAATGACTCTACAAACATCACAGGCCGGGAGGGGTTCTCTAATGACTCTACAAACATCACAGGCCAGGAGGGGGTTCTCTAATGTCTCTACAAACACCACAGGCCGGGAGGGGGTTCTCTAATGACTCTACAAACATCACATGCCGGGAGGGGGTTCTCTAATGACTCTACCAACATCACAGGCCGGGAGGGGGTTCTCTAATGACTCTACAAACACCACAGGCCGGGAGGGGGTTCTCTAATGACTCTACAAACATCACAGGCCGGGAGGGGTTCTCTAATGACTCTACAAACATCACAGGCCAGGAGGGGGTTCTCTAATGACTCTACAAACACCACAGGCCGGGAGGGGGTTCTCTAATGACTCTTCAAACATCACAGGCCGGGAGGGGTTCTCTAATGACTCTTCAAACATCACAGGCCGGGAGGGGGTTCTCTAATGACTCTACAAACATCACATGCCGGGAGGGATTCTCTAATGACTCTACAAACACCACAGGCCGGGAGGGGGTTCTCTAATGACTCTTCAAACATCACAGGCCGGGAGGGGTTCTCTAATGACTCTACAAACATCACAGGCCGGGAGAGGGTTTTCTAATGACTCTACAAACACCACAGGCCGGGAAGGGGTTCTCTATATAATGACTCTACAAACACCACAGGCCGGGAGGGGTTCTCTAAAGATTCTACAAACACCACAGGCCGGGAGGGGGTTTTCTAATGACTCTACAAACACCACAGGCCGGGAGGGGGTTCTCTAATGACTCTACAAACATCACAGGCCGGGAGAGGGTTTTCTAATGACTTTACAAACACCACAGGGCGGGAGGGGGTTCTCTATACAATGACTCTACAAACACCACAGGCCGGGAGGGGTTCTCTAATGATTCAACAAACACCACAGGCCGGGAGGGGTTTCTATAGTGACTCTACAAACATCACAGGCCGGGAGGGGGTTCTCTAGTGACACTACCAACATCACAGGCCGGGAGGGGGTTCTCTAATGACTCTTCAAACATCACAGGCCGGGAGGGGTTCTCTAATGACTCTTCAAACATCACAGGCCGGGAGGGGGTTCTCTAATGACTCTACAAACATCACATGCCGGGAGGGATTCTCTAATGTCTCTACAAACACAACAGGCCGGGAGGGATTCTCTAATGACTCTACAAGCACCACAGGCCGGGAGGGGGTTCTCTAATGACTCTACAAGCACCACAGGCCGGGAGGGGGTTCTCTAATGACTCTTCAAACATCACATGCCGGGAGGGATTCTCTAATGACTCTTCAAACATCACATGCCGGGAGGGGGTTCTCTAATGACTCTTCAAACATCACAGGCCGGGAGGGGGTTCTCTAATGTCTCTACAAACATCACAGGCCGGGAGGGGTTCTCTAATGACTCTACAAACATCACAGGCCAGGAGGGGGTTCTCTAATGACTCTACAAACACCACAGGCCGGGAGGGGGTTCTCTAATGACTCTTCAAACATCACAGGCCGGGAGGGGTTCTCTAATGACTCTTCAAACATCACAGGCCGGGAGGGGGTTCTCTAATGACTCTACAAACATCACATGCCGGGAGGGATTCTCTAATGACTCTACAAACACCACAGGCCGGGAGGGGGTTCTCTAATGACTCTTCAAACATCACAGGCCGGGAGGGGTTCTCTAATGACTCTACAAACATCACAGGCCGGGAGAGGGTTTTCTAATGACTCTACAAACACCACAGGCCGGGAAGGGGTTCTCTATATAATGACTCTACAAACACCACAGGCCGGGAGGGGTTCTCTAAAGATTCTACAAACACCACAGGCCGGGAGGGGGTTTTCTAATGACTCTACAAACACCACAGGCCGGGAGGGGGTTCTCTAATGACTCTACAAACATCACAGGCCGGGAGAGGGTTTTCTAATGACTTTAAAAACACCACAGGCCGGGAGGGGGTTCTCTATACAATGACTCTACAAACACCACAGGCCGGGAGGGGTTCTCTAATGATTCAACAAACACCACAGGCCGGGAGGGGGTTCTCCAGTGACTCTACAAACATCACAGGCCGGGAGGGGGTTCTCTAGTGACACTACCAACATCACAGGCCGGGAGGGGGTTCTCTAATGACTCTTCAAACATCACAGGCCGGGAGGGGGTTCTCTAATGACTCTTCAAACATCACAGGCCGGGAGGGGTTCTCTAATGACTCTACAAACATCACATGCCGGGAGAGGGTTTTCTAATGACTCTACAAACACCACAGGCCGGGAAGGGGTTCTCTATATAATGACTCTACAAACACCACAGGCCGGGAGGGGTTCTCTAAAGATTCTACAAACACCACAGGCCGGGAGGGGGTTTTCTAATGACTCTACAAACACCACAGGCCGGGAGGGGGTTCTCTAATGACTCTACAAACATCACAGGCCGGGAGAGGGTTTTCTAATGACTTTACAAACACCACAGGCCGGGAGGGGGTTCTCTATACAATGACTCTACAAACACCACAGGCCGGGAGGGGTTCTCTAATGATTCAACAAACACCACAGGCCGGGAGGGGGTTCTCCAGTGACTCTACAAACATCACAGGCCGGGAGGGGGTTCTCTAGTGACACTACCAACATCACAGGCCGGGAGGGGGTTCTCTAATGACTCTTCAAACATCACAGGCCGGGAGGGGTTCTCTAATGACTCTTCAAACATCACAGGCCGGGAGGGGGTTCTCTAATGACTCTACAAACATCACATGCCGGGAGGGATTCTCTAATGTCTCTACAAACACAACAGGCCGGGAGGGATTCTCTAATGACTCTACAAGCACCACAGGCCGGGAGGGGGTTCTCTAATGACTCTACAAGCACCACAGGCCGGGAGGGGGTTCTCTAATGACTCTTCAAACATCACATGCCGGGAGGGATTCTCTAATGACTCTTCAAACATCACATGCCGGGAGGGGGTTCTCTAATGACTCTTCAAACATCACAGGCCGGGAGGGGGTTCTCTAATGTCTCTACAAACATCACAGGCCGGGAGGGGTTCTCTAATGACTCTACAAACATCACAGGCCAGGAGGGGGTTCTCTAATGACTCTACAAACACCACAGGCCGGGAGGGGGTTCTCTAATGACTCTTCAAACATCACAGGCCGGGAGGGGTTCTCTAATGACTCTTCAAACATCACAGGCCGGGAGGGGGTTCTCTAATGACTCTACAAACACCACAGGCCGGGAGGGGGTTCTCTAATGACTCTTCAAACATCACATGCCGGGAGGGATTCTCTAATGACTCTACAAACATCACAGGCCGGGAGGGGGTTCTCTAATGACTCTACAAACATCACAGGACGGGGGGGAGTCTCCAATGACTCTAAAAACATCACAGGCCGGGAGGGGGTTCTCTTAATGACTCTACACACACAACAGGCCGGGAGGGGGTTCTTTAATGTCTCTACAAACATCACACGCCGGGAGGAGTTTCTCTTCATGACTCTTCAAACGCCACAGGCCGGGAGGGGGTTCTATAATGACTCTACCAACATCACAGGCCGGGAGAGGGTTCTCTAATGACTCTACAAACATCACAGGCCAGGAGAGGGTTTTCTAATGACTCTACAAACATCACATGCCGGGAAGGGGTTCTCTAATGTCTCTACAAACACCACAGTCCGGGAGGGGGTTCTCTAATTACTCTACAAACATCACAGGCCGGGAGAGGGTTTTCTAATGACTCTACAAACACCACAGGCCGGGAAGGGGGTCTCTATATAATGACTCTACAAACACAACAGGCCGGGAGGGGTTCTCTAATGATTCTACAAACACCACAGGCCGGGAGGGGGTTTTCTAATGACTCTACAAGCACCACAGGCCGGGAGGGGGTTCTCTAATGACTCTTCAAACATCACAGGCCGGGAGGGGGTTCTCTAATGACTCTACAAACATCACATGCCGGGAGGGATTCTCTAATGTCACTACAAACACAACAGGCCGGGAGGGGGTTCTCTAATGTCTCTACAAAAATCACAGGCCGGGAGGGGGTTCTCTAATGACTCTACAAACACCACAGGCCGGGAGGGGGTTCTCTAATGACTCTTCAAACATCACATGCCGGGAGGGATTCTCTAATGTCTCTACAAACACAACAGGCCGGGAGGGGTTCTCTAATGATTCTACAAACACCACAGGCCGGGAGGGGGTTCTCTAATGACTCTTCAAACATCACATGCCGGGAGGGATTCTCTAATGACTCTACAAGCACCACAGGCCGGGAGGGGGTTCTCTAATGACTCTACAAGCACCACAGGCGGCCGGGAGGGGGTTCTCTAATGACTCTTCAAACATCACATGCCGGGAGGGATTCTCTAATGACTCTACAAGCACCACAGGCCGGGAGGGGGTTCTCTAATGACTCTACAAGCACCACAGGCGGCCGGGAGGGGGTTCTCTAATGACTCTACAAGCACCACAGGTCGGGAGGGGGTTCTCTAATGACTCTTCAAACATCACAGGCCGGGAGGGGTTCTCTAATGACTCTTCAAACATCACAGGCCGGGAGGGGGTTCTCTAATGACTCTACAAACAGCACAGGCCGGGAGGGGTTCTCTAATGACTCTACAAGCACCACAGGCCGGGAGGGGGTTCTCTAATGACTCTACAAGCACCACAGGCCGGGAGGGGGTTCTCTAATGACTCTTCAAACATCACATGCCGGGAGGGATTCTCTAATGACTCTTCAAACATCACATGCCGGGAGGGGGTTCTCTAATGACTCTTCAAACATCACAGGCCGGGAGGGGGTTCTCTAATGTCTCTACAAACACCACAGGCCGGGAGGGGGTTCTCTAATGACTCTTCAAACATCACAGGCCGGGAGGGGGTTCTCTAATGTCTCTACAAACACCACAGGCCGGGAGGGGGTTCTCTAATAACTCTACAAACATCACAGGCCGGGAGGTGTTCTCTAATGACTCTACAAACACCACAGGCCGGGAAGGGGTTCTCTAATGACTCTTCAAACATCACAGGCCGGGATGGGTTCTCTAATGACTCTCCAAACATCACAGGCCGGGAGGGGGTTCTCTAATGTCTCTACAAACACCACAGGCCGGGAGGGGGTTCTCTAATGACTCTACAAACATCACATGCCGGGAGGGGGTTCTCTAATGACTCTACCAACATCACAGGCCGGGAGGGGGTTCTCTAATGACTCTACAAACACCACAGGCCGGGAGGGGGTTCTCTAATGACTCTACAAACATCACATGCCGGGAGGGGTTCTCTAATGACTCTACAAACATCACAGGCCAGGAGGGGGTTCTCTAATGACTCTACAAACACCACAGGCCGGGAGGGGGTTCTCTAATGACTCTTCAAACATCACAGGCCGGGAGGGGTTCTCTAATGACTCTTCAAACATCACAGGCCGGGAGGGGGTTCTCTAATGACTCTACAAACATCACATGCCGGGAGGGATTCTCTAATGACTCTACAAACACCACAGGCCGGGAGGGGGTTCTCTAATGACTCTTCAAACATCACAGGCCGGGAGGGGTTCTCTAATGACTCTACAAACATCACAGGCCGGGAGAGGGTTTTCTAATGACTCTACAAACACCACAGGCCGGGAAGGGGTTCTCTATATAATGACTCTACAAACACCACAGGCCGGGAGGGGTTCTCTAAAGATTCTACAAACACCACAGGCCGGGAGGGGGTTTTCTAATGACTCTACAAACACCACAGGCCGGGAGGGGGTTCTCTAATGACTCTACAAACATCACAGGCCGGGAGAGGGTTTTCTAATGACTTTACAAACACCACAGGCCGGGAGGGGGTTCTCTATACAATGACTCTACAAACACCACAGGCCGGGAGGGGTTCTCTAATGATTCAACAAACACCACAGGCCGGGACGGGGTTCTCCAGTGACTCTACAAACATCACAGGCCGGGAGGGGGTTCTCTAGTGACACTACCAACATCACAGGCCGGGAGGGGGTTCTCTAATGACTCTTCAAACATCACAGGCCGGGAGGGGGTTCTCTAATGACTCTACAAACATCACATGCCGGGAGGGATTCTCTAATGTCACTACAAACACAACAGGCCGGGAGGGGGTTCTCTAATGTCTCTACAAACATCACAGGCCGGGAGGGGGTTCTCTAATGACTCTACAAACACCACAGGCCGGGAGCGGGATCTCTAATGACTCTTCAAACATCACATGCCGGGAGGGATTCTCTAATGTCTCTACAAACACAACAGGCCGGGAGGGGTTCTCTAATGATTCTACAAACACCACAGGCCAGGAGGGGGTTCTCTAATGACTCTTCAAACATCACATGCCGGGAGGGATTCTCTAATGACTCTACAAGCACCACAGGCCGGGAGGGGGTTCTCTAATGACTCTACAAGCACCACAGGCGGCCGGGAGGGGGTTCTCTAATGACTCTACAAGCACCACAGGTCGGGAGGGGGTTCTCTAATGACTCTTCAAACATCACAGGCCGGGAGGGGTTCTCTAATGACTCTTCAAACATCACAGGCCGGGAGGGGGTTCTCTAATGACTCTACAAACATCACATGCCGGGAGGGATTCTCTAATGTCTCTACAAACACAACAGGCCGGGAGGGATTCTCTAATGACTCTACAAGCACCACAGGCCGGGAGGGGGTTCTCTAATGACTCTACAAGCACCACAGGCCGGGAGGGGGTTCTCTAATGACTCTTCAAACATCACATGCCGGGAGGGATTCTCTAATGACTCTTCAAACATCACATGCCGGGAGGGGGTTCTCTAATGACTCTTCAAACATCACAGGCCGGGAGGGGGTTCTCTAATGTCTCTTCAAACACCACAGGCCGGGAGGGGGTTCTCTAATAACTCTACAAAAATCACAGGCCGGGAGGGGTTCTCTAATGACTCTACAAACACCACAGGCCGGGAAGGGGTTCTCTAATGACTCTTCAAACATCACAGGCCGGGATGGGTTCTCTAATGACTCTTCAAACATCACAGGCCGGAAGGGGGTTCTCTAATGTCTCTACAAACACCACAGGCCGGGAGGGGGTTCTCTAATGACTCTACAAACATCACATGCCGGGAGGGGGTTCTCTAATGACTCTACCAACATCACAGGCCGGGAGGGGGTTCTCTAATGACTCTACAAACACCACAGGCCGGGAGGGGGTTCTCTAATGACTCTACAAACATCACAGGCCGGGAGGGGTTCTCTAATGACTCTACAAACATCACAGGCCGGGAGGGGGTTCTGTAATGACTCTACAAACACCACAGGCCGGGAAGGGGTTCTCTAATGACTCTTCAAACATCACAGGCCGGGAGGGGTTCTCTAATGACTCTTCAAACATCACAGGCCGGGAGGGGGTTCTCTAATGACTCTACAAACATCACATGCCGGGAGGGATTCTCTAATGACTCTACAAACACCACAGGCCGGGAGGGGGTTCTCTAATGACTCTTCAAACATCACAGGCCGGGAGGGGTTCTCTAATGTCTCTACAAACACCACAGGCCGGGAGGGGGTTCTCTAATGACTCTACAAAAATCACATGCCGGGAGGGGGTTCTCTAATGACTCTACCAACATCACAGGCCAGGAATGGGTTCTCTAATGACTCTACAAACATCACAGGCCGGGAGAGGGTTTTCTAATGACTCTACAAACACCACAGGCCGGGAAGGGGTTCTCTATATAATGACTCTACAAACACCACAGGCCGGGTGGGTTCTCTAAAGATTCTACAAACACCACAGGCCGGGAGGGGGTTTTCTAATGACTCTACAAACACCACAGGCCGGGAGGGGGTTCTCTAATGACTCTACAAACATCACAGGCCGGGAGAGGGTTTTCTAATGAATTTACAAACACCACAGGCCGGGAGGGGGTTCTCTATACAATGACTCTACAAACACCACAGGCCGGGAGGGGTTCTCTAATGATTCAACAAACACCACAGGCCGGGAGGGGGTTCTCCAGTGACTCTACAAACATCACAGGCCGGGAGGGGGTTCTCTAGTGACACTACCAACATCACAGGCCGGGAGGGGGTTCTCTAATGGCTCTACAAACATCACAGGCCGGGACGGGGTGCTCTAATGACTCTACTAACATCACAGGCCGGGAGGGGGTTCTCTAATGACTCTACAAACACCACAGGCCGGGAGGGGGTTCTCTAATGACTCTACAAACATCACAGGGCGGGCGGGGGTTCTCTAATGACTCTACAAACACCACCGGCCGGAAGGGGGTTCTCTTAATGCTCTACAAACACCACAGGCCGGGAAGGGGTTCTCTTAAGGCTCTACAAACACCACAGGCCGGGAGGGGGTTCTCTAATGTCTCTACAAACATCACAGGCTGGGAGGGGGTTCTCTAATGACTCTACAAACACCACAGGCCGGGAGGGGGTTCCCTTGTGACTCTACAAACTTAACAGGCCGGGAGGGGGTTCTCCAGTGACTCTACAAACATCACAGGCCGGGAGGGGGTTCTCTAGTGACACTACCAACATCACAGGCCGGGAGGGGGTTCTCTTATGGCTCTACAAACATCACAGGCCGGGACGGGGTGCTCTAATGACTCTACAAACTTCACAGGCCGGGAGGGGGTTCTCTAGTGTCTCTATAAACATCACAGGCCGGGAGGGGGTTCTCTAGTGACTCTACCAACATCACAGGCCGTGAGGGGGTTATCTAATGTCTCTACAAACATCACAGGTCGGGAGGGGGTTCTCTAATGGCTCTACAAACATCACAGGCCGGGAGGGGGTTATCTAATGACTCTACAAACACAACAGGCCGAGAGGGGGTTCTCTAGTGACTCTACAAACATCACAGGCCGGGAGGGGGTTCTCTAATGTCTCTACAAACATCACAGGCTGGGAGGGGGTTCTCTAATGACTCTACAAACACCACAGGCCGGGAGGGGGTTCCCTTGTGACTCTACAAACTTAACAGGCCGGGAGGGGGTTCTCCAGTGACTCTACAAACATCACAGGCCGGGAGGGGGTTCTCTAGTGACACTACCAACATCACAGGCCGGGAGGGGGTTCTCTTATGGCTCTACAAACATCACAGGCCGGGACGGGGTGCTCTAATGACTCTACAAACTTCACAGGCCGGGAGGGGGTTCTCTAGTGTCTCTATAAACATCACAGGCCGGGAGGGGGTTCTCTAGTGACTCTACCAACATCACAGGCCGTGAGGGGGTTATCTAATGTCTCTACAAACATCACAGGTCGGGAGGGGGTTCTCTAATGGCTCTACAAACATCACAGGCCGGGAGGGGGTTATCTAATGACTATACAAACACAACAGGCCGAGAGGGGGTTCTCTAGTGACTCTACAAACATCACAGGCCGGGAGGGGGTTCTCTTGTGACTCAACAAACACCACAGGCCGGGAGGGGTTCTGTACTGGCTCTATATATTATCATCTACATTTATTAAACAAATATTGTCCACATATATATATTTTTATGCATACAGTGTATATGATCGTGGAAGTAATAGCGACAGTGCGGGCAATTTGACAATATATTTGTCCGTACTGTTGCTATTACTTCCACGATCATATATCTATTACTAGTAATACGCATCCAACGAACATTTGTTTGTTAGGATCCAGTACATATAGTGGATCATACTGTCGATATTACTTACTAGACCATATAATATATATAAATAAGCCGTCCGTCAGCTTTTCTCTGTGTCAATGAAATATTTAGCTTAAACACAGAAAAGTTGTCCTTCTGGACACCAGTGTTTTACAAGACATTGTTAAACTGCATGTACAACCTTTAATCTGTATATGTACATCTCTTATATCAAGTATCTTGTTTTCGTTGTGTGTTGTACTGTCAAACAAAGGACTATATCTTATCTAATAATATACATTTTATTTACCAAAATATGACAAATAGTTTACTTACCCATATTTTGCAAAGTTGGTCCAGTATGACATCATTTGTGCTGAAAGAACAGTATCAAGACCTTGCCCAGATTTAAAAATGTACGGTACCTCATCTCCATGCCCAGCTCCAACAAACCATTTCGGCAGAACACCACTAAAAAAATCAACTGCCGAAGACTTTGAGAAGAAATATTGAAATGTATTTGTTTTAGAATTCCTGCCTCGGTCATGAACTAGTAGTGATTCCATCATGGGTACATAAAAGTTCACGTCACCAAAATAATTCAAAAAAAGTCGTCCTTGTTCTTCCATGTCTGTCGATATGTATTTGTCATAGATATATGGTAAAATCCTAGTGTCGTTGCTGTATAAGTCCTCGGTTGCCGCTTCAGCAAACAGCTTGAGAATCCAGCTAGGAATTCCTTCAGATATATTAAAGGCCGGAAAAGGCAGATTCGGAATGATGACCAGAGACAAAGATCCTTCGGCTGAGTTGCAACCGGAAATGATGTCAAGCGACCGGTAAAACTTGAATTCTTCAGAGGATTGATTTTGAAGAAGGGAGAAAGGATTACTTGTTAGCATTTCTCCGTCGATGACCGGGCCATATGACAGTGTGTTTCCGATTTTCGGGAGAGAATCTGACGATTCGTAGGGGTTACTCAAAGCAACCGCATCTTTTTCACGAAAGCAGGTAACAAGCGATTCGGTACTATGGTTATTGCTACATTGTAATAGACCCCCCAAAACTCGTGCGTTTGTACCCGAATCTGATGTTATAGATTTATATGAACCAAAAGATCCACTTTGCGTAATAACTCGGTGAAAAAGTCCCTTGTTTTCAGGAATCATAGCTAAGAGGGAAACGCTGAGTGCACCGGCCGATCCACCAAATAGCGTTATTGAATCTGGATTTCCACCAAAATATTTGATGTTTGTTTTAATCCATTTCAAAGCTTCTATCTGATCCCAGTGTCCGTAGTTGCCCCTCGCGCTGGAATCTCCTGTACTGAGGAAACCAAACACACCTAGTCTGTAGTTCAGCGTCACCACAATGACGTCACCGTGAAGTGCTAGTGATGTTCCGTCGTATGACATCCCTGTACCTTGTGTGAAACCCCCACCATGAATCCAAACCATTACCGACTTATTGGCTGATGTTGAAATCTCATTTGGAACAAAAATGTTCAGGAAAAGGCAGTCTTCTGACACGGAGAAATTAGATCCGCGTGCCACCGGTTGGATACACGCCGGTCCGTACTCCGTGGCGTTTAATGTGGTATTCCAGGGAGATATCTTCATGGGTTTGCTAAACCGTAAGGACCCGACAGGTGGTTTGGCGTAAGGTATCTTTCGGAACTGGTAAACGTCACCACTCTGTGACGTAACAGCAGTGCCTTCCATGATCCCACTTTCTGTGGAAACAAGCGTCCCGGATACATTGTGAATACCTAACCCAGCCAAACTAATCACGAGCGTCAGGCATACCCGCTCTAGGTACCCCATATTCGGTGGATGTGTTAGCCGAGGCGGTTCACACCGCTTAAGTAATACATTTGGTAGTTCAAATTGTAGGCCGTGTATACACTTGTAGCTTTCACAATGGCAAGCAACCACGAAAGCATGACCTCGGTACACAAAGCCCAGAGTCTTCGGTATACACTGTTCAGTTCGCTAGAATTAAAATGAAATATTTACCTTGAGAAAGTTTGGTCAGGGTATTTAAACGCGACCGAGTAAATGCAATTTAGATTTACAAGATTAAATAATGCTTTACCTGTGGTTCGATATCGTCGTGTAATTACATAATCATACTAATATACAACATTTATATAGCGCTCTATATAATTTGTATAATTACTCTAAAGCGATTCACAACTTGTAGATAATAATTTGATACTAACAATGCATAAATAAAGAAGTTATTACAATCTAAGCTAAAGTGATAATTTAAAAAAAAATGCATATAAATACGGACTAGGTACCATGTCAGTATCTACATGTCGTCTAATCATAAGATACAGCCCCTTACGCAATAAACGTAGTACATTAGGAGTGGCGTAAAGTACTGGGGGAGGGGGGGGGGTAACCACTTGCAATAAAATCTGAGAAATGTTCAATGTTCTACGATGACGTTCATTTGCTATAGTCTAGTATTACATTGTTAGAACCAGACGTCAAAGTTAACGTCGATAATAACATTGTTAGAATCAGGCGTCAAAGTTATCGTAGATCATTACATTGTTAGAACCAGGCGTCAAAGTAAACGTCGATCATTACATTGTTAGAACCAGGCGTCAAAGTTAACGACGATCATTACATTGTTAGAACCAGGCGTCAAAGTAAACGTCGATCATTACATTGTTAGAACCAGGCGTCAAAGTTAACGACGATCATTACATTGTTAGAACCAGGCGTCAAAGTAAACGTCGATCATTACATTGTTAGAACCAGGCGTCAAAGTAAACGTCGATCATTACATTATTAGAACCAGTCGTCAAAGTTATCGTAGATCATTACATTGTTACAACCAGGCGTCAAAATTAACGTCGATCATTACATTGTTACAACCAGGCGTCAAAGTCAACGTCGATCATTACATTGTTAGAACCAGGCGTCAAAGTTAACGACGATCATTACATTGTTAGAACCAGGCGTCAAAGTTAACGTCGATCATTACATTGTTAGAACCAGACGTCAAAGTTAACGACGATCATTACATTGTTAGAACCAGGCGTCAAAGTTAACGTCGATCATTACATTGTTAGAACCAGACGTCAAAGTTAACGACGATCATTACATTGTTAGAACCAGGTTCAAAGTAAACGTCGATCATTACATTGTTAGAACCAGGCTCAAAGTAAACGTTGATCATTACATTGTTAGAACCAGGCGTCAAAGTTAACGTCGATCATTACATTGTAAGAACCAGGCGTCAAAGTTTACGTCGATCATTACATTGTTAGAACCAGGCGTCAAAGTTAACGACGATCATTACATTGTTAGAACCAGGCGTCAAAGTTAACGTCGATCATAACATTGTTAGAACCAGGCGTCAAATTTAACGTCGATCATTACATTGTTACAACCAGGCGGCAAAGTTAACGACGATCATTACATTGTTAGAACCAGGCGTCAAATTTAACGTCGATCATTACATTGTTACAACCAGGCGGCAAAGTTAACGTCGATCATTACATTGTTAGAACCAGGCGTCAAAGTTAACGTCGATCATTACATTGTTAGAACCAGGCTCAAAGTAAACATTGATCATTACATTGTTAGAACCAGGCGTCAAAGTTAACGTCGATCATTACATTGTTAGAACCAGGCGTCAAAGTTTACGTCGATCATTACATTGTTAGAACCAGGCGTCAAAGTTAACGACGATCATTACATTGTTAGAACCAGGCTCAAAGTAAACATTGATCATTACATTGTTAGAACCAGGCGTCAAAGTTAACGTCGATCATTACATTGTAAGAACCAGGCGTCAAAGTTTACGTCGATCATTACATTGTTAGAACCAGGCGTCAAAGTAAACGTCGATCATTACATTGTTAGAACCAGGCGTCAAAGTTAACGTCGATCATTACATTGTTAGAACCAGGCGTCAAAGTTAACGTCGATCATTACATTGTTAGAACCAGGCGTCAAATTTAACGTCGATCATTACATTGTTACAACCAGGCGGCAAAGTTAACGACGATCGTTACATTGTTAGAACCAGGCTCAAAGTAAACGTTGATCATTACATTGTTAGAACCAGGCGTCAAAGTTAACGTCGATCATTACATTGTTACAACCAGGCGGCAAAGTTAACGTCGATCATTACATTGTTAGAACCAGGCGTCAAAGTTATCGTAGATCATTACATTGTTAGAACCAGGCGTCAAAGTTTAACTCGATCATTACATTGTTAGAACCAGGCATCAAAGTTATCGTAGATCATTGCATTGTTAGAACTAGGCGTCAAAGTTATCGTAGATCATTACATTGTTGGAACCAGGCGTCAAAGTTAACGTCGATCATTACATTGTTAGAACCAGGCGTCACAGTTAACGTCGATCATTACATTGTTAAAACCAGGCGTCAAAGTTAACGTCGATCATTACATTGTTAGAACCAGGCGTCAAAGTTAACGTCGATCATTGCATTGTTAGAACCAGGCGTCAAAGTAAATGTCGATCATTGCATTGTTAGAACCAGGCGTCAAAGTAAACGTCGATCATTACATTGTTAGAGCCAGGCGTCAAAGTAAACGTCGATCATTACATTGTTAGAACCAGGCGTCAAAGTCAACGTCGATCATTGCATTGTTAGAACCAGGCGTCAAAGTAAACGTCGATCATTACATTGTTAGAACCAGGCGTCAAAGTAAACGTCGATCATTACATTGTTAGAACCAGGCGTCAAAGTTAACGACTATCATTACATTGTTAGAACCAGGCGTCCAAGTGACGTCGATCATTACATTGTTAGAACCAGGCGTCAAAGTTAACGACGATTATTACATTGTTAGAACCAGGCGTCAAAGTAAACGTCGATCATTACATTGTTAGAACCAGGCGTCAAAGTAAACGTCGATCATTACATTGTTAGAACCAGGCGTCAAAGTTAACGACTATCATTACATTGTTAGAACCAGGCGTCAAAGTTAACGTAGATCATTACATTGTTAGAACCAGGCGTCAAAGTAAACGTCGATCATTACATTGTTAGAACCAGGCGTCAAAGTTAACGACTATCATTACATTGTTAGAACCAGGCGTCAAAATTAACGTCGATCATTACATTGTTAGAACCAGGCGTCAAAGTTAACGTCGATCATTACATTGTTAGAACCAGGCGTCCAAGTGACGTCGATCATTACATTGTTAGAACCAGGCGTCAAAGTTAACGACGATTATTACATTGTTAGAACCAGGCGTCAAAGTAAACGTCGATCATTACATTGTTAGAACCAGGCGTCAAAGTAAACGTCGATCATTACATTGTTAGAACCAGGCGTCAAAGTTAACGACTATCATTACATTGTTAGAACCAGGCGTCAAAGTTAACGTCGATCATTACATTGTTAGAACCAGGCGTCCAAGTGACGTCGATCATTACATTGTTAGAACCAGGCGTCAAAGTTAACGACGATTATTACATTGTTAGAACCAGGCGTCAAAGTAAACGTCGATCATTACATTGTTAGAACCAGGCGTCAAAGTAAACGTCGATCATTACATTGTTAGAACCAGGCGTCAAAGTTTACGTCGATCATTACATTGTTAGAACCAGGCGTCAAAGTTAACGACTATCATTACATTGTTAGAACCAGGCGTCCAAGTGACGTCGATCATTACATTGTTAGAACCAGGCGTCAAAGTTAACGACGATTATTACATTGTTAGAACCAGGCGTCAAAGTAAACGTCGATCATTACATTGTTAGAACCAGGCGTCAAAGTAAACGTCGATCATTACATTGTTAGAACCAGGCGTCAAAGTTAACGACTATCATTACATTGTTAGAACCAGGCGTCAAAGTTAACGACGATAATTACATTGTTAGAACCAGGCGTCAAAGTTATCGTAGATCATTACATTGTTAGAACCAGGCGTCAAAGTTAACGTCGATCATTACATTTTTAGAGCCAGGCGTCAAAGTAAACGTCGATCATTACATTATTAGAATCAGGCGTCAAAGTTAACGTCGATCATTACATTGTTAGAACCAGGCGTCAAAGTTAACGTCGATCAATGCATTGTAATGACCTGCACCCAGTTGTTCAAAGGGTGATTAGCTTAATCACTATTTAACGACACTTTTCAAACTTTTATAATTCTGTCAATTAACAAAATAAAGTCTTACAATTTTACATGTAAATAGAGACTACATTATATTTGCTATTTGCAAAATTGTAACTAAAGATATGATTTCATTTTAAAGTCACAGGATAATCAATGCTTGCGCTAATCACTGATTAAGCTAATCACCTTTTGAACAACTCGGCCCTGGAATCAAACTGTAAACCCGTTACCATGTCAATTATTGAGTTACATGTGAACGAAAGGTGGGGGGGGGGTACTCGGCGCGTATTTGTATGCTGGGGGACATCTGTTGTCATATAAAAACTGTACAATTTACAATCTAAACTGACAGTTACTTGATAACATATGATATATACTGTTCCGCAAGCTAGAGCTATAATCCCATATCTATACCTGTGAATGTGCCAACTTTGTGCAGACTTCAACAACAATACATGTTTGCGGAGCTATGCGAATGATCTCGTGCTCCATTGGATTTCTAATCTCAAAAATAAACAAAATAAAAAATTAATCCTTAACTGAATATAGAACTTTACATACTGGTGTTTAAACCAGCAATATTATAATGTCTCTATATACGTTAAAATCTGGGACGCTAAAAATAGTTACTGTCATTTTAACTCGCCTAAACCGGTATTGTGTTAAAATCTGGGACGCTAAAACGATACTCTCTTCCACAATATAGAGGACGGGACCATTGTGATTCCTATTTACAAATCGAAAACAAAGACCCGACCACGCAGCTTTGGGTGAACCACTGTGATCATTTAAGAATGCCTGAGTGTTTATCACTGCGACATCAAAACACCTTTTTAAAGGGATGCCGAGTCGGCGCAGTGATGTATTTCTGGCTAGCTGTAGATCGTGAGTTGGAGGCCCTGTCAGGGCACAAGTCAAACTATTGTCTCCCTTCGTCATATGTGTTTCTTTGTTATTTATGTATACATGTATACAGATAGTCTAGTAACAAATTGTATAGGCTGTCCACCCCTTTATCAAGACACCAAATACACGTTACATTACAAACACGGAATGCACATAAAACATAAAACTAAGTTATCAATATAAATCATAAATATATATGTGATGTTGCTAGAATACATACACATGTATGTATGAAAATGGTTTAAATTGACACAGACATGTACTACAATCCATGTTATATGTGATATATTATATTCAGTGTGTGCTTACTTAAGAAATAATTGTTCATTTTGGTTGTTTACTGGTGTGTATACTGATTTTTATACACATATTTTAAATGACGCGCTTCAGCGCTTTATGTTAAAATGTCTGTATAAACAATCAGTTTACACACCAGTAAACAACAAAAAAAGAACAATTATTTCTTATATTTACATTTTGACACTTTAAATTTGATTTACGCAACTTACAAAAGTAACAATTATCATTTATTGAACGTTATACGCACTGACGGAACAGTCGACAATTGATTAGAAATTAGAAATTGAAGATTTTTTTTTCATATACTGTATATTGCTTTCATTTGCTTATCATATTTTAAAAAAAACATGTTCATCCGAAGTTTTAATCAAAGGTAACAAATTAGCAATGCGGATTGACACTAATAGCGCAAGCGTGATAGTGGTTCGGCTTGTATTCCTACGCGCTGGACTAACGTTTACCGAAGTGTAAACGTCAAAATCGTTGGTAGTACTATATATATAGGGAATACACACCGGAAATGTAAATATAAGTATATGATCTTTTCCTAACTTAGTCAATCAAAAGGGACAGCCTAACTCTATATGAAAATATAGCTTGTTTAGAAACTTCTAAAATTAGATAGAAACGATTTTAAACGAAGACAGGCAATAGTAACTGTAACGTGTTTAAACGTGTTTAATGTTCTCCCGGTTTCCGACGTTTTTTTAAAAACATTTTCCTGGTTTCTGCCGGGTTTTTTTTAACATTTTCTGGGTTTCCGACGTTTTCAATTTTTCTCGGGTTTCCGACGATTTTTAATAATTCCCCGGATTTCCGATTTGTTTTATTATATCCCAGGTTTCCGACGTTTTTAATATTCCCGGATTTCTGATTTGTTTTATTATATCCCGGGTTTCCGACGTTTTTAATATTCCCGGATTTCTGATTTGTTTTATTATATCCCAGGTTTCCGACGTTTTTAATATTCCCGGATTTCTGATTTGTTTTATTATATCCCGGGTTTCCGACGTTTATAGCATTCCCCGGGTATTGTCTTTTCATTCCTAACAATCTTAAAGCGTTAAAATCTGTGACGATAAAAAATACTGAACTTTTATTAAACTCGTCCTACCGGTATGGTGTTAAAATCTGGGACAGGAGACATTCGTGACCTGTCATTCGACAAATAAACCCTGTTTACAAATCGAAAACACGACCCGATGACTAAGATGTGAACCACACGACCATGGAGTTGTCGGTGAAGTACACGACAAACTTTTACTCTTCTTTGCATTTTTCGCAATAACCGAAAGCTAAGAGTGATCACAGTATGCATGCTGCATGCGTTGATGAAGGGCTACAACGTTTGTTGAAATAACTGACATTGACCTACGTTCAAGGTCACATGTGTTAAAAAATCTTTTAAACAACTGTTCACTCAGTACCTTAAAGGCCCAGAGCTCTAAAACTCTGCTAGTAACATGATGGAATGAAAGGCTAATATGGTCGACAGGCTGCCATCTTGGATTCGTGAGTAATAGTTTGTTATTGATATTTCTTGAGAAGTACTGGGTGGATCATTCTCAAAATTCATACATTCAAGGTCACAGGTGTCAAACGTGTTATAAATCGCCAATTAAATTATTTTCTGTAAACGAATGGATTATGGTATTTATATTTGGCCTGTGGCATGCTAGAATTAAGGGCTACTAAGATTGTTCAAATTAATTAACTTGAGTCTTAAAGTCTTTGCAATAACTGACTGGCTCAGGGTACTGACATTTGGATTTTAACAAGCGTAAATGAAGGTCAACAAAGTTGGTGCAAATTAATGACCTTGACCATCTTTCAAGATCACAGTGGTCAAAAGTCTTTAAGTCTTAAAGAAACCTCTTTTCAATAACAGATTGGCTTAGGGTACTGACATTTGGCCTGCAGTATGCTGCATGAAGGTCTACAAAATTCGCTTAAGTAAATGACCTTGACCAACGCCCAAAGTCACAGAGCAAAATGTGTAAAAATGGATTCTTCTCAGTAACTAAGTGACACAGGGTACTGATAATTGACTAGCAGCATGCTTTAATGAAGGGATACCAAGTTTGATCATTGACCTTCTTACAAGGTCACCTGTGACAAATATGTTGATATCTTTAAAGAACAACGCAATTACCAACACAAAATGCATTGTCGTTAAAGTCAGATGACCGTTAAGGCCCATGGGCCTCTTGTTATAAAGAAGGTCCCCGAGAATGTCTCATTGTGGTTTATTGTGTATTTAGCATGGCAATGCTGAGTACATGGTACAGCGGTACTGAGTAACGAAGTTATAAATGTGTCTAACACAAGTATTTACCTGGAATTTACAACTCTCTATATCACATCCAATCCAGGCAGGTGTAGCTTATAACGGAACTAACTGACGTCATACAACTCATATTTTATACCACACTGATACCAGACGTGTCCTGTCAAACATGTAGGTCCCTGTGACGTTTTATATACCACACTGATACCAGACGTGTCTTGTCAGACATGTAGGTCCCTGTGACGTATTTTATACCACACTGATACCAGACGTGTCCTGTCAGACATGTAGGTCCCTGTGACGTATTATATACCACACTGATACCAAACGTGTCCTATCAGACATGTAGGTCCCTGTGACGAATTATATACCACGCCGATACCAGACGTGTCTTGTCAGAGATGTAGGTCCCTGTGACGTATTATATACCACGCCGATACCAGACGTGACTTGTCAGAGATGTAGGTCCCTGTGACGTATTATATACCACACTGATACCAGACGTGTCTTGTCAGACATGTAGGTCCCTGTGACGTATTATATACCAAACTGATATCAGACATGTCTTGTCAGAGATGTAGGTCCCTGTGACGTATTATATACCACACTGATACTAGACGTGTCCTGTCAGACATGTAGGTCCCTGTGACGTATTATATATCACACTGATACCAGACGTGTCGTGTCAGACATGTAGGTCCCTGTGACGTATTATATAACACACTGATACCAGATGTGTCTTGTCAGAGATGTAGGTCCCTGTGACGTATGTTATACCACAGTGATACCAGACGTGACTTGTCAGACATGTAGGTCCCTGTCAAGTATTATATACCACAGTGATACCAGACGTGTCCTGTCAGACATGTAGGTCCCTGTGACGTATTATATACCACACTGATACCAGACGTGTCCTGTCAGACATGTAGGTCCCTGTGACGTATGTTATACCACAGTGATACCAGACGTGTCCTGTCAGACATGTAGGTCCCTGTGACGTATGTTATACCACAGTGATACCAGACGTGTCCTGTCAGAGATATAGGTCCCTGTGACGTATTATATACCACACTTATACTAGACGTGTACTGTCAGACATGTAGGTCCCTGTGACGTATTATATACCACACTGATACCAGACGTGTCCTGTCAGACATGTAGGTCCCTGTGACGTATTATATACCACACTGATACCAGACGTGTCTTGTCAGAGATGTAGGTCCCTGTGACGTATTATATACCACAGTGATACCAGACGTGTCCTGTCAGACACGTAGGTCCCTGTGGCGTATGTTATACCACAGTGATACCAGACGTGTCCTGTAAGACATGTAGGTCCCTGTGACGTAGGTTATACCACAGTGATACCAGACGTGTCCTGTAAGACATGTAGGTCCCTGTGACGTATTGTATACCACAGTGATACCAGACGTGTCCTGTCAGACATGTAGGTCCCTGTGACGTATTGTATACTACGCTGATACCAGACGTGTCCTGTCAGACACGTAGGTCCCTGTGACGTATGTTATACCACGGTGATACCAGACGTGTCCTATCAGATATGTATGTCCCTGTGACGTATTGTATACCACGCTGATACCAGATGTGTCCTGTCAGACATGTATGTCCCTGTGCCGTATTGTATACCACGCTGATACCAGATGTGTGATGTCAAACATGTATGTCCCTGTGCCGTATTGTATACCACGCTGATACCAGATGTGTCCTGTCACAGATGTATGTCCCTGTGACGTATTGTATGCCACACTGACACCAGACGTGTCCTGTCAGACATGTAGGTCCCTGTGCCGTGTTTTATACCGCACTGATACCAGACGTGTCCTGTCAGACATGTAGGTCCCTGTGACGTATTTTATACCACACTGATACCAGACGTGTCTTGTCAGAGATGTAGGTCCCTGTGACGTATTATATACCACACTGATACCAGACGTGTCCTGTCAGACATGTAGGTCCCTGTGACGTATTATATACCACACTGATACCAGACGTGTCTTGTCAGAGATGTAGGTCCCTGTGACGTATGTTATACCACACTGATACCAGACGTGTCCTGTCAGACATGTAGGTCCCTGTGACGTATTTTATACCTCGCCGATACCAGACGTGTCCTGTCAGACATGTAGGTCCCTGTGACGTATTTTATACCACACTGATACCAGACGTGTCTTGTCAGAGATGTAGGTCCCTGTGACGTATTATATACCACACTGATACCAGACGTGTCCTGTCAGACATGTAGGTCCCTGTCACGTATTATATACCACACTGATACCAGACGTGTCTTGTCAGAGATGTAGGTCCCTGTGACGTATGTTATACCACAGTGATACCAGACGTGTCCTGTCAGACACGTAGGTCCCTGTGGCGTATGTTATACCACAGTGATACCAGACGTGTCCTGTAAGACATGTAGGTCCCTGTGACGTAGGTTATACCACAGTGATACCAGACGTGTCCTGTCAGACATGTAGGTCCCTGTGACGTATTGTATACCACAGTGATACCAGACGTGTCCTGTCAGACATGTAGGTCCCTGTGACGTATTGTATACTACGCTGATACCAGACGTGTCCTGTCAGACACGTAGGTCCCTGTGACGTATGTTATACCACGGTGATACCAGACGTGCCCTATCAGATATGTATGTCCCTGTGACGTATTGTATACCACGCTGATACCAGATGTGTCCTGTCAGACATGTATGTCCCTGTGACGTATTGTATACCACGCTGATACCAGATGTGTCATGTCAAACATGTATGTCCCTGTGCCGTATTGTATACCACGCTGATACCAGATGTGTCCTGTCACAGATGTATGTCCCTGTGACGTATTGTATGCCACACTGACACCAGACGTGTCCTGTCAGACATGTAGGTTCCTGTGCCGTGTTTTATACCGCACTGATACCAGACGTGTCCTGTCAGACATGTAGGTCCCTGTGACGTATTTTATACCTCGCCGATACCAGACGTGTCTTGTCAGACATGTAGGTCCCTGTGACGTATTTTATACCACACTGATACCAGACGTGTCTTGTCAGAGATGTAGGTCCCTGTGACGTATTATATACCACACTGATACCAGACGTGTCCTGTCAGACATGTAGGTCCCTGTGACGTATTATATACCACACTGATACCAGACGTGTCTTGTCAGAGATGTAGGTCCCTGTGACGTATGTTATACCACAGTGATACCAGACGTGTCCTGTCAGACATGTAGGTCCCTGTCACGTATTATATACCACACTGATACCAGACGTGTCTTGTCAGAGATGTAGGTCCCTGTGACGTATTATATACCACACTGATACCAGACGTGTCCTGTCAGACATGTATGTCCCTGTGACGTATTGTATACCACACTGATACCAGACGTGTCCTGTCAGACATGAAGTTCCCCTGACGTATTATATACCACACTGATATCAGTCGTGTCTTGTCAGAGATGTAGGTCCTTGTGACGTATTATATACCACACTGATACCAGACGTGTCCTGTCAGACATGTAGGTCCCTGTGACGTATTATATACCACACTGATACCAGACGTGTCCTTTCAGACATGTAGGTCCCTGTGACGTATTATATACCACACTGATACCAGACGTGTCTTGTCAGAGATGTAGGTCCCTGTGACGTATTATATACCACAGTGATACCAGACGTGTCCTGTCAGACACGTAGGTCCCTGTGACGTAGGTTATACCACAGTGATACCAGACGTGTCCTGTAAGACATGTAGGTCCCTGTGACGTAGGTTATACCACAGTGATACCAGACGTGTCCTGTCAGACATGTAGGTCCCTGTGACGTATTGTATACCACAGTGATACCAGACGTGTCCTGTCAGACATGTAGGTCCCTGTGACGTATTGTATACTACGCTGATACCAGACGTGTCCTGTCAGACACGTAGGTCCTTGTGACGTATGTTATACCACGGTGATACCAGACGTGTTCTATCAGACATGTATGTCCCTGTGACGTATTGTATACCACGCTGATACCAGATGTGTCCTGTCAGACATGTAGGTCCCTGTGACGTATTATATACCACACTGATACCAGACGTGTCTTGTCAGAGATGTAGGTCCCTGTGACGTATGTTATACCACAGTGATACCAGACGTGTCCTGTCAGACACGTAGGTCCCTGTGGCGTATGTTATACCACAGTGATACCAGACGTGTCCTGTAAGACATGTAGGTCCCTGTGACGTAGGTTATACCACAGTGATACCAGACGTGTCCTGTCAGACATGTAGGTCCCTGTGACGTATTGTATACCACAGTGATACCAGACGTGTCCTGTCAGACATGTAGGTCCCTGTGACGTATTGTATACTACGCTGATACCAGACGTGTCCTGTCAGACACGTAGGTCCCTTTGACGTATGTTATACCACGGTGATACCAGACGTGTCCTATCAGATATGTATGTCCCTGTGACGTATTGTATACCACGCTAATACCAGATGTGTCATGTCAAACATGTATGTCCCTGTGCCGTATTGTATACCACGCTGATACCAGATGTGTCCTGTCACAGATGTATGTCCCTGTGACGTATTGTATACCACACTGACACCAGACGTGTCCTGTCAGACATGTAGGTTCCTGTGCCGTGTTTTATACCGCACTGATACCAGATGTGTCCTGTCAGACATGTAGGTCCCTGTGACGTATTTTATACCTCGCCGATACCAGACGTGACTTGTCAGACATGTAGGTCCCTGTCAAGTATTATATACCACAGTGATACCAGACGTGTCCTGTCAGACATGTAGGTCCCTGTGACGTATTATATACCACACTGATACCAGACGTGTCCTGTCAGACATGTAGGTCCCTGTGACGTATGTTATACCACAGTGATACCAGACGTGTCCTGTCAGACATGTAGGTCCCTGTGACGTATGTTATACCACAGTGATACCAGACGTGTCCTGTCAGAGATATAGGTCCCTGTGACGTATTATATACCACACTTATACTAGACGTGTACTGTCAGACATGTAGGTCCCTGTGACGTATTATATACCACACTGATACCAGACGTGTCCTGTCAGACATGTAGGTCCCTGTGACGTATTATATACCACACTGATACCAGACGTGTCTTGTCAGAGATGTAGGTCCCTGTGACGTATTATATACCACAGTGATACCAGACGTGTCCTGTCAGACACGTAGGTCCCTGTGGCGTATGTTATACCACAGTGATACCAGACGTGTCCTGTAAGACATGTAGGTCCCTGTGACGTAGGTTATACCACAGTGATACCAGACGTGTCCTGTAAGACATGTAGGTCCCTGTGACGTATTGTATACCACAGTGATACCAGACGTGTCCTGTCAGACATGTAGGTCCCTGTGACGTATTGTATACTACGCTGATACCAGACGTGTCCTGTCAGACACGTAGGTCCCTGTGACGTATGTTATACCACGGTGATACCAGACGTGTCCTATCAGATATGTAGGTCCCTGTGACGTATTGTATACCACGCTGATACCAGATGTGTCCTGTCAGACATGTATGTCCCTGTGCCGTATTGTATACCACGCTGATACCAGATGTGTGATGTCAAACATGTATGTCCCTGTGCCGTATTGTATACCACGCTGATACCAGATGTGTCCTGTCACAGATGTATGTCCCTGTGACGTATTGTATGCCACACTGACACCAGACGTGTCCTGTCAGACATGTAGGTCCCTGTGCCGTGTTTTATACCGCACTGATACCAGACGTGTCCTGTCAGACATGTAGGTCCCTGTGACGTATTTTATACCACACTGATACCAGACGTGTCTTGTCAGAGATGTAGGTCCCTGTGACGTATTATATACCACACTGATACCAGACGTGTCCTGTCAGACATGTAGGTCCCTGTGACGTATTATATACCACACTGATACCAGACGTGTCTTGTCAGAGATGTAGGTCCCTGTGACGTATGTTATACCACACTGATACCAGACGTGTCCTGTCAGACATGTAGGTCCCTGTGACGTATTTTATACCTCGCCGATACCAGACGTGTCCTGTCAGACATGTAGGTCCCTGTGACGTATTTTATACCACACTGATACCAGACGTGTCTTGTCAGAGATGTAGGTCCCTGTGACGTATTATATACCACACTGATACCAGACGTGTCCTGTCAGACATGTAGGTCCCTGTCACGTATTATATACCACACTGATACCAGACGTGTCTTGTCAGAGATGTAGGTCCCTGTGACGTATGTTATACCACAGTGATACCAGACGTGTCCTGTCAGACACGTAGGTCCCTGTGGCGTATGTTATACCACAGTGATACCAGACGTGTCCTGTAAGACATGTAGGTCCCTGTGACGTAGGTTATACCACAGTGATACCAGACGTGTCCTGTCAGACATGTAGGTCCCTGTGACGTATTGTATACCACAGTGATACCAGACGTGTCCTGTCAGACATGTAGGTCCCTGTGACGTATTGTATACTACGCTGATACCAGACGTGTCCTGTCAGACACGTAGGTCCCTGTGACGTATGTTATACCACGGTGATACCAGACGTGCCCTATCAGATATGTATGTCCCTGTGACGTATTGTATACCACGCTGATACCAGATGTGTCCTGTCAGACATGTATGTCCCTGTGACGTATTGTATACCACGCTGATACCAGATGTGTCATGTCAAACATGTATGTCCCTGTGCCGTATTGTATACCACGCTGATACCAGATGTGTCCTGTCACAGATGTATGTCCCTGTGACGTATTGTATGCCACACTGACACCAGACGTGTCCTGTCAGACATGTAGGTTCCTGTGCCGTGTTTTATACCGCACTGATACCAGACGTGTCCTGTCAGACATGTAGGTCCCTGTGACGTATTTTATACCTCGCCGATACCAGACGTGTCTTGTCAGACATGTAGGTCCCTGTGACGTATTTTATACCACACTGATACCAGACGTGTCTTGTCAGAGATGTAGGTCCCTGTGACGTATTATATACCACACTGATACCAGACGTGTCCTGTCAGACATGTAGGTCCCTGTGACGTATTATATACCACACTGATACCAGACGTGTCTTGTCAGAGATGTAGGTCCCTGTGACGTATGTTATACCACAGTGATACCAGACGTGTCCTGTCAGACATGTAGGTCCCTGTCACGTATTATATACCACACTGATACCAGACGTGTCTTGTCAGAGATGTAGGTCCCTGTGACGTATTATATACCACACTGATACCAGACGTGTCCTGTCAGACATGTATGTCCCTGTGACGTATTGTATACCACACTGATACCAGACGTGTCCTGTCAGACATGAAGTTCCCCTGACGTATTATATACCACACTGATATCAGTCGTGTCTTGTCAGAGATGTAGGTCCTTGTGACGTATTATATACCACACTGATACCAGACGTGTCCTGTCAGACATGTAGGTCCCTGTGACGTATTATATACCACACTGATACCAGACGTGTCCTTTCAGACATGTAGGTCCCTGTGACGTATTATATACCACACTGATACCAGACGTGTCTTGTCAGAGATGTAGGTCCCTGTGACGTATTATATACCACAGTGATACCAGACGTGTCCTGTCAGACACGTAGGTCCCTGTGACGTAGGTTATACCACAGTGATACCAGACGTGTCCTGTAAGACATGTAGGTCCCTGTGACGTAGGTTATACCACAGTGATACCAGACGTGTCCTGTCAGACATGTAGGTCCCTGTGACGTATTGTATACCACAGTGATACCAGACGTGTCCTGTCAGACATGTAGGTCCCTGTGACGTATTGTATACTACGCTGATACCAGACGTGTCCTGTCAGACACGTAGGTCCTTGTGACGTATGTTATACCACGGTGATACCAGACGTGTTCTATCAGACATGTATGTCCCTGTGACGTATTGTATACCACGCTGATACCAGATGTGTCCTGTCAGACATGTAGGTCCCTGTGACGTATTATATACCACACTGATACCAGACGTGTCTTGTCAGAGATGTAGGTCCCTGTGACGTATGTTATACCACAGTGATACCAGACGTGTCCTGTCAGACACGTAGGTCCCTGTGGCGTATGTTATACCACAGTGATACCAGACGTGTCCTGTAAGACATGTAGGTCCCTGTGACGTAGGTTATACCACAGTGATACCAGACGTGTCCTGTCAGACATGTAGGTCCCTGTGACGTATTGTATACCACAGTGATACCAGACGTGTCCTGTCAGACATGTAGGTCCCTGTGACGTATTGTATACTACGCTGATACCAGACGTGTCCTGTCAGACACGTAGGTCCCTTTGACGTATGTTATACCACGGTGATACCAGACGTGTCCTATCAGATATGTATGTCCCTGTGACGTATTGTATACCACGCTAATACCAGATGTGTCATGTCAAACATGTATGTCCCTGTGCCGTATTGTATACCACGCTGATACCAGATGTGTCCTGTCACAGATGTATGTCCCTGTGACGTATTGTATACCACACTGACACCAGACGTGTCCTGTCAGACATGTAGGTTCCTGTGCCGTGTTTTATACCGCACTGATACCAGATGTGTCCTGTCAGACATGTAGGTCCCTGTGACGTATTTTATACCTCGCCGATACCAGACGTGTCCTGTCAGACATGTAGGTCCCTGTGACGTAGGTTATACCACAGTGATACCAGACGTGTCCTGTCAGACATGTAGGTCCCTGTCACGTATTATATACCACACTGATACCAGACGTGTCTTGTCGGAGATGTAGGTCCCTGTGACGTATTATATACCACACTGATACCAGACGTGTCCTGTCAGACATGTAGGTCCCTGTGACGTATTGTATACCACACTGATACCAGACGTGTCCTGTCAGACATGAAGTTCCCCTGACGTATTATATACCACACTGATATCAGACGTGTCTTGTCAGAGATGTAGGTCCCTGTGACGTATTATATACCACACTGATACTAGACGTGTCCTGTCAGACATGTAGGTCCCTGTGACGTATTATATACCACACTGATACCAGACGTGTCCTTTCAGACATGTAGGTCCCTGTGACGTATTATATACCACACTGATACCAGACGTGTCTTGTCAGACATGTATATATGTCCCTGTGACGTATTATATACCACACTGATACCAGATGTGTCCTGTCAGACATGTAGGTCCCTGTGACGTATGTTATACCACAGTGATACCAGACGTGTCCTGTCAGACACGTAGGTCCTTGTGACGTATGTTATACCACGGTGATACCAGACGTGTTCTATCAGACATGTATGTCCCTGTGACGTATTGTATACCACGCTGATACCAGATGTGTCCTGTCAGACATGTAGGTCCCTGTGACGTATTATATACCACACTGATACCAGACGTGTCTTGTCAGAGATGTAGGTCCCTGTGACGTATGTTATACCACAGTGATACCAGACGTGTCCTGTCAGACACGTAGGTCCCTGTGGCGTATGTTATACCACAGTGATACCAGACGTGTCCTGTAAGACATGTAGGTCCCTGTGACGTAGGTTATACCACAGTGATACCAGACGTGTCCTGTCAGACATGTAGGTCCCTGTGACGTATTGTATACCACAGTGATACCAGACGTGTCCTGTCAGACATGTAGGTCCCTGTGACGTATTGTATACTACGCTGATACCAGACGTGTCCTGTCAGACACGTAGGTCCCTTTGACGTATGTTATACCACGGTGATACCAGACGTGTCCTATCAGATATGTATGTCCCTGTGACGTATTGTATACCACGCTAATACCAGATGTGTCATGTCAAACATGTATGTCCCTGTGCCGTATTGTATACCACGCTGATACCAGATGTGTCCTGTCACAGATGTATGTCCCTGTGACGTATTGTATACCACACTGACACCAGACGTGTCCTGTCAGACATGTAGGTTCCTGTGCCGTGTTTTATACCGCACTGATACCAGATGTGTCCTGTCAGACATGTAGGTCCCTGTGACGTATTTTATACCTCGCCGATACCAGACGTGTCCTGTCAGACATGTAGGTCCCTGTGACGTAGGTTATACCACAGTGATACCAGACGTGTCCTGTCAGACATGTAGGTCCCTGTCACGTATTATATACCACACTGATACCAGACGTGTCTTGTCGGAGATGTAGGTCCCTGTGACGTATTATATACCACACTGATACCAGACGTGTCCTGTCAGACATGTAGGTCCCTGTGACGTATTGTATACCACACTGATACCAGACGTGTCCTGTCAGACATGAAGTTCCCCTGACGTATTATATACCACACTGATATCAGACGTGTCTTGTCAGATATGTAGGTCCCTGTGACGTATTATATACCACACTGATACTAGACGTGTCCTGTCAGACATGTAGGTCCCTGTGACGTATTATATACCACACTGATACCAGACGTGTCCTTTCAGACATGTAGGTCCCTGTGACGTATTATATACCACACTGATACCAGACGTGTCTTGTCAGACATGTATATGTCCCTGTGACGTATTATATACCACACTGATACCAGATGTGTCCTGTCAGACATGTAGGTCCCTGTGACGTATGTTATACCACAGTGATACCAGACGTGTCCTGTCAGAGATGTAGGTCCCTGTGACGTATTATATACCACACTGATACCAGACGTGTCCTGTCAGACATGTAGGTCCCTGTGACGTATTATATACCACACTGATACCAGACGTGTCCTGTCAGACATGTAGGTCCCTGTGACGTATTATATACCACACTGATACCAGACGTGTCTTGTCAGAGATGTAGGTCCCTGTGACGTATGTTATACCACAGTGATACCAGACATGTCCTGTCAGACACGTAGGTCCCTGTGGCGTATGTTATACCACAGTGATACCAGACGTGTCCTGTCAGACATGTAGGTCCCTGTGACGTAGGTTATACCACAGTGATACCAGACGTGTCCTGTCAGACATGTAGGTCCCTGTGACGTATTGTATACCACAGTGATACCAGACGTGTCCTGTCAGACATGTAGGTCCCTGTGACGTATTGTATACTACGCTGATACCAGACGTGTCCTGTCAGACACGTAGGTCCCTGTGACGTATGTTATACCACGGTGATACCAGACGTGTCCTATCAGACATGTATGTCCCTGTGACGTATTGTATACCACGCTGATACCAGATGTGTCCTACATGTATCAGACATGTATGTCCCTGTGACGTATTGTATACCACGCTGATACCAGATGTGTCCTGTCAGACATGTAGGTCCCTGTGACGTATTGTATACCACGCTGATACCAGATGTGTCCTATCAGACATGTATGTCCCTGTGACGTATTGTATACCAAGCTGATACCAGATGTGTCCTGTCAGACATGTAGGTCCCTGCGACGTATTGTATACCACGCTGATACCAGATGTGTCATGTCAGACATGTATGTCCCTGTGACGTATTGTATACTACGCTGATACAAGATTTGTCTTGTCAGAGATGTATGTCCCTGTGACGTATTGTATGCCACACTGACACCAGACGTGTCCTGTCAGACATGTAGGTCCCTGTGCCGTGTTTTATACCGCACTGATACCAGACGTGTCCCGTCAGACATGTAGGTCCCTGTGACGTATTTTATACCACGCCGATACCAGACGTGTCCTGTCAGACATGTAGGTCCCTGTGACGTATTTTATACCACGCCGATACCAGACGTGTCCTGTCAGACATGTAGGTCCCTGTGACGTATTTTATACCACGCCGATACCAGATGTGTCCTGTCAGACATGTATGTCCCTGTGACGTATTGTATACCACGCTGATACCAGATGTGTCCTGTCAGACATGTATGTGCCTGTGACGTATTGTATACCACGCTGATACCAGATGTGTCCTGTCAGAGATGTATGTCCCTGTGACGTTTTTTATGCCACACTGACACCAGACGTGTCCTGTCAGACATGTAGGTCCCTGTGCCGTGTTTTATACCGCACTGATACCAGACGTGTCCCGTTAGACATGTAAGTCCGTGTGACGTATTTTATACCACGCCGATACCAGACGTGTCCTGTCAGATATGTAGGTCCCTGTGACGTATTTGATACCACGCCGATACCAGACGTGTCCTGTCAGACATGTAGGTCCCTGTGACGTATTTTATACCACGCCGATACCAGACGTGTCCTGTCAGACATGTAGGTCCCTGTGACGTATTTTATACCACGCCGATACCAGATGTGTCCTGTCAGACATGTAGGTCCCTGTGACGTATTATATACCACAGTGATACCAGACGTGTCCTGTCAGACACGTAGGTCCCTGTGACGTATGTTATACCACAGTGATACCAGACGTGTCCTGTAAGACATGTAGGTCCCTGTGACGTAGGTTATACCACAGTGATACCAGACGTGTCCTGTCAGACATGTAGGTCCCTGTGACGTATTGTATACCACAGTGATACCAGACGTGTCCTGTCAGACATGTAGGTCCCTGTGACGTATTGTATACTACGCTGATACCAGACGTGTCCTGTCAGACACGTAGGTCCCTGTGACGTATGTTATACCACGGTGATACCAGACGTGTCCTATCAGACATGTATGTCCCTGTGACGTATTGTATACCACGCTGATACCAGATGTGTCCTGTCAGACATGTAGGTCCCTGTGACGTATTATATACCACGCCGATACCAGACGTGTCCTGTCAGACATGTAGGTCCCTGTGACGTATTATATACCACACTGATACCAGACGTGTCCTGTCAGACATGTAGGTCCCTGTGACGTATTATATACCACAGTGATACCAGACGTGTCTTGTCAGATATGTAGGTCCCTGTGACGTATTATATACCACAGTGATACCAGACGTGTCCTGTCAGACATGTAGGTCCCTGTGGCGTATGTTATACCACAGTGATACCAGATGTGTCCTGTCAGACATGTAGGTCCCTGTGACGTAGGTTATACCACAATGATACCAGACGTGTCCTGTCAGAGATGTAGGTCCCTGTGACGTATTGTATACCACAGTGATACCAGACGTGTCCTGTCAGACATGTAGGTCCCTGTGACGTATTGTATACTACGCTGATACCAGACGTGTCCTGTCAGACACGTAGGTCCCTGTGACGTATGTTATACCACACTGATACCAGACGTGTCCTTTCAGACATGTATGTCCCTGTGACGTATTGTATACCACGCTGATACCAGATGTGTCCTGTCAGACATGTATGTCCCTGTGACGTATTGTATACCACGCTGATACCAGATGTGTCATGTCAGACATGTATGTCCCTGTGCCGTATTGTATACCACGCTGATACCAGATGTGTCCTGTCAGAGATGTATGTCCCTGTGACGTATTGTATGCCACACTGACACCAGACGTGTCCTGTCAGACATGTAGGTCCCTGTGCCGTGTTTTATACCGCACTGATACCAGACGTGTCCTGTCAGACATGTAGGTCCCTGTGAAGTATTTTATACCACGCCGATACCAGACGTGTCCTGTCAGACATGTAGGTCCCTGTGACGTATTTTATACCACGCCGATACCAGACGTGTCCTGTCAGACATGTAGGTCCCTGTGACGTATTTTATACCACGCCGATACCAGACGTGTCCTGTCAGACATGTATGTCCCTGTGACGTATTGTATACCACGCTGATACCAGATGTGTCCTGTCAGACATGTAGGTCCCTGTGCCGTATTGTATACCACGCTGATACCAGATGTGTCTTGTCAGAGATGTATGTCCCTGTGACGTATTTTATGCCACACTGACACCAGACGTGTCCTGTCAGACACGTAGGTCCCTGTCCCGTGTTTTATACCGCACTGATACCAGACGTGTCCTGTCAGACATGTAGGTCCCTGTGACGTATTTTATACCACACTGATACCAGACGTGTCTTGTCAGAGATGTAGGTCCCTGTGACGTATTATATACCACACTGATACCAGACGTGTCCTGTCAGACATGAAGTTCCCCTGACGTATTATATACCACACTGATATCAGACGTGTCTTGTCAGAGATGTAGGTCCCTGTGACGTATTATATACCACACTGATACTAGACGTGTCCTGTCAGACATGTAGGTCCCTGTGACGTATTATATACCACACTGATACCAGACGTGTCCTTTCAGACATGTAGGTCCCTGTGACGTATTATATACCACACTGATACCAGACGTGTCTTGTCAGACATGTATATGTCCCTGTGACGTATTATATACCACACTGATACCAGATGTGTCCTGTCAGACATGTAGGTCCCTGTGACGTATGTTATACCACAGTGATACCAGACGTGTCCTGTCAGAGATGTAGGTCCCTGTGACGTATTATATACCACACTGATACCAGACGTGTCTTGTCAGAGATGTAGGTCCCTGTGACGTATTTTATGCCACACTGACACCAGACGTGTCCTGTCAGACACGTAGGTCCCTGTGACGTATTTTATACCACACTGATACCAGACGTGTCTTGTCAGAGATGTAGGTCCCTGTGACGTATTATATACCACACTGATACCAGACGTGTCCTGTCAGACATGTAGGTCCCTGTGACGTATTATATACCACACTGATACCAGACGTGTCTTGTCAGAGATGTAGGTCCCTGTGACGTATGTTATACCACAGTGATACCAGACGTGTCCTGTCAGACACGTAGGTCCCTGTGGCGTATGTTATACCACAGTGATACCAGACGTGTCCTGTAAGACATGTAGGTCCCTGTGACGTAGGTTATACCACAGTGATACCAGACGTGTCCTGTCAGACATTTAGGTCCCTGTGACGTATTGTATACCACAGTGATACCAGACGTGTCCTGTCAGACATGTAGGTCCCTGTGACGTATTGTATACTACGCTGATACCAGACGTGTCCTGTCAGACACGTAGGTCCCTGTGACGTATGTTATACCACGGTGATACCAGACGTGTCCTATCAGATATGTATGTCCCTGTGACGTATTGTATACCACGCTGATACCAGATGTGTCCTGTCAGACATGTATGTCCCTGTGACGTATTGTATATCACGCTGATACCAGATGTGTGATGTCAAACATGTATGTCCCTGTGCCGTATTGTATACCACGCTGATACCAGATGTGTCCTGTCACAGATGTATGTCCCTGTGACGTATTGTATGCCACACTGACACCAGACGTGTCCTGTCAGACATGTAGGTCCCTGTGCCGTGTTTTATACCGCACTGATACCAGACGTGTCCTGTCAGACATGTAGGTCCCTGTGACGTATTTTATACCTCGCCGATACCAGACGTGTCCTGTCAGACATGTAGGTCCCTGTGACGTATTTTATACCACACTGATACCAGACGTGTCTTGTCAGAGATGTAGGTCCCTGTGACGTATTATATACCACACTGATACCAGACGTGTCCTGTCAGACATGTAGGTCCCTGTGACGTATTATATACCACACTGATACCAGACGTGTTTTGTCAGAGATGTAGGTCCCTGTGACGTATGTTATACCACACTGATACCAGACGTGTCCTGTCAGACACGTAGGTCCCTGTGGCGTATGTTATACCACAGTGATACCAGACGTGTCCTGTAAGACATGTAGGTCCCTGTGACGTAGGTTATACCACAGTGATACCAGACGTGTCCTGTCAGACATGTAGGTCCCTGTGACGTATTGTATACCACAGTGATACCAGACGTGTCCTGTCAGACATGTAGGTCCCTGTGACGTATTGTATACTACGCTGATACCAGACGTGTCCTGTCAGACACGTAGGTCCCTGTGACGTATGTTATACCACGGTGATACCAGACGTGCCCTATCAGATATGTATGTCCCTGTGACGTATTGTATACCTCGCTGATACCAGATGTGTCCTGTCAGACATGTATGTCCCTGTGACGTATTGTATACCACGCTGATACCAGATGTATCATGTCAAACATGTATGTCCCTGTGCCGTATTGTATACCACGCTGATACCAGATGTGTCCTGTCACAGATGTATGTCCCTGTGACGTATTGTATGCCACACTGACACCAGACGTGTCCTGTCAGACATGTAGGTTCCTGTGCCGTGTTTTATACCGCACTGATACCAGACGTGTCCTGTCAGACATGTAGGTCCCTGTGACGTATTTTATACCTCGCCGATACCAGACGTGTCTTGTCAGACATGTAGGTCCCTGTGACGTATTTTATACCACACTGATACCAGACGTGTCTTGTCAGAGATGTAGGTCCCTGTGACGTATTATATACCACACTGATACCAGACGTGTCCTGTCAGACATGTAGGTCCCTGTGACGTATTATATACCACACTGATACCAGACGTGTCTTGTCAGAGATGTAGGTCCCTGTGACGTATGTTATACCACAGTGATACCAGACGTGTCCTGTCAGACATGTAGGTCCCTGTCACGTATTATATACCACACTGATACCAGACGTGTCTTGTCAGAGATGTAGGTCCCTGTGACGTATTATATACCACACTGATACCAGACGTGTCCTGTCAGACATGTAGGTCCCTGTGACGTATTGTATACCACACTGATACCAGACGTGTCCTGTCAGACATGAAGTTCCCCTGACGTATTATATACCACACTGATATCAGACGTGTCTTGTCAGAGATGTAGGTCCCTGTGACGTATTATATACCACACTGATACTAGACGTGTCCTGTCAGACATGTAGGTCCCTGTGACGTATTATATACCACACTGATACCAGACGTGTCCTTTCAGACATGTAGGTCCCTGTGACGTATTATATACCACACTGATACCAGACGTGTCTTGTCAAGGATGTAGGTCCCTGTGACGTATTATATACCACACTGATACCAGATGTGTCCTGTCAGACATGTAGGTCCCTGTGACGTATGTTATACCACAGTGATACCAGACGTGTCCTGTCAGAGATGTAGGTCCCTGTGACGTATTATATACCACACTGATACTAGACGTGTCCTGTCAGACATGTAGGTCCCTGTGACGTATTATATACCACACTGATACCAGACGTGTCTTGTCAGAGATGTAGGTCCCTGTGACGTATTATATACCACAGTGATACCAGACGTGTCCTGTCAGACACGTAGGTCCCTGTGACGTAGGTTATACCACAGTGATACCAGACGTGTCCTGTAAGACATGTAGGTCCCTGTGACGTAGGTTATACCACAGTGATACCAGACGTGTCCTGTCAGACATGTAGGTCCCTGTGACGTATTGTATACCACAGTGATACCAGACGTGTCCTGTCAGACATGTAGGTCCCTGTGACGTATTGTATACTACGCTGATACCAGACGTGTCCTGTCAGACACGTAGGTCCTTGTGACGTATGTTATACCACGGTGATACCAGACGTGTTCTATCAGACATGTATGTCCCTGTGACGTATTGTATACCACGCTGTTACCAGATGTGTCCTGTCAGACATGTAGGTCCCTGTGACGTATTATATACCACACTGATACCAGACGTGTCTTGTCAGAGATGTAGGTCCCTGTGACGTATGTTATACCACAGTGATACCAGACGTGTCCTGTCAGACACGTAGGTCCCTGTGGCGTATGTTATACCACAGTGATACCAGACGTGTCCTGTAAGACATGTAGGTCCCTGTGACGTAGGTTATACCACAGTGATACCAGACGTGTCCTGTCAGACATGTAGGTCCCTGTGACGTATTGTATACCACAGTGATACCAGACGTGTCCTGTCAGACACGTAGGTCCCTGTGACGTATTGTATACTACGCTGATACCAGACGTGTCCTGTCAGACACGTAGGTCCCTTTGACGTATGTTATACCACGGTGATACCAGACGTGTCCTATCAGATATGTATGTCCCTGTGACGTATTGTATACCACGCTAATACCAGATGTGTCATGTCAAACATGTATGTCCCTGTGCCGTATTGTATACCACGCTGATACCAGATGTGTCCTGTCACAGATGTATGTCCCTGTGACGTATTGTATACCACACTGACACCAGACGTGTCCTGTCAGACATGTAGGTTCCTGTGCCGTGTTTTATACCGCACTGATACCAGATGTGTCCTGTCAGACATGTAGGTCCCTGTGACGTATTTTATACCTCGCCGATACCAGACGTGTCCTGTCAGACATGTAGGTCCCTGTGACGTAGTTTATACCACAGTGATACCAGACGTGTCCTGTCAGACATGTAGGTCCCTGTCACGTATTATATACCACACTGATACCAGACGTGTCTTGTCGGAGATGTAGGTCCCTGTGACGTATTATATACCACACTGATACCAGACGTGTCCTGTCAGACATGTAGGTCCCTGTGACGTATTGTATACCACACTGATACCAGACGTGTCCTGTCAGACATGAAGTTCCCCTGACGTATTATATACCACACTGATATCAGACGTGTCTTGTCAGAGATGTAGGTCCCTGTGACGTATTATATACCACACTGATACTAGACGTGTCCTGTCAGACATGTAGGTCCCTGTGACGTATTATATACCACACTGATACCAGACGTGTCCTTTCAGACATGTAGGTCCCTGTGACGTATTATATACCACACTGATACCAGATGTGTCTTGTCAGACATGTATGTCCCTGTGACGTATTATATACCACACTGATACCAGATGTGTCCTGTCAGACATGTAGGTCCCTGTGACGTATGTTATACCACAGTGATACCAGACGTGTCCTGTCAGAGATGTAGGTCCCTGTGACGTATTATATACCACACTGATACCAGACGTGTCCTGTCAGACATGTAGGTCCCTGTGACGTATTATATACCACACTGATACCAGACGTGTCCTGTCAGACATGTAGGTCCCTGTGACGTATTATATACCACACTGATACCAGACGTGTCTTGTCAGAGATGTAGGTCCCTGTGACGTATGCTATACCACAGTGATACCAGACATGTCCTGTCAGACATGTAGGTCCCTGTGGCGTATGTTATACCACAGTGATACCAGACGTGTCCTGTCAGACATGTAGGTCCCTGTGACGTATTGTATACCACAGTGATACCAGACGTGTCCTGTCAGACATGTAGGTCCCTGTGACGTATTGTATACCACAGTGATACCAGACGTGTCCTGTCAGACATGTAGGTCCCTGTGACGTATTGTATACTACGCTGATACCAGACGTGTCCTGTCAGACACGTAGGTCCCTGTGACGTATGTTATACCACGGTGATACCAGACGTGTCCTATCAGACATGTATGTCCCTGTGACGTATTGTATACCACGCTGATACCAGATGTGTCCTATCAGACATGTATGTCCCTGTGACGTATTGTATACCACGCTGATACCAGATGTGTCCTGTCAGACATGTAGGTCCCTGTGACGTATTGTATACCACGCTGATACCAGATGTGTCCTATCAGACATGTATGTCCCTGTGACGTATTGTATACCAAGCTGATACCAGATGTGTCCTGTCAGACATGTAGGTCCCTGCGACGTATTTTATACCACGCCGATACCAGATGTGTCCTGTCAGACATGTAGGTCCCTGTGACGTATTATATACCACAGTGATACCAGACGTGTCCTGTCAGACACGTAGGTCCCTCTGACGTATGTTATACCACAGTGATACCAGACGTGTCCTGTAAGACATGTAGGTCCCTGTGACGTAGGTTATACCACAGTGATACCAGACGTGTCCTGTCAGACATGTAGGTCCCTGTGACGTATTGTATACCACAGTGATACCAGACGTGTCCTGTCAGACATGTAGGTCCCTGTGACGTATTGTATACTACGCTGATACCAGACGTGTCCTGTCAGACACGTAGGTCCCTGTGACGTATGTTATACCACGGTGATACCAGACGTGTCCTATCAGACATGTATGTCCCTGTGACGTATTGTATACCACGCTGATACCAGATGTGTCCTGTCAGACATGTAGGTCCCTGTGACGTATTATATACCACGCCGATACCAGACGTGTCCTGTCAGACATGTAGGTCCCTGTGACGTATTATATACCACACTGATACCAGACGTGTCCTGTCAGACATGTAGGTCCCTGTGACGTATTATATACCACAGTGATACCAGACGTGTCTTGTCAGATATGTAGGTCCCTGTGACGTATTATATACCACAGTGATACCAGACGTGTCCTGTCAGACATGTAGGTCCCTGTGGCGTATGTTATACCACAGTGATACCAGACGTGTCCTGTCAGACATGTAGGTCCCTGTGACGTAGGTTATACCACAATGATACCAGACGTGTCCTGTCAGACATGTAGGTCCCTGTGACGTATTGTATACCACAGTGATACCAGACGTGTCCTGTCAGACATGTAGGTCCCTGTGACGTATTGTATACTACGCTGATACCAGACGTGTCCTGTCAGACACGTAGGTCCCTGTGACGTATGTTATACCACACTGATACCAGACGTGTCCTTTCAGACATGTATGTCCCTGTGACGTATTGTATACCACGCTGATACCAGATGTGTCCTGTCAGACATGTATGTCCCTGTGACGTATTGTATACCACGCTGATACCAGATGTGTCATGTCAGACATGTATGTCCCTGTGCCGTATTGTATACCACGCTGATACCAGATGTGTCCTGTCAGAGATGTATGTCCCTGTGACGTATTGTATGCCACACTGACACCAGACGTGTCCTGTCAGACATGTAGGTCCCTGTGCCGTGTTTTATACCGCACTGATACCAGACGTGTCCTGTCAGACATGTAGGTCCCTGTGAAGTATTTTATACCACGCCGATACCAGACGTGTCCTGTCAGACATGTAGGTCCCTGTGACGTATTTTATACCACGCCGATACCAGACGTGTCCTGTCAGACATGTAGGTCCCTGTGACGTATTTTATACCACGCCGATACCAGATGTGTCCTGTCAGACATGTATGTCCCTGTGACGTATTGTATACCACGCTGATACCAGATGTGTCCTGTCAGACATGTAGGTCCCTGTGCCGTATTGTATACCACGCTGATACCAGATGTGTCTTGTCAGAGATGTATGTCCCTGTGACGTATTTTATGCCACACTGACACCAGACGTGTCCTGTCAGACACGTAGGTCCCTGTCCCGTGTTTTATACCGCACTGATACCAGACGTGTCCCGTCAGACATGTAAGTCCCTGTGACGTATTTTATACCACGCCGATACCAGACGTGTCCTGTCAGATATGTAGGTCCCTGTGACGTATTTTATAGCACGCCGATACCAGACGTGTCCTGTCAGACATGTAGGTCCCTGTGACGTATTTTATACCACGCCGATCCCAGACGTGTCCTGTCAGACATGTATGTCCCTGTGACGTATTTTATACCACGCCGATACCAGACGTGTCCTGTCAGACATGTAGGTCCCTGTGACGTATTTTATACCACGCCGATACCAGACGTGTCCTGTCAGACATGTAGGTCCCTGTGACGTATTCTATACCACGCCGATACCAGATGTGTCCTGTCAGACATGTATGTCCCTGTGACGTATTTTATACCACGCTGATACCAGACGTGTCTTGTCAGACATGTAGGTCTCTGTGACGTATTCTATACCACGCCGATACCAGACGTGTCTTGTCAGACATGTAGGTCCCTGTGACGTATTATATACCACACTGATACCAGACGTGTCCTGTCAGACATGTAGGTCCCTGTGACGTATTATATACCACACTGATACCAGACGTGTCTTGTCAGAGATGTAGGTCCCTGTGACGTATTATATACCACAGTGATACCAGACGTGTCCTGTCAGACACGTAGGTCCCTGTGGCGTATGTTATACCACAGTGATACCAGACGTGTCCTGTCAGACATGTAGGTCCCTGTGACGTATTGTATACCACAGTGATACCAGACGTGTCCTGTCAGACATGTAGGTCCCTGTGACGTATGTTATACCACGGTGATACCAGACGTGTCCTGTCAGACATGTATGTCCCTGTGACGTATTGTATACCACGCTGATACCAGATGTGTCCTGTCAGACATGTAGGTCCCTGTGACGTATTGTATACCACGCTGATACCAGATGTGTCATGTCAGACATGCATGTCCCTGTGCCGTATTGTATACCACGCTGATACCAGATGTGTCCTGTCAGAGATGTATGTCCCTGTGACGTATTGTATGCCACACTGACACCAGACGTGTCCTGTCAGACATGTAGGTCCCTGTGCCGTGTTTTATACCGCACTGATACCAGACCTGTCCTGTCAGACATGTAGGTCCCTGTGACGTATTTTATACCACGCCGATACCAGATGTGTCCTGTCAGACATGTAGGTCCCTATGACGTATTTTATACCACGCCGATACCAGACGTGTCCTGTCAGACATGTAGGTCCCTGTGACGTATTTTATACCACGCCGATACCAGACGTGTCCTGTCAGACATGAATGTCCCTGTGACGTATTTTATACCACGCTGATACCAGATGTGTCCTGTCAGACATGTATGTCCCTGTGACGTATTTTATACCACGCTGATACCAGATGTGTCCTGTCAGACATGTATGTCCCTGTGCCGTATTGTATACCACGCTGATACCAGATGTGTCCTGTCAGAGATGTATGTCCCTGTGACGTATTTTATGCCACACTGACACCAGACGTGTCTTGTCAGACATGTAGGTCCCTGTGCCGTGTTTTATACCGCACTGATACCAGACGTGTCCCGTCAGACATGTAAGTCCCTGTCACGTATTTTATACCACGCCGATTCCAGACGTGTCCTGTCAGACATGTAGGTCCCTGTTCCGTGTTTTATACCGCACTGATACCAGACGTGTCCCGTCAGACATGTAGGTCCCTGTGACGTATTTTATACCACGCCGATACCAGGCGTGTCCTGTCATACATGTAGGTCCCTGTGACGTATTTTATACCACGCCGATACCAGACGTGTCCTGTCAGACATGTAGGTCCCTGTGACGTATTTTATACCACGCCGATACCAGACGTGTCCTGTCAGATATGTAGGTCCCTGTGACGTATTTTATTAAACGCCGAAACCAGATGTGTCCTGTCAGACATGTATGTCCCTGTGACGTATTTTATACCACGCCGATACCAGACGTGTCCTGTCAGACATGTAGGTCCCTGTGACGTAGGTTATACCACAGTGATACCAGACGTGTCCTGTCAGACATGTAGGTCCCTGTGACGTATTGTATACCACAGTGATACCAGACGTGTCCTGTCAGACATGTAGGTCCCTGTGACGTATTGTATACTACGCTGATACCAGACGTGTCCTGTCAGACACGTAGGTCCTTGTGACGTATGTTATACCACGGTGATACCAGACGTGTTCTATCAGACATGTATGTCCCTGTGACGTATTGTATACCACGCTGTTACCAGATGTGTCCTGTCAGACATGTAGGTCCCTGTGACGTATTATATACCACACTGATACCAGACGTGTCTTGTCAGAGATGTAGGTCCCTGTGACGTATGTTATACCACAGTGATACCAGACGTGTCCTGTCAGACACGTAGGTCCCTGTGGCGTATGTTATACCACAGTGATACCAGACGTGTCCTGTAAGACATGTAGGTCCCTGTGACGTAGGTTATACCACAGTGATACCAGACGTGTCCTGTCAGACATGTAGGTCCCTGTGACGTATTGTATACCACAGTGATACCAGACGTGTCCTGTCAGACATGTAGGTCCCTGTGACGTATTGTATACTACGCTGATACCAGACGTGTCCTGTCAGACACGTAGGTCCCTTTGACGTATGTTATACCACGGTGATACCAGACGTGTCCTATCAGATATGTATGTCCCTGTGACGTATTGTATACCACGCTAATACCAGATGTGTCATGTCAAACATGTATGTCCCTGTGCCGTATTGTATACCACGCTGATACCAGATGTGTCCTGTCACAGATGTATGTCCCTGTGACGTATTGTATACCACACTGACACCAGACGTGTCCTGTCAGACATGTAGGTTCCTGTGCCGTGTTTTATACCGCACTGATACCAGATGTGTCCTGTCAGACATGTAGGTCCCTGTGACGTATTTTATACCTCGCCGATACCAGACGTGTCCTGTCAGACATGTAGGTCCCTGTGACGTAGTTTATACCACAGTGATACCAGACGTGTCCTGTCAGACATGTAGGTCCCTGTCACGTATTATATACCACACTGATACCAGACGTGTCTTGTCGGAGATGTAGGTCCCTGTGACGTATTATATACCACACTGATACCAGACGTGTCCTGTCAGACATGTAGGTCCCTGTGACGTATTGTATACCACACTGATACCAGACGTGTCCTGTCAGACATGAAGTTCCCCTGACGTATTATATACCACACTGATATCAGACGTGTCTTGTCAGAGATGTAGGTCCCTGTGACGTATTATATACCACACTGATACTAGACGTGTCCTGTCAGACATGTAGGTCCCTGTGACGTATTATATACCACACTGATACCAGACGTGTCCTTTCAGACATGTAGGTCCCTGTGACGTATTATATACCACACTGATACCAGATGTGTCTTGTCAGACATGTATGTCCCTGTGACGTATTATATACCACACTGATACCAGATGTGTCCTGTCAGACATGTAGGTCCCTGTGACGTATGTTATACCACAGTGATACCAGACGTGTCCTGTCAGAGATGTAGGTCCCTGTGACGTATTATATACCACACTGATACCAGACGTGTCCTGTCAGACATGTAGGTCCCTGTGACGTATTATATACCACACTGATACCAGACGTGTCCTGTCAGAGATGTAGGTCCCTGTGACGTATGCTATACCACAGTGATACCAGACATGTCCTGTCAGACACGTAGGTCCCTGTGGCGTATGTTATACCACAGTGATACCAGACGTGTCCTGTCAGACATGTAGGTCCCTGTGACGTAGGTTATACCACAGTGATACCAGACGTGTCCTGTCAGACATGTAGGTCCCTGTGACGTATTTTATACCACGCCGATACCAGACGTGTCCTGTCAGACATGTAGGTCCCTGTGACGTATTTTATACCACGCCGATACCAGACGTGTCCTGTCAGACATGTAGGTCCCTGTGACGTATTCTATACCACGCCGATACCAGATGTGTCCTGTCAGACATGTATGTCCCTGTGACGTATTTTATACCACGCTGATACCAGACGTGTCTTGTCAGACATGTAGGTCTCTGTGACGTATTCTATACCACGCCGATACCAGACGTGTCTTGTCAGACATGTAGGTCCCTGTGACGTATTATATACCACACTGATACCAGACGTGTCCTGTCAGACATGTAGGTCCCTGTGACGTATTATATACCACACTGATACCAGACGTGTCTTGTCAGAGATGTAGGTCCCTGTGACGTATTATATACCACAGTGATACCAGACGTGTCCTGTCAGACACGTAGGTCCCTGTGGCGTATGTTATACCACAGTGATACCAGACGTGTCCTGTCAGACATGTAGGTCCCTGTGACGTATTGTATACCACAGTGATACCAGACGTGTCCTGTCAGACATGTAGGTCCCTGTGACGTATGTTATACCACGGTGATACCAGACGTGTCCTGTCAGACATGTATGTCCCTGTGACGTATTGTATACCACGCTGATACCAGATGTGTCCTGTCAGACATGTAGGTCCCTGTGACGTATTGTATACCACGCTGATACCAGATGTGTCATGTCAGACATGCATGTCCCTGTGCCGTATTGTATACCACGCTGATACCAGATGTGTCTTGTCAGAGATGTATGTCCCTGTGACGTATTGTATGCCACACTGACACCAGACGTGTCCTGTCAGACATGTAGGTCCCTGTGCCGTGTTTTATACCGCACTGATACCAGACCTGTCCTGTCAGACATGTAGGTCCCTGTGACGTATTTTATACCACGCCGATACCAGATGTGTCCTGTCAGACATGTAGGTCCCTATGACGTATTTTATACCACGCCGATACCAGACGTGTCCTGTCAGACATGTAGGTCCCTGTGACGTATTTTATACCACGCCGATACCAGACGTGTCCTGTCAGACATGAATGTCCCTGTGACGTATTTTATACCACGCTGATACCAGATGTGTCCTGTCAGACATGTATGTCCCTGTGACGTATTTTATACCACGCTGATACCAGATGTGTCCTGTCAGACATGTATGTCCCTGTGCCGTATTGTATACCACGCTGATACCAGATGTGTCCTGTCAGAGATGTATGTCCCTGTGACGTATTTTATGCCACACTGACACCAGACGTGTCTTGTCAGACATGTAGGTCCCTGTGCCGTGTTTTATACCGCACTGATACCAGACGTGTCCCGTCAGACATGTAAGTCCCTGTCACGTATTTTATACCACGCCGATACCAGACGTGTCCTGTCAGACATGTAGGTCCCTGTTCCGTGTTTTATACCGCACTGATACCAGACGTGTCCCGTCAGACATGTAGGTCCCTGTGACGTATTTTATACCACGCCGATACCAGGCGTGTCCTGTCATACATGTAGGTCCCTGTGACGTATTTTATACCACGCCGATACCAGACGTGTCCTGTCAGACATGTAGGTCCCTGTGACGTATTTTATACCACGCCGATACCAGACGTGTCCTGTCAGATATGTAGGTCCCTGTGACGTATTTTATTAAACGCCGAAACCAGATGTGTCCTGTCAGACATGTAGGTCCCTGTGACGTATTTTATACCACGCCGATACCAGACGTGTCCTGTCAGACATGTAGATCCCTGTGACGTATTTTATACCACGCCGATACCAGATGTGTCCTGTCAGACATGTAGGTCCCTGTGACGTATTTTATACCACACTGATTCCAGACGTGTCCTGTCAGACATGTAGGTCCCTGTGACGTATTTTATACCACGCCGATACCAGACGTGTACTGTCAGACATGTATGTCGCTGTGACGTTTTTTATACCACGCCGATACCAGACGTGACCTGTCAGACATGTAGGTCCCTGTGACGTATTTTATACCACGCCGATACCAGACGTGTCCTGTCAGACATGTAGGTCCCTGTGACGTATTTTATACCACGCGGATACCAGACGTGTCCTGTCAGACATGTAGGTCCCTGTGACGTATTTTATACCACACCGATACCAGATGTGTCCTGTCAGACATGTAGGTCCCTGTGACGTATTTTATACCACGCCGATACCAGACGTGTCCTGTCAGACATATAGGTCCCTGTGACGTATTTTATACCACACTGATACCAGACGTGTCCTGTCAGACATGTAGGTCCCTGTGACGTATTTTTTTACAGAGGTGTGAGTCACATTCCACAGCTTACTGAACAGTTAGCAAATAGCTGTAAGGGCTATTCTATATCTATGCGTCAGTATATTACAATTCTAGTCCTTGTATAACCCCTTCTGTTAAGTTGTGTAAACAAAGAACTCATATGAAGCTTTGGAACTATTTGTACTTAATTTAAATGAGATTATATTCATTTTGTACACTTATAATACATGTATATATCAAATATTGTCTTCCTTCGTCGTGTTTCTATTTTGCTTATCTAATTATCAAACACAATCTGTTTACAGATGTCTGTTGTGTTTTTCTAATTACAGGTGTCTGTTGTGTTTTTTCTAATTACAGGTGTCAGCTGTGTTTGTCTAATTACAGGGGTCGGTTTTGTTTGTCTAATTACAGGTGTCAGCTGTGTTTATCTAATTACAAGTGTCAGCTGTGTTTATCTAATTACAGGTGTCAGCTGTGTTTGTCTAATTACAGATGTCTGTTGTGTTTTTCTAATTACAGGTGTCTGTTGTGTTTTTCTAATTACAGGTGTCAGCTGTGTTTATTTAATTACAGGTGTCGGTTGTTTTTGTCTAATTACAGGTGTCGGTTGTTTTTGTCTAATTACAGGTGTCGGTTGTGTTTGTCTAATTACAGGTGACTGTTGTGTTTGTCTAATTACAGGTGTCTGTTGTGTTTGTCTAATTACAGGTGTCAGCTGTATTTATCTAATTACAGGTGTCAGCTGTGTTTATCTAGTTACAGGTGTCTGTTGTATCTGTCTAATTACAGGTGTCTGTTGTGTTTGTCTAATTACAGGTGTCTGTTGTGTTTGTCTAATTACAGGTGTCGGTTGTGTTTGTCTAATTACAGGTGTCTGTTGTGTCTGTCTAATTACAGGTGTCTGTTGTGTTTGTCTAATTACAGGTGTCTGTTGTGTTTGTCTAATTACAGGTGTCTGTTGTGTTTGTCTAATTGCAGGTGTCGGTTGTGTTTATCTAATTGCAGGTGTCGGTTGTGTTTGTCTAATTGCAGGTGTTGGTTGTGTTTGCCTAATTACAGGTGTCGGTTGTGTTTGCCTAATTACAGGTGTCGGTTGTGTTTGCCTAATTACAGGTGTCTGTTGTGTTTGTCTAATTACAGGTGTCAGCTGTGTTTGTCTAATTACAGGTGTCTGTTGTGTTTATCTAATTACAGGTGTCTGTTATTTTGTCTAATTACAAGTGTCTGTTTTTTTGTCTATTTACAGGTGTCTGTTATTTTGTCTAATTACATGCGTCTGTTGTGTTATTCTTATTACAGGTTTCAGCTGTGTTTGTTTAATTACAGGTGTCTGTTGTGTTTATCTAGTTACAGGTGTCTGTTGTGTTTGTCTAATTACTGGTGTCTGTTGTGTTTTTCTAATTACAGGTGTCAGCTGTTTTGTCGAATTACATGTGTCGGTTGTTTTTGTCTAATTACATGTGTCGGTTTTGTTTGTCTAATTACAGGTGTCTGTTGTGTTTGTCTAATTGCAGGTGTCTGTTGTGTTTGTCTAATTACAGGTGTCGGTTGTGTTTATCTAATTACATGTGTCAGTTGTGTTTGTCTAATTACAGGTGTCAGCTGTGTTTGTCTAATTACAGGTGTCTGTTATTTTGTCTATTTACAGGTGTCTGTTATTTTGTCTAATTACATGCGTCTGTTGTGTTTATCTAATTACAGGTGTCTGTTGTGTTTGTCTAATTACTGGTGTTTGTTGTGTTTGTCTTATTACTGGTGTATGTTGTGTTTGTCTAATTACAGGTGTCTGTTGTGTTTGTCTAATTACTGGTGTTTGTTGTGTTTGTCTAATTACTGGTGTATGTTGTGTTTGTCTAATTACAGGTGTCGGTTGTGTTTATCTAATTACAGGTGTCGGTTGTGTTTATCTAATTACAGGTTTCCGTTGTGTAATCTTATTACATATGTCTTTTGTTTTTATGAAATTACAGGTATCTGTTAACGCTGAATATTAAATAGGTAGTTTCTTGGGTGTACACGTTATTTTCTGTAGTTCAGTATGTCACGCGATATATGGCGACGGGATACCTGAATACGCTGATTTCACAAAAAAAGGTTTCTATCTTGTCCATTGAAAGAACAATACAACCGAAACAAAAGACATGAAATCAATTGTTTTATTTTTCAAAATATCACAATTTTTATTACAAAAATATCACATGTATTTCAAAACGGGGATTGGATTTGTAGGTTACGATTGGAGACTTTAAAAGTCAAACAGATGAATGATGTTAGCAAGAGGGAAACACCCTTCCCTTCTATCAAATTTACATATCGATGTCTCTGAATGAATATTCATGAGATGTGTATTGTAATATGCAAATCATCTATATTAAAATAATCAAATCATGACGTTAATTTCTAAAAACGTTATCAAATTACTAAAACGGGAATTAAAACACTTAAAAAGAACACAGTTTCTGTTTACAGTATGAAATTCTACTTGAAAAAAATACAAACATTAGAAACTTTGGAACACAAAATGTAACAATACTACCGCTTATTTTGCTAGTATGGACACGCATAGCTGAACTGTAATACAAAATGTAACAATACTACCGCTTACTTTGCTAGTATGGACACGCATAGCTGAACTGTAACACAAAATCAAAATAGAAATACAATGGACACTGTAGGAATAGAATCCTAGTACTATACAGTTGTTATAATTGTATCATATTGGTATCGTACTGTTATCAAACTGGTATCGTACTGTTATCAAACTGGTAGCATACTGTTATCAAACTGGTGTCATACTACACTGTAGTACTGTTATCAAACTGGTATCGTACTGTTATCAAACTGGTGTCATACTACACTGTAGTACTGTTATCAAACTGGTATCGTACTGTTATCAAACTGGTAGCATAATGTTATCAAACTGGTGTCGTACTGTTCTCAAACTGGTGTCGTACTGTTCTCAAACTGGTGTCGTACTGTTATCAAACTGGTGTCGTACTGTTATCAAACTGGTGTCGTACTGTTATCAAACTGGTGTCGTACTGTTATCAAACTGGTATCATACTGTTATCAAACTGGTGTCGTACTGTTGGTATTGGTATTAGTATATATGTTACGGTAAATAACAGCCTATGGTGTAGACAGTTTGTCTGGTAAGATTGTATTACACAGCTAGAAAGCTGGAATAGTTTACTCTCGTTAACAAACACGGAGTGTGTAAACAGATTGTAACATTTTTGTCTTAGCCGCCATCATAAATCAACTACCGACACACGTAAAGTACATGGTTGCTAATTAAATAATTACACCGCACCCACAGAGCAAAATAACCTCGGTACCAACAGTCATATCTATCATTGAAAGCGCTCTTTGCGGGGACTTTTCTACCGATTTCAACTTTCTATGCAAAATATCAACTTTTTTAGAATGACATGATTGATTGTATTTTCCATTTCAGTCTATTTATAAGTATTCGCTGTTTGGGTTTATTTTGCCAAATGTATAACCCGGTCATTCTCCAAATTTTATAATTACGTCTCCGCATTTCTTTTTTGTTCTGACTAATAATATAAACCATGACTCCAAAGTGCTGTGACGCTGCTGGCGTCCTGTCTTCCTAACTATTGTGACGTCTCCCTAATTACTGTGACGTCTCCCTAAATACTGTGACGTCATCATAATTACTGTGACATCATTATAATTACTGTGACGTCTCCCAAATTATTATGACGTCATCATAATTATTTTGACGTCATGATAATTACTGTGACGTCTCCCTTATCACTATGACGTCTCCATGATTACGATGACGTCGCCTGCTTCACAGTAAATAATGATATCATTAGTGTAGTAATAGTTCTGTAGTGTCTCTTCGATCGTTTTACACCGTTTAAAGTAAAAAAGCAACGCTATCTTGTGAGAAAACGTGTGCAACATTGAAAACTGAAAGATATATGTATAGGAAACGAAACCGTGATATAAACATTTGATTATATTATGATGTAATAATTAAAATAAGACTAACGAACACATCCGACTCTCGGCGCTACATTGAGATTATTTCTAATCACCATTATTGACAGAGATGTTTACAAAATATCACTTTTCGTAAAGTGTGTAAACTATCACCTGTCTATAAAGGACCATGTTTGATACAGAACCACATTAAAACTATACCCTATAATTTTTCACATTATACATGTTACTTAGTTGAGTTACTTCCCATGTTTAGCTAAGAAAAACTAGGAAACGATTTTGGTGAAGCCTATTTCTCTTTACAAAAGATATAAACGCATTTACGCGTTACATTAAATAAACCGCGATTCTTTATCAAAATAAGCGTCATCTGAGCATCAAACAGACACACAAACACCTCCATATAAACAACTTTATATTTACTATGACGTGCATTATGAAACCATGATATAAATAGTAACAACTTGTTTCTTAAGATTAAGTATTCGATTTCACCAGATTTCAATCTTTACCTGCCACGGAGTCGCAGTCACGAGCTATGCACGGTCATTGTTGTAAATGAATTTAGCAAACACTCCAAATAAAGAGGACTTATTTGACGTTCTCTATTTCAGCCAAATACAGAGTGTACACAACAAACAAACGTATTTCTGTACTGCCATAATTATCCACAATATACTTTCGCCTGCCAATATTGCCGTTCACCAAATAAAAAAATACCTTCAATTTTTACTTCCAAACATAGACCATAATGTGTTGAACTTAGTTTTGAGTTTGAACATCAACTTAGCTTCCAGTAATATACATGTAGGTAGTAAGTTACGCTAACTAGTTCCTAACACCTTAACATAAAACAGCATTCATACAACATTTCAAAATTAATCTCATAACCATGTTATGAGTCAAACACGATATACCGGAAGTAGATATTGGATACTAAGCAGCAAAATGGAATGTTTGCTCAGGATGAATTCAACCCGGACCAATAGACAAACAAAAACACGTAATCCATGTCACTATTCTAGAGAAGGAACATTGTCAAGTGTTTTTATGAAAAACATATTAGGAACAATATTATAAGGAACACATTATGTTTGATGATTGAATTTGAATATACAATGTAAATGTATTTACTATCTTAACACATTTCGTTCCAAGAACAACAAATACTCCAATACAAAACTAATGAAAACGTCGTTTCCGAGATACTTTTTCCCTCCGAATTCGACCAGGTTTTAGATACACTTGTCACGTGTTAGAGCTCCTAAATTATGGTGATGTTTAACTACGGATTTACCATTACACCGGAAGTATACATGCCTCCCTGAATGTACCACGTGACTGCCAAATCACGTGATATTTATTCTGGAAAGTTGTATCTCGGAAACGGCGTATTCCAACTCATTTTGGTGTTGGTTAACATACACTTTAACGCACAATGCTTAAATTCCGTGTCGTGTTTTTAGTCCCGTTGTCTTTAAAAAACAGTGGGATTTTTAAGCACCTGGAACTGTTTCCGTTTAATATCAGATCATAAATATTCATGTCATAGACCGGAAGATCATAAATATTCATGTCATAGACCGGAAGTAGTTTATCCTCTTGAAAAAGGTTAATGGAGATTTAAACGTGAAGAAAACCACCCTGAACGTTTTTAGCACTGTGCAGTTAACTGTTTGCAAATTGCAACATGATTTTTTTCGTTTCACAAAGATCTCAACGAGAAACGTTTTGTGATTGAAAACACTATCTTGTCTGGATCAACTTAAAAGCATAATTTAAAATAAAAAACAGCTGGTCGAGCTGCAATATTCGTGTGTGACACAAGGAGATTACACTATTTCTATGCTTAATCATGGAATCATGGATTCATTGTAAAAGGCCAATAAAACATGCCTGTATTAGTTACAATGGAGAATAAGTATGATGTAAATAATGAATAAAGGGTTAGCACAGGGTACGGATGGAAATTGAGTAATACAAGATGAAATGGAACATTTAGACACATATATCATACATATAATGTATGTAAGCATGATAAGTTTAAACAATGTTATATAATACAACAAATTGGCAACTTCTGTAATAGTCAGATATCCATCCAAACACATTTCTCACTCTCTGATAATGACCTGACCGTTCTGATAGAGCTCTCCCTAACATTATATAACTCTCATGTGATGACGTCATCCTTTAACAGGAGTTGAATTATTTCTTGCAATGAACCAAACCGCAAGCTGATTATATGACAAGACATATATTCTGATGTCAGTCGCATTTTCCCTCTAATATGTGAAGTTATTTTCCAAGTAAAATATATTATATTTTCTTGATAAATTGTAATTATCCCGCATCTTTTTCACGGAAAAACGGTCCTTTCAGTAGAAGATAAAAAGCCACGCCTTCTACCCAATACTTCTTCGCCCAATAACATTTTTGTAGAAAGATCAGGGATTTGTTAAGCCTTATCCAGAGAAACACAACGACCGAGGGTCGCGCGGGACTTATGACGCTACAATGATCAGTATTCGGCATTGGAGTTGGGACATCATTTTCTATCATACACTTAGTAAAGGTGACTTGTGACGTCAGTAATGAAGGGAAGCGAGAAAGGGGGGTTTGTGACGTCAGTAATGAGGGAATGCAGAGAGTGGGGCTTGTGACGTCAGTAATGAGGGGAACGCATGAGAGAGCGCGACTTGTGACGTCAGTAATGAGGGGAACGCGAGAGCGCGCGACTTGTGACGTCAGTAATGATGGGAACGCGAGAGAGCGGGGCTGGTGACGTCAGTAATGAAGGGAACGCGAGAGAGCGGGGCTGGTGACGTCAGTAATGATGGGAACGCGAGAGAGCGGGGGACTTGTGACGTCAGTAATGAAGGGAACGCGAGAGAGCGGGGCTGGTGACGTCAGTAATGATGGGAACGCGAGAGAGCGGGGGACTTGTGACGTCAATAATGAAGGGAACGCGAGAGGGTGGGGCTTGTGATGAGGAAGCATGGATTATAATGTTCGTTAATATTATAAATTTTCAGCTTGGCCAGTGTGTTCTCCCAACTTGGACATCTCAGGGTGCAAACGGAGCTCTTGTATATTTTCAATGATCAGTGTTCAATCATGATGCTATTCTGAAACAAACAGGAATCCCTGTTGCAACGTGACTGATTTCGCGATTTTGTTCTCCTCAAAAATGTTGAAAGTCGAATGAAACCCTGAATGCTCACTGGTGTAATTCTGGTAAAATCACAGAACCACACACTATTTTGAAGCATATTTTTGTCTGCTTATAGCTGAAGTTGGTGTATGTTCTTTGCTGGTTTTCTTTTTAATCCCCAAACGAAAAGCATATCAAGATGATCCAGAAACTTTAAAAAGACCGAAATAGTTTAATTTTGGATCCCGTACTATCAGAGTTAAGTTTGAGACTTTGACATAGAGCTCATCACTTTTCCTAAGATGGAACAGAGCTCCAAGGTAACTGGTGAACTCTCCGAACTGTTTGTTCTGACCGATACATTTCGTGATGGAGTTTTGGATGAGCTTCTCCTCCCCTCCGTGTGGATAAATGATGTTGTACCGGTACAGATAGTGTGACAGACTGTTGGGTGATCCCTGATCTCGGAAATTCCCGTCGTCGAAGAATTCCAGGAACGAGACTTGGCTGTACACGTAATACAAGCCGGTAGAGGGTACCACCAGTCTTCCGTGGCGGTACCGAACTTCGTTTGTGGTGAAGGCGAGATCAGCGTCATGGATCCAGGCCGAGATGGGAAACTGTGTCGCTGGCACTGTGGAAATAAAACCGCGGATAAAATGTTAATGTAGCCAAGTCTCATAACTATTTGATTTGATTGGTTTTTGTTTCAGTTCCTTTTAATATCTACGGTAAGTAATACACAAACAATATTATTTAGAAACCATACTCCGTCTCTACGGAAAACGTCATATTTAATCAAAGTACGAATAACATAGGCACTGACTGAGATGACCATTTCTCAACATGTTCCAGCATTTGTTCTTCACTCCTACCGGCCGATGTTTTTGTTGTATTCATTCAAAATAAAAATTATCATATCATATCAAATAATAATTATTATATCGTATATCAAAAAATTATTATTATCTCATATAGCAAATACTAATTATCATTTTTTATATAAAATATAAACAAATAATGATTATCAGATCATTTATCAAATATAAGTATCATAATATAAAATAGTATCTTTATCATAAATAGAAATATAATTATCATCTCACATATTAAGTAATAATTATCAATTCATATATCAAGTAATAATTATCATATCATATATATATATCAAATAATGATTAAATCAGATATACTCGCGTATTTAGTCTTTTGTTCAGTTTACTAGATTTTATACACGAGTTACCTCCCTTCCACCGTAAAATTATTTGTTGTGCGTCCATAGTCGTGTATTGTCCCCGATAGTCTCTACAAGGGACATTATAACGGGACAACTACACTGTAACAGCTATCATCCCCTACCCCATCCCTACTCCTTAATTTTTTCTGTTGTGCTTGTGCATCATGTGTCTGTAACTCTGGTAAATACTAGCTGCATAATACCGATCAAATATCATTTATCTAACAAGATTCCAAGAGGGCCTGTATCGCTAACATAAATCAAAAGCGTTTGGCAATATCATGACGTTCTATTAGGTAATTTAAAGAATTTAATTCCCCATATCGGAGCCCGCCCCTCGCGCCCCTTGGAGTGGGGGGGGGGGGTGCGGGTCTGACTCATTGTTGATACAAAATTGGTTACCCTTCACCCGAGGATGTTTCAAACCAGATATAGAGTAAACATTTCCATTCCTACGAAATAAGATGGATTTCAAATTATAGTTTGCCTATTTCCCACACAAGAACATTTATACAAAATTGTATACCCTTTACCGCAGAATGATTCAGACGACATATGGAGCAAATGCTTTAATTCTTATAGAAAAAAAGGATCTAAAAGAAATTGTTATATTCCCCCTTTTGGGCCCCGCCCCGTAGGTCCTCTGGGGACCAGACTCACCATTTATACAGAATAAGTTTTCCTTCACCCAATGATGATCAGACCAAATTTATCGAATATTGCCTTTGTGGTTTATGACTAACAGGGAATTTGTAGAAAAAAGTTGACGGACAAACGACGGACGGACGACGGACACTGCACAAGTGCATGAGCTCACTTACCCTTTAAGACAGTTGGGCTAAAATTGTTATATTATAACATAATACATATTTTAATGACGATTTTATATTTTTTTTTTCAAATAGCCATCTTTGTCGATTATAATAGTGTGAAACCGTTAATTGAAATACAAATCTGTTGAATGGTCAGCCCATTGATCAAAATACGAACATGTTGATTGGTCAACCCGTTAATTAAGATATGAACCTGTTGAATGGTCAACCCGTTTATTGAAATACGAACCTCTTAATTGGTCAACCCGTTAATTAAGATACGAACCTGTTGATTGGTCAACCCGTTAATTAAGATACGAACCTGTTGATTGGTCAAGCCTGTTGACCGAGCCCATCAGGTGAGCGGCCGGAGTCTGCTCCAAATCACTCTGTCCGTCTGACTTCGGCAGGTTGATGCTACCTGTAACGACATAGACATGATACGTATAAACATCGTACATAGACAGGTACATTTATAGTAACAAGGTTACAAATGTGACGGAATAAAACAGCAATGGGAGGGTACATCTTGAGGAAGAAATCGTGCATGTACACCTCTGAGGAAAGAAATCGTATCTCTAGAGGAAGAAATCGTACATGTACACCTCTGAGAGAAGAAATTGTATCTCTGGAGGAAGAAATCGTACCTCAGGAGGAAGCAAACGCACCTCTGTAGGAAGAAATCGTACCTCCGGAGGAAGAAAACGTATCTCTGGAGGAAAAAATCGTTCTATGGATGAAGAAATCGTACAATGGAGGAATTTCAAGGACGTCATTAGTATATACTGTTATATTTGATATGCCGTAAAGATAAAATTGTATAAAAATATTTACAAAACAAGTCATTACATTTTCGTGGTATTCACGACCCCCTACATACTAGAAGTTATTTATGCAAACTCATCCAGCAAAGTACTTTGTATCAGTTGTCATGGATGCAATCGCTAACCGGAAGTCGATTAAACACACACACTATCGCGGATGAACAATCCTCTGTTTAAATGATCTTGTTATTTTGACATAAAGTTCAATGAGGCGGTTCAAAATTCAATAAAATGCCGACATCAAATTGCCGTAAACTGCCATGCTATATACGAGCAGGATATCTTCTTATCGAAATATGCAGACATGTTTCCCACCAGACAATTGCCCCGGAGTCGACATTAACGTGCTAGAAAGCCGATAAAACACACGAGAAACACCTACATGTAGCGGCAGAATCTTTATCATTTCACAACATAAACGTTTCCATGAGATCGTGTACGCATGCGCCTGGCGTCACATAACAATGTATGTTTCAACCCAGGCGATTCACGTGCAACATATACCTTGATATCTTGCGGAAATGTCATGTAATGGGCATGTGCTAATACCCACAAAAAGCAATTGTGCAATGAAACCAACGTTATCGGTTACTTGGGCCTTCGTTTTAATTGATTGTTGGCGAAACTTCCAATAAATAATGGGTCTCCTGGCCGTATATATATATAGATACCGTGCATCTGAGGCTCGCACACATCGTTAACTTGATAAAAAGGAAGAGCCTTCATTATCAACATAAAAAACACAACAAACAGCGTCTTATCATTCTTACGGGTTAATGATCCTCGTACTGTAGCCTTTACCACGCGTGCGCCGTGACCGTTGTCATGGTGTCACGTGATGCTATAACTTTGTTATGGAGTCTCTGAAGGAATACCCGCCATTCCATTGTGTATCACATACACTACATTTGTAATTATCCCAGTATTTGACAGAGAAAACCTAATTTGCTCTGCTTCTATTTAATCAGTGAAGAAAGTGTTTCATTACCGCTGTTTGGTCTTTGCCTTTTGTAACAATCGTCTCGGAGACTTGTGGAGTTAACTGTTCGCGGTTAATGATGCAGTGTGTCTACGGTACAAACGTGACATTTACGTGGAAGTTCTAAACGGAACTCGGTTACAAAAATCAGGGAGAATCATGATTTCATGTTCTCGACATAAATGTTAAGTCGCAGATCTCAACATTGTGAGTACAACACAATGGTTCTGTGTAATCTGTGCAATGTCGACAACAGAAAATTGTATTCTGTATTTCCGGATTAATAAAAAACGTTTCCTTACTACTTACACATTTCACTGACAGTTAGATATAAGGTATTCTGTATTTTCCGGATTAATAAAAAAAACGTTTCCTTACTACTTTACAGATTTCACTAACAGTTAGATATAAGGGAATCTTACAATTTCTTTTTAGTTAAACTTTGGCTGACCGAGACTGTTTTCAAATAAGTGCGTGCCTGCGATCCAGACGTTGCCACCCTAATAGACATTTTACATGGTTCGTGATCACCAAACAAACATGGTACCCAAACTAACTGACCGTGCCACACGATAGCCACTCGTTCTAAAGCCAATATCTCATTTAATGTCGGATAAAAAATCCATACTTTGCATATGTGGCGTTCTTTCCAAGCAATTTATCGATTTTATACAAACGTATGCAAGAAACGGTTTAATATGTATCTACCGACCATCAAGCATTCCGTTTTAATCGGAAACACATCGTTTTAACTAGTTACGGTCGCGCATGTGCATAATTACCCATATTCTGTATTCGAGCGGCGAGATCAAAGGAAGTGGGCGTCTTTGATGTCTGACGATGGGAAAGGTTGCATGTTATGCATTTGTACAGGTGAAGGAATTGATTAAAGGGACATAACGATGTCGTAAAAGAGGGATTTCAATCGATTTCGGTAATTAACTAAAAACAACCTTTAGTCAGCTGAAGAGCGGATCCAAAGGGACGTTAAATAACAGCCATTACGGGTTCATTGATAACCAGAGCGAGGCAAAGGAGTTTTAAAACGTGATGTCGAAAAAAAAAGTTTCGTAAACGTTTTTGTTTTCCAGTCGATACAAAATAATATGAAGTATAAACGTTTTATGCCTATATATGTACATTAATGTAAATGACAATCTTACTTTGTAATGAATGAGCAAAGATGAAAATATAATGACATCTGTCATTGTTGCAATCCTCCGAATAAAGGGCAAAATGTCACATGTTTGTCTTAGTCACTTTTACCGTCGCAAAAAACGTTTGTTGGCTATTAGAGTGATAGACTCATAATACTAGTATACGTAGCGTCCAAGGGTCGGCGACAAAAGGTTACAACGTAACTCCAAAAGTATCACCCTGACCGAGAGAGATATAATCCGGAATTCAAATTTAAGATGTTTTGAAAACATATGAATAAAATGCACGTTAAAACATTTTTTTTTATTATTATTTTAACACGGAGCAACAGACTGTAAGACGCTGAATGCCAGTCACACAACAAACGTATTTATCCTTAAAGAAAATTATTAGAGATTGAACCAACAGAAAACACTCGGATGAAGTAATTTATACAAGTTATGCCAAACAGATATTTCCGTTGGATCCAAATGTAATTCGACTGTTACTTCGAGATAAAGCAGTTTATTTCTTGGTACACATGTCCTCAGTTGTAAAATAAATACATTTTTTTTGTATATTGCACGCATAAAAGCACGCATAAAGATAGCGGAACCTTAAAAATTATTCAGAAGCGGGACTTTTGCGTTTTACCATACTGCGTTTGAAAATTTCCAATACTGTCGTAATTCTTACTACAAAATAATATACTGTAATGACTTATCAACAAATACTGTTTATTTTACGTCAAGAACACAGAGAACTTCAATTTTGGAGGTAAAACTTTGCATTCATCGCGATCAGTGGAACTTTGAATTTGAGGCGATTTTGTTGTGATTTGTGGAAACAATATGGCGGCGTGAATCTGTCTACTACCTACATCACTGACTGGCAGTGAGTGGCTCATCATGTATGGTGTCATTGATAATTATAACTCTGTCTTGTTCAACATGCGACCAAAAAGGAGCACAGCAATCACATCAATTATCATATCAACGTACATATTGTATGTTATGTAAGATGAGACTGAAGTATATGTCCTGCGGTCAATAAACCCACACGTTAACCGTTCAGCTCGCACTGCCAATTAGGTAGGTATGACAAGGTGTACGGCTCTGTGTAGGTGAGCACAGGCATTTGTGGCCAGGAGAATAACCACCTATATATATAATATATAGAATATAGCGAAATTTGAAAAAGAAAAATAGAAACTAAATTTTCCAATTTTCTTTTTATGGTATTAATCATCTAAAACCAAAATGAAAATAATTGCCAAATTTCAGCTTGATACGTCAAGCGGTTAAATTTCACAAAAAATCGACTAACAGATACTGTCAGTGATAGTGATAGTATATTGTTTGTGAAATTTAACCGCTTGACGTATCAAGCTGAAATTTGGCAGTTATTTTCATTTTGTTTTAGATGATTAATAACATAAAAAGAAAATTGGAAAATTTTGTTTATATATATATTTTTTTTTTTTTTAATTTCGCTATATTATATAGATGGTTATTCTCCTGGCTACAAGTGCCTATGTAGGTGAGCGGTGTTGCTGGAGAGAGGAGTGATTATCCTGGCACAGCCAGAGATGAAAACCACCGAAATAATAATATCATTATATAACACATGGCTAATGATATAAACAGAAAGCGGTCCCCGAACTGGAATACAAAACAAAAACCGAGAACACGAACGTGATGACGTCAAGATCACTTCCAAGGGGGGTTCTTGCCTGGACAAGATGTTCGAGTGTTTTGCAAGACGAACATCTTTTGTTCCCCGGTTCGGTTTAACCTCTGGTATAATATATAATATTTATGATCAGCTGTTCGCAGATAATTATCTACGTAGGATTTCTAATAAACAAAACAGGAAACCGATTTATCCATACTTTGCATATTTCTATTTCCGTATTGCATATTTGTATATCCTTAAGTATACATTGTATAAACAACTGTTGATTACGTACGAGAACACGACAAACGTCATCAAAACTATTGGTAATTCAGATCATTCTTCTTAACCAGCTACATTTTACACATATATGACAAGAGGCCCATGGGCCTTAACAGTCACTTGGGTTTTGAAATCGGGAAACATTTATATTTTAACACAATAGTTGCCTTTCAATTGAGGACACTTTCTAAAATTAGGAGAGGGAAACTATCATCATAATTAGACCCTTTCATCTATGAATCTAGCATTTCTGGATTGAAAGACAAGAGGCCCAATGGGCCTTAATCATTCACCTGCGCTCAGGTGCACTTCTGCAAACTTGATAGCATACATTGTACTTCAAACACATGTAAGTGCTTCCACACAAGCCAATGTAACTAGGAGCTTTAATTATGTTATTGGGAAGAAGAAACGTGAAATTCCTAACACATTTGATCCTTGATAGCACTCCTGGACTAACTACGATGTACCCAACATGTCTCCGGTACTCACAGTGTAGCCGCGTGTTTATTTGGGGATCTAGATTCAAACAAAAAATGTCGGACCCGCTAGTTTTGCGAGTTAAACTGGTCCGAGAAAGGCCGTTACTGAAACCCACTTTTAACTTGATAGCAGATAATTACGTGACTGCAAAAACCAAAAAACCCCGTAGAGAATTAATTAAGTTTGAAGAAACGATACACGTAATCCGGAGTATGATTAATTCATAGATGGATGCTGGAAGACTGGGTTCCGTGAGTGCAGGTTCCACCCAAGCACTATAGATAGGGTATTGATTGACAAGGTATTATAAAAAAGACAACAGGAAAGACTAAAAAAACTTGGTCTATCATTCACGTGTAAGTGTGTACAGTCCAGCTGGCTGAAAATGGCATCATTGTACGTTATAAAAAGTATGTCACCATATACTCCAAACCGGAAGTGCTTATAAAATGAATAAATGTTATATACACAGAAATATATACTGTACATGTAATGATTATGAAATTCCATGATGAAAACGATTATGCAAAAACAAATTATAGTAAAAGGTGGTCAGTCGGCGTCCAGTCAGAATTGGTCCCATGGGATGGTTTAACATTGTCCATAAATGAAAATGTCTAGCAGACGATTTGGCGGGGAGCTTCTATATAAAACACATTTGTATATTTCCTAGAAAAGATAAAAGATAACAATCTGCAATTTTGATTTTACCACCATATTAAGTTCCTCCGACTAGTCCACGAATAGTCATCATCATTTATATTGGAAGAGATTTTAGGTAGTGGAACACCCAACCAATAGCAGACGACACGAGGGACCACCGTTCCATTACACACGTAAAAATGGCGGACAATTTCAGCGCGTGGTTAGCCGACATGGCGACCAGCTAATGTGTTTTCTCGGTTTTGAAGCATGGGCTAGGGTATAAAGCGCGCAATGTATTTTAACCCCATAACCTTTTCCGGACGTCAAACGGATTTTTTCGATTTGGAAAATATTAATTGAGTCTAGGGAAAGCACTTCCGCTTCAGGTCGTTAGGAGAGACGATTCATGTTCCTGGCATGCACCTGTCTGATCATATTAGTTATTATATGTATCACGGCCATAGTGATTTGAATACTGATATAACCGATAAAAACTGTTTGAAAGAAGTATCATTATCGGTTATAGTTAATATGACTCCCCAACATTTTACTGTAAAATTTATTTAGAGTTAGGTTTGTCGAGTGAATCTGCAGCTGAGGTCATCCTAGTCCTTGTCCTTGTACTCTCTGATCCGGCTAGCGGCTCGTAGAGTCAGAATTCCGGTCACTATAAATATGCGAGTTTTTGGCGACCTTTTAGCGACCCATGCACGGGTCGCTGATTAAGCAATGTTTTATAATATGCAACTTTTTTTCAAACATTCCAATTAGGTATCAATGGAAAGAAAAGATATTTTTCTAATAACCTACACAATAAATCAAATCTAAGGAGATCGTTGACTAACTGCCGCCACCCATTTCTAAAAACAGTATCCACATTCCAGACATCTGTTTGAAAATGGCCGCCGCCTTATATTACGTCACATGATCAATAATCGATAGTTCAGAAAGAAACTCTCGTGAAATCTTGCGACGCGCGGACATTTTTGGTTCGGGAAAAAGAATGGGACTGTCTTCTATATGAGCACATTGCGGCCAACCCTCCCCCATCATTGAAACACTTGGTTGGAATCTTGTCCGTTTGTCTCTCTTGTCTCGTGATAGACCACGTGATTTGTTGTTCTACATAAGTACATGTACATGTACAATATTCCGTCTTACATTCAACCCAAAACGAGGCTGCTGTGATGTATGTCAGAAAATGAGTTTTTGTCATTTTGGATTTTTTATCGATAACATTCTATAGTAATACTGTAATTATCATCCCCGCACAGACAGGTCCGGCCACTGTATAGTTTTAGTATCATTACAGGGAATCTTTATAGCTCACAGCCAAATTACTGTCTGGAGCAGTCTATTTCTGCGATACAAACCCACTGACCACAAATCGGTAACCTGACCTGTTCGATTTCGTAAACGCCTTGACCTTAGAAAAGGCGATATTTGTGTCCGAACTGAAATGATCTCAACCTATCCGATACATTCAGAAATTATAAATTACACATCGCCATAAGATCAGGTGACAATATCTAAGTTCGGAAAATTGAAAGTTATTTCTGATACACACATACATGTATCAACATGAATTATGACAAAAACATCATCAGAAAATTAAAGTCAATATTTGTGTTCCAGAATCGTAAATCAATTCTGACAGGCCAAACAGAGACTGGGTCGGAGAGTTAACCCATTCGTAGTGTTTCATGGCAGATGGCTGGTTAACTAAACGTGGGCTAATTACATGTAATTGGTGAAAACAAATCCACTCAGACGAGGCTGGGTCGATGTCTTGTGTTTTGCTGAGCGTGGTTAAATGACAGACTGTTATGTGATTATGTTTATTGTAATCTGACTACATGATGATCGGCTATTTGATTATGTGTCTACACCATACGCCCTATGTAAACAACAGAGATGTTCCGTATGATGAGTGAGGTCATCCGAGTTCACAACATGGAGAACCGACGATGTAAAACTGTGGATTGAGTGTTTTAAGCGGAATTTTGGGGATGGAAATAACACTTGCCTATCTAAAATTATTTTAAATCGCCTGAAGAGCCCCAAGATCTAGCGATAAGTCTTCGTGTTTTGCGGTTTTCATATAAAATTATTTATGTTTATATTAGGTGTTTGCCTTTGCCTATATATCATTAGTAAATTATATTGTAGTATATCACACTGTATCGTAAAATTTGCAATGTTACATCACATGACGTTAATCTGACGCCATGTTGGACTACGTAATATCAAAGCTTTGCATTCCGCCTCAAATAACATGAATAAATGGCTTTGAATCAATCGCTTAGATGACACTAATTCAAACAGGATATTATGACGTCATTTCAAGCGCCATATTGGGCTACGTTACGTCAACGCACTCCACTCCCCCTTAGATAACGTATGACTTTGAGTCAATGGCTTAAATGACGTTGATTTAAATCAAGCTTTTCCAGTAAATACACACACACGGGAGAGAACGTTAACAGACTACAGTTGTTTTTGTATATCGCAAAAAAATAGACACAGGCATAAATAAGTATTATTACTATACATTCGACATGAATACAATTTTTGTGACAGATAAATAATCATGTCGCCCTAACATTCTATTTATCTGTCACCCAAATTGTATTCATATCGATTGTATACTACATCTGGTAACAGTTTAATTCTTCGGTTTTGCCCTTTTCCATCGTTTTCTCCACAATCCACCCAATTTTACGGAGACCAATTTTACTGTTTACGTCCTACTGACAGCTGTTGTCATTTAGGGCGTGACATTTACTGGTGGAGGAAAGCCGGAGTTCCTGAAGGATAACCACCGACCTACGCATACGTTTGCATGTAGTATCTGGCGACTGCTAAATATAGGCCTCGAACCAGCGACCCAGTGGTGGAGGTCTAGTGGTAGCAGGATGCCAGAACACTTGCAATTGGCTACCTTGGTCCTACTGAGCAGCAAGTTTTAATAATTCACTTACAAATTTTGAATGTATCGCTTCTCAAAAATCGTTTTAGTTTATGATAATAGATATAGCCACTAAATGCGATCCCGCCCCGCAGTCACCAGCGTCGTAATTACAAACACTGTATACTCTATCTATACACTGCGGGCGTAGAGGCATACCTACCAGAGGAACTCGTTCGTTTGATGTTCTGATTCTGAGGGAACTTTTAAACATCAATGAATTATTGATGACAACGTCCGTGACGTCTACCTACATTTAGAGCAGATAAGATGCTTCATAAATATGACTAACATGCCCACTACCGTCTTCTGAATGCATATTTAAACTGGTATCATACGATTAAAACTGCCCGCGGTTTTGACAGTGTACGCCCCCGGCCTGATGACTCCCCCAGTGCCCATTCTGTGCCCTCATAGCTGCTATTGTACGTATGCCCTTAAGAGTTTTGGACTGGATTATTACACATTAGAATCCCCTACATACTTTCTCATTAACATAAACATTGACTCCATATAGTGTAAACGAAAAGTCAAGAAAAAATGGCGGACGACCTACATGTAAATCGAAACAAGACATTCGGTATATCTGTTCGCATGTGGAGCCCTTCCCTACGGTACAGAGAAAACGTGTAGTTCTCGTGGTTTACGTCTGGCGAGGTAAATAAATTGTCCAGCCACACGCAAGGACTGGCTGCGTCCTGTACGACATACGTGTACACAAGTCGATTTAATTTGATTTTCTGGAGCCTGAGTTTCCTTTACCATGGCAAGTGACTCCAAGACAAACAATGGCAAGAAAACAATTTAATAAAGAACAACGCGACAACTCTGCTAGCATAAAGAGAGACTATAACCTGTATTTCTGTTACTTGTATACATCCATGTAACACGGTTCATACAGAAGATGAAAAGTGCTTGAATTTTGAGGTCAGTTTTAGAAAAGTGCTTGAATTGAGGTCAGTGCTTGAAAAGTGCTTGAATTTTGAGGTCAGTGCTTTAAAAGTGCTTGAATTTTGGTCAGTGCTTGAAAAGTGTTTGAATTTTGAGGTCAGTGTTTGAAAAGTGCTTGAATTGGGGTCAGTGCTTGAATTTGCTCATAAATGCTTGAAAAGTGCTTGAATTCATACTTACTAGTTGTAAACATGATTTTTTTGAAATTTATATTAAACAAAAATAAAAAGCATAACGGAAAAAAAAATGATTAAAGTTTTTAATTATACCCTTTTCTCCTTGCAATTTTGGACAAAAGAATGCACCTTGAAAATTGAGAATGGGTGCTTAAAAATGCTCGAAAAGTGCTTGATTTTTAGTATAAAAAAATCTGTATGAAGCATGTAACAGTTATTACCAATTTAAATGATGAAGGTGAACTTTGCTCTTTCATAGTGTTCGCTCATAACACTAGTCTCACTACATGTAGCTACAAGTACAGTTTCTGTAAATACCATGCCACGTCCAGGTACAGCAGTACATCTAAGCTACTGTTATACAGCCGACACATTGTTATAAACACACGGATTTATCATTTAAATCTTGAGCTTGTCAACAAAATAAAATACTTCAGAATCAAGCATCATACATGTACATGTACTATTTGGTGATAATAATGTAACCCGGTATTCTATGTGTTCGTTATGTTCTAAATACATACATGTATTTATGATTTATTTTTATGTGTAAGTCCTTGGGAATGTACCAGTTTTGTGATCACCTGTAAAAGCCGCTGCAAGAAAACGAAGGTTTTCGTACGATTGCTTCCAATACATCTTTGTACTTTTACTAAAAACCAGGTACGTGGTTGGGTCGATGCGCATCTTGTAAATGGCGATTTTGTTATTGAATGACTAGGCGAGTTCTGTAAAATGATTTACCAACTCAAATTGCATTATCTGAGAAAACGAAAGCCACAGGAACACCTTTGGAACATATGACATATGAGTAACTCGAAATTACGAAATGTCAGTTCACTGAATTTCCAACGAAATACGAAACTGATATCAGAGGGATTCCTTTCTTTCAATGTTTTTGTCTAATCTAACTCTACATTTGTTAACTGGAGAATCCCTCATCACTCATGTTAACGGGTTAAGTGTTCTAGTTTTATAACAAAGATGGCGGGTCAGCAAAGTGACGTCACCCCCTCTTCCAGGCGATGCAATGAAGGAACGCCCGCTGTGTGTGAGAGAAGTTGGAAATAAAATCCTGAAGGACTCTTGTCTTCATACGAAAATATTTCACAATAAAACACCAGTTTTTAATTAAGTTAGCGAATTCCGCTGACAGTTAGGTCGACACCGGTATCCATCAATCACAACAGTCGACATTTTCAATTGACATGATATTCACTGGTCACCTGACACGTTTTGTCAGCGAGACATTGTATGTCCAGACTTTACACAATATACATCACGAAATAGATCACACACATCCAAAAGAAAGTGGTTCAGACATTTCAATTCTATAAAGTTGATAACTGCGCACAATGACAGGACCAAACCCTCGGAAATGTTTGCCAGTTTTACGAACAAAGTTAAAACTGTCCAGACAAAGTTAGTTACTTTATAAAATTAATTAGAATGTCTAATGAACAACATTACAAAACAAACCAATGGTTATTTATTACATTTTTAACAGTGAAGTATCGAAAATTATTCATTCTATAAAAGTGAAATTTTTCACTAGTGAACAATATCACTTTTTCTGATTTGACCAATCAGAACGCTGTTTACAAACGACATTTGGGAAAAGCAAAGGCTGCCACTGTAGATTTTGCTATAAAAATGTAATAAACAGAATATCTGACAGTTTCTTCAGTAATACCAAATATATTTCACTTGTTTGGCTAATATTTTGATATATTTCACGAGTGCGCAACACGAGTGAAAAATATCAAAATATTAGCCCAACTCGTGAAATATATTTGGTATTACTGAAGACACTGTTAGATATCCTCTATATACTTTGTTTCACGAAGCAGCAAAGCAATATTCATGTTTTCATAAACCATCACTATGTATTTCATCAATAAACGCTTGTTTTGCGAACCCGACGTTTGTTTTAAGTAATCTTACTAATCAATAGAAATATGTTTGATACAAACCCAGTTATATTTGTTTGATACAAACCCAGTAATATTTGTTTGATACAAACCCAGTAATATTTGTTTTTTTTTTATATAAATCTTACTGTATTTGTTTGATACAAACCCAGTAATATTTGTTTTTTTTTATATAAATCTTACTGTATTTGTTTGATACAAACCCAGTAATATTTGTTTGATACAAACCCAGTAATATTTGTTTTATACAAACCCAGGAATATTTGTTTTATACAAACCCAGTAATATTTGTTTGATACAAACCCAGTAATATTTGTATGATACAAACCCAGCAATATTTGTTTTATACAAACCCAGAAATACTTGTCTGACAAAAAACCAGTAATATTTGTTTTATACAAATCCAGTAATATTTGTTTTATACAAACCCAGTAATATTTGTTTGATACAAACCCAGTAATTTTTGTTTGATACAAACCCAGTAATATTTGTTTGATACAAACCCAGTAATATTTGTTTTATACAAACCCAGTAATATTTGTTTTATACAAATCCAGTAATATTTGTTTGATACAAACCCAGTAATATTTGTTTTTTTTTTATATAAATCTTACTGTATTTGTTTGATACAAACCCAGTAATATTTGTTTTTTTTTATATAAATCTTACTGTATTTGTTTGATACAAACCCAGTAATATTTGTTTTATACAAACCCAGTAATATTTGTTTGATACAAACCCAGTAATATTTGTTTTATACAAACCCAGTAATATTTGTTTGATACAAACCCAGTAATTTTTGTTTGATACAAACCCAGTAATATTTGTTTGATACAAACCCAGTAATATTTGTTTTATACAAACCCAGTAATATTTGTTTGATACAAACCCAGTAATTTTTGTTTGATACAAACCCAGTAATATTTGTTTGATACAAACCCAGTAATATTTGTTTGATACAAACCCAGTAATATTTGTTTGATACAAACCCAGTAATTTTTGTTTGATACAAACCCAGTAATATTTGTTTGATACAAACCCAGTAATATTTGTTTGATACAAACCCAGTAATATTTGTTTGATACAAACCCAGTAATATTTGTTTGATACAAACCCAGTAATATTTGTTTGATACAAACCCAGTAATATTTGTTTGATACAAACCCAGTAATATTTGTTTTTTTTATATAAATCCTTCGGTATACGTTTGATACAAAACCAGTTATACTTGTTTTATATAAATACTTTTGTGTAGGTTTTATACAAATCTGCAAGCTTTTGTATAATACATGTACAAACCAAGACAATTTGTTGCAGCTGATAAAAAATAAATATTTGTTCGATAAAAATCCAGCACAATTATAAAAGATACATGGACACAACAGCAGTAGAGTTGCTGTGTTGCTTACCGCTGGGCCAATGCTTAAACGTCCGTAAATATTTAACATGCTGAATAATTAATAACAAATTCCGCGTGCGTCGGTCTGTCGTTTTAATTAGGATTAAAAATTAATTATCATTCTGCTATGTAGGTAAAATGCCTGTAAAAATGAGCAAGATAATCTTTATTTTGAGAATGAACCGAACGAACTTATACTTTTAATTCAGGCATGCATACATTTAATTTTAGGTCCCCTCCCCCGTCATATGCTTAATGAACCCGAGGGTAGCCCCAATAATGGGATAGGTATTTCAATATACAACGCCTTCCTTCTCCCGTAATTCACGTCCACGACATTGATTAAAATGGAAAGCCGTAAACTATAGATATATTACAGCAGAAAAATCAATATTGAAAAAGATAAGATGATGAATAAATAATCAGTTCTACGGTGTTTAGTACCGTGTAGGCTCTTCCTTGACGTTAGGTCTCGCTGAATACTACACAGAGAATCGATTTCCGGCTTCAATCACGACTTTTTCGGATTTTTAACAAAAATTATGAATCAATATTTTTAATTAAGATTTAAGCGAAACCTTGTTGCACAATGTGTGCCCTTAAATGATTTTCGAATAATGTAACCTTGAAACTTGAGCATGTTTTTACACCTTAGTCTCATTTTTCTAATCCGTGATACGTAATTTGGTTGAACCACCATCCCAATGGGCAAGCTGGACGAACCATTTACAGATATTTTCTGGAGCAAATTTGATTTGGGTTTTTTTGTGTGTGTTATGTTGAAACATCAAATTGCACTGCCATCACGTCAACAAGACGTGTCTATATTTTTTTTATCAAAGAATACATTTTTCTCCACTAAATCGTGGGTAATCGTACTACTTGCTCGATTGACTTCTAGTTCTGTAATAGACATGACCTATGTACTAATTTACATATGACGTATGTCCCCTTGTTACCCTGTAAACAGTCTACATCCGGGTACGTCTGGATGATAATCTAAATCTTGGGAGCATGAAGTTTCCGTTTATGTTAAACGGAACAGGGGTCTGGTTCTTAGTTCCGTTTATGTTAAACGGAACTGGGGTCTGGTTCTCAGTTCCGTTTATGTTAAAGTGAACTAGGGTCTGGTTCCCAGTTCCGTTTATGTTAAAGTGAACTAGGGTCTGGTTCCCAGTTCCGTTTATGTTAAACGGAACTAGGAACTAGGAACCAACTTCATGCTCCCCTAAATCTTTCCAGTCACATTTCCACAAATATCAAGCAGTCTATACTTCTCTCTGGTCGGGGGAGGAGGAGGGGGGAGGGGGTGGGACGGGATGATGTTGCCCGGGGTAGCGTCTGGACAACCTCCCAAAAAACCTCATTACCGTTGTCGAGTGTTCAGAGACAGACCTATCATTCACAAGTATTGTTTATCGATCCGTACACGTTTGTTTAAACTCGCGGCTCTCACACCAGCAATCGTAATCGAAATGTTGGATTTATTTAGTAAGTTTTTTTTTTACAAGACAAAGATACTGTAAACACAGTTATTTTAGTAGTAGTTTATTTTCCGGGTTGATTTTTAAAAGATGTTATTACTTTCTTGGTAAAATTCTGTTTAAGGCCAAATGTGCGTTACTTTTGGCAAAACCTGAACCGAAAATAAAGCATAATCACTTTTATATGTATAGCTTTAGTTAGGATTAACTGATATCAGCAATATTCAAGTTGAAATCTTACGCGGTAACCGGTACAGCAGAATTTTTCAGAATCATGAAAAAAATCCTGAGGTTACACATATTGGGCCTTCAACATAGTAATTTCAGCGCTATTCTCTGATATTATTAGTTGTACTTTGTACACATTTTTATATTTTTGCAACGGAGGGAATCAGTTCACGAAACAAACCAATCGCGTATTACAGACTGTATAACATTTCGCAAATAAATAATGAACAAAAATAAAACAGTAAAGATTCTTGAGTGTCAAGTCAAGTCGCAAGGTAGAAACTGAAACTTCACACAATACGGCGCTGTTCAAGAAAATACAACTTTAAGAATTTTGAAATGGTTTGTTTCAAAAGCATCATTGATCAAAAATAAATATCAATCGATATGGTTTTTTTTCTTATTTGTTATAGTACGAACGTACATGAGTCTTACTTGTACTGTCGCACACCATGGAAAGTGTTCATATCAATACGACTAGAAATTGGCAATTGAAGTAGATTGTGTCGCTTTTTAATGAATAATTCTGTCGACGAAATATCAAAGAGGAAGTATACCGGAAGTGGTGGTGTCGCCATATTGTACATTGATGCAGACAATGGTGTGTTTGCTGAGCATATTTACTGATTGAGAGAACGTGTGTACACCATCGGACATCCAAGCTACAAATAATTGCTCCAGTCTTGAGAGGATTCGTGCAGCATTGTGTAAACAACATGATTGTTTACACTCGCGAGAGTGGTCTGTGTCTAACCAAGGAGACACGTGATTTAGTAGAATGGTTTGGTTTGATCGCTCTCCAAACGCATCAACCACGTTTTAATATATCTGTGAAAATGTTCGTCTACGTGTATACACACTAAACATGTACTTTATATAACATGCTGTGTGTTCACTACTTGGCCGTTTGGACATTTAAACCTTTAAATGCAAAGTTTGTTAAATAAGATTATAAAAGCCTGGTAACATTTAGGTGGTAGAACACGACTTAACATTTTGGATGATGAAGTCGGCTCGAGGCCATTGTCGTCTGCTGGTAACCGGGCCCAGTTTACGACATGCTGTTATTTAAAGACGGTCCTCCCATCCTGAAATGGCCTCATAAAACCTAGATGAAGAAGCCGACTTCTAATGCAATATTCATTCCAGTCCGTCTGCTCGAACGTCAACAAGATGCTGCATTTAGGGAACCAAAACGGTAGTAGCGCGGTTCTTTGAAAAGACCATGTAAAATTACATTTGTTCCTGATAGAATAAGGTTTTCCAGAAAATAATGCCTTCTAGAGAACACTCATTAGTATGTCACCTCTGATGCAACGAAAAATGTAACAATTACGAAAAATGTAACAATTGTTACATTTTTCGTGCGTGGTACACGAAAATTGTAACAATGTTACATTTTTCGTGCATTGTGTACGAAAAATGTAACAATTGTTACATTTTTCGTGCGTGTTGCACGAAAATTGTAACAATTGTTACATTTTTCGTGGCAACTGTTTTTTAGAGCTTAGACAAAATTGGGAAACTATACACATATCGGTAGTAAACCTTAAGGGGAATAAAATCGCAGTAGGCGCCATCATCGAAAGCATAGTATCGCTACTATTACAAGTCATGCAGCTGTATATATGTACATTTTATTATGTTTGCTGATTTGAGCAATTCTACAACCTTTTTTTTTTTTGATGTTTGAAATATAATCTTTGTCCACAAATGCGGCTATATTGAACAGAGTAATATGCATAATTTACAGAAAAATAACGTAAATATAAGAATTAACCTTTCCTTTGTTTAGTTTATGAGATTATAAATCCAATGGAACAGTTGGTAAATTTAACGTAAACGCTTCGCGTTGGAGCAATTTACCTCGTGCTGCAATGGATTTATAATGTCATAAACTAAACAAGATAAAAGGCTAATTCTTTTATCAAATATTTTTCTCCAATCCCTATGCATATAAATTGATATCGGTTTGAGGTAGATAGCGAAAGTCTACTCGATGTGACCAAGCAGTGATGCAACCGATAGTAGAATGCTTAATTACTTGATATACATTTTTACACTAGACACTTTTAACTTAAATTTAGAATTCGCCAAATTTTAAAATAGTGTTTGCCGGGAAATAACTGATGATATTGTTCCTAACTGCTTCTTCACAAAAGCCTTCCAGGGTCAACTTTGTCAGCAAAGGAAATTAAAATCTAAAGAATACAAAAATCAAAAGGCTGTATTACGCAAAAAAGGCACCATAACGATTTCCTAAAGACGTTATAACGCGAAAACAAGCGCTAAAACGACTTTCAAATGCGTTTTAAATTATTGGCTGTATATGCTGAATTCCTCATTAACATGACGGGGATTCAAGTTGTAAATCACGTGTTGATTTTCGGTTACATCGGTTAATTTTGATTGTGTTAACTACATTAATATTCACTCAATCTGAATTAAATAAAGACGACGTACTCCATAATGTTCACATAATTTGTTCGTAAGGCAATAATTTGTATCCTTTTATGGATAGGAAAGAAGATCTTACAAAATAACTTCACCAAGATAGCAAAAAACCCCACGTGATTGCTGCAGTGAGTAAGATGTACCTTATTTGAATATTTAGCGTAGTTAATTCGGGGGGGGGGGGGGTACATTTAAAAAAAACAAAAACAAAAAACTTATAAACTATTATCTCTTTCTCTTATGGTGGGTTTAATATCCATGTTATTAATATCTCAACATCACGGTTAGAATTGCAGGATAACCTTTTTTAGTATTGCTGCAAATATCATGTTAACAGTCGTTGATATTATATTAATCTAGATCTAAACAGATATTTTTGATATCGTGTGGACTTAATTTCGTTTATTTACTAAATCACCAAGTTAAAAACCTCGACGAAATTTACATACCAATTTTTAAAGATCACATTTTGACCTACCAGGTCTCATTAATATTATCAATTATTTCGTCACTTAATTTTCACTCGGATTTTGTTAGGGAAATTATTAGTTCACAATACTCCTACTGTTAGATTCCAAGTTATATATTTCTTTTATTTTAAAATCCATACAAAACTTGGAAAACTTATCATTACAAGACATTAGAACCGTTTTGAATTTCTCACAACGCACGAATTCTATTTTTTCCCGCGCAACCGAACTGCCCTAAGCCCAGTTGTCACTGGCCAGATTGAAGATCATCCCCAGTACTAGTAAAAGGAAGGCGTTATTTGGTAATTGTACGATTGGAGTTTTATGCCAATCAGTGTTTGGTATTACATCGTAATACATTCCAGATGATTTATACGCATGTCTTAGTGACCCATTCCAACATCATATATACCCATGTCTAAGTCCTATTCACGCATGATTTATACCCATGTCTAAGTCCTATTCACACATGATTTATACCCATGTCTAAGTCCTATTCACACATGACTTATACCAATATCTAAGTCCTATTCAAACATGATTTATACCCATGTCTAAGTCCTATTCACACATGATTTATACCAATATCTAAGTCCTATTCACACATGACTTATACCAATATCTAAGTCCTATTCACACATGACTTATACCAATATCTAAGTCCTATTCCCACATGATCTATACCCATGTCTAAGTCCTATTCCCACATGATCTATACCCATGTCTAAGTGACCCATTCCCATATGGTCTATACCCATGTCTAAGTGACCCATTCCCATATGGTCTATACCCATGTCTAAGTGACCCATTCCCATATGGTCTATACATGTACCCATGTCTAAGTGACCCATTCCCACACGGTGACCTATTCCCACATGTTATATACCCATGTCTATGTATGCCATTCCCATATGGTCTATACTATTTCCACGGGATCTATTTTAGGTGACCTGACCAAAGGTCATGGTGACCTATTGCGATCGTGTTTCGTCTGTCGTCGTATGCTGTCGTCCGTTAACTTCTTTTAACTTCTTCTCATCTCCCGCTTTGTCAATTTCATTCAAATTTGGCAGGAATCATTCCCATTGGAAGCCATTTCAAGTTTGCGAAAAATCTATAAGTTATCTCCCCTTTGGTTTATCAAAGGTATTAAAAATACATCTTAAATACTCTTTTTCTCAAGGACCATCCGTCGTATTAGCTTGGTTTTCGGAAAAAGGTCTTTAGGGCAAAGACTACAACGTTTGCAAACGGAAAAAAACGGCCCTACTAAGAGTCGAGCATATTTCTGGTGGTAATCAAAATCATGAAAAAACAATAAAGTGCCAATTTGCTTGAACACCATGGACTTTTTGTATATGCACGTGCATTTGAAAGTTGAAGGGGCAGCAGAAATCTTTATTTTGGAATTAGAAATATCATTCCAATTGCCAGCATACACAGGTGGCTGTTAAGGGCTATCGGGCCTCTTGTTAGAAATTAATGTAGCATGGACAACTTGTGTACATGATATATTGTACACTGGTCACGTATAAGCGTTTCCGCCAATAGTATATACGTATTATTATCATAAATTGATATTTTTCCCACTTTCTGAATGGCTAAAACTTGGTCACGTTGAGGTCAATATTTTGTGATATTGACCTTGGCTCGTATTCAAGAAACCATTCTCATACTCAAGAATGTATTTCGTGCTCAAGCCTTATTTCCTGTTCTGAATATAAATAATTTAAAAAATCTGACTTTGTCAAAGTTATAGAAAAAAGTTGAAGAGACATCAAGCCAAAAGCTGTTTCAACATTTACATTGACTTTTAGACTCTTCGACATGAGTAAGGAGTTTGTTACTATTGTGACCAATAAAAAACGTTTTTGCTTAAATTTCTTTTCCATAGCCCAATATTGTACATGTTAGACCGGCCATGTACATTGTTACATTGTTCGTGCACAACACACGAAAAATGTAACAATTTTGTTACATTGTTCGTGAATGGTTGACGAAAAATGTAACAATTTTGTTACATTGTTCGTGCACAGCCCACGAAAAATGTAACAATGCTACTTTGTTCGTGCACAACACACGAAAAAGTACTTGATTAATATGTTCTCAGTAATTCCTGAGGAAAAGCGATAACAAATTCCAAAATTCAAGATGGCCACAGGGGGCCGTTTTGGATTGTCCGATCAGTTCGTAAATAACACATGCACAACAAGGCATCAAGGGGAGCCTTCCGTGAAAAATAGCAATAACAAATAAATTAACGGACGGAGGACGGATGAAATGTGAACTGACTTTCAAACCATCTGATGATTGCGGACTAAAATATACCGTTTTTAATGTTTGAATGGTTCACGCGGCATTTGCATAATTTCTTAAGCGACAAACAGCGAGGGAGTGCTATAACACTGTTTCACATTAAACAGATACATATATTTGTTATTTTCCGCTAATCATGTATCAATAACCGATGCATTTTTTTCAGGTGAGATCGTGAATGTATGTCCTTTAATTCGGCTAGCGGCGTCAGACGTATTTATCGTTGCATTACAGAAAAGTTATTATTGCCCGGTGGAACTCTTCTGTGCGGCGGTGAAAATACTCTCCGTGGGATTTAATTTTTCAAATAGTCAATTTGGGCGCCACCTACCCAACCTTAAACATCAGGAAGATCCGAATAGTTCATTTACAAATGCTTGGATAATCCAGCCCGCGCTACACGCCAGAAATAATCCCCTGGGTCGCGTTCAATATTGTAGAGGTTAGGAATATATCAGGTGTTTACATAGCTTTATCGTTAAAAATCTACCCTGTTCTTTCTGTTTTTCAATGTCGGCATAAAAGAGCATTTATTCTCGTTACGCCTTTTGTCTGTAATTAAGGCACCATATGAACTTGTTCACATTATTCGCAATTGCTTTTTGAAGTCGTTATTTTACCTTTTATAAGTCGATAAACTGCCCTCATTCTCATTATAATGCCTTAATACCTCGGGTAGACTTTTCCTATTTACCTCAAACCGATATAAAGGCTCATAGATGTACATGAAAAGGAATTGGATAAAAGATATTTCGGACGACAGATCCAGAATGATGTCATAATTGACATGGCAAAAACGCATACGCTGTGGGGGCTGATTCAGGCCATCGTAATGCGAAACTGTAATTTCTCGAAATGCATTAAAAAAACGGAAGTCGAATGGCTCGAATCAGCCACCATAATACAACGTGTACGGCTACATGACTTGTAATAGTAGCGATACTATGCTATCGAACTGGCAAATCGCAGAAACTGAGTTAAAGTGATGATGGCGCATACTGCATTTCCCCCCCTTAAGGTATACTACTGATGTGTATAGTTTCCCCGTTTTGTCCAAGCTCTAAAAAAAACAGTTGCCACGAAAAATGTAACAATTGTTACATTTTTCGTGCATCACGCACGAAAAATGTTACAATTGTTACATTTTTCGTACACAATGCACGAAAAATGTAACATTGTTACAATTTTCGTGTACCACGCACGAAAAATGTAACAATTGTTACATTTTTCGTAATTGTTACATTTTTCGTTGCATCACACCTCTGACCCCACCAACGAAACAACGACCCCAGCAGGCTATACGGAGACTAGCAGAAGTCCTGTCAAACCTGCCCAGGTCGCCGTGTTGTTGTTGTTCGGTACTATTCGTTTTGACACGATGTCAGGAAGTTGTACAAGTTGGTCCCTAAAGGGATACTCAGTGTGGGTGCTTTATTAAATATTGGTGTATGTCTAATTGTAGCACGTACGTGTTTGGGGATTGGGCAAGTGGGTACTGATACACACGTGTTGTGTTACACATGAATTACACGTACTTTGTTATTGTTTAGTTGTTAGGAAGTACATTTGTTTATGAATATGGTGTGCGAACACTGTGTACGTATGTGGTGTAACGAGACACATATGTGACTGACATGAGTTACACATGTTATGTGTGACGTGTATTATTGTCACACATATGTTCATAATTAAAACACGTGTTGCACACATTTTTAGTTAATTGGTACACGCGTGTTGTGATTTGTTTGACGAACATTGCGTATCGATACAAGTTGGTGTTGTGAATTAAAACACGTGTTGGACACATATTTAGTTAATTGGTACACGCGTGTTGTGATTTGCTTGACGAACATTGCGTATCGATACAAGTTGGTGTTGTGAAATAAAACACGTGGTATGTATTACACATGTGTGATAGGCAATGCTTCACAGACAATGGGTACTGAAACACACATTGGCGTTTATTGCACGCGAGAAAATCTGGGCACGTGAGCAGAAGAAAGTCGGCGCAAAGACAAAAGATAGATTATATGTTAAACATCTTCTATCGATATATAACACAAGGCTACTGTTCTATTTCCGAGTTACATTTGGTTTATTTTGGTTCTGTTGGAGGCTCGGCACAATCTTTGTTATGATAAGTAATGCACGGTTCTTGTGTAAATAATTATACACCACAGTTCTCATTATCAGGCACGGGTCTAACTCTACACCACACAAACATTTCTGCCGCGTATCGAGACGAAGATACGGGACGTTTCTAATGATATGTTCCGGTCACGTTCAGGTTTTAATCACAAACAACATTGAAATGAATCTGTTTCGGAGGTCAGTTCTAGGAAAAACTCTAGTCGACCGACAGTTCTAGAAACAAACTCTGGTCGGCCTTCAATTCTAGAACCAAACTCAGGTCGGCCGTCAGTTCTAGAAACAAACTCTGGTCGGCCGTCAGTTCTAGAACCAAACTCTGGTCGGCCTTCAATTCTAGAACCAAACTCTGGTCGGCCGTCAGTTCTAGAAACAAACTCTGGTCGGCCGTCAGTTCTAGAAACAAACTCTGGTCGGCCGTCAGTTCTAGAACCAAACTCTAGTCGGCCGTCAGTTCTAGAAACAAACTCTGGTCGGCCGTCAGTTCTAGAAACAAACTCTAGTCGGCCGTCAGTTCTAGAAGCAAACTCTAGTCGGCCTTCAGTTCTAGAACCAAACTCTGGTCGGCCTTCAATTCTAGAAACAAACTCTGGTCGGCCGTCAGTTTTAGAAACAAACTCTAGTCGGCTGTCGGTTCTAGAACCAAACTCTGGTCGGCCGTCAGTTCTAGAACCAAACTCTAGTTGGTCGTCAGTTTTAGAAACAAACTCTGGTCGGCCGTCATTTCTAGAACCAAACTCTGGTCGGCCGTCAGTTTTAGAAACAAACTTTAGTCGGCTGTCGAATCTAGAACCAAACTCTGGTGGGCCGTCAGTTCTAGAACCAAACTCTGGTAGGTTGTCTATTTTAGAATCGGACCTGGTTGTAGTCCATTCTTATAGAGTTTTACTCGGGTCGGTACCACCGGGTCGCGACTATGTCGATACATGTACGTACAGTGGGTTCGAACCCAGAAACCTGGGCGAGCGATGTCGGATATATGTACTCGTTAACCGTACCTTAGATAACGTGTGAACTATTTTCTTATGTGCATTGTAAAAGCATATATGACACTTTTCTTCCAGAAGATCAACATTTCATACTACTACTCGATCCTACTAGCATTTTTACCAGCACCACTTAAATTTGGAATCTTAATCAAAATTACCAAACTAATTTCGTGACAGTAGGGTATTGAATTTCGGAAAATAAATGCATTAATATGTTACAAAATGAAAATTAATGGTGCCAAAATTCACGCGAATATCTGCCACACTTAGGGCTGGCGTTGGTTATCGGTAACTAATACAAAGTATGGCTTATCCTGCCACAAACTCTGTCGTAATTTCTCTTCACGGATTACAATACACCACTCCGCCACAAGTCAACAGCGGTTCTATGTCCCTCTTGGCGTACTGCCAAACACACCATTAATTTAAGCTTGCACTTCCGAATATGCAAAATATGAAATAAAATTGCAAAAATGTTTCCGATGTAATTGACATCATTTAAGACAGTTTAATATCTTTTAGCGAATATTCCGAGATCTGCAATATATCACAAGCTACAATAGTTATTGTTTTCTATTTTTTAACCCGTGAAACGCAAACCGTTCAGTGAACTGGATTTTGACGTGGATGTATTTAATCAAACATGTATTTGTTGTTCTATTGGCAGTAGTTATGTTCCTATTACATAGCAGACCTATAAAATCTGTTTATTACACAACTAAAATAAAGCAGTCTATTTCCTCTACAGAAAATTTATCTACGATGCAAACTTCTTTATTTGACGGAATCTATAACCCTGCGATATGTAACTGGTTTTTACATTGATATTTGTGTATTTCTTTATTTTTTTATTTTCCTTACTGATCCTGACAACATCATATGAACCAAAATAAAGACATTTCATGCCTGCCACACTCAAAACTTCAATCATAATGACTACAGACATCGGGGAACTAACAGACACCACGATGGCATAAACTACATTTAACTGTCGTAAATTACGTAATATTTGCAAAAACAAGTCGGAAATATAAAAATGCTAAGCCTAACACATGTATATAATATCAACGGGTGTTAGAGCTAATGTTGAGCGTTTGTAAAGTACGGCGCTGTTCGGACAAAACGCCTGGGATTATCTGTTCCGGGGTAAAGCGGGCGTCCGTTATCTACACCTCAAACGGCTAATGTTATTACATGCTTCCATCCTGACAAATCAGTCATGTATTGCGTTTTACAGCTCAAAAAACACGCCAAGACGAGACCCCATTGTGCAATCATCTGGGTCCTGACTGCGCTTTATCTGATCTCGCACGATGGTGCTTAACAATACACGCGCCACTGCCACAACGCCCGTTCTCTGCTTATCCTCAAGACGATTTCTGTTAGATCAAGACAAATTCTGGCTTGTTTATGTGGCACACCGATGTATTTGAGATATATGGGTAGATATTTGGTATATCTATATTAGTTATAGACCTGTTCGTGCCGGAGTTAACCGTTAGGGAATAGAGTACAATGACTTGTACACGTAATCTACACTGTTTCAGATCCTCGAGCCGATGTTCACCTTTAGGAGATATAGTTTGGTATATTACCCTTTGATTAACTTGTTTTTTTAATACTATTGTAGCTAGGTCACCGAACATATGAAACACTAAAAATCGCAACAAGTGTCAAGATAGTTTACCATAAGCTCGAGTCTCTGGAATTAAGTCGAGGCTTATAAACATAAGGTAGGGCGATACATGCGTAACCCGGGTCTTACCAATGATCCACAGAAACCAGAGTCGAACCCTGCACTACCTATCACAGTGTTCTACAGACATCAATGGTAAATGACACGTTCCCTAGTATCGGATTAGTATCATACGAAAGAGCAAGCCCTGGTAGGTAACTGTAAAATTTACTATTTTAACATAATCGCAAAAGCTGAGAATTTTATGTTCGCCATCTTGGTCTTATTGAGAAATATTCTGTATCCTTGTATGATATGAGAAGGAATGCCTACTTTTGTTGTGATTGAGAATTATGCCCCAATCCTCACTTTGAGATCGTGACATTTACTTGGATATGATCTAGATTTACATGGCGGGTGTCGTCGAAGAAGCAGATGTTTGACACTTTTTCTTCCGAAACGCTTGCATATATTTGTACTTTTTCAATGGTCTCTGCGCCTCTAGTTTAATTGGCTAGTAGTTCGGAGTATGGTATTTTATGTATCAAGTCTCCACTTAAAAATACTATAAACATACTTATTTCGGCGCACTCAAATTTTACCGCGTGTCCGTATTTAAACAGAAAAGCGCATTTTAGAACTTGCACACTCACAGTATTTACAATAGAAAGCAATATACCGAAAATACAAAAAAAAATGATTTGTTTCTTTCAATTAGGTATTAGCTATAAAATGCTTAATTTCGTTAATGAATTGCTAAACCCTTATCATGTATATAGATAATATTATGTCGAAACAAAGAGCATCTTCAGTGATTTCTAAATTCCGTACAGCCAAGTGTAAGGCTTATCCCCCCTTGGTAATCAAGTTCAAGGCTTACTTCCCCTTGGTAATCAAGTGTAAGGCTTTCCTCCCCTTGGTAATTAAGTGTTAGGCTTACCTCCCCTTGGTAATCAAGTGTTAGACTTACCTTTCGCAACCTCCTCTCGTATTCTCTTTTCCACAAACTGAAAAATGCAAACAAATTTGTCAGTAATTTGGTTTGGTTTAAGTTTGTTTGGCGTTCTAATAACAGCGAAGGTAATTTAAGGCCATTATGCATAATGTACATGTGTTCATGTTATGTGCACACAATGTTGTGCGTGTGTGTATGCGAGTCGATGACAGGGTACATTTGTGTGATATGGCGCATAACGTTCGTCAATATTTACAATCAGCATGATTAAGATTACAGAATATACACATATAAGTCGAAGATAAAAGTGTTCTTTATTTATTTACTTATTTATTTTGAGAGTTTTACGTCCTCACATGGCCTGACGACCTTCTGTGGACGAGAAAAGATAGGAAAGAGAGTAGAAGGGATAAAGTATGTAGGAGGAAAGGCAAGGGGAATGGGTTGAGGGGGGAGTGTTGCTCGTAACCTGGTGTATGTAAAATAAGGCACTAAGTCTTAGGATATTAGCGACATTTTGTTTGTGGGCGGAAGACGTAGGTTTAACCCCAAACAATACGGGAATATGAAGTACACTGCTGCATGAAGAAGTTTTCACAAAACTTCGGTACATCTTGTATGAGAGGGACATCGCGGGTGGTTGTACACAGAATGAATTCCTGTCATTTGTAGAGGGCGTGTACGTTGGGAGTAGCAGCAGGTAGGAAGGGCGCTGTGCGTGAGAGCATTTTTCTCCCTCCCAGCATCTGTTGTGTTCAGTAAAGGTACCTAATTTCATTAAAATCCCCGATAGTTTGTTGAAGTCCCGTTAAAACCACGCTACAATGAGGTCACGAGGCCGACAGAATCACCCAATTTAAGTTACACTGTCAACGCGAGCTATCGACTAAACTATTAAATGCAACAAACAGCAGAATGCAATAGACTCCCGTCAACCCTCGACCCACTGTTATTTCAAATATTGTTAGTTTTTTTTTTATTAAAACGGTTTTAAACCCGTTGCGTCTTCCATACCTACGTCAATGAGACTCAAATAGTTATCACCGTGCCTTTATTTGCTTTCAACATTTGCTACCTTGGTTTTTCCATTTCTTTTATGTCCGTAAAGCCATTTGATGAATCAAAAGAGCTCTGTGAAGCGTCTCGAAATGCCGCCGAGATATCTTTATATACATGGATTGCCTAAGCTAATTGTTGGATCTCGCTCTAGATTCATTAGGCCTATACTTTGTGCTCATTTGTGAGCATTCCGCCAAATCCTAGAATCGATGCCTGGCTTTTACATTAAGCTTCCGAATAGAAAGAGTCTGTTACGGCTGCATCAATAAAATCGATTTTGCTTCAGAGTGAAATCACGGCGTCTTTATTCGGGGCTAAACGGTTGACAGTCGGCCATAACATAGAGTGTCTGAACCACAGCTCTGGTCGTACTCGGACAGTCGTTCCTCGTGCTGCTCGCGTGCTAGCTTGACCGCTGGTACGAATGATTGCCGTCTTTATCTCAGGAATACACCCTGGTGATGAAAAGCAACTATTGAGCTGTCTTTATGAGGGTATTAGCACAAATTATACCTCAAAAAGTGTCCGTTTTGGTCGAACCGATGGCTACTTCAGACGGGAAGGCAGCGTTTCATAGCACGCACCGTTCCTAATTATATCTACGTCTGATAGACAATCACTGCCCAAACACATCATAACAAAAGTTCTCTAAACCTAGTCCCGAAACCTTAAACCATACACATCAATAGCATATCAAAAATAATCCTTTACCGAATTCGCCAGATATTCACGAAAGTGATACATACATGCCACCATTTCAAATCCATGTTGTTTTCAATAAACCATAACTTGCTTTGGTTATTCATGGGTTGGTTTGTGTGTGTTTTACTTCCTATGAACAGCTATGACCATATAAGGACATGTCAGACTTCAGTGACGGAGGTGAACCGTAGTTACAGAAACTTGCGGCTGCCCCACGTAGGCTTCGAACCAGAGACCAAGCGATGGAGGGCTAGTGGTATCAGGATGTCGTACACCTTAACAACTCAGTTACTACGTCCTACAGGTGGAGGGCTAGTGGTAGCAGAATGTCGGTCACCTTAACCACTTGGTCACTATGACCAAGGGGTGGAAGGATAGTGGTAGCAGAATGTTAGACACCTCAACCAGTGGTCACTATGACCAAGGGGTGGAAGGATAGTGGTAGCAGAATGTTAGACACCTCAACCAGTGGTCACTATGACCCAGTAGTGGAGGGCTAGTGGTAGTAGAATGCCAGACACCTCAACCATTTGGCCACCGCGGCCCCTTTTGCTGGGAAGATTTTGTTGCTCGAGCAGTAAATAGTACTAGTATGTCATTACTTCTACTTCTTAAACTTTTTAAATTAACTTGTCACTGTTGCTGTATCAGCGAACGTCCTATATCCCATGTAATGGGGTTTTGTAGCGGGAACATAATTCCCTCGTTTCAACAAAGGAAAGCAGGGCTCACGGAGAAGTGCTGACAATAGCCACATGGCGGAAGTTCATAATGGTTTTATTCGGTTAATAAAACTTGTCCGCTTACATCCTATGAGCAATTTATGAATACACTCCACAAAATACCAACTTCCATTGGTTTCTTTGTAATATAATTGGTATGCATTAGCTTGTGCCTAGTCTCGTTATATGTACGGTTGTTAAGGACTCGGTAAAACATAAAGTTATCATTGCTACTGTGCTTATGGATAGGTCTATGTGGCTAAAAAAACCACCTGCTCAAAGTTGACAAGACATCATGTCTACCAGAGCCGATTTTGTTTCCAAATTGTAAGACACTTTTTGTTATTATTTCATTTTGCAATTACAGACGTCCTCCCTCCGAATCTATAAGACAATAGTGATGAAATAACATGCACATACTAAGGACTAATGACCAATTAAAAAACTTTGTATTTTTGAGTGAAATATAAACATAATCATTATATTTAGATTATTTAAAAGAAAACAATACCAATATGTTTATTTTGTTTTCACAATTCCACCTAAAAGACGAATAAAGATTTGCTCAATGGTATGCAGTGATAACTAGAAATATGTCATTGAATATTAAGGACAACATTCAGGGTAAATTGGTGTTTCCTGGGTCCGTCTGCTTTCCGTTCACTACTGCTGTTGTATAAGACATTAGGACGAATCCGTGGTGTTTTGACCCGGTACACGGACTAGCTGGGAGTTCCGATTGCCTACAATGAAATTGATTAGCTGACCTCTGGGACTCACAATCTGTCAATCAACTCCAACAGACACCAAACAAATAATAAAAGAGAAGATGTGTCGAATTCATTAGCACAATTGCGGACAGCACATAAAACCACGAGAGACTTGAACCCAAAAGTTTGTGGTATTTGCTGAACTGTTGACCCCCATACGAACAGGTAGGTCTAATTGGACACGAAAGGGCGAACTTTTACACATGTAACGCCCGTCTCTCGTTAGAAAAACATGACGCCAACGGACAAGGAAATCTCAACAATGGGGTCCAACAATTGTCATTGTAATCCTCCGCGGGGGTACTATTTCTTAACATCCTCCGAAACTTGTGACCTATAGAGCCTCTCAGTACCAATCACCTCCGGAAAGCGTGACGTAAAGCCCCTCAGTACCAAACAGATAGTTTAGAAGCTAATTAACGCGTTCAATGACTTTCGTTATTTGTACACAAAAAGTAATTTTGACTGATTCAGAAGCGTTACAAATTACCGTACTGTTTTCGGGGCGCATGGCTAGAACAGCCACACCTTACTCAAATTTGATAAAGATTACATATTTATCTGACTATGTAAGGCCAGACAATGTTTTTGGTGATATTATCCATGCACTTTGTGTAAGCCTCTATAAAGATGATTATACACATTGCATTGTTCAACTAATTAAAATAGAGCGAATCCAATACGCATTGTTCGTTTATTACGCGACACTTTACTGCCGTAATATTTACTAATTAAACACAGGAATCTGGAACAAAGAATAAATCCGTGAAATATTTCCCTACAGACAAAACGAAAACCGTGAACCAGGCTGATGTTATTGACTCTGAGAAATTTAAGTTGTGCTGAAGTCTTCAATAAATTATTTAGATTATGTACATTTTCATCACAGACGGATCTTCTACCAGTGCGACCTATTCAAACTAAATAGTTATTTTTAAGGCAAAAGTCATACACGCACATTTTTATGACATACCCATTATACTTTACATAGCGCTAATTATTCTTGTCGTTAAATCATTTAAATGCTGGCTTTGCATCTCCAATTTCTTACTGAATTATTTGCATCCTTACATCCCTCCCCTTCCTCTTTCTTCTTTCTTCCTTCATTTTCTTTGCCAACAACTAAAGCCTTTTTAAACAACTCGGCCTTCTAGTTCAAACGATAAATCTGTCGTGACGCGGGAGCTAGCAATATCACGTGTGGAACAATGCCGCAACCGAAGATATTGATTCTGGTGTAATCAGTTTCTCTACAGGTGTTCACATAATGACGAGCACTGATATACTCGGGTGTATCAAATTCAGAGTACCTGGTATAACATACTTCATTATAGGTATAACCCACTTCTTCATTATAAGAGGTATAGGTGTCCGCTCCTGCCGGGGATTATCAGCATCCTTTGAAGACTATGGTATTGATCTTGTATCTGATGATTTGAAACGTGAATGATTTAGTTACAAGCCACTCAAGCGAGTCAATATTTACATTAGGTATTCCATATGTTTGTAGAGAGTAAATGTATCAATATATAGTTATTCCTTACATATACATTTCATACAGGTTAACGTAGCAATGTTCTGGTTGAGGGCTTATTTCAGGTTAACGTAGTAATGATCAAGTTAAGGGGTCATCCAAGGTTCACTTAGCATTTGGTCTAGATAAGGAGTTATCAAAGGTTAAATTAACAATGGTCTAGTAAAGGAGTTATCCCAGATTAAATTAACAATGGTCTAGTAAAGGAGTTATCCCAGGTTAACTTAACAATGGTCTAGTTAAGGGGTCATCCAAGGTTAACTTAACAATGGTCTAGTTAAGGGGTCATCCAAGGTTAACTTAACAATGGTCTAGTAAAGGAGTTATCCCAGGTTAACTTAACAATGGTCTAGTAAAGGAGTTATCCCAGGTTAACTTAACAATGGTCTAGTAAAGGAGTTATCCCAGGTTAACTTAGCATTGGTCTAGTAAAGGAATTATCCCAGGTTAACTTAGCAATGGTCTAGTTAAGGAGCATCACCTCACAAACCAGATTTCCAATCTAGCTAATTTTATATAAAACCATTTTTCACCCATTCATTTCTCCACTTCTCATTTCCCTTCTCTTTAATCATCTTGCTTCCTCACCTTTTACATTTCAATGAAGTTTTAGACGTTCCAAGGTCATAAAAAGTGGCGCTCCCATTTCTGATCTTTACATTCGTTCGCAGCGTAGTAAAAGAATGTATTTAAACGTGGCCCCAGAACCAGCAGCAATAATCCAGCCTCGCGAGTAATCACCTGCGTGTCACCCGCCAAAGTCGAGGCTGCTTGAACACACTAGTAGTTATTGGCGAAAATTCGACCAAGATGATGGAAAGCCTGAACGCCGTTTTTTCGAGTTAAGTTTATAGCTCTGAGATATGGCTCTCGCTGCGGGATTCCTCATACTTCCCGGAAAGAACGTTTAGCATGGGCTAAGATGAAAATGTGAAATATCGTTCAATATTGAATTTTCCGTCAAAGAAGTAATTTTACTTGTCTGAAGGCGCCATAGTCCGCCAGCAAATATGAACATAAGCTATTGGTGTAATTTTGTGTTTTTATAGTTAATGAATCATCCAAGACAGAATAATGCTATGCTGTCACGCCTAGACACAAGCCCGGGCTGTCTTAATTTTTTTATGCTACAGACTCAAGAACATGAACCATGATTGGTATACGAGAAAAAGGAGAATGGTTTTTGCGTGACTGTGGTTAAATGTTCCTTAGCGGATAAAGCCGTTAAAACATATTTGGTGTTTATCATGACCTGAGGGCTATTGCACCAGGACTCGGTCTTCCGAATGGAAGGTATGTCCCGAGTGTATTCGCATCGTAATCCACCGTATCTTAATCTTGGTGCGCACTGAAGGTGCTAAATTTAATTAAACCTTGTGATGCAAGCTTTAGTGTGAAAAACTGTAACACTCAAGAGGTAAACATTCTTTGAGAAATGAAATGCTACATGTATGCATCGTTAGTAGAAAACAACCAACGAAACAATCTTCCATGTACAAACAACGAAACTCCTTCCCTGGTACTACAAACGGTACTATCTCCCTAGTACAACCAACGGTACTATCTCCCGATAGTACAAACAACGGAAATATCTTCCTAGTACAACCAACGGTACTATCTCCCTGGTACAACCAACAAAACCATCTTTCTAGTACAACCAACGGTACTATCTCCCTATAGTACAAACAACGAAAATATTTTCCTGGTACAAACAACGGTACTATCTTCAAGGTACAAACAACGAAACTATTTTCCTGGTACAACCAACAAAACTATCTCCCTAGTACAACCAACGGAACTATCTCCTTGGTGCAACCAACAAAACTATCTCCTTGGTACAATCAACAAAACTATCTCCCTGGTACAACCAACGAAACTATTTCCCTAGTACAACCAACGGTACTATCTCCTTGGTACAACCAACAAAACTATCTCCCTAGTACAACCAACAAAACTATCTCCTTGGTACAACCAACAAAACTATATACCTGGTACAACCAACGAAACTAATAACGGTACTATCTTCAAGGTACAAACAACGAAACTATTTCCCTGGTACAACCAACAAAACTATCTCCCTAGTACAACCAACGAAACTATCTCCTTGGTACAACCAACAAAACTATCTCCCTAGTACAACCAACGGAACTATCTCCTTGGTACAACCAACAAAACTATATCCCTGGTAAAACCAACGAAACTATCTCCCTAGTACAACCAACGGAACTATCGCCCTAGTACAACCAACGGAACTATCTCCTTGGTACAATCAACAAAACTATCTCCCTGGTACAACCAACGAAACTATTTCCCTAGTACAACCAACGGTACTATCTCCTTGGTACAACCAACAAAACTATCTCCCTAGTACAACCAACAAAACTATCTCCTTGGTACAACCAACAAAACTATATACCTGGTACAACCAACGAAACTAATAACGGTACTATCTTCAAGGTACAAACATCGAAACTATTTCCCTGGTACAACCAACAAAACTATCTCCCTAGTACAACCAACGAAACTATCTCCTTGGTACAACCAACAAAACTATCTCCCTGGTACAACCAACGGAACTATCTCCTTGGTACAACCAACAAAACTATATACCTGGTAAAACCAACGAAACTATCTCCCTAGTACAACCAACGGAACTATCGCCCTAGTACAACCAACGGAACTATCTCCTTGGTACAATCAACAAAACTATCTCCCTGGTACAACCAACGAAACTATTTCCCTAGTACAACCAACGGTACTATCTCCTTGGTACAACCAACAAAACTATCTCCCTAGTACAAACAACAAAACTATCTCCTTGGTACAACCAACAAAACTATCTCCCTGGTACAACCAACGAAACTATCTCCATGGTACAACCAACAAAATTATCTCCCTAGTACAACCAACAAAACTATCTCCCTGGTACAACCAACGGAACTATCGCCCTAGTACAACCAACAAAACTATCTCCTTGGTACAACCAACAAAACTATCTCCCTGGTACAACCAACGAAACTATCTCCATGGTACAACCAACAAAATTATCTCCCTAGTACAACCAACAAAACTATCTCCCTGGTACAACCAACGGAACTATCGCCCTAGTACAACCAACAAAACTATCTCCTTGGTACAACCAACAAAACTATCTCCCTGGTACAACCAACGAAACTATCTCCCTAGTACAACCAACAAAACTATCTCCTTGGTACAACCAACAAAACTATCTCCCTGGTACAACCAACAAAATTATCTCCCTAGTACAACCAACAAAACTATCTCCCTGGTACAACCAACGGAACTATCGCCCTAGTACAACCAACAAAACTATCTCCTTGGTACAACCAACAAAACTATCTTCCTAGTACAAACAACAAAACTATCTTCCTGTTACAACCAACGGAACCATCACCCTAGTACAACCAACGAAACTATCTCCCTAGTACAACCAACAAAACTATCTTCCTAGTACAACCAACGGAACTATCTCCCTAGTACAACCAACAAAACTATCTCCTTGGTACAAACAACAAAACTATCTCCCTAGTACAACCAACAAAACTATCTCCTTGGTACAAACAACAAAACTATCTCCCTCGTACAACCAACAAAACTATCTCCCTAGTACAAACAACAAAACTATCTCCCTTGTGCAACCAACAAAACTATCTCCCTAGTACAACCAACAAAACTAGCTCCCTAGTACAACCAACAAAACTATCTCCTTGGTACAAACAACAAAACTATCTCCCTAGTACAACCAACAAAACTATCTCCCTAGTACAAACAACAAAACTATCTCCCTAGTACAACCAACAAAACTATCTCCCTAGTACAAACAACAAAACTATCTCCCTAGTACAAACAACAAAACTATCTCCCTGGTACAACCAACAAAACTATCTCCCTAGTACAAACAACAAAACTATCTTCCTAGTACAACCAACAAAACTATCTCCTTGGTACAAACAACAAAACTATCTCCCTGGTACAACCAACGAAACTATCTCCCTAGTACAACCAACAAAACTATCTCCCTAGTACAACCACCGGAACTATCTCCTTGGTACAACCAACAAAACTATCTCCCTGGTACAACCAACGAAACTATCTCCATGGTACAACCAACAAAATTATCTCCCTAGTACAACCTGAAACGTTCCATATTGATTTACGAATCTTATTTCATGATCATATGAAATCGCGAAAATATCGTTTCCCGCAGAAATAACCTGCCTGCAGAAATATCCTGCCATACTGTATTTTTATTTCAGGTGATTAATTCACTTTACAAAAATTCGAATTTCTTTTTCTTGCTTATTTTGCGGAGAAAATCCGGAAGCCAATACTTTATGTAAATGAGATCATTAGTATATATGCAAATCACCAAATTAGCATTACGTTCGTTCATTACGTGCCGTGTCCATGTTCGTTCATTACATGCCATGATTCGTTTTATCTCCACATCCTTCACGATTGTTTAAACATCGCTCGTTATCCTAGAAATATTTTTTGTATTTCACTCACTTCGACTGTCGCCAGAATTTCCCGTATTGCGAGATAATTACAACTGATTTGTCAGACAGGGCCCAATTTTCCACAAACGAGGGGTCGTTGATAAATGTCAGTTGTTTGTCACTGAGCCATGTGCTATTATGGTATTCAAAACCCCTCATTACGGACAAATCTCTCGCCCCGATGATCTAACGGCCTGCATAGCTTAGCTTGTATGGATTACTGCGTGTTCCGAATGTTTAGACGTCACTACAGCGGCACGCCGCATGCAGCGAGCGTTTTCAATGTCAAAACTGATGACCATCTTGCAGTTCGTTCTGGTTTGGTTGTTTTTACGTCCTTCTAACAGCAGAGGTCATTCAAGGACGGCCTCACGGTGTATGTTACGTGCGTGTGTAAATATTTTGGATGCCGTGGTGTGTTCGTTTCAGTCTCTTTGAGATAGGCCGTCACATTTGCCAATTTCAAAGTGCTACCACACTGAAGTATATTACCTAAGACCCCCAGCAGAACACCCCACCCGGTGACATTTTAATGACAACGGGCGAACCAGTCGTTCCACTCCCATACTGCTGAGCGTCAAGCAGGGAGTGATACCTACCATTATTAGAGAATCTGGTATGTCTCGGCCAAAGTCTTCCTCGCAAAGGAAAACGCTCAACTAAAGGTCAAAAGTGAGGTAATATCAAGGGAGACATTAGGAAGGAGACCGTTGTTTTAATAGAACGAAGTGAAAGGATAAGATCCCAAATTTAGTCGCTTCTTACAATCATGCAATGGGGCAGCAGGTAGAAATCCTACGTCCTACCTGCAGAATGTAGTTTGTTAAACACCATGAGCAGGCGAAGTCAATGTGATCACTGGGGTTATTGTGATAGGCCTTCACAGTTAACTCGTCACCACAACTTCTCGATATCTTTTCGTTTTTCATATTGTGCTCCTTGTTTAATCGATTTCGAGTTCTGATTATGGTTTTGTTGACGCTTTGGTATTCTCTGACTTTTGTTTCTAAAGCATCGCTTGTTTTTGGACTCGAAATCATTTAGCTAGTATTAAGTTGTATATATGGTTAATTTTTGTATAACATCAGCGGTACGTGTAGATCATTCGGTGGTTTCACCAACAAAACATGCAAGTTCTCGTCAGTGCATAGTTTAACTAATTGTGCATGCCCTGCCAAACACGATACGGTTTCAATAAAACTGATAAAACCAAAAAGTGAAGTCTCAATTAACTTGATCCTTTCATAAAAAACACATTTTAACATACACGTTTTACTTAATGGGTTTTTAAATAACTGTCCAGACAAAAAAAATATAACGAAATAACTTAACGCGTAAACTTTAAATAGTAAACGAATTTGGAAAGAAGACGAACCAAGAATTCTCGGTTCAATTCATACATGGGTCAAAGATTCGTTCCGCAAATTTAACCGATCCTAAAAACACATCTTACATCTGTGGTACATCAACGGTCTGCGAATGCGCGCGCACGCCCGTCATCGTTTTTGTGTGAGAAGCTGATTTATATTGGTTCCACCTGACGAGAGTTGCGCTAATTGACGATAACTTACTGTTGTAACATCACGTGTTAAAGTTTACCTCCGCCTAAACGACCATGTCTTACACGGAAACACGTATAAAAGTACGGGCCACACTACCGAAATTACTGAAAACTGTTGTTTATTTAAACGGACGCTTTGTTGTACGTCGCCATTTCTACATGTATACACACACTGTACCATATACCCGTACAATAAATTACTTTCGCGAACAGATTGTTTTTAATTTTGTCCGAAAGAATTTGAGCTCGCGGTTGGCAGGATGCTATTTTCGATATCAGATATCAATGTGATAATTAATTATTACACCCTAATATTCCATGTTCTGTTTAAAGATAAATGTGAATATCTTTCTCGTTCTGTCTTTATCTTTGTCTCTGACCCTACCTGTTTTACCTTTACTTTGTCTCTGTCTCCGTCGGTCTTTTCCCTATTTTTCTATTCCAAACAAAAGTATAATTTCTATGTATTGCGTAAATTCCTTCATCCATTAATTGTTTGTATTAAAGTATTTGAAGAAAAAGACGTCAATAAGTTGTGGTCAATTATTTTGTAAATATCCGTTAGCAATAAAATATGCTTAAACTTAACTAATATTACCGAAATACCGAAAACTATTTCGTGCCATAACGAGAGAATTAGTTTATCTTAGCACAATTGATATGTCTTGATCCAATATAGGGTCGGAAAACATCAAAATCCACCAACGTAAAACTAAACATGTAATTGCAATTTTTTTCTTTTGTTGTTGGGGTTGTCTTTTGGTTACATAAGATACGCCCGACAGCGCGGACACGAGGGCTCATGTTTACATCAACGACATCCTTTATGGCAACGAGAGCATTATGACTTTAACATAAATATCAGTAAAAATGGTGGCAATTTTGGCGCCTAAAGGATCGAGACCAGCATGTCTCCCAAATTACTCGTAACTCGTAATTTCCATTAACATCTCCATTTCTCAGTTTTAACATCGTTAAATCTCCATTAAATGACGGTCTAAATCATGAACTGAACTTATTTTTAAATATGCATATTTATACATAGAGGGATGAGGGCAATAGCGTGTTCAAGCTACCGAAGCATATATATATCAAGTCAGTTTCTGCGTGTACGATAAATGTATCGTACCCCTTAGTGGATAAGGAAGAACAGCCCACATGGGGAATTCGTGTGGAGATGCCAAGCGATAAATCGTACCTAAGCTAGCTTGTTCCGACCAGGGTCCGCATTAAAGCATGTCGTAAGGGCGATATCGATTGTTACAGCTTTGGACGTTAGCTTTCTTTAGATCTTTTGAAGGTGTAAGTTCTGTAGATTTTAGTTAATTATAATCGTCATGTTCGCTCCGTAGATGCCGCGGAAAAGAATATATCTGTGACTAGATTAAGAAATCCTCTTATTATACTCGCCCAAACTGGGCAAAACTAAAGAATGTTTTGAAATTAATTTACTACTTGTTTACAATAAACCCTCTATAGTTTTGTTCATATAAGATGACATAACACACACATATGCTGCACCTTTAAAAATTAATAATACATACAGTGTGTCGAAAAATGAATTAATCTGCACCATACATCTGTTTCGTCCTCCTAGGACTCTTCAGTGATACTTGAGGCCAAAAAGTGGAAATCCAAAATTTCTAAATTAATGTAGAAGCAGAAGGGTCAGGTGCGTAAAACCCCTTTAATTAACGAATTTAGAAGTAAAATTAAACTTGTTCTGTATAGTTTCAAATCGTGTACTACAAAAATGTGTATATTACATTTTTAATATGTACCGTGCCACTACTCATATGAGATTAACTAGCGTTCATAACACTATCCACTTCCACTTGTATTCTGTACTTAGAATGGACTGAGAGGGTATCTGTGCCTTGTCGTGTTGTCATGCTGACTCACAAATGGTGGATATCGAAATATATTCGTCTAAGGTTGAAATGGGATACCGTGTGCATATGTATTATCAATACAAGTTCCAACTTAACACATTTAAATTTAACTGTCACCATCAAAGTGGAAGCTTCCGGAATTCAAAAAGGGGAATTTAGCAAGTCGTTCTCTCATTATAAAGCTATCGGGCTGGAAGTGGTATTTGTCAAATAATTACAGATTGTTGACAGGAGGTAGATAATACACACAATGGTGGTCATTTGGTCCACAAAGGACACCTAATACGGCGAGTGACCAAAGTAAACACGATAAGGTCACTCCGTGAGAGGACAAGCCGTTAAACACTTTACATATCGTCCCAAAGCAGACCAAAACCTCGTCAACGATCAACATCTTCAAAAATAATCATAAATAAAGAAGATGATATTGTTGTATTTACGGCTCATCAACACGTAGAAAAAGGCAAAAACAGCGCTAAGTATGTTCAGTAAGTGTCAAAGAAACAGATGGGGGTGTGGAGGCGGAACCCGTGTAGCCGGTTTAGCGTGCAGTGCTACGGGGAGTGCCGATGTGCATTCTCCATTCGTACGAACAGTACCCGCACTTCTTATATACATTACATCTACAAGTAGAAATCAGTTATCTTTATTGCTAAGGAGTGCTTCAATTAACTGATGGACCACATCTATTTTTTATCTATCATCTTCACTATCATTTTCACTCGCCCCTTTGTGGTATTTCAATGATACACGTCTTTGTTTTTTTAGGTCATCTGACCCGAAGGGTCAAGATGACCTATTGCCATCATGCTTCGTCCGTCGTCGTGCGCCGTCCGCCGTCCGCCGTCCGTAAACTTTTCCTTTAACAATCTTCTTCTTAGTAACCAAAAGGCTCTAGGTGCTGATATTTGGCCAGTAGGCACCTGGGATTGAGTGCTACAAAGTTTCCTCATTTCAATGACCTTGACCTGTTTTCAAGGTCACAGGGGTCAAATATGTAAAAACCTTTAACAATCTTCTTCTCAGTAACCAAAAAGTCTAGGGTAATGATATTTGGCCAGTAGGCACCTGGGATAGAGTGCTACAAAGTTTCCTCATATCGATGACCTTGACTAACTTTCAAGGTCACAGGGGTCAAATATGTAAAAAAGCGTTTGACAATCTTTTCCTCACTAACCAATAGGCCATGGGTGATCATATTTGGCCAGCAGGTATCTGGGAAAGAGTGCTACAAAGTTTCCTCATATCAATGACCTTGACTAACTTTCAAGGTCACAGGGGTCAGATATGTAAAAAAACGTTTGACAATCTTCTCCTCACTAACCAAAAGGCCAAGGGTGATCATATTTGGCCAGTAGGTACCTGGAATGGAGTGCTACAAAGTTACCTCATATCAATGACCTTGACCTACTTTCAAGGTCACAGGGGCCAAAACGGTCATAATCTTTAAACATTTTCTTCTGAATAACCAAAAGGCCCAGATACCTAATATTGGGCCTGTGGCATGCTGGGATAAAGGGCTACCAAGTTTGTTCAAAGAAATGACCTTGACTTTCATTCAAGGTCACAGGGGCCAAAACGGTCATAATCTTTAAACGACTTCTTCTGAATAACCAAAAGGCCCAGAGACCTGATATTGGGCCTGTGGCATGCTGGGATAAAGGGCTACCAAGTTTGTTCAAAGAAATGATCTTGACTTTCATTCAAGGTCACAGGGACCAAAACGGTCATAATCTTTAAACAACTTCTTCTGAATAACCAAAAGGCCCAGAGACCTGATATTGGGCCTGTGGCATCCTGGGATAAAGGGCTACCAAGTTTGTTCAAAGAAATGACCTTGACCTTCATTCAAGGTCACAGGGGCCAAAAAGGTCAAAATCTTTTTAAACAACTTCTTCTGAATAACCAAAAGGCCCAGAGACCTGATATTGGTCCTGTGTTATGCTGGGATAAAGGGCTACCAAGTTTGTTCAAAGAAATGACCTTGACCTTCATTCAAGGTCACAGAGGCCAAAACGGTCATAATCTTTAAACAACTTCTTCTGAATAACTAAAAGGCTCAGAGACCTGATATTAGGCCTGTGGCATGCTGGGATAAAGGTCTACCAAGTTTGTTCAAATAAATGACCTTGAACTTCATTCAAGGTCACAGGGGCCAAAAGGGTCAAAATCTTTAAAACAACTTTTTCTGAATAACCAAAAGGCACAGAGATGTGATATTGGGCTTGTGGCATGCTGGGATAAAGGTGTGTCAAGTTTGTTTAAAGAAATGACCCTGACATTCATTCAAGGTCACAGGGGCCAAAAGGGTTTGTTGTCAAGTTAACTCACTAGGAATAAGCTGAAACTTGCCAGAAATGATTCTGAGATGATGCTGATTAAGTGTTGTTATTTTTAGGTTGGTTCAAAATTCAAGATGGCCACCACAGCCGCCATTTTGAATACACATTTTAAACTTCTCAAGTTCTATCAGTGGAATTGAGCTGAAACTTGCCAGAAATGATATCCTGAGATGGTCCCAACAAAGTGTTGTTATTTTTCAAGCCCATCAGAAATCCAAGAAGGCCACTATCTTGAACTTGGCAATCTATACAGGCATATTATAACTTGATTTAATGACTACACGTATTTTCATAGTGATTTTACAATTGGTAGTCAGATGACCGTTAAGGCCCGTTGGGCCTCTTGTTTTATTACTTAACCCTTTACATTTTACTGGTTTATTTTCTCTCGCTCGACATTTCTTTATTTAATTATCTCTCGTCCTTTTGCAAATTATTTCTCTCGCCAACGTGCAGTTTATTTCACGGTACGTCAAGTAGGTGTATAATGTACCATTTGAATAACTAGGTGAACTGTAGTATCCATGTCTTTTCTCATAAAGCGATTTGCCACACTGAAAGGATAACACTCGGCAGTTTTTAAGACATTTTTATCACACGTATACGTTTTATGAAGGACGCTAAAATCGTTAATCTGGATTTTTAGTAGGCCTTGTGCGTTCGAATAGAAAGACACAAAGGTGATAAAATCATGTGATATGAGCGAAGTTTACGTACCTCGCATTTGTTTTATCGCCTGGTTTTTTTTTTAATTCGATGTTACCAAAGGTTATTGAAATCACGGAAAGTCACGTGTTGGTGCGTGAAGTCCTGTGTTCCTGTTGCTTACACTGGTAACTTGGTTGTTATTTGCTTACTTTTTGTTGGTCGAAACAATAAAATTTAAATGAGCATGTTATAACGGGACCTTTTATTTTCGAGAACATCAAAGGATCACCTTAATTGATCTTATGATCAAAGTACATGTAATGAGTGAAAAGAGCGATCAAAGAGTCGAGATGTTGTATTATGACACAGAGGGTGTCTCGTATGACACGCAATGAATATACAGTATATATACCAGCCGACGCTCAAGTACAGTGTTATCGGTCAGAATAAAATACACACATTTAATAAATAATATCATAAATCTGTTTGATGTTGTTCTTTTTTATATCGTGTTTATATCAAAACATGAAAAAAATACTTAAAATAAAACGTGTGTTTTTATTTTAATTAGGCATAATAAGCAGCGGATGGTCCTGGTTTTAGGGCCAAATTGGGGTTTATATGTCCAAAGCATATTTGGTTCTCTCAGGTTTAGCCCTCGGGGTTAGTCTTCGCGGAATATAACCGCTTCATGCAAAAATGTTTAAACAATTTACTGTATCTTTCAATCAATCACACTTCACTACTATATACATGATCTACAGAAGGTGAGGCGAAATACTGGTACAATGGCTGTATATTTGTTAGTCGTTAATTGACTTCCGGTCTGCAGTCATTTTGGCCTTTTGTACAACGGATACAACAGGCAGGGCTGCCTGGTCTAGTGACATAATCGGAGGATAACCTGACAACAGATTCACCAGTAAATCAAACATAAATAGCGTGTTGGTAAGTTACGAAGCAGCCCATCAACAATACACATTGTGTGGTCAGTCCGCATCTCAATGGTCAGCTAAAGCCCTTAACTATAAATCTATTAGTGACACGCCAATGGTCAGCTTAGCGGCCTTGTATCCCATTATGTCGGGGGCTACAATAAACAAATCAGGTGTATTATAATATTGATCACTAACGACCACAGCCTCCCGAGTATCAAAGAAACGTCATTTGTCAATGTCAAGTCGGATGATTATTAGCAATACTCAGTAATTGGCAAATTTAGCAAAGAAAACGGATAGTTTGCCAACACAGCTTTTATGCCACAGTACAAATATATATATAGCACGATCGAGATGTGTAACATTCTGTCTCTATTAATACTTTCTGAAAACATTATGGCAACCATACCATCAACAATAACATGTGAGAGGGACGACCAAATATATATTTTATCACATAACTGACCCGTTCAGTCATGTCATGCGGCCATGTCATAAATATGGTATTACACACGTAATTAACAAATGACGTCATATGATTGTCTCGGCAATGAAAATCGTACCGTCAATGTAGAAATTCGCCTTTCTAATAGATAATAAATTTGAGAGTTTCGGTTTATTTTCTCTTAAATATAAGTTATGTGATAAATAGAATCTTACACTCGTGTCAATATAATATGGGATTTCTTAAACTCGTTGAATAATTTAATACGTCACTCGCCTAAAGCCTCGTGACAAATGAAATCATTGAACTCGTTTAATAAATTCCATCTTACATCGGCACTCGTGGAAGATCCTTTATGTACCATTCTAGAAAATGCTGGTTTACGACAGGAGAACCGACACATCATAATTTAGAAGGCGGTGTTATTGACAGTATCTTTACATGAAATGCTGATATTTCCATTTTGTATGCATAAATTCTGAATCTGTATCTATATATCGCAATATGTATCGTATCGTGTATTTACTGTATCGTACAAAGCCTTCGTTTCTATTTTATATTACTAGATAAATAATTGTAAGATATAGGTGTATACTATATAAAGGTACGTGTAAACTATATAGGTAAGCCCGGTACATTCCTGTCAAATACTTATCATCAGTAGGTATATACAAACTATATATACACCATGCTTATCAATTCCTCAATCTCGACTAGTGCTACCGACAGGCAATCATTGTATCGTATATCTTTGTTAAATCGGCACCAAATCGAACGGTGAGTAATGGGGGAAACGCCAAAACGCCCACGTGTAGGTAGACAGGTACGGCATTTCAAAGTCACAGTATCATTCTTTGGTTAAATCGGAATCATAATGAGTCAAATTAATTCATTCTCTCGTTATTTATTTATATTTCTGGCTAATAAATATGCTTGAACCAAGATTTAACCATTGAAATACACATAATCGTAGGTTTGGTATATGTAATATCTAGATTTAAAACAATCTATTCAAAAATGGCATTTTGTTCTCTCGAAATGAACAAGAAATTAAAACAGTTTGAGGACATAATTAAAAATTCCTTTTTCCACATAAAATACTTTTAGTATAAGATACCAGTTTAATATTGTACAAACCCGGAGAGGGTTGTTTTTAAATTTCAATTACTGAAGCTGACGATAGCTTGTTTTATTCTGGGTTGAAATTTGATATTTGTCTCTAAAATTCTCATCCATTTTATAAATACAAGCCAATTCGAGTTTAATATCACACACACAAACCCGAACCTTTAAAGTTCCCAGAGACAGGATACGACTGAATGGCGGACCGTAAATAAAACACGGGGGACGCAAATAAATCCTATTTGGTATTGAATCGCACGCTAATGGGCTTCAACATGTTTCAAGTTGAAAACATATAATATACATATATATGTAGGTGTACGTAGATGCATACAATTCGTGACAACAAATGTGTATTTACCTGTTTAGCTCCGAGTAACATTGAAGTATACGTCATGTTTAGATTTAGAGTTTGTCGTCAGTATGTAAACTTAGCCTTTCTTATAATTTACAATAACACAATTCCGTGACAAAAGCTTCAATTATTTCATTTTGACTCGGATTTGACCGAAGAACTTTAAATTGGGTTGGGTATGTATTACTACAATAGACCCGTTATTATCAAAACAATATATCACTGTGTACTGTCCATATTTTCACTTCGACGGTGGGGGCCATTTTGGATATTGAATTATCCCGTGTCGACGACGGGCATACAGTATAATGATTTCCATGCTAATTAGGTATTACTAATTCTTGCATATAGACTACAGCCTGTTGTGTTTCTGAATCTGTATATCCGGTAAGTCGATTATAGGCTGCCCAAGGGCAGAGAGAGAGTAGGGGGAGGGCAGTTTTTTTTTTTATTATTATTATTTTCTTCGCTGAATTACAAGGTGATAGAAAAAAACATTTGTGTAATTTAAATGCCGACTTTAACTGACCGGGTCGGGTCATTCTTCTATCGGTCGATACAAATCAGTTTCGGTGTAGATTTTAAAGGAACGATACAATACGGTCTTCTATTGACTGTGGGTCGTGTACTGTTAACGGGTTTAATTTTGCGTTCTTTACCGAACTTACACGTACATGTACATGCCTTCTTTTCTTTTCTACACACTTGAGATCGGGAAACTTGACAAATTATAAAACGTTAACGTTTGGAGAACGCTGGCACTTTGTAAGCTATGAACACGAGCTCGAGATGTTCGCGAGAGCTGAGAGCTGCAAGTGTATTATAATTTAAGACTTGGTGAATTAAGTGGAGAACTTGAAAGTTCATGACCCTGTAAACGTACTGCGAGGTATCGTCAAACCCGCTGACTTTCGACGGACACAAAATAAACATGTTTATAAGAAAATATATAATTTATAAATGCAATCAACAACTAAACTGCTTCTATGATTAAAGTTGTACTCCGTGACGTCATATGTTGTACCTCTTGTATACAATACCTGACTTTGGACGAGATCCAAGTTATAGACACTTTATGGGGTAAAAAGTCTGTCCGATTAATTATTTGTGTGATTCATTCCGCCTCGAGGAAGTCAACACATATTTCACGATACAATAAAAGTTAGTTCGTTTTTTAATGAGAAAACTTCTATAAGAATGAGATAATACAGAACGGTCACTGGCGTTATAAATTGTTGGAAGTTGAGTTTAAAAGCACTACTGTCTGTATTCCTGTTCCCATCCCATACACCCCAATCTCCCCAGCCCCGCCCCCAATCCTACACACTCCAATCTCCTTAGCCCCTCCTCACACAACCCAATCTCCCCACCTCCACTTTCGACACAGACCCTATTAAAATTGATGTACATGTCGACATTTCTATACCGCATCGACAAATAACGGGGACATGGTAATTTGTTACAGCTAGTTTGGACCTAAACTATGGTGTTTAGAGTAATTCTAAACACCCTAGTTTAGATCCAAAACAACTAGCTGCAACAAATTATGAGGTCCCTTTATATATGTACCGCATCAAAAACGCTATCAGTTTTGGTTCCATGTAACTGTTTAATGACACTGAAAATGTGATAATTATTAAATATTGGTACAGCATCAAAAATAAGGGATACGACTTCCATCATCAAAACTTTCGATCCAAAAAGATTGTTGGTATATTTCTTATAATGATTTTCTTCCTTCTTTCAGAATAGACACCTCAACCAAACCATCATAACAGTTAATAATTATAGAAACAGTTTGTAATGCTTTCTGTGTGTTTGCGATATATACTTTAACAGGTGGAAATCAGTGGTAATGTCCACACATGAATATATTACCCCCGGGCTATAAATCACGTATATCTATACCTCCCCCGGGCATATCGTCTGATACTCATCCCTGTGTTATACCAGACAGCTGTTTACCTGGTATGTTCCTACGTAAACAAATTCAGCGGCAATATCGCGCGTTCATCATGATCACCATCGACATATAACGGGGAACAAATTATCCAATTTCCCTTGTTAATTTCCAATGATGAAATTTAAACAAGACACACTGGAATGCCCTATGGTATATTGTTTTCAATTTGTCGAAATCGAATATTTTATCGTCGAGGGTAATTTCAAATAATTAGATTCTGAAATTGTCACCGAAATTTGAATTCTCAAAAGAAACATAAAACGAACAATTTCGAAAACCAAAAAAAACACTACATTTAAAACAAGATACGATTAGTTTTACTTATGAGATTTCAAGAAATTCGATTCGATTGCATTTTCTGCGGAAGTATTTCAGATATAACTTGAATTAGATTTCACAAGGGAGTGTGTAACATATTATTTTCTTGATCTGAAAAAAAATCAATTTCCATGGAAATCGAAAGGGATGTGAAATACAATTCCGATGCAGGTGCGATATGATGAGCAGACTGATAATATATTTCATCGAATTGAGCGCGGGATTTCAGTAATCGCTTCCATAGAGATAAGCGATGAAATCGTCTGATCTGTTGATGAATTTGTAACAGATACGTTTAATCTACTCGGGAGTTCACGAGCTCAGATGAAATGAACAAGTAAGGATCGTTCTCATTTAAAAGATGGCTAACATTTCTAGAAAACATTTATGCAATGTTGAAAGTACAAAAAATGTACATATTTCTTGGAGTGTTTATATTACAACCGTTTTTAAACTGTCACAAACTGAGTTTGAGTTCATTTTTTCAAAATCATCCATGTCTAACTGATAAAGGCAGAAAACATATTTCGATTGTCAATCACGGGTTTATACATTTGTAGAACTCTATCGCCGGTAAACATCTTTTATGCTATTCATTGCACACAGATGCAACTCAAATCTAGATAAAAAAAATATCCAAAACAAAATATACATTTCGCTTATCCGATATCAACATTGATTTCCTTGTCCGTATCTTTATTGCCGTCTGTCATCGTTATAACAGCAGATGGTTCTCTTGATTCCAAAAATACACAAATGTGGAGAGGTACACTGATGTTGGGTTTTGTTAACCTGCTAAGAAAGTTATCTCTGCAGCTCCTCTGCCTCTAGGCGCACACATAGAGCGGCTGCAGAGGCTGACACCCTGGCACGGTAATGAAGAAGCTATCTGGGATGTAGGCCCCAGAGACATATTTATACATCATTGGAGATAACACACAGGATTTTTATCAGTGGCTGATGAAAAGACAACGCTCTTTACATCAGCTCCCTTGGTAAATAGCGGTTCGTGAAGAAGAATCAATTATGAGCATTTATATTCATGCTTTGTCTCCGGGTCTAACACCAGAGATCCCGCTAGTACAATCCATTAGTCGTTTGGTAATGTGGGCCGGGGACTGTTAACCGTAGTTTTAGGGTTTTGATGAGCTGATGAGGGAAAGCTCCCCGCGGAATTATTAACCCGCGTCTCACACAAAATAATGTAATCTTTTAAGATTTCAATCGTTACATTTCCTAAAGATTTCCGTTTTAAATAATCAATACTATATTCGTTACCTAAAGAGATGTGGAGAAGATACGTTTGTAGTTTGTGTATGTGGACGCGTGTGCTTGGCACGTTTGTATTTTGTGTATGTTTACGCGTGTGATTGACACGGTGTGTAGGGGTCGTGTAAGCGTACGAGCGTACGCGTGCATTACACGTAGAGTACAGTTGTACAGTACAATTCTTACTCCCCCGACATTGTGTGTACCAGTATGTACTATGGACGGTATATCACAGACCCTGAGTACCGCGCAGAATTCACCGGCACGCATCATGACAGTATATGTATATTACAATCACAACCTTTAGACTGCCATGCACTTGAATGTTGCCAGGGGTCAAAACAATAAGATGGTTGTCAGAAAAAAAACACTCTAGGATTCGCAGCCCCCAGGTTTTACAGAATATAATATCTCTGTTTTTATTTAAGGAATACGAGTGCGCTGTAGGGGAAATGAACATATGTTGTTTTTAACCAGACTTTTAAATCACATACCATGACGTATTTGTTTTACCTGTTTCTTTGTCTAAAGAACGATTTTGCAATTTTTATATTGTTATATGAGCTGAGAACATGTACTGTTTATATGTGCTGTCGATAGTTTTCCGTCAGACTTGAAATGCAGAATTTAAACATCACTACAAACAGAACTCTTTTATTTTACAATATATCGGGTTTTTTATAATCTATCATCAAAGTATATTGATTAATAAAGGATGGTAATGTGATTTAGTTATTTTAAATTGCAAATTTATATAGGATGATCAAAAGTGATTAAGTCATTTTAAATTGCATATCCGTCTCATCTCGACAATGTAAATACATGTACATGTACGAAGTGAGTGATATCGTGTTTTGTCAGTAGAGACAACGATAAACTTTTTATATATACAATATATACATGTACCTCGTGTCGTTAACTACTAAGTATTCAAGGCCAATACCCAAAATACGAACTTACATATGATCTACCCACTCGCACACAAAATCTCGATCTGTCCCCAACAAAAGTTATAAAATGTGTTCTATATATATTACTCGTTTGAATCACACAATTAATGACATGAATTTATTTCGAACCAATTTCCTCATCGTTTCTACTAGAAATAGACATGTATATATTAACTACCGTGTATGAAATAACGTCTCGCCATCTGGGATATCCCGATCGAAGAACTTATTGACAACTGTAGAAATCTATTTTTGTTACGACTGAATGCTTAGTGGGTATTGTTGGAATGAAACACCTGAGAGATCGATCGCGCTATTCATAAACAGAAATCAAAGACTGCCAATCTGTTTCACTGTTATTTACCCTACAAATTCAATATTCATGAATACACATGAAAATCACGATCGTTAAGTCGGTGTATTGAGTGCCGTGGCCATGAAATAGAAATATATTCTAAACCCACCACGCATAAATCTAGCAATGATATGTACATTTATGTACACTCACTCTGACAATAAGTCACAACCTTAACTTCTCTCTCAATATTTGAACATATTTAAACGTTTAAATGATATATCGAGCACTTGTCGATGTAGATCCAAAAGGAATGGTTTCAGAAAAGGGTTGATTTTACACCTGCTTTCCTTCCCCGACCCCATGGGTCTGTTTACACTGCTATCCTTCCCCGACCCCAGGGGTCTGTTTACACCTGCTATCCTTCCCCCACCCCATGGGTCTGTTTTCACCTGCTATCCTTCCCCGACCCTTGGGATCGGTGTTACACCTGCAGCCCCCTCCTCGACCCTAGGGGTCGGTTTTACATCTGCTGTCCTTCCCCATTTTACACCTGCACTACCCTTCCCGACCTTAGGGATCGCGTTTACATCTGTCCCTCATCGACCTTAGGGATCGGTTTTACACCCACTGCCCCTCCCCGACCTTAGGGATCGGTTTTATTCCTGCTTTCCCCTCCCCGACCCTAGAGGTCGGTTTTACGACTGTCCCTCCCCGACCCTAGAGGTCGGTTTTACACCTGTCCCTCCCCGACCCTAGAGGTCGGTTTTACACCTGTCCCTCCCGACCTTGAGGTAACTTAAAGGTGCATATCCTATCAATCGACCCTAGAAGGGGAAATTTCTCTGCGAGAACGTGGAGAACTATTGTTTCTGTCAATTCCCTGGCCCTAAGGTATATGTATAATTATTATAGAGGGGTTATGGCCGATATATCCCTGGTGTGCGGACAGGAATACATCCCCGGAGTATAGGCAGGGATACATCCCCGGAGTATGGACATGAATACATCCCGGAGTACGGACTGGGATACATCCCCAGAGTACGGACATGAATACATCCCGGAGTACGGACTGGGATACATCCCCGGGGTATGGACAGGGATACATCTCCGGAGTATGGTCAGGGTTATATCCCCGGAGTATGGACAGGGATACATCCCCGGGGTATCGACAGGGATACATCCCGGAGTACGGACTGGGATACATCCCCGGGGTATGGACAGGGATACATTCCGGGGTACATCCCGGAGTATGGGCAGGGTTACATCCCCGGAGTATGGTGAGGGTTACATGTACATCCCCGGGGTGTGAGCAGGGTTACATCCCCGGGGTATGGTGAGGGTTATACATGTACATCCCCGGGGTGTGAGCAGAGTTACACTCCCTGGGTATGGAGAGGGTTATACATTTGTATCTCTAGAGTTCGGGAAGGTATATAATATTACTGTTTCCTCCTCGACTCGGTAGTAGCTTAACAATTTCAGTGTTTAATTCGAAGTAGCGGTTTTTCCTCGATTACCTAAATAATTGAAAGGTCAGAAAGGGGTCGTTTTTACCCAGCGCAACATGCCAGGCTGAGTCACAGGGTAGTGTATCATTAGGGTGACCAGGGAGTGCCTAGCTGGCCCCTAATCTTCGCTCTGACGGGGAAAGGGATTCCAACAGTCTAGCTGGAATCTTAAATCTGACCTCAGCGACTAAGGGAGGGGGAGACTAGCGGTATAACCCTCCCGGCCCATATGTTCCTCCTCCCCTATCCCGTGGGGTCAGGTTAAAGAGGTAGCGTGTTTCTCCTCCCATCCCGCGGGGTCAGGTAAAGAGGTAGCGTATTTCTCCTCCCAGCCCGTGGGGTAAGGTAAAGAGTTGCTGGGTTTCTCCTCCGAGTCCGTGGGATGAAGGATAAGGTTTTTACGCGAATAAGGGAGAGCACGAAAATTTAAGTGGGGTCAGTATTTCTATGTTAGATTCCCGACCCCGGGGTAAGGTTTACGAGCATGGGATGGTCTATGTATAATTAGTCCGTGGTGTACTCGAGAGTACAGGGCGATTAAATTCTGTGTGTTGACTGAAGTGCAGAAACTTGGCATGGATCTGTGTAACTCTATGCCTGAATGTGCTTTATGTAGAAGGATTGGTAATTAAAAACAGAATGTGTCGGTCCTGTGTCAAAATTACTTTGTATTTTGTGTTGTCACAAATTGACTGGAATATTTAGATGTTTTTATTACAGAAGCCATTTACTGTGTGTAAATTCTGACAACTTGAAATGAAAACTTTGTTTATGTATATTCAAAGTTATAATTGTGTACTTTTTGACGACTTACCAATTCCAGCATGGCGAGTAATTCCTTCGGAGTTTCAACACAACACTGTTCCCCCTCCGGTTCGTGTTTCCGAGTAAATTCGTTCAGCATGCGATCCTCCTCCACGGAGGGTCCGAGTCGGACATTATCACATGGAATACACAATTCCTCGCGCTCCAGGATTTTGGACACGGTTTCCCCAACTTTCGGTTGATGAGTATGATGGGCTACATCATGGCTGAGCTTAACGAACAGTACAGCCATTATAATAATTAAAATTAGAGTTCCAGCGGCGACCACAATGAATAATCCATACAGGTATTTCTTCAAACGAGCACATTCATCTTGAAGAATCCTTATATCTGGGTAACATTTCTCACCAGAAGATCTCGCCAAATTTAAATTATTTGGCTTTTTCCCATTCAACAGATTTTCATTTGATTCTAAATCGCGATCGGAGTCCGACATGGTTTCGTTATCGTGCATTAAACTAAGATTGAAGAAATTGAGCAATGATGTTTGTTTCTCTCCAGAGGAAATCAACAATCGGCGTGAAATCACACACGTCCTTTTCCCGTACGGCCGTTTGGTTGATGAAGCGAGTAAAAGGCGACCCGGCTATCTATACAGCATGTGTTGTCTTGTAATGCCAGCATACACAATGTACACACAGCCAGCGAGAAAACTACCCCTCACTGAAATTAGAAATTAATAATCCTATCAGTACATATCCCCACTGCCTGACTGTCTAAGTCGCGGATTAGAAAAGAATATGAATTACATTCCAGTAAGTGGTGGGTCTGTGTACATTATGTAGCGTTATACCTCTACAGCGGCTTGTGTGTGTGTATTCGTGTGTTGTGTTGTATGGAACTGACATGCAGCGTCATGTGATTTTCCGTTATCCAATCAGTGAGCGCGTAACACATGCCTTTGACATTACTACGATTTTCATCGGCTACTGTCATAATTGATAAAACACAACCGATGATTACTTTCTCGGCTGATCCTCTCCGAGATAAGATACACCTGGGGTTTTATAAGAAAATTGCTACCTATCCATGTGTTGAATTGTTTTAAAAATAAACATTTTTCAAATCGAAGCATAAAGTCCCCACAACTACTACAATTCCAATTCAATAGAAAAAGAGATATTTTAAAAAGATTATTTTCTGTTTAGATTTGTAATTTATCTGTTTTGATAGTTACTATGAGAACGTACGTAATGACATTACATATACATTTATATATACTTTAATAGCAGGTATTTGTTTAGACTTGTTTGGTTCAAAACTTCTAATCATTGAAATGTTTTTTGTGGTATAATTCAAAAGGAACTTTAAATTTAAAAACATTCCTTTTGGTAATTTTTCACTAACGAGTAACCAAACCACCGTCTAAAATATAAAGATTTGTCAGCTTTATACAAAAAATACTGTGACTTCATAATATTAAAATACAATCTAAATATATAAAATTCGCCAGCACGTTTCTGAAGTATAACTTGAACATGTTTAGATTACGTACAGAGAGGACTGAGCTTTAACTGGTGTGAGTTATGTTAACATTGAGACCATTTGAGATATTGTAGGAAAGCGGACTATACATTTTAAGACATTGTATTGGGTGTTCGATACACATTCTGTGAGATATACCTGTATGCCGGCGTACGTCAGGTATACGATATTGTATAGGGATTTAAAAGTCTACTGTAGTAAGTACATGTACCGTGAATGTATTGCCCCTACTTATTGTTATCATGTTTGGTTAGCTTTCCTGACAGACTTAAGTTTCATAACAAAGAAAAATTCTCCAATATATATCGCCAAACAAGTTGTGTAATGCAAGAGATTAGACCATATACGTGTATAAATATATCTGTGTATATACGTAAAATATCTAACTGTTAATTTCAAAAATGAGAGAATTTTGATTGTTTCATATTAGTCAATATATTTTTGGTGCTGTTTGAGTAAGCTGACAGATAATATCTCTATATGATATATATACAATGTACAATGTACATTATTACCGAAAGCTCGGTAATACGATTTCTGTGAAGGTGACTATGAAGGGAAAGGACCCCCTCCTCCTTTGTGTTTATTACAGGTGACTAGTCACTATAGGGAGATACATGTATATGTAACAACGGTACGTTGTAGTTATGCAGTAACGAAATGTAATATAGGTAAAAACTTGACCGAGAATAAATAACCCGTTACAGAGAAACTGCTGGGGCTGAAACGATTCCCAGATATTAATAACTCAAGTCCTTGTAAAAACTGTAAGTCAGCTGAAGACGAAACTCGTTACATTTTAATTGTACCAAAGGTAAACCGAATTGGTAGCATGTCGCGGTTGTACAAAAACTCCAGGATACAGTCTGTTCTTTTTGAAAGGATCATTGAAATGAAACGTTCTGCTTTTTTTCTTGTTACATTTGGCTCCTTATTTTAGACTTTTGAAATGTAGGGGTTATGTAGGGGTTATGCTTGTAACGTGATTATGTGCCAGTTTACTTATGTTCATACATTGTACATTTTGTACATATATTATATGAAAAAATATTCGACTGTAGTGATGTGCTGGCCGACTCATTAAATATCGTTTGAATGAAATTATATTCAAGTGAATGACACTCATCCCATCTCCTGCTTTACCTTCAACCCCACTCTTTCCACTTTGTACAATAAGTCCCTTCTTCTTCCAACCCTGCCCCTTTTAGCCCCCCCCCCCCCCAACTTCCCCCTCCCTCACAAGTACCGCCACCACATGGTTCTATAGCTTCATTATTTTATTCAGATGAAATTATCTAATCTTTGAGTCTTGGAGTGTATATGTATTTAGAGGTCCAAATAAGGATTGATTATTTACCAGTGTGCTGAATTTGAAAATCAACAAGAAAGAAATTTAGAAAATAAGTTTCCCTCTACCTGTGTTACTCACCTTTCGACTTTTTCTCACAGCCCCTCCGTTACCCCCTCCTTTAACCCTCCGTTACCCCGATATATACGAGGATGGAGTTAATCGCACCTGCCGCATTACAGTTAAAAACTACTCCATATTTAAAATATAACAATGTAAGCATTGATCTACACCTAGTTAACTGCAGACGTATTGGTTACCTGGCAAAAAGTATGTGTCAGGTACGTACACGCATACATCCCGTAAATTTTACAGGTAAGTATTATTTATAGATACTTTTTTATTACATGTAGTATGGTGCAATGTACGTATACTATATACTTCATCTATGTGACACACCTGCGCGTGTGTGAGAATACTGTTGACTGTATTAGTCAACCATTATAAAATAAAGGAAATAAAAAAGGTCGTCTTTCTGAGTAAACGGACTTCAGATTTTAGAAATCACACAGGCCTCAATACAACACTAAATCAAGTTTTCAACTTTTCAGAGCAAGAATTACCTGTCAATAAGTCTAGATGATTGGGTGTCAGTAACACAGGGTCATGAGAATTTGCAATAGCTACAGGGTCTCTGCCATATTTTACCGTTGAAGTTTTTCATCTAACATAGAAATGTTAAAATTAAGCGGACACCTACTTCACACAGGGACCTGAGAATTTGTAACAGCTAGTTTTGGACCTAAAATAGGATGTTTAGAGAAATTTAACACTCTTATTTTTTTTTGAGAGGGGGGGGGGGGGTTAAGATCAATTTTCGATAAAAATGCCCCTCTCAATGGTCATAAAAGTTATGACCATTGAGGGGCCCATTTTTTTATCGAAAATTGATCTTAACCCCAAAAAGAGGAAAATTACTCTAAACATCCTATTTTAGGTCCAAAACCAGCGGTAACAAATTCTCGGGTCCCTGTGCAGCCGGGGGTGTGCGTACACGTACCAATAACCTAGACTGAAATAAATAGAATTTGTAAGGATAGTATAAGGGGAAAGATATATCGGAAACCAAATAAAAGGCACTTTTTTGAGAGAATAAAATGAAAGATACGATACATCATTTTTAAGATTGTGATGTATCTCAAAGTATATATACTTTATATCACAGACATTGTGATAGACGGGGGGAAAAGCATTATTCGACGAGGCACGTTTTATGGTAGCTATGAAGAAAAATCGTCTGACATACTACGTCAAACACACCATGAATACATGCAATAGTGTCCGATACCAAAGTCCCATAACTTATTGGTAAACTGTTTCGTGTCATTTTTCTTATTGCCGAAAATCTTTAATGTCCCGGTTATAAATTTATCTGAAAATTTTCTTGTCAGGTACAAGGCATGAAGTGACAAATAGATTTAACGAAGAAAACAAATTTTCAAAAATCGATCTACAATATAAACCGACTTTTAAAATCGCTCTACAAGCCACGACTTACAATCAGCATTATCTGAAAACGCTTAACACCAGGCTGTTTTATATCACGCTTCATACCATACTGTTTTATACCACATAGTCTGAAAACCCTTAATATCAGACTTTTTTATATCACATTATCTGAAAACACTTAATATCAGACTGTTTTATACCACATTATCTGAAAACGCTTAATATCAGACTGTTTTATATCACATTATCTGAAAACGCTTAATATGAGACGTTTTATATCACATTATCTGAAAACGCTTAATATCAGACTGTTTTATATCACATTATCTGAAAACGCTTAATATGAGACGTTTTATATCACATTATCTGAAAACGCTTAATGTCAGTCTGTTTAACATTACAAGGCCTGAGAACGCTAACATCAGGATGTTTATGTAGTACGGCAAGGTAATGTTAAATATCTGAATATTTAATATCGGCTGTATCGCTCAATATCCGACTGTTTAATATCTGGTTGTTTTATATCACAATGACAGGTAACCTTTGTTTTATTTCATACTACTCTATAGTTCCTGATGGATTCTACATGTTTCACATTTCTAGATATTTATATATTGGCTGACTTGTCAGTTAATTTCCACTCTCTCCACCTTGCGCGTCTTCACAATTGTTGAGATACTTATTTTTGACAATGTCTTTTGTGTTTGATGTTTCATCTAACATTGTTCACTTTTAAATCACCCGATGTTAACGGAACGTTTCTCCTGTCAGGTGTAGATCAAAACGATCAGGCTGATTGGTGAACAGATCAACAAAGCGACCAGGCTGATTGGTGAACAGATCAACAAACCGATCTGGCTGATTGGTGAACAGATCAACAAACCGATCAGGCTGATTGGTGAACAGATCAACAAACCGAACAGGCTGATTGGTGAACAGATCAACAAACCGAACAGGCTGATTGGTGAACAGATCAAAGGTACAAGTATATGATTGGGGACAAAGTGTCTTCCTCACATGTCTTCCTCAAATTGTTTTGATATTGTTTTGATATCAGCCAGGACATGGATGCCGAGTCCCTCGTTAGACCTGTAGATGTCAAATAGAAAGAACTTTTTGCAACGATGGCGTGCACCATGCCATATTTGGCCCCATGGGTTCATGGCGAATGCTGTGTTCCCAATGGAAACCATTTGACTGTTGTTGCTTACGATTTGGGCACATTAGGTCTACTTATGTTGTGATTGTAAATGATGCTGAAGTTCTCACTTTAAAAAAATGACGTTTGCTTCGATGTGACCTAGATTTACACGGCGTGTGTCGTCGACGAAGCAGAAGACGCTTACTCTTCCGGAACACTTGGTCTTATTCTCTTAAACGTTTTCTAGTGTCTTCATGTAAATATTTCCTTTATAACAAAGTTTGTTCATATTTTGTTCCTATTTTAATCGATTTTGAGTCCACATGGTAGAGTTGATTTGGAAGAGGTAAAATATGTCTATATATGTATACAGGGGATAATGTCGAGTTATTTGTTAGAACAAACAGGTTTACAGATTGTTAAACCGGTGTACTTTTGAAATAAATGTAACAATCCCATTATGATCACACTTTAAACATTAAGCTGGAGTCGGCCTGTGACACACGTATACATAACGGGGAATTCTGGCCCTGCATATAGTGCATACTACACAAAACATACCTGTCCACCGTTTACATAACTTTCACCCAAAGACAACATATGCTTACAATTGACATGTTGCGCAAACATACCCGCTGATAAATCTATCGATTTTATCCTGCAAAAATTATATCAAACCTTTGAAAAAGAGGATCTAAAAACCTCGAACAAAAGGTGTACAACCAAAATACATGTCGGTGAGGGTTGTATTGTTTGTGTGGAAGATTATCGTGAAATCGATCGTTGAGTTCTTAGCGAATTCACAGGGACCTGTGAGTTTGTTACGTCGACCTAAACTAAGGTGTTCCCACTGGTTTTACACGTTTTTGAAGGAGAGGGGTGGGGCTAAATATCCTCATTGAGGTAGCGTGTATAGCTTAGCAAATGCTCAGGTCCCTGTGTAAAGATCATCGTGACATCCGCCATGAACTTGATTATGTCGTCTCAGAGTTATCGTGACATCGAAATTTTTATTCCTCTGGAAAATAATGTTTTTATTCTATCGAATTATAACAGAGTAAAATTTCCAATATTGTGTTATAAGTATACCGATATTAAAAACATGCGGGTATATTGTTATTTATTTCATTTTTCAAAATCAATTTTAGCTTTAGAAACCCTGTTTACTAAATCTTCAATACCATAATCTGTTATAGTTTATAGGAATAACAGTATCATTAATGTAAATCGTTTTCTGATTACCGTGTAAATAGTCAACATTTAAACGTTAAGTATCATATCTCTAAGATAGGGACAATGTTACAAACTATATGTGGTTTTAAAAGACTTCCCCACATTGAAAGGTTTCTTAATAAAATGATGTTCATATTATGGCGTTGCAACCGAAAATAAATTTTCAGTTTTCTTCGCCTAGAGTCGAACACGAAACTACAAGGAACAAGTCCAGCCGACCGATAAGTAAAAGAGAAGATTTGACTTGTTCCGAGTAATTATGAAGTGATTGGATGCTCATCCACTGTAATATAACGCCTGTCATATCTAATAATAACAAAACGGGGAATTTATGAGACATAATATGATCGTTTAAATTGATGAATACTGACAAAGCTAACCAAATCTCTGAACACAATTTAACGGTGGTCTGTGCAAAATCCATTTCGACGTAGTCATGGAAACGTTGTAGCTTCGTTCGGAGCAGTCTTAAAATGTCATGTGGTTTGGCTTCCGGTAGACTGAGAGCTCGGCAACGCTTCTTTGGTTTAACACGCAACCATTATAGTCATATCGACGCTCCCGATGGCAGTAAACAGTCATCAGCGCACGCATGGCAACTGTCGTCGAAAGGCGTAATAATCCTTACACAGGAAGTCGCCCTAAAAGAAAACGGAAGTAGGTTTTCGCAACGTATTGATTCCCGTTAGTTTATTTAAGTAAATAACCACGAACAGTCAATACGCTATTGGAAGCCTTTCATATATCGGTGGAACTCTCTCGTCATTATTTGATCACGAGCAACAACCCGGCGTGTATCAGATGGGATTGTATCACTCTGCGCAATCCGCGCAGTCGGAAACACATTGTCGTTCACCGGAAGTACGTTTTGAGGTGCAAACAAGATGTTTTATTACGGGTATGACCCTGATTGGTAATATCTTGAGAATCAGGTTAAATATATCAACATCATTCTGACCTGTAATCAATACTGAAGTTACACTTTTAACAGCAGATCGATCACGTGACTTTTAAATCAAATGAAAACAATACATGGACTACATGCAACATTATATGTATTTTTCAATTAAACTATGGCATAAGGAAAATGTTCTGTTAAAAAAAAAAATGAAGCGAAACGTGAATCTGTACAGCTGAAAAACTTGCTACTGAGTAATTTATTTCTAGCAAATAATGAATGCGACTGAAAACAAGTTTCTCATGAAAACAAGCTGTGTTACAAATTTAACCGTATGGTACTCACAGGTCTTTCCTCAATAAATGTCAACATCGTTGTATGTTTGCTTCAAACCTCGCACTCCACAATTGTATCTTTAACATTACCAGTCATAAACCTATGGTGGAATCTACGTAATAGCGTCAATGAGTGTGTTATGTTAATGTGCTGAGAGACATTATGGTCCATTAAAATACTATTTGATCGATATTTTGTCAAACTGTTATACTGCCAATGTTTTACTAGCAATATAATGTACCTCGTTATACTGCCACCATCCATCAACAATTAAATCTCATTTTTTCCAAGTAAAACCTCGTTCCATACGTCACCAGTCAAAAAACCCGATAACCTTATTATATTGCCTAAAATAAAGCAAATAATGTACTCGCCAAAAAAATCGAATTTAGAGTAACTGGGGGTGCAGGATATCGACAATACGGTTATTTATTTTACCAAGTGACAGGTGGTAGTTTTTAAAAGATCTTCGATGTACGTCGCTCCCTTTGTGGGTCCGGGTCGACGGTTATTGCTTCTTATATTCTTTATATCTTTATAAAGATATTACTTTAAAGGCCCAATATACGTAACTTCAGGGAAATTTTCGTGATTCTGAAAAATTCTGGAAAAAAATCCGGTTGATAACAATGCAAAAATAAGCCTAAAATGAAGTAAACCTGAGCGGTAACTAACAAGAATTTCTAAACAAAAAAAAATCCAAAAATTGAAAATAATTCAGGTGGGGCCCACTTCAACAACAAACCGAAGGTAGAAGACGGTTCGAAATGGACGCGTGTTTACAAATAGCGTGTTTCAACTGCTGCTGTACCGGTAACCGCGAAAGAATTCATCTTGAATATTGCTGATATCAGTTAATCTTAACTAAATCTATAAATATAATAAGTTATTAGGCTAGACTTTTTATTCAAGTTTTGCCGAAAGTTACGTATATTGGGCCTTTTAATATAGGGGTATATCAAGGAACCTTGTATTGAACGATGAAGTCTTGGTTAGGGAACAAGAGCGATAGGCTGACTTAGTCATGGCAGATTTCACGAGAGCTACGACGTGTAGTAACGGTCACAGTTTAATCCGGGTCTCGATAAGTTGGTCCGTTCTAATACCTTTTCTCTCCTGACTAAAACATTCGGTTTTATCACGGAATCGTCTGCAGTTGTTAGCCTTACAATGAGATAACGGAACAGCGAGTACGTCGGCATTATCGTTAAAACTCATCATTTTTGTGTGAAAATGCCTGTTTCGTGGTAATAGGGACTTAGGAATGGGCGATAATAGGGTTTGAGGGATTGTAGTATAGGCGGCAAAGCAGAATAAGCTCACACAGGGCACTGACTTGTACTACTCGCTGACATCAAATACCACTCGTGTAAAATCGACGTTAGTTTCATATAGATAATTGGACAGTTCCTTCCATACCAGTAATACCAAATATATTTCATAAGTGGGGCTAATATTTTGATATTTTTTACGAAAGAGCAACACTGTGAAAAATATCAAATATTGGACACACGAATAAAATACATTTATCCCATTGTCGTTAGTAAACAGTGTTTTAATTGGTCAAATGAGAGAAAGTGAAAATATCATATTTCCCACTAATGAAAAAATATCACTAATAGTTTTCACTAATAGTGTTCGATATTTGACTTGTTATAAGAGGCCAAGATGGCCTGTATTGCTCACCTGGATATTTGGGGGGGAAAATCAAGTAAAGTACTTGGCAAAGATGTCAAAATATTAAATCTCTATGGCTTAAGAATGTTCCATTCTAAATAGAAGTTAATACTGCATCATCCCATCATGTTAAAGGTCAAATATTACCACACAAGGCCTAGAGTTTTGACTCAAATGACCAGTAATTCATCATATTCAGTGTAGTTTCCCAAATTTCCCACCAAATAACTCGACAACTACTTTATCTCCAAGAAAGTTATCAAATATTTCGTCAAATAGCTAGTCAAGGTCTACCACGTCTTATTACTATAGGGTTATGTTTTGTTTTAAATGAAAACTAAATATCGGAGCTGATGATTTTTAGCGTACAAAAGTATTAAATATTTTTGACATACAGTTACGTGCCAAAAGTCTTTCATTTTTTTTTTTTTTGCTATATATTCTTTGTATTTCCAACTTTTTTCAATGAATTTTCCTGACTTCGTTTATGGATAGATTTTGACAATGTTTTGTCATTTGGTACAAAAATAAGTACACAAAATTTCATTAAAATTGATCCATAAACAAAGTCGGGAAAATTCTTTGAAAAAAGTTGGAAATACAAAGAATATATAGCAAAATAAAAAAAAAATGAAAGACTTTTGGCACGTAACTGTATATAAAGAGAAAACAACAGCTATCTGGCGCATATATAACAGACGATTTCATAGATATTAAATGCTTTTGAAATATTTTTTATCATACAGGATGTGTTGACAGTACATTGTGGATCAAACAACCCCAGGACATTGTCTCCTTCACATTGACGTCGTATTGTAAATATTTCCTCAGGAACAGTGACTAAATCAAAAGAAATTTAACTTGATATATATTCATATATTCAAGTTTGGGGCAAAATTAATGTGTGTTAATAGCGGAGAGTGAGGTACTTATATACAGTAGGTATCCATATACTTACAAGGTATGTAGGAGCGGTCGTCTTGTCATTTCAATAATTTTAGTAAATACAGCATTTGTTCTCTACTAGTCGCTTTATCATGCGTAATAATAAGACTGCTGAAGTTAACTTAATTGTCATAAATTATTGAAAGCAAATTATTATTTAGTAATTGTCATAGATTATTGAAATCAAGTTATTATTTAGTAAAACCAATGGTATAAATTATTCAATCGGCCGGAAACACAGCTTCAGAAGATGACAGACTTGGTGTGACGTCTTAGTGCCGTTAGATAAAAGTGACGTGTGACGTGTACATCACGCAACAGAGAAATAGATTCCATATTACACCCCTAGAATAAATTTCATGCAAATCAACCCGTTTATCAGAAAACAGTAGGATATTGTTTGCAGATGAAAGTGTCTCGGATAATTCATGCATGATTCACGAATGAAAATGATTTGTATCCCAACGATAAAAGCTAAGTGTCTGTAAAAGATTTCATACATCGTTAAAGAAAAAAAAACAAGACATGTTTTCTTAATTTGTTAAAAGGCATAGCAGATCATTCCGTCTTATCAACTGTCAACTAAAATTCTACATGTAAAACATGTAAATTTCAAATGAAATATATTCGTTTGAATATTGCGCAGTTCCGCGATACATACTGTACATTATAAAGAAGACCATGTATATATCGGCTTATACTGACCTGGTTTGTAATTATTATAAAATATTCGCATCTACCTCTTTTATCACGAGTGCATTTCCTATTACATGAGATAGATCATATAGATAAAAACTAATATGCATGTTACATATAACATCCGTTGTGACATAACCACGACCGTTGTAAATCTATGTCAACATTTTTCTTTGTGACAATGAAAACTTTGGTTTTATGTCCTATAAACAGCTAGGGTCATTTAAAGGCCCAATATACGTTACTTTCGACAAGACTTGAAGCGGAAATAAAGCCTAATAACATTTTTGTATTTATAGATTGAGTTAAGATAAACTGATATCAGCAATATTGAAGATGAATTCTTCCGCGGTTACCGGTATAGCAGCGGTTAAACCTCAGTTTTGTAAACACGCGTCCATTTCAAACTGTCTTTTACCTTCGGCTTGTTGATGAAGTGGGCCCCACCTGAGTGGATTTTTCTATCAAGAGTTTCTTGTTAGTAACGGCTCGGGTTAACTTCGTTTTAAGCTTATTTTTGCATGGTAATCAACTGAATTTTTTTTTCATAATTTTTCAAATACACGAAAAATTTCCTGAAGTTACGTATAATGGGCCTTTAAAATAACACTTCTTATTAATGAATTTATAAAACACTAAATATCAAAGATGGTACCTTGTAAGTTAGATGTGTAAATAAAAATTTTGATCAGAAAATAAAGGTCTCTGTCTTATAGGAATTACACATAGACTTGAGCCTGATGTGGCACATAATGTCTTCAATACTGAGCTACCGGAGGTATTTATCATCTTTTGTGGCATATATTGTCTGCATAGATACTATTTGTTTTTGAGCCGGATGTGGCGCCATGCTTCTATACAACTTATGCACGTAAGTACTAGGCTATTTCACCAGGAATACTTCATCTGAAGGCAGGTGTGGCACACTACTCCTACAGAGCTATTTCACCGGAAGTCCTTTATCTGAAGTCAGATCTGGTACAATACCCCTACAGAGCTATTTCACCGGAAGTCCTTCATCTGAAGTCAGATGTGGTACAATACTCCTACAGAGCTATTTCACCGGAAGTCCTTCATCTGAAGTCAGATGTGGTACAATACTCCTACAGAGCTATTTCACCGGAAAAACTTTTTCTGAAGTCAGATGTGGTGCAATACTCCTACAGAGCTATTTCACCGGAAGTCCTTTATCTGAAGTCAGATGTGGTACAATACTCCTACAGAGCTATTTCACCGGAAGTCCTTTATCTGAAGTCAGATGTGGTGCAATACTCCTACAGAGCTATTTCACCGGAAATACTTTATCTAAAGTCAGATGTGGTACAACACTCATACAGAACGATTTCACCGGAAGTACTTTATCTGAAGTCAGATGTGGCACACTACTCCTACAGAGCTATTTCACCGGAAATACTTTATCTAAAGTCAGATGTGGTACAACACTCATACAGAACTATTTCACCGGAAGTACTTTATCTGAAGTCAGAAGCGGTACAATACTCCTACAGAGCTATTTCACCGGAAGTACTTTATCTGAAGTCAGAAGCGGTATAATACTCCTACAGAGCTATTTCACCGGAAATACTTTATCTGAAGTCAGAAGCGGTACAATACTCCTACAGAGCTATTTCACCGGAAGTCCTTTATCTGAAGTCAGATGTGGTACAATACTCCTACAGAACTATTTCACCGGAAGTCCTTTATCTGAAGTCAGATGTGGTACAATACTCCTACAGAGCTATTTCACCGGAAGTCCTTTATCTGAAGTCAGCTGTGGTACAATACTCCTACAGAGCTATTTCACCGGAAGTCCTTTATCTGAAGTCAGAAGCGGTACAATACTCAGACAGAACTATTTCACCGGAAGTCCTTTATCTGAAGTCAGATGTGCCACGCTACTCCTACAGAGCTATTTCACCGGAAGTCCTTTATCTGAAGTCAGATGTGCCACGCTACTCCTACAGAGCTATTTCACCGGAAGTACTTTATCTAAAGTCAGAAGCGGTACAATACTCCTACAGAACTATTTCACCGGAAGTCCTATACTTTGAATAAGTTGTGGCACAATGCTTCTGCTTAATCTGAATATGCCTTACACGAAATCAAAGTTTTATTACCGTTATGGACTGAACATTGAGCTAAACGCGTAACAGAATGCTTATTCTTCAAGTAAAGCACAAGTGAAATGGAGGTTTTATATCTGTCCATTACATGTCAGGTCTTACCTACGAGTGGGCAGTGTAAATTCCATACAAGTGTTAGCCCTGAGTGATGGTCTGAACTCGGAACAAAACATAAGTAAACGGCAAAGTCCGTTGTTTATTCGTTTTTTATGACTTATTGATTTTTTTCCGGCCTTTTGTCATCATTTCACGGCAAGCTGCTGTCTTAAATAGCTTGCAGATTGGCGTGTTCAGTCATTCGGAAAACCTCTCCTTTGTATACAAACAAGATAAGAGTTCGAAACACCTCTGACAAAGCACCGTGACATTGCCATAAAATATTCCAAGATAATTGTCATAGTAACCGACTTATAAAGTCTTGTTAAATATGTTCGACATTGACTTCGTTCGTGTGTTACGACAGTATCATATCAATTGTAATAGGGGTTAAAAACCACATCAGTTTGACTACTTGATACGGGTGTTGACAGATTGCCTTGCAATTAAAAACACTGACTTTTCAATGGTTGGCTGTTATTGTTGTGACGTAGATCTACGGATACGGTGTCGCCCCCTATCGTCACAGCTGGAAATGAATTGTCTTCGCGTCGAGTCAAAGCGAGGTGTTTATTTTGTGTATTGTATATAGGGGTTTGATTTGGGACTCCGTCGTCGCCCGGCCCGATATATCTATACCATACGGGTACACCAACCTACATTGGTATTCATAAACTATTACCATTCGTCTCTTGTCCTACGTTCACCATAGGTAATCCTGAGCTGGATAAAACTGAAACCGTATTTCATTGTCTGTACACATTTCTTTACGTACCCCCTGTAGACGATACCTGATGGTGTAAGGGGCCGGGAAAGGTTGCCGTAACCAAGTCAAGCTGGTTGTCATACGGTGGTTCACCCTTGGTATCCCGTCAGACTAGACCGGGGAACACTTGTCGTATTGGACCTGGCTTTCCATACATATACCACGTCCATTTTCCCCCCTTAATCTAAATAATTCAACAGTAAATTTCCTAAATTTACCGTCAAACCTCTTTACATTGCCGAACTTTTTTTCAGAACAAATGATGGCAGTATAACGAGGAGTTTATTTCTCAGCATAGCCTCCTCTTTAATTGAACACAGTTATACGATGAATTGAATTAACAAAAAAAGTAGGCTCTTTAAAGGATTTTGAAATACATAGTAGCTCTATGAATCTTAAGAGGTTGCTAGACAATATTTTGAAAGAAACATCCCCTTAAAGGGAACATTGACACGCAAATTCATTTCCTAACCATTTTGATAATTAGTTTGTAACTTTGTATCAATCACTCCGCCGAGATGTGCATAGAGGGGTTGGTGTGTGAGGACACCAGATTACCCGGAGGAGACCCCAGGCGTCAGACAGGTGATACTATACTGTACTATTTCACACCTGATCGTTGAATCGAACCCAAGCCCTCTCTATGAAAGACACGTGCGTTATCCACCGTGCCAACCGACCTATGTTGGAATTGAATGCTCTAAAAGATACGCCATGGTTGTCAAATGTATTGTGAAGTTAGACAAACCAAATAAATATTGTTTGGCAAGAACAGGACAAACAAATCGACATCTGATTGAGCATGCGCAAAGCTCTGCATGCCGACACTAGCATCACACGCACTAGGTCACAGATTCTCTAAAAGCCCTTTTTGTGCAAGGGTTTCGCAATCTGAAGTTCAAATAGAGTTTCAATAAATGCATTTTATCTTGGTTAAGTTTGATAGCGGGCTCCATGCCGCCGCGGATATGACGCCCGGTGTTTTCCTCTGATGAATGGTTTGTCTTTTAGTTCTACATGGTCTGCCTCATCGATCACGGGCATTGCAGAGTCGGCCACGACAATCGGCGTTTATCAAAGACGCGGGATAAACGCTCGAGCGAACCAACAACTCGGAATAATCTGTTCTGCTAATGGACACTGTGTTGCGTTATGAATCAGCGAGGACGACAAAGAGATAGCACCACAGGAATCAATACTGGCGATACACGGGCGGAAATATGGAAATATCAATTCATATTTTAGTCTACTTTTAGTTAATAACCAACACGAGACCGCAATCAATGACATTCGCTAAACTATATTTTAATTGTTATCTGAACGCAGTTTCAACTGTGATATCAATATCTTCTGTTTTTACCTACAAATTCTCCAGAGAAAGAAACAAGTAGGCATTAGAGAAATATTAAGCCAACTGATTGGAGGCTGTTTATTATCGACTTAATGTTCATGATTTTCTTCTGATATTATCGACTGTTTGTTCCTGACTTTGCTGTTTTATTATCGCATATCCGGTTTTGCTTAAGTTCCTTTATTATCAACTATCTATTCCTGCTTTTGTTATGTTTAATCCAATACTAGTAAGTGGCATTGTGCGCCACGCCGCATAGATTTGAACAGTAAACATTTTGACTACTTCCGGTGCTTTTAAACGCGTGAAAACGTAATGGGACATTGAGGTATCGTATTATATACATATATAGATGATCTGTCATGAGTTTCTCTTTATATTAAATTTATGATACGAGTTTTGAATTTTTCATTTTTGCGAGCCTATTTTAAAATGAAAAATTCTAAACGAGTATCATAAATTTAATATGAAGAGAAACGAATATATATATGAAATATAATGACGTTTCCAATTTCCACAGAAGACAGGTAACATTTTCCTGTGTTAACAAATGGAATAAAAGGGGTGACAATTAGCCACATGTTAGATATCGAGCGTAAACTGAATATTTAAACGTAAATATACTTGTCATAAACATCGGAAATACAGGTATCATGTTAAATGTTTATTATCTTAGTGTGCATGTGACACGAAATGACTTCCAACTATAGTTTCCGGTATCTTTGCTGTATTGTCTTGCTGGCATTATGGAATATTTTGTTCCTGACTTCGTTAACCTTTCACAACTGTAGTATAAACACTACTTTCACCCATATAAGTGTTCCCGATGGTAGGTTGTTTCATGACCTCGTGAACAATCCATTCTAGGTTCTCTCGGCACTGTCCACTACAATAACCAGAGGTCGAGTTTTGTAAAACATAACAGACTCCTCCATGGTCCAAATGTTCTTGTTATGTGCGATCACTTTCTCTACCAGTTCAGTCAGCTTCCCTGTTTCTCCATTCGCGATACCTTCACCATCCCCTGTTCTTCCTCAATAGCCTGTAATTACTGCAGCGGCTCCCTCCTTCCGGCTGTACCTGCCTTGTTCCACACTTGTCCTTGTCTGCCCACTGCTCCACACTTGTCCTTGTCTACCCACTGCTCCACACTTATTATTGTCTACCCACTGCTCCACACTTGTCCTTGTCTACCCACTGCTCCACACTTGTCCTTGTCTGCCCACTGCTCCACACTTGTCCTTGTCTACCCACTGCTCCACACTTATTATTGTCTACCCACTGCTCCACACTTGTCCTTGTCTACCCACTGCTCCACACTTGTCCTTGTCTGTCCACTGCTCCACACTTGTCCTTGTCTGTCCACTGCTCCACACTTGTCCTTGTCTACCCACTGCTCCACACTTGTCCTTGTCTGTCCACTGCTCCACACTTATTATTGTCTACCCACTGCTCCACACTTGTCCTTGTCTGCCCACTGCTCCACACTTGTCCTTGTCTACCCACTGCTCCACACTTATTATTGTCTACCCACTGCTCCACACTTGTCCTTGTCTACCCACTGCTCCACACTTGTCCTTGTCTGTCCACTGCTCCACACCTGTCCTTGTCTACCCACTGCTCCACACTTGTCCTTGTCTGTCCACTGCTCCACACTTATCATTGTCCACCCACTGCTCCACACTTATCCTTGTCTACCCACTGCTCCACACTTATCCTTGTCTACCCACTGCTCCACACTTGTCCTTGTCTGTCCACTGCTCCACACCTGTCCTTGTCTACCCACTGCTCCACACTTGTCCTTGTCTGTCCACTGCTCCACACTTATCATTGTCCACCCACTGCTCCACACTTATCCTTGTCTACCCACTGCTCCACACTTATCCTTGTCTACCCACTGCTCCACACTTGTCCTTGTCTACCCACTGCTCCACACTTGTCATTGTCTGTCCACTGCTCCACACTTGTCATTGTCCACCCACTGCTCCACACTTATCATTGTCCACCCACTGCTCCACACTTATTATTGTCTACCCACTGCTCCACACTTGTCCTTGTCTACCCACTGCTCCACACTTGTCCTTGTCTGTCCACTGCTCCACACTTGTCCTTGTCTGTCCACTGCTCCACACTTGTCCTTGTCTACCCACTGCTCCACACTTGTCCTTGTCTGTCCACTGCTCCACACTTATTATTGTCTACCCACTGCTCCACACTTGTCCTTGTCTGCCCACTGCTCCACACTTGTCCTTGTCTACCCACTGCTCCACACTTATTATTGTCTACCCACTGCTCCACACTTGTCCTTGTCTACCCACTGCTCCACACTTGTCATTGTCCACCCACTGCTCCACACTTATCATTGTCCACCCACTGCTCCACACTTATCATTGTCCACCCACTGCTCCACACTTGTCCTTGTCTACCCACTGCTCCACACTTGTCCTTGTCTGTCCACTGCTCCACACTTATTATTGTCTACCCACTGCTCCACACTTATCCTTGTCTACCCACTGCTCCACACTTGTCCTTGTCTACCCACTGCTCCACACCTGTCCTTGTCTACCCACTGCTCTACACTTGTCCTTGTCTACCCACTGCTCCACACTTATTATTGTCTACCCACTGCTCCACACTTGTCCTTGTCTACCCACTGCTCCACACTTATCCTTGTCTACCCACTGCTCCACACTTATTATTGTCTACCCACTGCTCCACACTTATTATTGTCTACCCACTGCTCCACACTTATCCTTGTCTACCCACTGCTCCACACTTGTCCTTGTCTACCCACTGCTCCACACTTGTCCTTGTCTACCCACTGCTCCACACTTGTCCTTGTCTGTCCACTGCTCCACACTTGTCCTTGTCTACCCACTGCTCCACACTTATCCTTGTCTACCCACTGCTCCACACTTGTCCTTGTCTACCCACTGCTCCACACTTATCCTTGTCTACCCACTGCTCCACACTTATCCTTGTCTACCCACTGCTCTACACTTGTCCTTGTCTACCCACTGCTCCACACTTATTATTGTCTACCCACTGCTCCACACTTGTCCTTGTCTACCCACTGCTCCACACCTGTCCTTGTCTACCCACTGCTCCACACTTATCCTTGTCTACCCACTGCTCCACACTTATCCTTGTCTACCCACTGCTCCACACCTGTCCTTGTCTACCCACTGCTCCGCACTTGTCCTTGTCTACCCACTGCTCCACACTTATCCTTGTCTACCCACTGCTCCACACTTATCCTTGTCTACCCACTGCTCCACACTTATCCTTGTCTACCCACTGCTCCACACTTGTCCTTGTCTACCCACTGCTCCACACTTATCCTTGTCTACCCACTGCTCCACACTTGTCCTTGTCTGTCCACTGCTTCACACTTATCCTTGTCTACCCACTGCTCCACACTTGTCCTTGTCTACCCACTGCTCCACACTTGTCCTTGTCTGTCCACTGCTCCACACTTGTCCTTGTCTACCCACTGCTCCACACTTGTCCTTGTCTGTCCACTGCTCCACACTTATTATTGTCTACCCACTGCTCCACACTTGTCCTTGTCTGCCCACTGCTCCACACTTGTCCTTGTCTACCCACTGCTCCACACTTATTATTGTCTACCCACTGCTCCACACTTGTCCTTGTCTACCCACTGCTCCACACTTGTCCTTGTCTGTCCACTGCTCCACACCTGTCCTTGTCTACCCACTGCTCCACACTTGTCCTTGTCTGTCCACTGCTCCACACTTATCATTGTCCACCCACTGCTCCACACTTATCCTTGTCTACCCACTGCTCCACACTTATCCTTGTCTACCCACTGCTCCACACTTGTCCTTGTCTGTCCACTGCTCCACACCTGTCCTTGTCTACCCACTGCTCCACACTTGTCCTTGTCTGTCCACTGCTCCACACTTATCATTGTCCACCCACTGCTCCACACTTATCCTTGTCTACCCACTGCTCCACACTTATCCTTGTCTACCCACTGCTCCACACTTGTCCTTGTCTACCCACTGCTCCACACTTGTCATTGTCTGTCCACTGCTCCACACTTGTCATTGTCCACCCACTGCTCCACACTTATCATTGTCCACCCACTGCTCCACACTTATTATTGTCTACCCACTGCTCCACACTTGTCCTTGTCTACCCACTGCTCCACACTTGTCCTTGTCTGTCCACTGCTCCACACTTGTCCTTGTCTGTCCACTGCTCCACACTTGTCCTTGTCTACCCACTGCTCCACACTTGTCCTTGTCTGTCCACTGCTCCACACTTATTATTGTCTACCCACTGCTCCACACTTGTCCTTGTCTGCCCACTGCTCCACACTTGTCCTTGTCTACCCACTGCTCCACACTTATTATTGTCTACCCATTGCTCCACACTTGTCCTTGTCTACCCACTGCTCCACACTTGTCATTGTCCACCCACTGCTCCACACTTATCATTGTCCACCCACTGCTCCACACTTATCATTGTCCACCCACTGCTCCACACTTGTCCTTGTCTACCCACTGCTCCACACTTGTCCTTGTCTGTCCACTGCTCCACACTTATTATTGTCTACCCACTGCTCCACACTTATCCTTGTCTACCCACTGCTCCACACTTGTCCTTGTCTACCCACTGCTCCACACCTGTCCTTGTCTACCCACTGCTCTACACTTGTCCTTGTCTACCCACTGCTCCACACTTATTATTGTCTACCCACTGCTCCACACTTGTCCTTGTCTACCCACTGCTCCACACTTATCCTTGTCTACCCACTGCTCCACACTTATTATTGTCTACCCACTGCTCCACACTTATTATTGTCTACCCACTGCTCCACACTTATCCTTGTCTACCCACTGCTCCACACTTGTCCTTGTCTACCCACTGCTCCACACTTGTCCTTGTCTACCCACTGCTCCACACTTGTCCTTGTCTGTCCACTGCTCCACACTTGTCCTTGTCTACCCACTGCTCCACACTTATCCTTGTCTACCCACTGCTCCACACTTGTCCTTGTCTACCCACTGCTCCACACTTATCCTTGTCTACCCACTGCTCCACACTTATCCTTGTCTACCCACTGCTCTACACTTGTCCTTGTCTACCCACTGCTCCACACTTATTATTGTCTACCCACTGCTCCACACTTGTCCTTGTCTACCCACTGCTCCACACCTGTCCTTGTCTACCCACTGCTCCACACTTATCCTTGTCTACCCACTGCTCCACACTTATCCTTGTCTACCCACTGCTCCACACCTGTCCTTGTCCACCCACTGCTCCACACTTGTCCTTGTCTACCCACTGCTCCACACTTATCCTTGTCTACCCACTGCTCCACACTTATCCTTGTCTACCCACTGCTCCACACTTATCCTTGTCTACCCACTGCTCCACACTTGTCCTTGTCTACCCACTGCTCCACACTTATCCTTGTCTACCCACTGCTCCACACTTGTCCTTGTCTGTCCACTGCTTCACACTTATCCTTGTCTACCCACTGCTCCACACTTGTCCTTGTCTACCCACTGCTCCACACTTGTCCTTGTCTGTCCACTGCTCCACACTTGTCCTTGTCTACCCACTGCTCCACACTTGTCCTTGTCTACCCACTGCTCCACACTTATCCTTGTCTGTCCACTGCTCCACACTTGTCCTTGTCTACCCACTGCTCCACACTTGTCCTTGTCTACCCACTGCTCCACACTTATCCTTGTCTACCCACTGCTCCACACTTGTCCTTGTCTGTCCACTGCTCCACACTTATCCTTGTCTACCCACTGCTCCACACTTGTCCTTGTCTACCCACTGCTCCACACTTATCCTTGTCTGTCCACTGCTCCACACTTGTCCTTGTCTACCCACTGCTCCACACTTGTCCTTGTCTACCCACTGCTCCACACTTATTATTGTCTACCCACTGCTCCACACTTGTCCTGGTCTGCCCACTGCTCCACACTTATCCTTGTCTGTCCACTGCTCCACACTTATCCTTGTCTGTCCACTGCTCCACACTTATTATTGTCTACCCACTGCTCCACACTTATCCTTGTCTACCCACTGCTCCACACTTATCCTTGTCTGTCCACTGCTCCACACTTGTCCTTGTCTACCCACTGCTCCACACTTATCCTTGTCTACCCACTGCTCCACACTTATTATTGTCTACCCACTGCTCCACACTTGTCCTGGTCTGCCCACTGCTCCACACTTATCCTTGTCTGTCCACTGCTCCACACTTGTCCTTGTCTACCCACTGCTCCACACTTATCCTTGTCTACCCACTGCTCCACACTTATCCTTGTCTACCCACTGCTCCACACTTATCCTTGTCTGTCCACTGCTCCACACTTGTCCTTGTCTACCCACTGCTCCATACTTGTCCTTGTCTGTCCACTGCTCCACACTTATCCTTGTCTGTCCACTGCTCCACACCTGTCCTTGTCTGTCCACTGCTCCACACTTATCCTTGTCTGTCCACTGCTCCACACCTGTCCTTGTCTGTCCACTGCTCCACACTTATCCTTGTCTACCCACTGCTCCATACTTATCCTTGTCTGTCCACTGCTCCACACTTATCCTTGTCTGTCCACTGCTCCACACTTATCCTTGTCTACCCACTGCTCCACACTTATCCTTGTCTGTCCACTGCTCCACACTTATCCTTGTCTGTCCACTGCTCCACACTTATCCTTGTCTACCCACTGCTCCACACTTATCCTTGTCTGTCCACTGCTCCACACTTATCCTTGTCTACCCACTGCTCCACACTTATCCTTGTCTGTCCACTGCTCCACACTTATCATTGTCCACCCACTGCTCCACACTTATCCTTGTCTGTCCACTGCTCCACACTTATCCTTGTCTGTCCACTGCTCCACACTTATCCTTGTCTGTCCACTGCTCCACACTTATCCTTGTCTGTCCACTGCTCCACACTTATCCTTGTCTACCCACTGCTCCACACTTATCCTTGTCTACCCACTGCTCCACACTTATCCTTGTCTACCCACTGCTCCACACTTATCCTTGTCTACCCACTGCTCCACACTTATCCTTGTCTGTCCACTGCTCCACACTTATCCTTGTCTGTCCACTGCTCCACACCTGTCCTTGTCTGCCCACTGCTCCACACCTGTCCTTGTCTGTCCACTGCTCCACACTTGTCCTTGCCTACCCACTGCTCCACACTTATCCTTGTCTACCCACTGCTCCACACTTGTCCTTGCCTACCCACTGCTCCACACTTATCCTTGTCTGTCCACTGCTCCACACTTATCCTTGTCTACCCACTGCTCCACACTTGTCCTTGTCTGTCCACTGCTCCACACTTGTCCTTGTCTACCCACTGCTCCACACTTATCCTTGTCTACCCACTGCTCCACACCTGTCCTTGTCTACCCACTGCTCCACACTTATCCTTGTCTACCCACTGCTCCACACTTATTATTGTCTACCCACTGCTCCACACTTGTCCTGGTCTGCCCACTGCTCCACACTTATCCTTGTCTGTCCACTGCTCCACACTTATCCTTGTCTGTCCACTGCTCCACACTTGTCCTTGTCTACCCACTGCTCCACACTTATCCTTGTCTACCCACTGCTCCACACTTATCCTTGTCTACCCACTGCTCCACACTTATCCTTGTCTGTCCACTGCTCCACACTTGTCCTTGTCTACCCACTGCTCCATACTTGTCCTTGTCTGTCCACTGCTCCACACTTATCCTTGTCTGTCCACTGCTCCACACCTGTCCTTGTCTGTCCACTGCTCCACACTTATCCTTGTCTGTCCACTGCTCCACACCTGTCCTTGTCTGTCCACTGCTCCACACTTATCCTTGTCTACCCACTGCTCCATACTTATCCTTGTCTGTCCACTGCTCCACGCTTATCCTTGTCTACCCACTGCTCCACACTTATCCTTGTCTACCCACTGCTCCACACTTATCCTTGTCTGTCCACTGCTCCACACTTATCCTTGTCTGTCCACTGCTCCACACTTATCCTTGTCTACCCACTGCTCCACACTTATCCTTGTCTGTCCACTGCTCCACACTTATCCTTGTCTACCCACTGCTCCACACTTATCCTTGTCTGTCCACTGCTCCACACTTATCATTGTCCACCCACTGCTCCACACTTATCCTTGTCTGTCCACTGCTCCACACTTATCCTTGTCTGTCCACTGCTCCACACTTATCCTTGTCTGTCCACTGCTCCACACTTATCCTTGTCTGTCCACTGCTCCACACTTATCCTTGTCTACCCACTGCTCCACACTTATCCTTGTCTACCCACTGCTCCACACTTATCCTTGTCTACCCACTGCTCCACACTTATCCTTGTCTACCCACTGCTCCACACTTATCCTTGTCTGTCCACTGCTCCACACTTATCCTTGTCTGTCCACTGCTCCACACCTGTCCTTGTCTGCCCACTGCTCCACACCTGTCCTTGTCTGTCCACTGCTCCACACTTGTCCTTGCCTACCCACTGCTCCACACTTATCCTTGTCTACCCACTGCTCCACACTTGTCCTTGCCTACCCACTGCTCCACACTTATCCTTGTCTGTCCACTGCTCCACACTTATCCTTGTCTGTCCACTGCTCCACACCTGTCCTTGCCTACCCACTGCTCCACACCTGTCCTTGTCTACCCACTGCTCCACACCTGTCCTTGTCTACCCACTGCTCCACACCTGTCCTTGTCTACCCACTGCTCCACACCTGTCCCCATCACGGAGTTCCGATTCCGTCTCCTGGATAGCCTTATTAACTGTTCACTTCCTTTCGGTCTTAACATCCAATTGTGCCAAAAATTTACACGGCGGGTGTCGTCGAGGAAGCAGAAGACGCTAACTCTTCCGGAACACCTGGTCTTATTATCGTGTACTTTTACAGGGTCTCCATGTAAATCTTTCCATTGTTCATATTTTGCTTCTAGTTTAATAGATTTTGAGTTTGGACTATGATTTTATTGACGCTTTGGTATTCTTTCTTTGTTGTATCCCTTACCTTTTCGTCTTTACTGTTTTGGAAAATCTCGACGATTTCAAAACATTTATCTGGTCGCTCAATGAAGAATCGTACAGTATAAACTTTAAATTTGGGAAAAGTATTCTTGTCGTGCAGATTGGTATGTTGGACAGTGGAAAAAGAAATGGAGTTCGTCCTTGAATAAATTACATGTTTTACATATTCGTTGTTCCCTAGGGATGTTCTTTAACCTGCCTCTTGATATTTCTAGGTCATGGTCACATATTCTAAATTTTGTATAAAACCTTCTTAGTTTAAAATCAGTTATACAAGATATGTCTTATGGTATTTGCACTGTCGCTAACTTATATTGTCATCAAAAGATTCTGTTCTTGACTTCGTTCAGGAAATTTTTCATGATTCTGATTCTGAAAAAATCCAGTTAATAACCATGCAAAAAACAAGCCTAAAACGAAGCAAACCTGAGCGGTAACTTAACGAAAAACTCTTGACAGAAAAATCCGAAGAATTGAAAATACTTCAGGTGGGGCCCACTGCAACAACAAGCCGAAATTAGAAGACCGTTCAAAATGGAGTGTTTACAAATACCAGTTTCAACTGCTGCTGTACCGGTCACCGCGAAAGAATTCATCTTGAATATTGCTGATATAATTTAATCTTAACTAAATCTATAAAAATATAAAAAAATATATTAGGCTTGATTTTCTCTTCAAGTTTTGCAGAAAAGTTACGTATACTGGGCCTTAAACACTATAATATACAAAAGTGCAGATAAATCTAAACTTCATAGCCAAAACCGGGGGATAGTTGCTACCTGTAGGAAATGTATCAGCGATTTGTTTTTGATTTTTGTTTTTTGTTTTTGTTTTTTTTTTAATGTTGAGCTTTCTTAACCAATTTTGATTTGAAAAATAAATCGAAAAGTTGCATTCCTTTATAAATGTTCAAACTAAATGACGCTTGGCTAAATCTTTATCTTTGCAGTAGATTGTGGGATCATCAACATCGGCTGTTTTAAATTCTAATATCTCCTCAGAAATCATATATATTAAAAAAGTTTTGTTGGATTATTTAGTAAAATATTATTTAAACAAAATCAATTTAAACTTATTCTAAGTCAGTTCTAGAATTTTTGGAATAATAAATTCGAAATTAACAAATACAATGAAACCTTTTATTTTGAAAAAAAACAGATCGCATGGAAATATTGTCAGTTTTAAAACCGAACGATTAAGTTTCTTAAAAGAGTACATTCAAGTCTAAAATCCACGTAACAAACAAATGTTACTTCTTTAAATGTATGCTTAGAGACTGATTGGTTCGCTTCATCCTTTCCAACGATGTTATACAAATACACGAAGTGGAACTGAACAGCGGTAAAATATGTATATTATTCACTGTATAATTCAGATTATATAATTCTTTTCTGAGTCAAACAGACATTTATTGACCCTACCGAACCGTTGCTAAGTACACTGACAGCAGAATCACAGGAGAGGTAGTCCATATGTGTTCCTTTGCTACCTAAAGTCTAGAATCGGATTTATTACCCGGGGTCGTCTGCCAAATTCGGTAATACATCCAAAAAAACTCTCTTCCAGCTTAATCCTAAATGGGAATATGTGTTACTTGTCAAATGTTGGCTGTCAACTCCTCGAAAGGGAATGAATATTCATGAAGTACACAAGACCATATTAACTGGTTGTGCTAACATGTCATGGGAATGCCCTGTAATTTACGTTTCTATGGAAGACTCGGGGCGTAGGAACACACTGTATAGGACCTAACATGTGTACGTCTTTGTGGCAATGCCTACACAGATATAGACTTATTTGTAGGTCGTCATTTGAACAAATAGCATTTTATATATAAACTTTATTTATTTTCCAACAATTATGAAACAAGCTATACAACTTATATTAATCACTCTTGTTGGCCCGGATGTTAGCGCGCGAGGGGTCTTATTGTGGGAGGAAACCGGAGTACCCGGAGAAAACCCACGTGGTCGGGCAGGTGACCCCATACCTTTTCACGTCCAATCGGGGAATCGAACCCCGGCCGCCTTGGTGAAAGGCAAGTGCGCTATCCACTGCACCACCCGACTTTTCCGAGTTACTGTAACATCCCGACCTCGGGTTACAACTCTGTTGTTGGGATTCTGTTGTAGAATTTAGTCCACGACTGAGATAACTTAATATCAAGTAGCTCAGTTACAGGTAAAACAATCGAACTACAATGTGCGTATATGTCCCCAAAATATATTGAAATTGTTTATGAGTGATATCGACCGGAGCCTTTTATATAGCTAACCTCTTTACTTCCTTAGCTGCATTTGAATTCCCCCGCGTTAATATACTTATATGAATGTCCTTGCAAAGAAAACAATATATTTCACAGTATTTTCTAAATTTTTCCCCGCACTACAAACATCAATTTCGTGTTTAGGTAGACAAAAGGTGTCTTGATCTGCAAAGACCAAAGACAGCTCACATGCGCTGTTTCTGAAACGTCACTATTGCGTCATCACTATATGCAGTGTAACCAGAGCAACTTTATCAATTTCGTCACACGTTAGTTCACCTGCTGTTGATGATGGTGCATTGTTCTGGGCTCACCACTAACACGGCATGTTTACGGTAGGAAAGTGTCGGAGAAAAATAATAATCAATTACTCCTATATAATGCAAATAAATATTCCAGATCCAATCTCACACGGGGGGGGGGGGGGGGGGGGGGGGGCAAACAACATCAAAGATTGTGTTACAAAACATAATATTTACAGTCTACACTGATATTCACTCGATAACAATTGTACTGCAATCTAGAGTTATTCTCCAATATTTACATTTCTAGTGAACTTGGACTCAATATACCTACCAACATGTTTGAAGGTTATTTTTCGATAAACTTTCCAGTTGGCGTATTTATAAATACATCAGTAAAGTAGTGCGGGGATTAATCCCTTTTTCCAAACTGTTTACAACCTGGGTTTTGTTTCAGTTTTCAGATCAAATAACCTTGTTTGTGTTGTACCGTTTTCTAGTTGTTTTCAATACGGAAACAGCTCTGAATTTCATCAGGATGACGTCACACAGTGAATGATGACGTCACACGTCTTGGCGCCTTCCGCTGCATAGACTTGAACAAGTCCAGCGTTTTAGAAATAACCATAGAATACCAAAATCAACCTGAATGTAAATATAAGGATTAAGCTTAAATCCTGTTTTGTTGAGGTTTATGGAGTATAAACCTCAATGGGTCTAGAGACAAATTTTATATGAACTGCTTCGCAGTTCATTAAATTTGTCTCAAGACCCATTGAGGTTTATACCCCATAAACCTCAACAGAACAGGATTCAATCCTGAAATATTTGCATTGGCATTGCCACTCTATAACCCTACCAAATTTAGTTGGCATTCATCAAGGCCACGAATGTCATTGATGACGTCATCATTACTATGACGTCATAATTGTTACGTTTGATATCATTGACCGTCCCCGGGCGATGCCTATTCTTTTCAATGAACAATCATACACGACTAATACATGATTTGAGCTAAATGCTGAGAAATAAAATGTGTTATTCATTGTTTTATGAGATGAACAGATCCTAAAAGTTGTAAATATAAGTATTGAACTGCTTTTAGTTGGCATTCATAGGCAATATGAATTCCTATGAAAGTTCCACGTAAGGGTACCGGACAGATTTGACGAACGAGAACAATTTTAGTATGCGTATACTGTGAGAGTAACTGTCTGAGAGGCGAGGAACTAATGTCAGATTTAGCCTGGTACGTTTTGCATTCTCTGTGGAATTTTATTATCTAAGAACGTTGCTGTCAGTTTCATAAGTAAAGATTCACTTGTTCTGTTGTCAATTATGAAGAACCAAACAAAACTCCTTCTGAACTTTATTGTTTAACACGTTTCGCTTGCTAAAATAGTTGCATATAGATTATCCTATTTTCACTGTTGTCTGTTTTCTTATCTACACGGACCCAATCATGATCTAGTATTTTATAAAATACAAAAACAATGGACATTAGTTTAGGCCACATTTTTCCCATACGCATGTATCCATAGAGGAACTGATCGATTGGTCGTCAATAACCACGTGACAGCGGCCTTACATGTGATTCCCGACATGCCGGAAGTAGGTGGCCATGTTTACTGAATACTAATGAGAACTAACAAACAAATCTATTGACCATCCTCCTCCATATAAAGGTCTGGTGGTCGTCATCCCCTTAAAACCTTAAAGGGAGCACCAGAATCAGTAATCTTCATATCTGGGTGTTTTTGTTTGTAAACCAATTTGAAATGGCGCCCAAGTCTCCTTGAAAACACGTTGAGAACGAGAAGGTAGCGAGTGGCGACGTTTTAATGGACTAGAACAATTAATCTTACGTTTGTCATGCATTCAGCATCTTGAGTAGGCTTAATAGCGTTTAAGGGTTGATTGCGGTTAAATATTTTAAAACAAGTGTTTTTCCCCCAAACTTGACGTGATCACATTATAGAACATTGCTTTGTTGTCCTTAAATAGGAACATTTAAAATCATTACAATATTGAAATACCTTTTTAAATGAAAAAACGTTCATCAATCAGGTATACCGAATGTTAATTCTTCAGGTGATCCAGAAAAGTATCGAAGTCTGCATGTATGTCTGTATGTTTCCAGGTATGACTTTATGAAACCATTTTAGCAATTAATATTTTAGCAAATGTTGTTACAGTTCTATAACGCACATTGCTATTGATGACAAACTAAATAAAGCCCGGTCAGTAGGACTTTATGTAAGTTTGTCAGCAATAACAATGTGTGTTATAGGACTGTAACCGTATTTGCTAAAATTTTCATCACTTATATTTACATTTGGATAGAATTATTGTGCTTTATTTAGTTTTTTTGGACCGATTTTGATCAGCAAATCAAGTGAAGACAACAATAAAATTTATGACGTCACAATAGAGATTGTTGACGTCACAGTACATATACCAACTGCTGTTATAGTCTGAGGCACTGGGTGTTATAGGCGTATGGCAGCAACTGCCTCTTAGCATGGTGTCAATGGAAAATTACAGAGCAAATGTAAAATATATGCATGTACCTATATGTCCATATTACTCATGTTTGTCGGTTTGTATTAAGAAATTACTGTTTCGTCGATCACGGTATTGGCGATCAGATGAGTGTTACTCGTTACAAAAGGTACGTGTAGGCCCGCCTTACCTGTGTTACCTGAGTAGTCATCCTCGACAAGAGCAATAACCGACCAATCGCAAGGCTTTACTAAATCTCTGGTTAGAAATATTTGTTTTATCCATCGGCTACCAATTCAAAAGGATCATCAACAATTCGAGGTGGAAATAGTGAAATCATTTAAATGTGAAAATGATGGTGTACATTTGTCATCGACTGGAGCATCATTACTGATAATGATTAGATAAATATTGTTGGTTATAGTAAGTCAACAAATCGTGTCATCAAACAGAATAATAGATGATTGATGACACACCGATTTGTTAGAATGGTGGGACGTATGACTGTGGTACATATTGTCTGCAATATCAATCAGCACTGATTTCATTGAAGCATCATTTCGATCTGAGAAAAAGAAAAACTCTGCATTGGGCGGACGGGACGTGCTGAGTTTTACTAAATGTCTATATAAACGATCGGTAAATACAGTATGTATCATGCATGCAATTTCGGTCAATATGAATATATATCATTTTTCATAACGTCAATATTTATCAAATATTATGAATGGAATTTTCGACAGTAAATCTTATTTCGCCGTAATACGTTTCACATTGCAAATCATTCTAGTAGTTTTCTATCTCCAACTTGCGGATCTGAGCGGAGATTTATTCGCAGTAACCTGCAGCAATGACCAGCTCAACTTGCCTTAGGTCGTTGGCGCCATACGTCGTCGTTGGGAGACAACCATAATATTAGACGAGATCCGAACAGACACAGAGATTGAGCATTTAAGGAGAAGGCCAATCACGGACGACCTAAACCATTTTTATCTGACGTAAAATTATGTGTTCCTGTGGGATTCGCTTTCATGATGGATTTTTTGCTGAATCTGCGTCTGATCAATGCTTAATCTATACGGGAAATATTATAAAACAGAAGAAAATAGTCTTCAAATATTTTAGTCTTTGGACGTTTTGAATTAGGAAGACAATTTGTTTCATATTAAAAGATAAAAATTATTTGAATCAATATTCCATTTTTAAAGAACGATGGATGAAACGTTCATCCTTAACCGCGCATCTGTTAATTCTACGCCTCGCATACAGAATCGGGGCTCCTAAATTAACAACGCACTTTTAAAAGAGAACAATTCCGAAATCGTTTCCGGCCTATACAAGGGGTTCCGAATGTCACTAGGATTGAAGGGTGAGCCGCATGACAAAGAACGATTGATGGCTTTTATTGTGAATAGTGACAGTCTTGGCGTCTCTGAGATTTCTTCCTCGTCCAATTCTTTGATTGAGACTCCCTGCCTCAGTGTAACTCGTCACTGATTTCTGTAGAGTAACAGGAATATTTAATGAATAATTCTTGGTTCACACGTCCCTCTGAACCTGCTCTCAAACCCCGACGTTGACTGAGGGCGGAAGTGACGTAATCCCTTGAGTATCGGGAGTAGGTTGATCTCAGGGAAACTCCAAGACGTATAAGTGACAGGAACCTCGTCGGATCGGTACCTTAATCATATCTCTCTTTGCAAAAATATTTTAAATCCATAATGTGTCATCAGCTAGGTTAAAGGCCCAATATACGTAACTTCAGGGAAATTTTCGTGATTCTGAAAAATTCTGAAAAAAAATCCCGTTGATAACCATGCATTATATATATTATAACCTACATGTTGTTATCAATTCTATTATTGGACCTTAGGGTCTGTTGAATTGAAATAAAATAAATAAATAAATGAAAAATAAGCCTAAAACGAAGTAAACCTGAGCGGTAACTAACAAGAAACTCTTGGCAAAAAAATCCAAAGAATTGAAAATAATTTAAGTGGGGCCACTACAACAACAAACCGAAGGTAGAAGACGGTTCGAAATGGAAGCGTGTTTACAAATACCTAGTTTCAAATGCTGCTGTACCGGTAACTGCGTAAGAATACATCTCGAATATTGCTGATATCAGTTAATCTTAACTAAATCTATATATATAATAAGTTATTAGGCTTGATTTTCGCTTCAAGTTTTGCCGAAAGTTACGTATATTGGGCCTTTAATACAATTTATTCTGATAATGCTTGCCTTTATTGTCAAAACAATGGCAGTTGCGAATGCGTAGTATTTGTGTCGGAATATATGGAAGCATATTCAAATTCTAAAAATCATTATACGCTGTCAAAATGCGGTTAAAAAATGTTCATTTGAAGTCAAACATATTGCAAAAATTCAAATTATTGTTTGAAAATAAACCGACGTCTTCAGAATGTTCTAGATATATCTCACGCGGGCCCTGAGTGTCTATTTCGTTGGTAAGAACACCTATCGATATTTTTCTTTTGGTAAAACCATACACTAATACAATTCATCATCTGAATAAATGAAGAAAATGATATTTGGTGATATATAAGTCAGTTTAACAACAAATAGAATTGGTTTTCTCTGTGAGAACACCGTATCATCGAGACCTGTATTACTTATACAACATCAATACACACTTTGTATACAGATATATCCCCTTATTTAACTGAGTAATGTGGCAAATAATATCGTGACAATATTGTTCGATGTCATTCATAAATATTAACGCTGGAATAAACAGCACGGTTTTGATGACATAATGACAATGTGTGTATTACATCACGTATTTGTATGAGTGCCACGTCATGGCCCTGACGGGCTTAGTGTTATGACACGCCCTTGTAATACTCCCTAGCGTGTTTTAAATGTCTTAACCGAGTTATCTCAGTCCTGGTTTTAGATCAAAAGTCTTACTCAATAATAAGGTATATCGGGCCTTTTAATACAGGTAAATAGTTACCGATGACGTCAGCATTGGATACAATGGCACAGGTACTGGTGATTAAAAATAAAATTGTCGAAATGGTGGCCATACTATACTGTCCCTGATCTGACATCCGTAAAATATTCAGTTGATGAAACTTAACTTTGATACACAAAAACAATTATATCGACATAAATCATCACACGGTTACGATATTCGAAAGGTAACAGAAAAAAATCCTATAATCTGCGAACATCTCCAACATTTGTGGCTTTGTTTGATTACGGTAAGTCACTATTCTTTAACGAATAAATTCAACAAGTGTGAAATAAAAGCTTTGTAACAGAAAAAAAGATAACCTTTTAAACAAGTTAAAAAGAAGTAGAAATCTGAAAATGTTCACATGAATGACATCTAGATTTAGGTAAGTATTCTTGAAACACAACCAATAATTTTTTTTGTGACGCTTCGATGACGTTATGTACTTTTTCATCTTCATCAGACAAATCACTAGTTAAGCATTGTACACAAAATGTGTACGAGTTGTTCGCGAGAACACCTTTACACAAAGTGTGTACGAGTTGTCGGCGAGAACACCTTTACACAAAGTGTGTACGAGTTGTCGGCCAGAACACCTTTACACAAAGTGTGTACGAGTTGTCGGCGAGAACACCTTTACACAAAATGTGTACGAGTTGTCGGCCAGAACACCTTTACACAAAGTGTGTACAAGTTGTCGGCGAGAACATCTTTACACAAAGTGTGTACGAGTTGTCGGCGGGAACACCTTTACACAAAGTATGTACGAGTTGTCGGTGAGAACACCTTTACACAAAGTGTGTACGAGTTGTCGGTGAGAACACCTTTACACAAAGTGTGTACGAGTTGTCGGCGAGAACACCTTTACACAAAGTGTGTACGAGTTGTCGGCGAGAACACTTTTACACAAAGTGTGTACGAGTTGTTCGCGAGAACACCTTTACACAAAGTGTGTACGAGTTGTCGGCGAGAACACCTTTACACAAAGTGTGTACGAGTTGTCGGCGAGAACACCTTTACACAAAGTGTGTACGAGTTGTCGGCGAGAACACCTTTACACAAATTGTGTACGAGTTGTCGGCGACAACACCTTTACACAAAGTGTGTATGAGTTGTTCGCGAAAACACCTTTACACAAAGTGTGTACGAGTTGTCGGTGAGAACACCTTTACACAAAGTGTGTACGAGTTGTCGGTGAGAACACCTTTACACAAAGTGTGTACGAGTTGTCGGTAAGAACACCTTTACACAAAGAGCGTACAAGTTGTCGGCGAGAACATCTTTACATAAAGTGTGTACGAGTTTTTCGCGAGAACACCTTTACACAAAGTGTGTACGAGTTGTCGGCCAGAACACCTTTACACAAAGTGTGTATGAGTTTTTCGCGAGATCACCGTTACACAAATTAAACTCTCTAACCATATGAAAATGTTTACAAACCTGCTGATAATTAATTGAAAGAGTGTAATTACAAAATTTAAGTACCTGCCTTAAATGACTTGATCATTGCAAATATCGATGACATGAATAATCATTTCAAGTGATTTCTGCTGAACATAGAGGGTGGAAGCTGAGCTATACTCGTCTGTCACTAGGCTAATTGCTGACAAGGTGTGGACAGGTGACGCAGTGGATAGCGCACTTGCCCTTCACCAAGGCGACCGGGGTTCGAATCCCCGACTGGACGTGAAAAGGGATGGGAATCACCTGTCCGACCACGTGGGTTTTCTACGGGCATTCCGGTTTCCTCCCACAATACAACCCATTGGCCGCTCACATACGGGCCAACAAGAGATATTAATATAAGTTCGATAACTTGTTTCCTAATTGTTGTAGAATGTATAAAAAATAAATAAGTTTATATAAGATGTGGACAGATGAAATTAAGGCAATCACAATGTGATGTTCTAAGCTGATTTCACGAGTTAAATTTCAAGACAAACTATCCTTGGATGTTTTACTGATAGTTTGTGGTAACGACTATTGACTGATTCTTTGTTATATGTTCTCTACAAATTTCCACTCAACAGCTGTTAGCCGTGGGATTTCACATACATATGTATGTAGATATTTGCTATCAGCTAAACACAGTTTCTTAACACATTACCACGGTGTTAATGTAATATTGTCTGAGCCTCCACAGTAAACAACACATTACCATGGTGATTTAACGGAACCCGGATCTCCATTAACGACATAAACTGTTACTAAACCGCAGTTTCGTACAAATCTCCTGTGTATATTATGCATAAAGCTCAAACTAGTCGAAGATAAACGACATTTAGAGTTCCGTTTAATACGAAACTATCACGCTCTTTATCGCATCAATATCATCTTTCTCTTTACAAAAAATCAACAAGTTCCACTACCTGTATGTATGCTAAAAGCTGAAATAAGGACTTAGGGAGTAATATACTAACGGTCTGTGTAGCGATGTTGTTAAACCACAATGGTCATTATCTCCCCTCATTGTTTCTGTATGTCACCATCGGTCTGAAATTATTGCCAAAGTTCCCTACATAGAAAGATGCGGTATAAATTGAATGTGTACGGTGGGCTAGCGCGGGGACATTAAATCCAATACATATACATATTTGTGATGTGCTGTGGAATATCTCTCTATCATCACATAAGCCCTGTTGTATATTTTAACAATAATGACTTACATGGAGTTGTTCCGTACTGTTTCTCTGAACGATCGATTCCGCTAGCGATCTTCTTTCTGTGCAATGGACTTAAAGTCTACATGCATCAGATGACGTAATATGTATACATGTATGTTAACTGTCATGGGGAAACCGAACCCTTATTTTATCAAAATTTGGAGTGCGCATACTTTTTAATTTTCATTTTTACACCGTCCAAAACATAAGATCTATGTACCCTTGGCCCCAGAGTTATTTACATTTGAACTTGGTTTGGCAGGTTTTACAGAACATTTGAAGTTTATCAACTTGTGCCTAATCCCAATTGTATTTTGAAAATATGATACTGTATGACCGTAATGTGTTGGTGGAGGGGTAATGGACATTACAAGTGGATGTTACCATGGTAGTGTTCTAAAGTCACCGTCTCAACTATTTCAGAAAAGTGGTCTTGTAGTATTCTTTCATGTCCTATAATGGAGGTCCGAGATTATCTAAAACAACGGCCAAACATATAAAACTTACGCAATTTCCAAAATGGCTGGCTCCCATATTCTACTGTACATAAAATAGTGGTCTTACATGTCTAACATGGTCGCCATGTTGTTTTGAAATGACAGTCTTCTGGGTTTTGAAATAGAGGTTATTTAAGCATTGAACTGCTTTCAGTTGGCATTCATAGGTAATATGAAGGCCAAATTGGACAAAGGCACACTCGATGAAGGCGTTAGCGCCATGTTGGATTTGCCTTTCTCCAGATGGACAAAAGCAGTTAATACATACATATATTTCCCTTTTTTAGACTCTGCTCATCTCAAAGAAAAATAAATACACTTTATATTTATTTTAATGGATATACCGTGTAAGCTTGTTCAACGAATAGGATCTTCATCACCCGGAGTCGGTCAGTGGTATCCAATGAAACAAGTACTTTTTTATGACTTTGTAATAATTATGACGTCAACATCTGTTAAATGGCATTCATAGCCGTGTGGGTTTGATTTCGGTGGGGGTTGATAATGACAATGCCATGTGAAAGTAAATATAACAGGATATCATTGGCAGAATAATATCAAACTCTGTTCGCTATGACGGTGGCCCGAGTCAGATAAAGTCACCTGACAAACACAGTACTCTTCTTGATTTACAGCCTCTGATAATGATACACGTATTGTGTGGAATTGATTTTGAAAACTTTGACACAAATTCCTTGAATCCTCCTTAATTTATGGTCTGACTTAACCTAGTATAAACGTACCAACGGGACCCTATGTTATACAATAGCTATATGTACACTTAGCTACAGCACCGATATCCGCAACATTTCAAATGTCAGACGTCGCTGATTTACAGCCATTCTTTCAAATCAACAAATCCGGTACATTAAAGAAATAAATAAATTGAAAAGTTGAAATGAAATAAATAAAACCTTATCTACAAATGTCAGCCTATCAATATTGGTCGACATTCCGACGCGATACGACGGGTCAGTGTCGACCTTACCGGTTCAGCACTGTTTACCGGGGTTTTGTCCGGACACAGGTCATCGAGATTAACTCTGATCGTTTGGAAAATGGCTTAAGTTATTCAATCCACTCTTACATCAGGTGCTGATCCGAACAGTAAACATCGGAGGTCTCCTCCGGGACAGGCTTGTGTCAACGGCTGAGGTCAGTCAATGGTTCCGGCTTTGTGTTAAAGTGAAAGGACATTAGTCAAGAGGGCCTATATTGTACGTAAAATTAACCCGATAAGTCGGGCTTCTTCTCATATTTGGATATTGATAAGGGGTGTGATTGTTGACCTTTGACATCTTATTTGCATACTGCGATTGGAAATAAACGTCTACATTGTCGCTAGTTCGCATGGAGTTAAGTCCCTTTCAAGAGCAATTGTACTTATTATTTTTTCTTAATTTCTACGTATAAGTAATTTAGTAGTGTCGACAGCCCAGCGGAATGTCCTGTGTATATTGTATGAAGTGCCGACACCGCACTATTTCTTTTTTTGTATTACTTGTGTGTAGCGCCGAAAGGCTAATGTTACTCCTTGTATGTTGCGCCGAAAGGCTATGTTATTACTTGTATGTAGCGACGAAAGGCTAATGTTACTTCTTGTATGTAGCGCTGAAAGGCTAATGTTACTTCTTGTATGTAGCGCTGAAAGGCTATTATTACTTCTTGTATGTAGCGCTGAAAGGCTAATGTTACTACTTGTATGTAGCGCTGAAAGGCTAATGTTATTACTTGTATGTAGCGCAGAAAGGCTAATGTCACTACTTGTATGTAGCGTCGAAAGGCTAATGTTACAACTTGTATGTAGCGCAGAAAGGCTAATGTTATTACTTGTATGTAGCGCCGAAAGGCTAATGTCATTACTTGTATGTAGCGCTGAAAGGCTAATGTTATTACTTGTATGTAGCGCAGAAAGGCTAATGTTATTACTTGTATGTAGCGCAGAAAGGCTAATGTCACTACTTGTATGTAGCGTCGAAAGGCTAATGTTACAACTTGTATGTAGCGCCGAAAGGCTAATGTTACAACTTGTATGTAGCGCTGAAAGGCTAATGTCATTACTTGTACATTATGTATGTAGCGCTGAAAGGCTAATGTTATTACTTGTATGTAGCGCAGAAAGGCTAATGTTATTACTTGTATGTAGCGCAGAAAGGCTAATGTCACTACTTGTATGTAGCGTCGAAAGGCTAATGTTACAACTTGTATGTAGCGCCGAAAGGCTAATGTCACTACTTGTATGTAGCGCCGAAAGGCTAATGTTACAACTTGTATGTAGCGCTGAAAGGCTAATGTCATTACTTGTACATTATGTATGTAGCGCTGAAAGGCTAATGTTATTACTTGTATGTAGCGCAGAAAGGCTAATGTTATTACTTGTACATTATGTATGTAGCGCTGAAAGGCTAATGTTATTACTTGTATGTAGCGCAGAAAGGCTAATGTTATTACTTGTACATTATGTATGTAGCGCTGAAAGGCTAATGTTATTACTTGTATGTAGCGCAGAAAGGCTAATGTCATTACTTGTACATTATGTATGTAGCGCTGAAAGGCTAATGTTATTACTTGTATGTAGCGCAGAAAGGCTAATGTCATTACTTGTACATTATGTATGTAGCGCTGAAAGGCTAATGTTATTACTTGTATGTAGCGCAGAAAGGCTAATGTTATTACTTGTATGTAGCGCAGAAAGGCTAATGTCACTACTTGTATGTAGCACCAAAAGGCTAATGTTACTACTTGTATGTAGCACAGCGTATTCTCTGTTATTTCATCGTTTCATCTGAAACTTATTTAAAATTCGAAAATGTTGGCCACACATACAGTATACCGTGTTCATACACGCAATGATATAAGGTACTAATGATATCGCCTGCTTTCCAAAATCCAGGTGGTCTATTGTAAATGTTGATCTCGTGTACTGTGTAGAGCACAATTGATTAGAACGATGATCTCAAGCCTCCTTGTCGGGACACTTTCCGGATTCCAGATTGACCTGCCGCTTTTTGTATTAGTTCGCCCCGGTAGTTATAACCGTTTCCGGTTTATGCTGTTGCCTTTACGTATCTCCTGATTGGCGCTAAAGTGCAATGGTACTTTTTGGAGTTCGATGAAAAAAACACCGTCGATCATCATTACCGGCCAGGAACCCATACTATTGGCTGAGAAATGTACCATACGTGGCACGGACGTCCATCTTGCTCCTAAGTCAGTATCCCCTACAAGCTTGATTACCGATATCCTCCTGAGCGGTTTTTTTTTCTAATCGCAGAAATAAAACCTTACCTTTCCAAAGTTAATCTATCTCCTGATCAACATCTTTTAATTGTTGTTTTGTTATCTATATTTTCTTTATTTAACAAAATAATCGAAGATGATATATATTTTAAAGCAAACACTTTTGATCGAGGGAACACCAGACTTTATCACAAGAAAGTCTTTCTGAAGTTATGTGGCTTTTGTCCGTTTGTTGGTCGCTGATCATGATTGATTATGGATTACGGTATCATCACAGACCGGCAACAATTACACTATATCCCTTTGGTATCTTCTGACTTTGTGAACAGTCGGTGTGATTAAAATTCTATTTGATTAGTTTTTATTCCCTATAACAGAATGAAATTTTGATTACAGTACAACTCTAAGTATGGAACGTATTCTATCAATTACACTTAACAACAAACAATTTATAAGCGTTAAAGGCCCAATATACGTAACTTTCGGCAAAACTTGAAGCGAAAATTAAGCCTAATGACTTTTTATATTTATAGTTTTTGTTAAAATCAACTGATATCAGCAATAGCCAAAATGAATTCTTACGTGGTTAACGGTACGACAGCAGTTGAAACTCGTTATTTGTAAACACGCGTCCATTTTGAACTGTCTTCTAACTTCGGCTTATTGTTGAAGTGTGCCACACCTGAATTATTTTCAATTTTTGGATTTTTCTGTCAAGAGATTCTTGTTAGTTACCGCTCAGGTTTACTTCGTTTTAGGCTTATTTTTGCATGGTAATCAACTGGAATTTTTTCAGAATTTTTCAGAATCACGAAAAACTTTCTGAAGTTACGTATATTGGGCCTTTAAAGTTATTACAATTTTTACTCACGTGTGACTTTCATCCCTGATCTGATCCTGATTATGTGATATATATTACATGGAGATTACAGCTTACCCGATTAGCACTCGTTCGCACGATGGGTGTGTTTTAGAAAACCCACAATGCATGAAGTATTACATCATATTACTGCAGTGTTGTCCAGAGTTATCACCCCTTATGATGGCGTCCTGCCACTTCCTGTTGCGTTGTTCTCATTAATGACACAGTAATCCGCGGCTAATCCATCAAAATTTAGCCAAAGCTGGCTAGTTTTTGATGACCACATGCCGTGCAGGTGTAAAAGTTATCAATATTTTACACGACGTGACGGGTAGTAGGGAGTATTTGATTCGTGTAGTCGGCCACTCGGAAACCCCAGTAGACCAGCACTAATACAGCACATACTAGATTTGTGACGTAATATTGTAAACACTACTTAGTTTAGTCGAAAAGCCATATTTTATGTATCCACATATCAAAAGAATTTTGACTAGTACAAGAATTACTGGAAACATTCAATTTCAGATTAATTTTTCCATTCAGGTTTTTAAAACATTACGTACAGCATCGCTCGGGCTCAATGTTGACCGAGAGTTGGTTGAAGGCTCAACAAGTCCCTAAATGAAATGATACAAATAGCCACCCTAAATGCCAATCCCTGAAATGCGCCTTTTTCAAAGACCTTGATTAAAATCTGAACTTACGGGTGTTTTAATAGTTGTTAAGAGGGATGCCGAACTCATATATGAACATACATGTAGATGTGGTCATGCGAAACTACTAAAATCAATATAATATCCAATGGTACCAAGCAATATATTTTAGATTATTATAAAAGAAAAACAAAAGTTAAGTAACCTTGATTGATAAATGAGCTTGATATAATATACCATTTGAGCTCATAGAAAATTAAAGCGCGTGAACGTGTGCTAGTTTTTTTTCGGGTCTATTGAAATTAAATTATAAAATTGTTTAAAATCAAATTTAAAGGTTACTTTAACCAACCAAATGTACTATTGCACTCGGCCGAAGCGGCCTCGTGCAATAGTACATTTGGTTGGTTATCAAATAATCGCTTTATTTCCTGATAATTACAAAAATAAATAAATACATGTAACAATATCATAACCAGTGTAAGCATTCAAAAGGTTTAATGGATAGAAAACGTTTTCAAGTTCAGTGCAACTTACAACGGGAAACCGGTTTTGCTCCGCCATGAATCTTTCTCGTCTGCATCAGTGTTGCTAATGAAAATAATCCAGTGACTCAGGGTCAGCTGTAAGTTTGTTTGTTAACATGATGGTAAAGTTTAAAAGCAACGTTTACGAATATCCGGATTATGATAAACAGGGGCGTAAGGAAATGTGTGCAATATTATTTTTTGCATGCGGAGTATTAGGTGTGCAGTGGTCAGCGGTGCATGCGCACAAGAAGGTGTGCAATAATCAGGTGTGCAATATTTCAGGCTTGTAAAACATAGCCAAACATATTTAATTTCTCCCAATAAAGGACAAAACACTATTAGGTAAAAATATACACTATATACGTACATTGTATACCCAGTTTAGTATTACTATTACAATGTAATGATATACAACTTTTGACACAGCGCCATCTCTAGCTGACATAAGCCAGTCTAATCTTAATACATATCAATGCAATTTATACAACCAAACCACTTTACACAATACATTCATAAGATTTGTAGGAGCTGGATTATCAGACTCTAACTACATTTATACCAGTCCTAATTAAGTCACCTGGCTAATATTTCTCTAAGTGCTTATGCCTTATTGTGTGCTGGAGATGTACTGTGTTCTGCTGATAGTGGGACCGTGCTTCTAATGGTATCATGTATAGTGCCATCTCAAGCACAGATACCGCAACATAGGTCCCAGGTTATTTTATCTGAAAAAAACTCTGGCTTTCTCTGAATATTCGATGAGTACGACGACTTCACCTGTATGGGAGGCCAAAATGTTAACCAATCGACCAGAGGTCATTGAGTACGTCCAATGTTATGATACAAGGTGTACCAAACTGACGATTAAATAACCAGATAGCAAATAATGTATGTCTCCCTATAAATAAGTCTGTACGTCGTACCATTCCTCGTATAAAACATAATAGTTAGCAGGGGCGTAGCTGCCATGTTAGCACATAAGCCCGTGCTTGCACATCATTTTTTTTTAAACTATGTAGTCGAGAAGTTTTATAATGCCATTATTATTCTGAAGTCCACTGATAATGTTGACTCGTCAGATTAACAAACCAGGCTGCAAGAAGTTTGTTATTCCTATAATCATATGTCATATGTGGTTTCAATCACATAACTGACCTGTTCGACCAATGTCATGAATATGGTATTTCACAATGTCATAACACCATTGTGACGCCATAACAAATGACGTCGTTATGGCTTTTATGTCTCTGTTATTACTTACTAAATAGTAAAGGACTTCAAAAACGTATGTACACATGTATATGAATTTTGTTTTCAAGACATAATATCATCTTATTTTATTTTACATTAATGATTTGTGTAATGACACGACCAAATGGCACCATTTGAAGTAACTGCCAATGAACGCTTGCAGGGCTTGCACATTGAAATACATGTACCTCCAGCTACGCCCCTGGTAAGGTAACTGTACTCAATTTCATGTCACGACAGATCAATATATATGAAATATATTCAATGCTGATTGGAAGGGTAGCTATTTCAAAGGAGAATACTAGTATCTTACGACTTACTACCGTACCGGTAAAATGTAGATAGCATCATCACATAATTTGCAATCAAAGAGAAACATATATTTAAAACCGCTGACTGAAGTATCTGTAAATTAAAAAGTAGTATATATGTATACAGGGATCGAATAAGTACATGTATTTAAGGAACGTATATCTTAAACTTTGATAAAATTTCAGTCACTTGGTATAAACCCGGAATAATGACTCTGTCTTTCTTTGCCTCATACAGCTGTCTAAATTATTAGACCTTGTGAAATTTAACAAGTTAGAAATAGCAGAGAGGATACCGATGTGTTTTTCGTCTAGGTTTCTAAATTGTTCCCAACACAAGCATTAAATTGGAGTGAATGAGCTTTGAAAACCTAAAAAAAACCGTTTCTGAAACTTTGAGCACGACTAACATTGATAACGTTTCAGAAATGGCAAAATAATGAATCTATTAGAAAATGCTTCTGATCTGTTCAATTATTCCCTCGATCATAATCGTTTTTATTAAACTGAGAGTAACGGGCTTTGAAATTAGTTTTGAAGTTTTGACCATTTGATTAGAAGACGATTGCAGTCTTCAACTTTCGTTTATATATCTACCTTATTTTCTTTTTTTCCAAATCCAAATATTCAATTTTCGATTAAATGTTTCTGTGAAAAAAATGAAATTCATATTCTATATCATGTCAATACAATTAAAATGAGTTCAATAAATTGTTCCCGAATTCAGTAACAAAAGGCGTATATTAGTCTTGTTATATTGCCTGGAAACGTGTCAGCTATCACCTAGCGTTTAGCCTGTTTATTAATAGAACACCGTTATAATTTCATACTTTTTAACGAATTCGCGCACGGTGCATCTATAAAGCGTACCGGAGTTATGCGTCTTTCATCTCTGATAAAACATAACATAATCATCAGCAAAGAGGAAAACTGTTTAACCCCTGTATCTAAAGTTTGACAAATTACACATTGTAACAAATTAATGTTAACAGGAGATGAATCCATATCTTATCCGTACTGCATTTACTTTATCTATAAACAAATTGGTAACATCCGGGCTACAGCTATAAACACGGAATCCTGCCTCGTGCATCAGATAGGAAATATTAATGAGAAAAGCACATTGCTATGTATTAGGAATGTATACCTTGCATATTACAGTTTCTACCGCAATACCCTGTGTTATTCCACTCTTGGACCATTGTATAATTGTTGACTTCGTCATCGATTGTTGACGTCATCACAACTTGGCGGAAATATATACAAGATGATGTGTTTTAGCGCATATTCCGCGGTTCACTCCAGAAACAGCACTGCCAATGCGACGTAATACTTATGGTGGAAACAGGTCGCATGACTCGTGGTTATTAGATATGGAATTTATTTCACTCGGTATTTTTATTCTTTTTTTAAAGTTATTTTGTAACTTTTAAAAAATAATTAACTCGTGTGAAATAAATTCCATATCCAACAACCAATCGTTGTGTAACCTCTATTTCCCTATATGATATAACAGACAACAATACCATTCCGTACAGTAAATACAATTCATTTGTAGCGCTATAACTACGAAATGTCACTATTCTGCAACTTTTGACCCATGTCCGCAAAAAACTGAATACTACCAGACGTCATCGTTATATGATGACACAGGTTAGTTTTATCATTCCGGTTTACCAGTTATGAATAGAAAAGGGGAAAAGTTTATTGTTCTGCCCCAGAATCAGGAAACAACCTAAAGTCTAAATTTGTCTTAAGTTTTGACTTAGCCAATCACGATTAACGTTACAAAAAGTAACGTCATACCTGATTGGCTAAGCATAATCTTACGTCTAAGATTGTTTCATGATCTCAGGGCCTGGTGTGGGGGACAGGTGACAGTGATACTGAGGTTTGTTTTATCATCCCTGTCACGCTCCCAAAGAATCCTTTCTCAATTCTTCTGTGATTTAATATATATATACACATGTACTTATAAAACTGAATATAGACATGTACTTATAATAACTGAATAGATGTACTTGTCGATAATAACTGATGTTCTTAGTTTTACAGCATAAGGTCTTTGTAATGATCCTCACCAAAGTCTACATGTTTATGTAATATACGCGATATATACGCACTACATTATATGTACGTGCATGGATTAAGATTGAAAACACATGGCTTAAAATACTAAATGTCTCCTCACTCTCCGGAGATTCCTGGAACTTTTTTTTATTATCGTTATCTAACCAGAAACTTCAAGTCATTAACACACTGTTTTAAAACATAAATCTCTGTTTTTAGAACATCGTGGCAAAAATTCGCAAAGTTTAACATGTGCATTCATTTTCCATGTCAGGATTTTTTATGAAGCTCACATTCAATCAATTAATTTGTCTGATAAAACACGATCGAAACAAACTTCAGTAAAAATTCTGACATGAATATTCTGATTCTCTGGTCTGATATAAAAAAAGCAAAACAAACACAGAACATATGTTGGGATGCCAAACATCGTGAACGTAAAGATCGTGTTTATACCGCCAGAGGATTCGGTGATGTTACAACAAGTTTTCCAACGTATCGTATAAGCTAATTTGTATTTGTCATGAATGAACGCAATATAAAACAAATTGTAATATAAACAAGTTTTATGATTTACTTCTGACGTGCTCATATACATATACATTACACGCAAAACCATCGATATATTTAATTTCTCTCCGGTAATTATACAGTATAGTGGATCTTACACGAGTGCCGATGTAATATGGAATTAATTAAACGAGTTCAATAATTTCATATGTCACGAGCTTTTAGGCGAGTGACATATTAAAGGCCCTATATACGTAACTTTTGGCAAAACTTGAAACGAAAATCAAGCCTAACAACAGATTATATATATATATTTATTTAAGATTAACTGGTATCAGCAATATTCAAGATGAATTCGTTCACGGTTACCGGTACAGCAGCAGTTGAAACACGCTATTTGTAAACACGCGTCCATTTCGAACCATCTTCTACCTTCGGTTTGTTGTTGAAGTGGGCCCCACCTGAACTATTTTCAATTCTTTGGATATTTTGGTCAAGAGTTTCGTGTTAGTTACCGCTCAGGTTAACTTCGTTTTAGGCTTATTTTTGCATGGTTATCAACTGGATTTTTTTTCAGAATTTTTCAGAATCACGAAACTTTCCCTGAAGTTACGTATATTGGGCCTTTAAATTATATAACGAGTTTAATAAATACAATTGACACAAGTATACGATTCTATTTATCACATAATATATATTTAATAGAAAATACACCGAAACACTCCAATTCATTCTCTATTAGAAAGGCAAATTGCGACTTTGACGGTATGATTTTCACTACCGAAACAATCATAGTATTATGACTTCATAAAGACGTCATTTGTTTATGATGTCACAATAGTTTTATTACACGTGTGTTATACCATATTCATGACATGGCCGTATGACATGACTGAACGGGTCAGTTATGTGAAAAAAATGGGTTATATTCGTGCTAAAATGTTTGTATCCCACACGCTCTCTGTTCCTCCCTATTTACACGTAGTTAGCCTGTCATCCTGTCATGCCTACCCCTACCCTCACCCCCGCCCCCAGCCCTTCTCATTTCGAGCCCCTCTCCTTCTGACGTCCGTCCCTTGTTAAACTCTAATACTCCATACTAAATCTCCCTTTCCTCCAACTCCAATTCTTCATTTCCCATCACTTAGACTCCCCTTCTTCGATTCGATTAAACATGTTCAAACAGTACGTAAAATGGGGTATGTAACTGCATATACAAATATACACTTTATAATCCTATGTGAATGTGGAAATAAAGATTATTTATCTATCTATACATATTATTCAACTATAAAGTAAATGGCATGTTGATGGAGAAACAGTGAACTGAATTCAAAGTACGTCACATCCAAACAGGACTTCCGACAAAATCTCGGTACATTTGTTTATATCTTTCTGCTCAACTGAGCGTCTAAACGGCGGCCATCTGTTGTCAGTTTCGTTCATTGATTGTTTGTTTCACGGATATTTAAGCCCTGTCTACAGCTGAAAATCAATACCTCACCAATATGTCCCCGCTTAGTACACGAGTATTATTGATGATGATAATCCGATCGGATCAAGAGCTGAAGATTTTATGCTGAAAAATGAAATACGTTTGTAAATTAAGAAAAATAACAGAAGACAAAGATTACGCGTAAAGGGAAAAGAAGATATATTAATCAGTATTAATAGATTCGTCGTTAATATTCATTGGTTCTTCATCAATATGTCGTTAACTTTGTGCCATGTTTGTTTTCTTCGTGTGTGATGTTACTTGTGTAATATTTTGTGTTTTGATAAATTAATTTGTCTGTATTGTTCCTTTTATTGAAGCAATCATATATCTATTCTATACTATAAGTAATACGCTTCCATATAGTGGACCATGATGCTCTTGCTGTAATTTGTATATATTTTATATATTTGTATTTATACAGAGTTACCCGCCATTGCTTTAATGGTCCATGTCCCACAATCGCAAGATCTCGGGAAAATGTTCGGTAATCTTCGGAAACCTACTCTCTCGAATACATGTTTAGACGGTCACATGGTTGATGAACATGTAAACCATCAATGTCATGTTCCAAAATGGCTGCGCCCATGACCATACCGAAGACTAGATATTTGAAGAGATGATAAAGACCGAGGACTTTCGAACTACGATGTATGTCGTTATTGACGTCATGGCTTTCAGGCACATGCTTCCGATGGAGTAGATGTCCGAAGTTTACCGGAAAGTTGCGATTGCCCTGTCCCAAGGTATCGTGGTGTTTGTACAGTTATCTCCCTTTATTTCCGTTTGGGTTGAACTAAAAAGCACACTGAGCAGGTAACCGCATCGATTAGCGCAATTAATTCACAGTCTGAAGACCGGGGTTGGAATCCCTGTCTAGACATACTAATGCTGTACTGTGCATTCAGAACACTGAAAGTGTTTATTTTGGGTTAATTTTTTCATAATTACCTTCATGAAAGTTCTTCAAAGTACCACTATAGATGAACTTATGTTTTTATATATTTTTGTCGTATTTAAAGATCTATAACAAAACTTTAGTCATATAAAAACGCATTGTTAAATTTGTATCGTCACGGGGATTCTAAGTTTAGAAAGACAAACTTTTTTCCATCGTGGAACCGCAATCATCGTAATTATTTTCATCATTTGGGCTTTTTAAAACCCGTCAGACCAATATTTCTATTAATTACTTTCCAAGAGAGGTAATTTATTTTCTCACCAAGTATTTTACAGCCAACATCGACCCGATGTTTCCTGTGATCGACCCCCGATGTTTCCTGTCAGCGCCACACTAGATAACATCACCGTAACATGCTGGACGGACGTTCCTATCGGGCACGTCACATTCACGTTCTGACAAATAATGACACTATTGTTCTGTATTGTTTTAGGATCAATATGACAAACGTAAGAGATTAGCATCTCCAAGTAATAGTAATGTACGTGGGATAATAAGAAAAAAAACCTTCAGCTATACTATACTACATGCGTAAAAGATAAACGATATCAAAAACGTTTTGCATAAAAATCAATTGGCTGTTTAAAAATGTTTTGCTGGCTCAAAGCAAAACGTATGGGTCAATTGATACAACAATGACAAAAACTTGTATACAAGGGGAAATCTTCATCATTTGTTTTCTAAATTTTGAAAATCATGATTTATGATATCTCTAAAAGACAATGCTTCGAAATGAAAAATGTTTTACTCCAAAATTAATGTCTACGTTCAATGCATTCCTCTACTATTGATCATTTTGAAAAGCACAAAGCTATTGCAAAACATGAACCATTTTACAAAAAAAACATGTTTCAATTATATTTCATATAAGTGAACCTGCTTTAGATTAGGTAACTTAAAGCTTACTATACGATTTCTTACAGAGTATTTACAGTTTACGATTAAAAATTTTCTCCAGATGTAGCAGTCTTGAGTACTCACGGGCGTGATGATACAGGTACATGTAAGTACAAGTCTGTCGCCATGTTGGAATTTCAAACTGTTGAAAGCTTAAGGTTTACATAAATGATGTACAGCTCGCTGGTTAACGACATTTACTACATATATTGGCATCCTCGAGTTCACTGCTACATATTTCTAATTATGAGATGGCCTTAGGTGTAAAACTCATGCAATTATACAAGTTGCATGCACGTTGCGTGTGTTGGTACCACGAGAGCAATTTGGCTGGAAGCGCCGTCTGTCGACGACAGTTTTCTGGCACCAGGTGGCGATAACTCTGGCAAAACTTACAACACAGATAGCCAAGGTGATAACGACAACGGCCAACTCTTACATACAAATGTAATGTAGTGATTGGAAGAATATCTGTCATATCAAGACATTAACGTTACCCTGACAACGAAGAACGTAGAATTGTAATGATCGAAAATCACAAAAATAGCAGTATAACCATGTCAATTACATGTAGAATGAAGGTCACAGACTCAAGAGAGTGAATTACGTCAAAGAATACAGATAATATGGAAAATTATGTTTTCTCTGAAGGTCAAAGGGCACATATCCTATAAAGGAAATAAGGGGCTCGATTATCCGTGGAAATCACGTGGTATGTAAGATGATAAAACACAATTTAACTATCCACGTGCGATCGGGTATAACACCCCTGCCGTCTTGGTAAAAGGCGAATAAGTTATCCATTGCGCCATTGAATTGATTTGATACACGTTACGGTATATAACGCTTCGTTACAGTTATCTGCAGCATGCGGTCAGGATTAAACAGAAGGAGTTAACCTCGAAGTCGGAACAAAATCTTAAAGCATCAGCTAGTTTCATGTAAAAATTACGACCCGAACTTAAATCTCTTAATGCTAGAATTGTTGCTGTACTTATCAGATTAAGAACGATTTTGCCGCTAGTTAGAGTCAGAACGATGAGTAGGAAAGACTGCACCTGCATCGCCCCTCGTGCCCTGACCTATTCAGCGCCGTGACTCTCTCGCTAAAGAAGGTCTTAACAACATTACAGCCATACAACATGAACACAGGAACCGGGTACTAGTAATATTAAGAAATGAAATCTGGTGGAATTAGATCTCAGGTTGTCGGAAATAATATCCTTCTCTTTGGAGACCTGCAAAACTGATTTGTCCTTAAATCTCATCGAATTATATACGATTAAGCAATTAAATCCAGGAGGCAATGTTAAAAATCGATTTAAAAGAAGGTGCGCCGATGGTTTGAACTGTTTGGCCGTGGCCTTTTCAGAAAGATAATTTTACACCGATTTAAAACCCATTCCAAGAATATATTCCGATGGGAGAGGGTATAAATCTTGGAGGGTACGACCGGGTTGATTTGCTTGACTTTGATAATGTGAAAAAATCTAAATCTTCCGCCTTCATTCCCTGAAATTTATTGCATGGATTTTCTTCGCGACGTCACAGAAAACTGAATTCTTTGTACATAGTGGGTCGAATATTTAAGGCCGTTCTGCACCATAAACTAAATTAAAGAATTTACACATCCAAAGTTTGTTTCCACAAGGTTTCACCAGGATTTGTGTAATTCTAAATTACACCCAATGTCTAGATTATGTTGTTTCAGAAAATTTAAGCTGAAGTCTTAATGTAAAAGAAAAAAAAGGAAATGCCAACGTCTTTGAATACAGCTCCAATATAAAGATGCTGCAAAAATGTTAATCCTGGTAGAATTATTATCTTCAGGGTTTCCAATCGATACCATAATTCCGCTGAAGCCAAAATCAATTCAATTTTACGTTTCCTTTCCACAGTCGGTAAATCGACATTTGACCTCGAGATACCGCGAGGAACACCAAAAATATTTACACGTACATTTTCAAATCCAGTGTTAATGACTGCCTAATAAAAGAACTTGAACTTGAGCGTGTAGTAAGCGGTGTCGTGACGTCACATTTGACTGTCTGTTCCAGCGTCATTTAAGGAATAAAATTTATTGTATTTGTTAATATTTTATCTAAACATGTCAGTATTTGTTGTCAATGTATTTTCAAGGGATTCGTTTTTGTTTATTTTTTTTAATATATATTTTTTCAATTTGAAACATTTTACCAAAAAGATAATAATCATATATATATTGTACAGGAGCTACAATTATTTTTCAATGTATAACTACGCGCTGTTTGCATGTGCTGAGGCTAATGTTGTTATGAGAAATGAATACAATTTTCGCTAATGCTTTCAAGCATACTGAATGTAAATATTATTAACTGCTAACACAGATAATTACCATAGTTACTGTGACCCTTGCCTGGATGAGCTGCTGGTTTCAAAATAATAATGCACACGAAAACAATCACCATGAAAGATTAAACACAACTGTTTTTATGAAGGTAATATAATAATTTAAAATTCGTTCAAGAACGAAATATTAATCTTTCAATGGATCGACAGAGTTTCAAAAAAATTGCCTATATACAATTTTCTAAAATGGTTTTTGGAGGTGATTAAACTTTTTACTTGTAAGAAGTTTAAGGTAAATTGTTGTAAAAGTAGCGAACACCAGGTGGCCATCTGCGGAAACCGTGAAAAAATAGGCAGATCGTCCGAAGTAATTTGTTGTTTCCACCCCCAATAAATTTATTAGAAAGTAAGACAACCGCAAATCGTTAATCAGCTCGTCACATCCAGTAGACTAGGATCATATATAAACTGGTTCAGCCCGTGTACACCAAGCATGCTTCTCATCACAAACTCTGGGAAGTCAATAAAATGAAAATTCCAGATTTCTTTAAATTAATGCAGCAGATGTTTGCACCTGTTTGTAAGTTACCATGAGATAGCGAGGAAACTGAGCCTAAGCTCTGTGTGGTGGTGGTGGTGCGGGGTGGTGGTGCTGGGGGGGGGGGGGGGGAGGAGGGGGGATGCATTTATCGTGTCCAATCTATATTAAGATGCTAACGATACTTTTTTTCATGCAATATTAAGGATTGAATCTTGCTTAAGTCGATGTTATGGGGTTCTATTCAATCAACAAGTGTTTTCAATAATTTACACTTTGAAATTTTATAGTTTGTCCCTGCTACTGAATCTTGTGATAGTCTAACTACAGTCCAGAACGAAATCACATGACATGGATCTCGTTTACTGACGCAATCACGTGGAATTGATTCCGTGTAATGACAAAACACTTAAAACAAATCTTGTATAATGACCAAATAACTTAAAACAAATCTTGTATAATGACCAAATAACTCAAAACAAATATTGTATAATGAAAAAATCATTTGAAATAAATCTAATATAATGAAAAAATCACTTAAAACAAATCTTGTATAATGAAAAATAACTCAAAACAAATATTGTATAATGAAAAAATCACTCAAAACAAATATTGCATAATGATAAAATCACTCAAAACAAATCATGTATAGTGACAAAATCAGAATAAGATTAATTAGTTACGAGCGACGAATTCACTAGACATAGCTAAACCTACAAAGGATATATTTCTCATTCTTGCGTTGCTATTTTCGCATTTTCATATTCTCCAGAGTTTATCTTTTGCGATGTTGATTACACGACCGACCCCGAAGCCTGTGGCTTGTAATTACACAATCATTTGGCCGTTTTCTGAGGTTGGTACATGTATGCTCTATTGTAGTACTCATCTCTAGGTCCTACCGCGTCTGTATCATGTGCTAATAAACCGCCATATTACACTCCGGAACTGTAAAGTGATGCTACCACTTCCTCACACATATATCTGGTCTTTGTTCGGTTCTATTGAGACGAACGGGATCCCCATCATCTCGCTAATTATTTATCAGATCGATATCATAATTATAAACGTACAGGGTTACATGGTATACCTTGTCGTTATGACACGTTAATTAAGGAGTTGAGAGCCAATTCGTATAATGGATATATTTGTATTCTGACGCTGATTTCTATGATATACTATAGGGGAGCGAGCACAGGGACCTGAGAATGTGTTACAGACAGTTTTGGACCTAAAATAGGGTGTTTAGAAAAAAATATCACATTTGGGGGATTAAGATCAATTTTCGATAAAAATGCCCCCTAAATGGTTAGCTTTTATGACCATGGATGGAGCATTTTTATTGAAAATTGATCTAAATCCCCCAAATGTGTAAAATTACTCACCCTATTTTAGGTCCAAAACTACATGTAGCTGTAACAAATTCTCAGGTCCCTGTGGGAGCGAGTATATCAGGAATGTTTTGCTACGATTTAACATTCAATTCCCAACAGAATCTCGTATGAATGAAATTTACAACGCTCATTAGCAGCTGTTCCTTATACTAGTAATCTGTAAAAGACGGACACAATGTCTTAATAACTTTTCAAAATGTCAACTTGTTGGATCCTAGTTAAATGTTCCGCTTCTTACACTCCTTTGTAAATGTAAACCAGTGTTTTCTTGCTTCCTTGAACTGTACATTTAGGCTACAAGTGCACATAACTAAATCTAGGATATTAACTTTTCTTCTGTCCCTTGACACTGCATCGCTTTGGGCCTTTAGTTTACCGCTCGTCCATGTGAAAAGGGCTTTGGATTTCGACCCCTGACCGAGAAATACCAGAGTCTCAAAAATAAGTTACTACTCCCCGCTTGACGCTCAGCACTATGAGAGTGGGAGGACTGGTTCACCAGTTTTCAGTAGTATGTGACCGGGTGGGGTGTTCTGCTGAGGCCTTCGGCAGTATACTTTAGTGTAGTGACACCCTGAAATCGGCATCATTTCTCCACCTACGCAAATACTCTTACACGAACAGACCTCAGCCTCTCAAATACATATTAAAATGGATCATCCGGAGCCGCCTAGAGCAAGACTAGTCATGGCGAAAGAACACCAATCTCCATATCTAAGACATCATGGATTTGTAAGAATTTTTCAGTGAAAAAATATCATTTTTATTAGATTTGACCAATCAAAACAATGCTAACAAATGACAATGGGGAAATAAAAAGCTGCCAGGATAGGTTTTGCTCTGAAAATGCAATAAACTGAATTTTTACATTTACATGTCACCGTATCTTTAGTTTTACCAAATATATTTAACGAGTGGAGCTAATACTTAGATATTTTTCACGAGTGCTGGTAAAATATAAGTCCCACTCGTGAAGTATGCTTGGTATTGACTGAAGACACTGTTAGATAGGATCATGATTCTGTTGACGCTTTGGTATTCTCTGATTGTTTTAAAATATCCTGTATTTCCCTATATCTCCATGCAGTTTAATCCGTCATCTTTTTCGATACCCCCCCCCCCCCTAAAAAAACCACCAAAAAACACTGGGAACGAAGCTTGTTTAAATGTTCACTTTGTTCTTACATTTACATGACAGAAATAATTATGAAATTACAAGCACTATACAGTTCAGATATTGAATGATTGGCAGACCACATGAGTTGAATAGCTTTCCTATGAAATACTATAAGACTCTTTCATATGCGTGTATGTAGGATAGGGATATTCCAACCGAGGGGTCACAAAATGTGGTGAAACCCGAGGCTTGCCGAGGGTTTTACAAGTTTGTGATCCCGAGGGTAGAATATCCTTATCCTACATACACACATAATGAAAGAGTCTTTTTCTTTTCTCTCATATCAACTACCCGAATAAGCTCAAAAACCATGAAAATATGTATAAACAGGCTGCCATTTTGAAATTTCAACTTTTTCCTTGAGCTTTTTTGACGAAAACGAATTAGACAGCGAGTTTAAGCATACCCTATATTTGCAAATAGAGTTTGCGCAGAAAAATTAATCTCCTCTTCCTGGTGTTTATGGTTAAAATTTTGTGAAAGGTTTTAATTTTATCACGCCGTCGTTTTCTCTTTCCGGCATCAGAGTTTACCGTATTCGTGACGTCACGTCATTGTTGAGCCATTGTGACGTCACGTCGTGTGAAATGCTATGTAAGATTATAAGACTCTTTCATGACCAGAGGTGTAAGATAGGGAAATTCCACCCGAGGGGTTTTCAAATTTGGTAAAACCCGAGGCTTTGCCGAGGGTTTTGCCAAATTTGAAAATCCCGAAGGTGGAATTTCCCTATCTTACACCTCTGGTCATGAAAGAGTATTTTTCTCTCATTTCAACTACCTGAATAAGCTCAAAAACCATGAAAATACTTTTGACTGGCCACCATTTTGAAAATATCAAATTTTTCCTTGATTTTTTTTGACGAAAACAAATGATACAGCGAGATCGAGCATACCCCATATTTGCAAACATAGTTTGCGCAGAAATAATAATCTCATCTTTCTAATGTACACGGTTAAAATATCGTGAATGGTTTTAACTTCATCACGTCGCCATTTTTCTTTTTTCGGCATCAGATTTTACCGAACTCGTGACGTCACGACCTTGTTGCGCCATTGTGACGTCACGCGGTGGCTGTACTGATTGGTAGGAGTGTAATACATCTACAGCGATCATATGTGTATTACACTAGACAGGCCAGTATTACACACCTAGACATGAGAGAATATCAAAATCTTCTCTCTGAATGGCCTTAAAATCGTCAATAATAATTATCCTTGTGATACTGGTTCTGATACTGGACGCCGCCATTTTGGAAATTAACCGAACGAAGTACATACACTGTATATACCGCGACAAACGCGGACAATTCTGATTACCTCAAATCTCTGAAAAGACATCTATTCGGAAGAACGAGTTTCGTCTTCTCTACAGCAAAGTATTTTGCTGTACGGACGATGATCTCCCCTAAAATAAGCTTCAGTATGGTATACCGGAAGTCCATCATCAGTACGGTATACCAGAAGTCCATCATCAGTATGGTATACCGGAATTCCATCATCAGTACGATATACCGGAATTCCATCATCAGTATGGTATACCGGAAGTCAATCATAAGTATGGTATACCGGAAGCCAATCGTCAGTATCGTATACCGGAAGTCCTTCATCAGAATGGTATACCAGAATTCCATCATCAGTACGATATACCGGAAGTCAATCATAAGTATGGTATACCAAAAATTCATCATCAGTACGATATACCGGAAGTCCATCATAAGTACGGTATACCGGAAGCCCATCATCAGTACGGTATACTGGAAGTTCATCATCAGTACGGTCTACCGGAAGTCCATCATCAGTACGGTATACCGGAAGTCCATCATCAGTATGGTATACCGGAAGTCAATCATCAGTGTGGTATACCGGAAGTCCATCATCAGTATGGTATACCGGAAGTCAATCATCAGTATGGTATACCAGAAGTCCATCATCAGTACGGTATACCGGAAGTCCATCATCAGTATGGTATACCGGAAGTCCATCATCAGTATGGTATACCGGAAGTCCATTATCGGTATTTTTCCTGAATGCTTTACGTGTTATCTTTTCTATGACATTTTAGGATCACGACATTTCCCAAAAACACATGTTACAGAAAGATAGACCTTATTTGTAGGTTAAAATCAATTTTCCTTTTAATAAATCCTCAGAGCTGGTTTCTCGAAACCCTCGTCGTCTGGATTATTATTGCTGGTGTTGGAGGCATTGTACAGTAGGCCTCGCTGAGGCATTACCGCCTCGTGACCTATTGGTTATCTAAAGCACAAAGAGAGACGTATAAACTGTATTAATCTACAGAACACGCGTAGAACATTTTACAAGATCAGATATTTTGTTGTCCCTATATACACAGAGTCTATGTAATTTCCCAAATACACATATTGTAAAGTTATATAAAATGACAAGCTGACGTCCATTTCTCTCGGTGTTCTACAGGCAACAGATACGGTTTTATTCACAACAATAATGTTTCACTGATAAAGGGTTTTATGCTGTATCTACACACGGATTAATTCAATGCAAGCGTTTTGTTGTGATTTGTGATAAAAGCAAACAGCACAGAATGTTCTCGAGGGAGTTGGCGCCTTCCAATTCAATTCCTCGCCTAACGATGTTTTGGCCATTCTATCGGTCGTGGCTTGATTGACTACTTTCTGTATTTAGTAGCGCTTCGCAATTCATTGACCCTCTGGGAACTGGATTTCCGGGTTTGTTGTTCGTCCTAGATTTCTGATTGTACATGTATATTTTTATTCTATTTTCAAGAATTGTCGTGTTGATAGGTAAGATCTGTCCCGCGTGCAGTCTATGTTTAGCAGTAATAATAAAATAAGAAAAGAAAATCAAACTTTTATTTATTTTACCACAATTATAAAACGCATTATACCAATCACTCTTGTTGGCCCGGATTTAAGCGCACATGGGGATCTGGATCAATAATTTCTCATTCCCAGAAAGATCCTATCATGAAGATAAACCTATTTTTCATTTTAACTTAAAAACGTCTTGTTAACAGTTATGGTAATTTAAGGGCGTGTCGGTAATCAGCGGCGAGGGATAGCCGGAATTCCCGGAGAATCTTCGTTAAAACGTTTATATCCGTGAACCATGGAATTGGACCGATTGAACACCCGACCAAGTCTGAAATGGCCATATGTAACTGGTCACTATTCAAATTTTTTAAAATTGTGACAACTATATGGAGTGTCATGTTACAGGTTCCTCCCTCCCAATATTGATCCCTGGGGTGGGGTTCGAGGGGGGGGGGGGGGGGTAGTTGTCGTCGACACGTTTGCTGTGGCAGAAAGTGTAAATACTGTAAATAGTATCGGGGATGTCTTCCACCTGTTAAATGTAAAGCTTCGGGAACCGTTTATGTTCTGGTGTAGTCATTTCATATGTGTACGTGTTGCTTGGATAAGAAATATTCGATTTAATTGTGGTTTCAATAAGACTGCGTTGACTATTTATTTTGAACTAGCATTAAGTTATAAGCATTTGCTTAAAAAATACGCAGAAAAACTTTTCATGTGAATAAATTATTAATTGAAATTAACAAAAGTATAACGTAAGCCATTTTTATTTCAAAATCGAGCGCCTCCTTTGTTTTTAACGGCTTATTTCAGCAGTTACATTTTGCCAGCTTTTATTTGACCGCCATTTTAATTTTTTTTTAAATAGAAATGATAAGTATGACATGTGATGATATTTCATAACTGGTCCCATCCATTTATATTTAATAAGGTAATACGTAACCTATTTCAAAAGATCAACTACTAGTGTCGGCTTGTCTTGTTGGATGGCGTGTCCCAGTTTTGACATTTCAGAATGTTAGTGGTATTCTAAAATAGCCCCTCAATGGCCCATTATCGGTCGAGACCGCCATTTGACCTTACCAAAACACAACTCCAGGTTCAAATTACGACGAATTACAGCAACTGTTACGAGCCGAACACATCAGTCAACTACGTAATACTAGATGTAGGTGTATATTTACGCAATACGTTTTATCGTGTCTTTCACTGTTTCTCAAAGTAACTTTTTATTTTACAATCGAAGACGTTAATCCTGTTGCAGAATTTGAATAATTTATATGGTGTGTTTAATTTGGAAGCAATTTGATTTGGAAGTTAGATTTCTCAACATTTTTTTTTTTTTTTTTTGAAAAGTGATTTTACCAGCAGCGGATCTTAGGCTTCAAATCTGAACGTTACACAAACATGACTTAACATTTATCAATCCACAATATTTAGTATTCACATTTCTACTATACTGGGACTCGGTGCTTACCAAATGGCGTATGCATACATCAGCATATTATCAACCTGATTACTCTCGGATTCTGCGGAGCTTGGGAAATAGTTCTATTGATATATTGTTTTCAATTTGTTTTGTTTTTCGTTTAAATCAAAGAAAACATCTTTTAAATAACATTATTTACTCGTGTTTTCGTTGTAATCAATGTAACTTAGTAACTCCTCTTATCAGGAACACGTCTCACAGTAAATGATGACGTCATAAACTTCTGTACCTTTCGTAGTGTTAGACTTGCTCAAGACCGATATTTAAATATTAATAAAAATTTGGCGTTGAATGTGAATGTAAGATCAGGACTTGTCTTGAAGGGGTTAACTGGATATAGACTACGATGGGTCTTGAGATAAAGCCATCATGAACTGCCTCGCTGTTTCTATTTATGATATATCCTTCCTGGTCGTTTCTTCTCCAGATATCATCAAACCGACCGATATTCCTTTCATCTGTGACCCTATATGACACCTGTGTTGTATGTGGTTTGACGGTGATTAATAAACATGTGGTGGACATTTATCTACCGTTCTATGTACTGACCAGACGGTTTCGGCCATTTCGGCCAGCGCCCGAGGGCTCCCGAGACTAGCCACCTGAGGTTACAGTAGGGTCAGCGTCGGGACAGTCAGTGGTCATCTCGGGTCACGGCATCACCTTAAATGTCCTCTGGTCAGCACCACTAGGCCAGATGCACCTGTCTATATATTGATATAAGTGTTGGCTGACTGTTTAACCCTAGCTGTAAATACCATATTCTGTGAAATACTTATACTTGTCACGACCATACATATACTGTACTTGTCAAAGTTACGACGAATAACATCATATATCTCACTTTCTCACATAAGATACAAAACAAAACTATCAGAAGTTTTCTCTTTCAGTTTGATCAAAAAGAAAAGCAATGTTTTTTTGTACTTTTGTTATGTTGAAAATGAGGGAATAAACCTTTAAAATTAAGATTGCCATGTTTTGTTGCAAGAATCAAGTCATTGTTTTTAAACAACAGTCATACTGACCAAGATACAGAACAGAAAATAAATACTTTCTCTATATATGTATTGCTCAACTATACGGTGTATAAGTTAAGCCTAGGGGGGTTTCCCTTAAAGGCTATATATAGAATTTGATATGAACCGGAAGCAAAGGCTCAGGCCGGAGGGCTTTCAAGAACTTGTAGAATCTGAAATGAGATATTTCAACCAAGGTAGAAAAAGTATTTTTTAAAAACGGTATTTAACGGAGGTGGAAAAACATGGCGGTATTTCAACGTCGATAGAAAAACACAGCGGTATTTCGACGTCGGTAGAAAAACACAGGGGTATTTCAACGTCGGTAGAAAAACACAGCGGTATTTCAACGTCGGTAGAAAAACACAGCGCTATTTCAACGTCGGTAGAAAAACACAGCGCTATTTCAACGTCGGTAGAAAAAAAAACACAGGCAGAAACCAAAGTGGTATTTTAACGCAATTGAAAAACCGCAGCGGAATTTCATCTTAGGAAGAACAATTACAGCGAAATTTTAATGAAGGGAGAAAAACCATAACAGTATTTTGAATCACTGGCAGAGAAAAGGCGTTACGTGTATTTACGTAATAAAATCACACGGCGGAATTTTATGAAAAGAAGAACACCAACAGCGGAAATTCAGCGGAGAGCGCCAATTTTCACTTTCCGCTTTCGCTGATATATATAGCAGTTGGTGAATTTTCTTGTGTTTTACTGATAAGCTCAATAGCTATTTTGTTTGCGTAGTTAGGAATACCTGTTTATTTAACAGCTGGGCCTCTTTACATTATACCAATATAATAGTTTGTCTGTGATATGTGAAGTGTCGTTGCCATAAAAATCTGCGGAATCGCCGCTAAATTAATTCCTTTCCCACAGGACGCATTCGTCCTATACTTTAGGAAAACGTGGAAACACATGAACAAATACCGACATAAAATCAATGGCGGTTTCCCGGATGGTGCGCTGGACCTTTTACGGGCGGCCCCTCTCCCTAAACAGATCAATTCTCCAACCGAAGATGAATTAATCGTATGTTTAGATTTTAGAGAGTATATCCATTTTCTTTCGGGTGTATGTGAGCGCGTGTGTGTGTATAACTACCAGGCTTTAACCGTTCGGACACCAACAAGATTTTCAATATATCAAAATGGAGAATATATATGATTCACGGTCGACTGTCAGAAGAGGGTTCAACTTGAAGTCTATTTATCACAATGGTGAAGCCACCGAAGGTCAAAGTTTCGGTCTTTGGAGAAAGGGAATGTCGGCTATAGGCTACGCGTCGGGATTCCGGTGTCAGCGGTCAGCACGGACCGAATCCATCAGCGTGTGTCCCCGTGGGATTCTCCTGTCTCCCGGTTTCAATAGATTTCTCCGCTATAGACCGGAAGTAGGGACAATGTCTCGGTCCACTCTCGTACAATAGAACATTCTGTAGAGGAGCACCTGGTCCAATTATATAGGAATGAGTTCATACCCTAATCAAGTATGTGTACGCCGAACCTACCACATCGGTATTTGGATACGAAAAGAGTTAAAAAAAAACTAACAACAACACCAATTTAAACGATAATCTTGCCACACAATATTAATGTATGGTTGCATAAATTGGGAATCTTTTCGCCTTTTAAAAGCCAAGGAGGGACCGCGACCAAGGTGTCGGACAGACGTTTGAGGCGGTTACCAGTTACTGACCGCAGGCCGGTGGTCAAACCCCAAAGTACATTGCACGACATTCCGGGGCTTCGGTCATCAAATCGATCGCATTAATCAACATGGTCGAAGGGGAATAACCGTGATTCACCCATAACGTTTGTAGCCGACGTATACACTAACTCGTTCTTATAGATTTTGTATTAAGGGTCATCTTATTCTATGTAGCATATCTATAGATATTTTACAAGATTATTAATCACTATTTCGGGCAATTTTAAAAGAAGTATCTTGATCAATTAATTGTTGGTATATAACACGACTAACCGAGGACCTTGCTTTCGACATGTAATTTGCTAAGGTATTTTTAAACTTTGGCAAAACTCGCGATCAAATTTATGTTGCAGGGCGGGAAAATTAGCTCAAGTAGTTCGTACATGTTGCACAAAACAACAATGTCGTTGTACTCTCTAGTGTCTATAGCACACGATAGGAACATTTGTTTGACTGGACATGGCCGTATCAAATCGTACCACATAAATTCTGTTTTGACCTTGATTGCAAAGCAATGGCGCCTGTAAAAAGTTTTATTACATTTTTACCAGTGAAATATCAGAAAATATCAGTTTGATAAAACTTATATCATCACTGCTTATATCATCATTAGTAAAGATATAAGTTTCGGTCCGATATTATTGCACACTATTTGTGTACTTAATTTCGTTATTCTAGAACCAAATCATGCAAATTAAGGAAATTAAAAAACGTTTGTAGTATTTTGGAAATTAATAGATATATAATGGATTTTATTAATATGTTTTTGTATTTTGAACCAAAAAAAGAACTTCATCATGTGGCATATTAATATTCAATAAGACTTAGGCACTCCGTCCCGATCAGTTGTAACCGCAAAAAAAAAAAAAAAAAAAAAATGAAATAAGACTTTTTGGAATTTCGAAAATGAAATAAAAAGAAAATTCAATGGTTTCCCAATAAATATCAAATATATTTCACTAGTATGCCAGATTTTAAATATATTTTCACTCGTGCTCCGCACAGAATTTATTTTTTTAAACAAGCAATTAACTGCACTGAATGTTTTCATGTTTGTCCTTATTTATAGCAAAACATGAAAAAACCGTGTTACATCTAGTTTTGTATATGTAAAGTCATACACGATTTTAAGACAGAAATGGAATACATTTTCTGCTGACTTGAAAAACGAAAACCCTTCTTCACGTACAGTGTAAGATAATATGCTTAACTTTCCCGAGCATTCAAAAGTAAACTTTTCAACAAAAAATAGATTTTCGTGAAGCCTTCAAACTTCTGTTCAGACATCGCTGCTAGTTTGTGGTCAGTTCGTGCGTGTGGTTGTCACGGTTGTCTCCCCTCGATCATAAAACGAAGTCATTATTCTTACAAAAATATATACATCTGCATGCTTTGTCTCTGCTCTTCCAGATTTGAAATATGGCATATTTCTCTCCAGTTTACATGAGTGCGTCGAAACCAATTTGAATTATCACTATCATTTCAAAGACCTAGAAAGGATAAAAATATTATAAAAAATGACCACATTTGGTCTCTGTAGTGTCTTTAAATAATTTCTCTACTCCCACTATCAACAAAGAATGAATCTCTTCCGATCTTCCTGATTTTTTCAGTTATGTTAATAATCTAAACAATTTCCTTTAACCATATTGTACTGTTAACGTGAAACACATTGTACTGTTAACTTGTCACACACTGTACTGTTAACTTGTCACACACTGTACTGTTAACTTGTCATACAATGTACTGTTAACCTGACACACAATATACTGTTAACTTGTCACACACTGTACTGTTAACTTGTCACATACTGTACTGTTAACATGACACAATGTACTGTTAACTTGTCACACAATGTACTGTTAACTTGTCACACACTGCACTGTTAACTTGTCGCATAATGTACTGTTAACTTGTCACACACTGTACTGTTAACTTGTCACACAATGTACTGTTAACGTGTCACATACTGTACTGTTAACTTGTCACACAAGGTACTGTTAACTTGTCACACACACTGTACTGTTAACTTGTCATACACTGTACTGTGAACTTGTCACACACTGTACTGTTAACTTGTCACACACCGTACTGTTAACTTGTCACACAAACTGAACTGTTAACTTGTCACACACACTGTACTGTTAACTTGTCACACACATTGTACTGTTAAATTGTCACACACACTGTACTGTTTACTTGTCACACACTGTACTGTTTATTTGACACACACACTGTACTGTTAACTTGTCAAACACTGTACTGTTAACTTGTCACACAAACTGTACTGTAAACTTGACACACACATTGTACTGTTAACTTGTCACACATACTGTACTGTTAACTTGTCACAACCACTGTACTGTTAACTTTTCACACACACTGTACTGTTAACTTGTCACGCACTGTACTGTTTACTTGTCACACACACTGTACTGTTAACTTGTCACACACTGTACCGTTAACTTGACACACATTGTACTGTTAACTTGTCACACACACTGTACTGTTAACTTGTCACACAATGTACTGTTAACTTATCACACACTGTACTGTTTACTTGTCACACACTGTACTGTTAACTTGTCACACACTGTACTGTTAACTTGTCACACACTGTACTGTTAACTTGACACACACTGTACTGTTAACTTGTCACACACACTGTACTGTTAACTTGTCATACACTGTACTGTTAACTTGTCACACACTGTACTGTTAACTTGTCACACAATATACTGTTAACTTGTCACACAATATACTGTTAACGTGTCACACACTGTACTGTTAACTTGTCACACAATGTACTGTTAACTTGTCACACACTGTACTGTTAACTTGTCACACAATATACTGTTAACGTGTCACACAATATACTGTTAACTTGTCACACAATATACTGCTAACTTGTCACACAATGTACTGTTAACTTGTCATACACTGTACTGTTAACTTGTCACACAATATACTGTTAACGTGTCACATAATATACTGTTAACGTGTCACACAATATACTGTTAACGTGTCACACAATATACTGTTAACTTGTCACACAATATACTGTTAACTTGTCACACAATGTACTGTTAACTTGTCACACAATGTACTGTTAACTTGTCACACACTGTACCGTTAACTTGTCATACACTGTACTGTTAACTTGTCACACAATATACTGTTAACGTGTCACACAATGTACTGTTAACCTGTCACACAATATACTGTTAACTTGTCACACAATGTACTGTTAACTTGTCAGACACTGTACTGTTAACGTGTCACACAATGTACTGTTAACTTGTCACACAATATACTGTTAACTTGTCACACAATATACTGTTAACTTGTCACACAATGTACTGTTAACTTGTCACACAATGTACTGTTAACTTGTCACACACTGTACCGTTAACTTGTCACACACTGTACTGTTAACTTGTCACATACTGTACTGTTAACATGACACAATGTACTGTTAACTTGTCACACAATGTACTGTTAACTTGTCACACACTGCACTATCAACTTGTCACATAATGTACTGTTAACTTGTCACACACTGTACTGTTAACTTGACACACAATGTACTGTTAACGTGACACATAATGTACTGTTTACATGTCACACAATGTACTGTTAACTTGTCACACACTGTACTGTTAACTTGTCACACACTGTACTGTTAACTTGTCACACACTGTACTGTTAACTTGTCATACAATGTACTGTTAACTTGACACACACTATACTGTTAACTTGTCACACACTGTACTGTTTACTTGTCACATACTGTACTGTTAACATGACACAATGTACTGTTAACTTGTCACACAATGTACTGTTAACGTGTCACACACTGTACTGTTAACTTGTCACACACACTGTACTGTTAACTTGTCATACACTGTACTGTTAACTTGTCACACAATATACTGTTAACGTGTCACACAATATACTGTTAACGTGTCACACAATATACTGTTAACTTGTCACACAATATACTGTTAACTTGTCACACAATGTACTGTTAACTTGTCACACAATGTACTGTTAACTTGTCACACACTGTACTGTTAACTTGTCACACAATATACTGTTAACGTGTCACACAATGTACTGTTAACCTGTCACACAATATACTGTTAACTTGTCACACAATGTACTGTTAACTTGTCACACACTGTACTGTTAACTTGTCACACAATATACTGTTAACTTGTCACACAATATACTGTTAACGTGTCACACACTGTACTGTTAACTTGTCACACAATGTACTGTTAACTTGTCACACACTGTACTGTTAACTTGTCACATACTGTACTGTTAACATGACACAATGTACTGTTAACTTGTCACACAATGTACTGTTAACTTGTCACACACTACACTGTTAACTTGTCGCATAATGTACTGTTAACTTGTCACACACTGTACTGTTAACTTGTCACACAATGTACTGTTAACGTGTCACATACTGTACTGTTAACTTGTCACACAAGGTACTGTTAACTTGTCACACACACTGTACTGTTAACTTGTCATACACTGTACTGTGAACTTGTCACACACTGTACTGTTAACTTGTCACACACTGTACTGTTAACTTGTCACACAAACTGAACTGTTAACTTGTCACACACACTGTACTGTTAACTTGTCACACACATTGTACTGTTAAATTGTCACACACACTGTACTGTTTACTTGTCACACACTGTACTGTTTATTTGACACACACACTGTACTGTTAACTTGTCAAACACTGTACTGTTAACTTGTCACACAAACTGTACTGTAAACTTGACACACACATTGTACTGTTAACTTGTCACACATACTGTACTGTTAACTTGTCACAACCACTGTACTGTTAACTTTTCACACACACTGTACTGTTAACTTGTCACGCACTGTACTGTTTACTTGTCACACACACTGTACTGTTAACTTGTCACACACTGTACCGTTAACTTGACACACATTGTACTGTTAACTTGTCACACACACTGTACTGTTAACTTGTCATACACTGTACTGTTAACTTGTCACGCACTGTACTGTTTACTTGTCACACACACTGTACTGTTAACTTGTCATACACTGTACTGTTAACTTGTCACACACTGTACTGTTAACTTGTCACACAATATACTGTTAACTTGTCACACAATATACTGTTAACGTGTCACACACTGTACTGTTAACTTGTCACACAATGTACTGTTAACTTGTCACACACTGTACTGTTAACTTGTCACACAATATACTGTTAACGTGTCACACAATATACTGTTAACTTGTCACACAATATACTGCTAACTTGTCACACAATGTACTGTTAACTTGTCATACACTGTACTGTTAACTTGTCACACAATATACTGTTAACGTGTCACATAATATACTGTTAACGTGTCACACAATATACTGTTAACGTGTCACACAATATACTGTTAACTTGTCACACAATATACTGTTAACTTGTCACACAATGTACTGTTAACTTGTCACACAATGTACTGTTAACTTGTCACACACTGTACCGTTAACTTGTCATACACTGTACTGTTAACTTGTCACACAATATACTGTTAACGTGTCACACAATGTACTGTTAACCTGTCACACAATATACTGTTAACTTGTCACACAATGTACTGTTAACTTGTCACACACTGTACTGTTAACTTGTCACACACTGTACTGTTAACTTGTCATACAATGTACTGTTAACTTGACACACACTATACTGTTAACTTGTCACACACTGTACTGTTTACTTGTCACATACTGTACTGTTAACATGACACAATGTACTGTTAACTTGTCACACAATGTACTGTTAACGTGTCACACACTGTACTGTTAACTTGTCACACACACTGTACTGTTAACTTGTCATACACTGTACTGTTAACTTGTCACACAATATACTGTTAACGTGTCACACAATATACTGTTAACGTGTCACACAATATACTGTTAACTTGTCACACAATATACTGTTAACTTGTCACACAATGTACTGTTAACTTGTCACACAATGTACTGTTAACTTGTCACACACTGTACTGTTAACTTGTCACACAATATACTGTTAACGTGTCACACAATGTACTGTTAACCTGTCACACAATATACTGTTAACTTGTCACACAATGTACTGTTAACTTGTCACACACTGTACTGTTAACTTGTCACACAATATACTGTTAACTTGTCACACAATATACTGTTAACGTGTCACACACTGTACTGTTAACTTGTCACACAATGTACTGTTAACTTGTCACACACTGTACTGTTAACTTGTCACATACTGTACTGTTAACATGACACAATGTACTGTTAACTTGTCACACAATGTACTGTTAACTTGTCACACACTGCACTGTTAACTTGTCGCATAATGTACTGTTAACTTGTCACACACTGTACTGTTAACTTGTCACACAATGTACTGTTAACGTGTCACATACTGTACTGTTAACTTGTCACACAAGGTACTGTTAACTTGTCACACACACTGTACTGTTAACTTGTCATACACTGTACTGTGAACTTGTCACACACTGTACTGTTAACTTGTCACACACTGTACTGTTAACTTGTCACACAAACTGAACTGTTAACTTGTCACACACACTGTACTGTTAACTTGTCACACACATTGTACTGTTAAATTGTCACACACACTGTACTGTTTACTTGTCACACACTGTACTGTTTATTTGACACACACACTGTACTGTTAACTTGTCAAACACTGTACTGTTAACTTGTCACACAAACTGTACTGTAAACTTGACACACACATTGTACTGTTAACTTGTCACACATACTGTACTGTTAACTTGTCACAACCACTGTACTGTTAACTTTTCACACACACTGTACTGTTAACTTGTCACGCACTGTACTGTTTACTTGTCACACACACTGTACTGTTAACTTGTCACACACTGTACCGTTAACTTGACACACATTGTACTGTTAACTTGTCACACACACTGTACTGTTAACTTGTCACACAATGTACTGTTAACTTATCACACACTGTACTGTTTACTTGTCACACACTGTACTGTTAACTTGTCACACACTGTACTGTTAACTTGTCACACACTGTACTGTTAACTTGACACACACTGTACTGTTAACTTGTCACACACACTGTACTGTTAACTTGTCATACACTGTACTGTTAACTTGTCACACACTGTACTGTTAACTTGTCACACAATATACTGTTAACTTGTCACACAATATACTGTTAACGTGTCACACACTGTACTGTTAACTTGTCACACAATGTACTGTTAACTTGTCACACACTGTACTGTTAACTTGTCACACAATATACTGTTAACGTGTCACACAATATACTGTTAACTTGTCACACAATATACTGCTAACTTGTCACACAATGTACTGTTAACTTGTCATACACTGTACTGTTAACTTGTCACACAATATACTGTTAACGTGTCACATAATATACTGTTAACGTGTCACACAATATACTGTTAACGTGTCACACAATATACTGTTAACTTGTCACACAATATACTGTTAACTTGTCACACAATGTACTGTTAACTTGTCACACAATGTACTGTTAACTTGTCACACACTGTACCGTTAACTTGTCATACACTGTACTGTTAACTTGTCACACAATATACTGTTAACGTGTCACACAATGTACTGTTAACCTGTCACACAATATACTGTTAACTTGTCACACAATGTACTGTTAACTTGTCAGACACTGTACTGTTAACGTGTCACACAATGTACTGTTAACTTGTCACACAATATACTGTTAACTTGTCACACAATATACTGTTAACTTGTCACACAATGTACTGTTAACTTGTCACACAATGTACTGTTAACTTGTCACACACTGTACCGTTAACTTGTCACACACTGTACTGTTAACTTGTCACATACTGTACTGTTAACATGACACAATGTACTGTTAACTTGTCACACAATGTACTGTTAACTTGTCACACACTGCACTATCAACTTGTCACATAATGTACTGTTAACTTGTCACACACTGTACTGTTAACTTGACACACAATGTACTGTTAACGTGACACATAATGTACTGTTTACATGTCACACAATGTACTATTAACTTGTCACACACTGTACTGTTAACTTGTCACACACTGTACTGTTAACTTGTCACACACTGTACTGTTAACTTGTCATACAATGTACTGTTAACTTGACACACACTATACTGTTAACTTGTCACACACTGTACTGTTTACTTGTCACATACTGTACTGTTAACATGACACAATGTACTGTTAACTTGTCACACAATGTACTGTTAACGTGTCACACACTGTACTGTTAACTTGTCACACACACTGTACTGTTAACTTGTCATACACTGTACTGTTAACTTGTCACACAATATACTGTTAACGTGTCACACAATATACTGTTAACGTGTCACACAATATACTGTTAACTTGTCACACAATATACTGTTAACTTGTCACACAATGTACTGTTAACTTGTCACACAATGTACTGTTAACTTGTCACACACTGTACTGTTAACTTGTCACACAATATACTGTTAACGTGTCACACAATGTACTGTTAACCTGTCACACAATATACTGTTAACTTGTCACACAATGTACTGTTAACTTGTCACACACTGTACTGTTAACTTGTCACACAATATACTGTTAACTTGTCACACAATATACTGTTAACGTGTCACACACTGTACTGTTAACTTGTCACACAATGTACTGTTAACTTGTCACACACTGTACTGTTAACTTGTCACACAATGTACTGTTAACTTGTCACACAATATACTGTTAACTTGTCACACACTGTACTGTTAACTTATCACACAATATACTGTTAACTTGTCACACAATGTACTGTTAACTTGTCACACAATGTACTGTTAACTTGTCACACACTGTACTGTTAACTTGTCACACACACTGTACTGTTAACTTGTCATACACTGTACTGTTAACTTGTCACACAATATACTGTTAACGTGTCACACAATATACTGTTAATTTGTCACACAATATACTGCTAACTTGTCACACAATGTACTGTTAACTTGTCATACACTGTACTGTTAACTTGTCACACAATATACTGTTAACGTGTCACACAATATACTGTTAACGTGTCACACAATATACTGTTAACTTGTCACACAATATACTGTTAACTTGTCACACAATGTACTGTTAACTTGTCACACAATGTACTGTTAACTTGTCACACACTGTACTTTTAACTTGTCATACACTGTACTGTTAACTTGTCACACAATATACTGTTAACGTGTCACACAATGTACTGTTAACCTGTCACACAATATACTGTTAACTTGTCACATAATGTACTGTTAACTTGTCAGACACTGTACTGTTAACGTGTCACACAATGTACTGTTAACTTGTCACACAATATACTGTTAACTTGACACACAATATACTGTTAACTTGTCACACACTGTACTGTTAACTTGTCACATACTGTACTGTTAACATGACACAATGTACTGTTAACTTGTCACACAATGTACTGTTAACTTGTCACACACTGCACTGTTAACTTGTCGCATAATGTACTGTTAACTTGTCACACACTGTACTGTTAACTTGTCACACAATGTACTGTTAACGTGTCACATACTGTACTGTTAACTTGTTACACAAGGTACTGTTAACTTGTCACACACACTGTACTGTTAACTTGTCATACACTGTACTGTGAACTTGTCACACACTGTACTGTTAACTTGTCACACACTGTACTGTTAACTTGTCACACAAATTGAACTGTTAACTTGTCACACACACTGTACTGTTAACTTGTCACACACATTGTACTGTTAAATTGTCACACACACTGTACTGTTAACTTGTCAAACACTGTACTGTTAACTTGTCACACATACTGTACTGTTAACTTGTCACAACCACTGTACTGTTAACTTTTCACACACACTGTACTGTTAACTTGTCACGCACTGTACTGTTTACTTGTCACACACACTGTACTGTTAACTTGTCACACACTGTACCGTTAACTTGACACACATTGTACTGTTAACTTGTCACACACACTGTACTGTTAACTTGTCACACAATGTACTGTTAACTTATCACACACTGTACTGTTTACTTGTCACACACTGTACTGTTAACTTGTCACACACTGTACTGTTAACTTGTCACACACTGTACTGTTAACTTGACACACACTGTACTGTTAACTTGTCACACACACTGTACTGTTAACTTGTCATACACTGTACTGTTAACTTGTCACACACACTGTACTGTTAACTTGTCACACACTGTACTGTTAACTTGTCACACACTGTACTGTTAACTTGACACACACTTTACTGTTAACTTGTCACACACACTGTACTGTTAACTTGTCATACACTGTACTGTTAACTTGTCACACAATGTACTGTTAACTTGTCACACACTGTACTGTTAACTTGACACACAATGTACTGTTAACGTGTCACACAATATACTGTTAACTTGTCACACAATATACTGCTAACTTGTCACACAATGTACTGTTAACTTGTCATACACTGTACTGTTAACTTGTCACACAATATACTGTTAACGTGTCACACAATATACTGTTAACGTGTCACACAATATACTGTTAACTTATCACACAATATACTGTTAACTTGTCACACAATGTACTGTTAACTTGTCACACAATGGACTGTTAACTTGTCACACACTGTACTTTTAACTTGTCATACACTGTACTGTTAACTTGTCACACAATATACTGTTAACGTGTCACACAATGTACTGTTAACCTGTCACACAATATACTGTTAACTTGTCACATAATGTACTGTTAACTTGTCAGACACTGTACTGTTAACGTGTCACACAATGTACTGTTAACTTGTCACACAATATACTGTTAACTTGACACACAATATACTGTTAACTTGTCACACACTGTACTGTTAACTTGTCACATACTGTACTGTTAACATGACACAATGTACTGTTAACTTGTCACACAATGTACTGTTAACTTGTCACACACTGTACTGTTAACTTGTCACACAATGTACTGTTAACTTGTCACACAATATACTGTTAACTTGTCACATAATGTACTGTTAACGTGTCACACAATGTACTGTTAACGTGTCACATACTGTACTGTTAACATGTCACACAATGTACTGTTAACTTGTCACACAATGTACTGTTAACTTGTCACACACTGTACTGTTAACTTGTCACACAATGTACTGTTAACTTGTCACACAATATACTGTTAACTTGTCACATAATGTACTGTTAACGTGTCACACAATGTACTGTTTACGTGTCACATACTGTACTGTTAACATGTCACACAATGTACTGTTAACTTGTCACACAATGTACTGTTAACGTGTCACACACTGTACTGTTAACTTGTCACACACACTGTACTGTTAACTTGTCATACACTGTACTGTTAACTTGTCACACAATATACTGTTAACGTGTCACACAATATACTGTTAACGTGTCACACAATATACTGTTAACTTGTCACACAATATACTGTTAACTTGTCACACAATGTACTGTTAACTTGTCACACAATGTACTGTTAACTTGTCACACACTGTACTGTTAACTTGTCACACAATATACTGTTAACGTGTCACACAATGTACTGTTAACCTGTCACACAATATACTGTTAACTTGTCACACAATGTACTGTTAACTTGTCACACACTGTACTGTTAACTTGTCACACAATATACTGTTAACTTGTCACACAATATACTGTTAACGTGTCACACACTGTACTGTTAACTTGTCACACAATGTACTGTTAACTTGTCACACACTGTACTGTTAACTTGTCACACAATGTACTGTTAACTTGTCACACAATATACTGTTAACTTGTCACACACTGTACTGTTAACTTATCACACAATATACTGTTAACTTGTCACACAATGTACTGTTAACTTGTCACACAATGTACTGTTAACTTGTCACACACTGTACTGTTAACTTGTCACACACACTGTACTGTTAACTTGTCATACACTGTACTGTTAACTTGTCACACAATATACTGTTAACGTGTCACACAATATACTGTTAACTTGTCACACAATATACTGCTAACTTGTCACACAATGTACTGTTAACTTGTCATACACTGTACTGTTAACTTGTCACACAATATACTGTTAACGTGTCACACAATATACTGTTAACGTGTCACACAATATACTGTTAACTTGTCACACAATATACTGTTAACTTGTCACACAATGTACTGTTAACTTGTCACACAATGTACTGTTAACTTGTCACACACTGTACTTTTAACTTGTCATACACTGTACTGTTAACTTGTCACACAATATACTGTTAACGTGTCACACAATGTACTGTTAACCTGTCACACAATATACTGTTAACTTGTCACATAATGTACTGTTAACTTGTCAGACACTGTACTGTTAACGTGTCACACAATGTACTGTTAACTTGTCACACAATATACTGTTAACTTGACACACAATATACTGTTAACTTGTCACACACTGTACTGTTAACTTGTCACATACTGTACTGTTAACATGACACAATGTACTGTTAACTTGTCACACAATGTACTGTTAACTTGTCACACACTGCACTGTTAACTTGTCGCATAATGTACTGTTAACTTGTCACACACTGTACTGTTAACTTGTCACACAATGTACTGTTAACGTGTCACATACTGTACTGTTAACTTGTTACACAAGGTACTGTTAACTTGTCACACACACTGTACTGTTAACTTGTCATACACTGTACTGTGAACTTGTCACACACTGTACTGTTAACTTGTCACACACTGTACTGTTAACTTGTCACACAAATTGAACTGTTAACTTGTCACACACACTGTACTGTTAACTTGTCACACACATTGTACTGTTAAATTGTCACACACACTGTACTGTTAACTTGTCAAACACTGTACTGTTAACTTGTCACACATACTGTACTGTTAACTTGTCACAACCACTGTACTGTTAACTTTTCACACACACTGTACTGTTAACTTGTCACGCACTGTACTGTTTACTTGTCACACACACTGTACTGTTAACTTGTCACACACTGTACCGTTAACTTGACACACATTGTACTGTTAACTTGTCACACACACTGTACTGTTAACTTGTCACACAATGTACTGTTAACTTATCACACACTGTACTGTTTACTTGTCACACACTGTACTGTTAACTTGTCACACACTGTACTGTTAACTTGTCACACACTGTACTGTTAACTTGACACACACTGTACTGTTAACTTGTCACACACACTGTACTGTTAACTTGTCATACACTGTACTGTTAACTTGTCACACAATGTACTGTTAACTTGTCACACACTGTACTGTTAACTTGACACACACTTTACTGTTAACTTGTCACACACACTGTACTGTTAACTTGTCATACACTGTACTGTTAACTTGTCACACAATGTACTGTTAACTTGTCACACACTGTACTGTTAACTTGACACACAATGTACTGTTAACGTGTCACACAGTATACTGTTAACTTGTCACACAATATACTGCTAACTTGTCACACAATGTACTGTTAACTTGTCATACACTGTACTGTTAACTTGTCACACAATATACTGTTAACGTGTCACACAATATACTGTTAACGTGTCACACAATATACTGTTAACTTATCACACAATATACTGTTAACTTGTCACACAATGTACTGTTAACTTGTCACACAATGGACTGTTAACTTGTCACACACTGTACTTTTAACTTGTCATACACTGTACTGTTAACTTGTCACACAATATACTGTTAACGTGTCACACAATGTACTGTTAACCTGTCACACAATATACTGTTAACTTGTCACATAATGTACTGTTAACTTGTCAGACACTGTACTGTTAACGTGTCACACAATGTACTGTTAACTTGTCACACAATATACTGTTAACTTGACACACAATATACTGTTAACTTGTCACACACTGTACTGTTAACTTGTCACATACTGTACTGTTAACATGACACAATGTACTGTTAACTTGTCACACAATGTACTGTTAACTTGTCACACACTGTACTGTTAACTTGTCACACAATGTACTGTTAACTTGTCACACAATATACTGTTAACTTGTCACATAATGTACTGTTAACGTGTCACACAATGTACTGTTAACGTGTCACATACTGTACTGTTAACATGTCACACAATGTACTGTTAACTTGTCACACAATGTACTGTTAACTTGTCACACACTGTACTGTTAACTTGTCACACAATATACTGTTAACTTGTCACACAATATACTGTTAACGTGTCACACACTGTACTGTTAACTTGTCACACAATGTACTGTTAACTTGTCACACACTGTACTGTTAACTTGTCACACAATGTACTGTTAACTTGTCACACAATATACTGTTAACTTGTCACACACTGTACTGTTAACTTATCACACAATATACTGTTAACTTGTCACACAATGTACTGTTAACTTGTCACACAATGTACTGTTAACTTGTCACACACTGTACTGTTAACTTGTCACACACACTGTACTGTTAACTTGTCATACACTGTACTGTTAACTTGTCACACAATATACTGTTAACGTGTCACACAATATACTGTTAACTTGTCACACAATATACTGCTAACTTGTCACACAATGTACTGTTAACTTGTCATACACTGTACTGTTAACTTGTCACACAATATACTGTTAACGTGTCACACAATATACTGTTAACGTGTCACACAATATACTGTTAACTTGTCACACAATATACTGTTAACTTGTCACACAATGTACTGTTAACTTGTCACACAATGTACTGTTAACTTGTCACACACTGTACTTTTAACTTGTCATACACTGTACTGTTAACTTGTCACACAATATACTGTTAACGTGTCACACAATGTACTGTTAACCTGTCACACAATATACTGTTAACTTGTCACATAATGTACTGTTAACTTGTCAGACACTGTACTGTTAACGTGTCACACAATGTACTGTTAACTTGTCACACAATATACTGTTAACTTGACACACAATATACTGTTAACTTGTCACACACTGTACTGTTAACTTGTCACATACTGTACTGTTAACATGACACAATGTACTGTTAACTTGTCACACAATGTACTGTTAACTTGTCACACACTGCACTGTTAACTTGTCGCATAATGTACTGTTAACTTGTCACACACTGTACTGTTAACTTGTCACACAATGTACTGTTAACGTGTCACATACTGTACTGTTAACTTGTCACACAAGGTACTGTTAACTTGTCACACACACTGTACTGTTAACTTGTCATACACTGTACTGTGAACTTGTCACACACTGTACTGTTAACTTGTCACACACTGTACTGTTAACTTGTCACACAAACTGAACTGTTAACTTGTCACACACACTGTACTGTTAACTTGTCACACACATTGTACTGTTAAATTGTCACACACACTGTACTGTTAACTTGTCAAACACTGTACTGTTAACTTGTCACACATACTGTACTGTTAACTTGTCACAACCACTGTACTGTTAACTTTTCACACACACTGTACTGTTAACTTGTCACGCACTGTACTGTTTACTTGTCACACACACTGTACTGTTAACTTGTCACACACTGTACCGTTAACTTGACACACATTGTACTGTTAACTTGTCACACACACTGTACTGTTAACTTGTCACACAATGTACTGTTAACTTATCACACACTGTACTGTTTACTTGTCACACACTGTACTGTTAACTTGTCACACACTGTACTGTTAACTTGTCACACACTGTACTGTTAACTTGACACACACTGTACTGTTAACTTGTCACACACACTGTACTGTTAACTTGTCATACACTGTACTGTTAACTTGTCACACAATGTACTGTTAACTTGTCACACACTGTACTGTTAACTTGACACACACTTTACTGTTAACTTGTCACACACACTGTACTGTTAACTTGTCATACACTGTACTGTTAACTTGTCACACAATGTACTGTTAACTTGTCACACACTGTACTGTTAACTTGACACACAATGTACTGTTAACGTGTCACACAATATACTGTTAACTTGTCACACAATATACTGCTAACTTGTCACACAATGTACTGTTAACTTGTCATACACTGTACTGTTAACTTGTCACACAATATACTGTTAACGTGTCACACAATATACTGTTAACGTGTCACACAATATACTGTTAACTTATCACACAATATACTGTTAACTTGTCACACAATGTACTGTTAACTTGTCACACAATGGACTGTTAACTTGTCACACACTGTACTTTTAACTTGTCATACACTGTACTGTTAACTTGTCACACAATATACTGTTAACGTGTCACACAATGTACTGTTAACCTGTCACACAATATACTGTTAACTTGTCACATAATGTACTGTTAACTTGTCAGACACTGTACTGTTAACGTGTCACACAATGTACTGTTAACTTGTCACACAATATACTGTTAACTTGACACACAATATACTGTTAACTTGTCACACACTGTACTGTTAACTTGTCACATACTGTACTGTTAACATGACACAATGTACTGTTAACTTGTCACACAATGTACTGTTAACTTGTCACACACTGTACTGTTAACTTGTCACACAATGTACTGTTAACTTGTCACACAATATACTGTTAACTTGTCACATAATGTACTGTTAACGTGTCACACAATGTACTGTTAACGTGTCACATACTGTACTGTTAACATGTCACACAATGTACTGTTAACTTGTCACACAATGTACTGTTAACTTGTCACACACACTGTACTGTTAACTTGTCATACACTGTACTGTGAACTTGTCACACACTGTACTGTTAACTTGTCACACAATGTACTGTTAACTTGCCACACACTGTACTGTTAACTTGTCACACAATGTACTGTTAACTTGTCACACACTGTACTGTTAACTTGTCATACACTGTACTGTTAACTTGACACACAATGTACTGTTAACTTGTCACACAATGTACTGTTAACTTGAAACACACTGTACTGTTAACTTGAAACACAATGTACTGTTAACTTGTCACACATTGTACTGTTAACTTGTCACACACTGTACTGTTAACTTGACACACAATATACTGTTAACTTGAAACACACTGTACTGTTAACTTGTCACACAATATACTGTTAACTTGTCACACAATGTACTGTTAACTTGTCACACAATGTACTGTTAACTTGAAACACACTGTACTGTTAACTTGTCACACAATATACTGTTAACTTGTCACACAATATACTGTTAACTTGTCACACAATGTACTGTTAACTTGTCACACACTGTACCGTTAACTTGACACACATTGTACTGTTAACTTGTCACACACTGTACTGTTAACTTGACACACAATATACTGTTAACTTGTCACACACTGTACTATTAACTTGTCACACACTGTACTGTTAACTTGTCACACACTGTACTGTTAACTTGTCACACAATATACTGTTTACTTGTCACATACTGTACTGTTAACTTGTCACACAATGTACTGTTAACATGTCACACACTGTACTGTGAACTTGACACACACTGTACTGTTAACGTGACACATACTGTACTGTTAACTAGTCACACGCTGTACTGTTCATTTGTCTTACATTGTGCCTTATTACAGACAAGTACAAATAGACAATTGATGCATTCACGATTAGATAGGAAAATGATAAACCTTGATAAATCTCATCTGGCAATGTTTGAAAGAGTTTTCTCCTGTTAGATTTTTTTTTCAATTTCAATCAATTTTTTTGTCAAATTGTCAAATGGATCGGGCAGGAGGCATAGCTTATTTTAAGCACCCTCCAAACAAAGTAGAAACAGTGATACAAACATAGACATAAACATTACAACACTCAACAAATACAAACAATTTGAAAGCATTATATCAATAATCTGAGTGGGGGAAACAACTACTAAATCGTATTTGGATTTTAATGAAATTTAATAATTGAAACTTTAACCTTTTATTGCGTTACTGAAGAGAGCTAGATATGCATATATGTACCAGTAATCAATAGAAAAGAAAGGGTTTTTTTATTATTATTGAGCTGCATGTATAAACATTTAGTGGAATTAAGTTACCTTGCCCAACAGATACAGACCAGAAAAGTCCATTGTGTATTACACAAGGCCATCCACTGATGAGTTTGGAAATTCAATCCCACTAAATAGTTCAGTTTATGCATTAAATACAGATTAAATCAAAAAGACAATAAAAGCTTTGTATACCCCGTATTAAAGTATTAAAGTGACTAACAACAAGAAATAAAACCCATTAAGAATTAAGAGAAATGTAAATAAATAAATGTAGTAATGTAATGTACCATTATCATTGGACAAAGCTATAGAAGAATATTGGGCCCTTTGATTACCGAGGCGCGAGATTTGTAAATTTTACCCCGGGGCTTTACAAGAAAAAGCTCAATAACTACAGGTATGATGCTAAGTTTGGACTGTCTACTATTTTAGATAGCAACTTTTTCAGCGAGATCAACCACACATCATTATTGCAAAGCTTGCTCAGAAAAAATTGTTTCTTTCTAACGAGAACGGTTAGTGTATCGTCAAAAAATGTCATTCCATCACATTGCCTCTGCCGCCTGGTGACATTGGAGTTCGTGACGTCACGTCATTGCTCAGCCAATCGTGGCGTAACGTAAAATGGATTGCAAAATAAACCTAACCTACAACTTGTTCTGTAGAAAGAGAAATCTCCCTCGAACAAGACTCATTAAGTTTACATAAATATGTTTTACATGTACCAATTTTTCAATTTCACAACAGACTTCCGGGTTCCCCCGTGTATCGGGATATCCCCCACGTGCTGAATATGAGTCAATTGATTTTTCTTTGGTATAAGAACAAGAAAAAATTTAATCATTAAAACAAATCTATTGACATTTCAATTTCAGCGGAATGGTCGTCATATAGGTGACACATTTCATTTTCGAATTTTTAAATATTTCAGTAGAATTTAAGTCAGGCCGACATTATTAACCCGCGTTATATCTAAGTTATACAAAGGAGTCACAAATTATCATTGATAACAATGGGGAAATGTCAGGTTTTCATGCACGTCTTAGGAACAGACTCATGTCAAATATTTCATTTTTGACGTTTCGAATGAAAATTGTTTCATTTCCTTTGTTTTCCCCGAAATTACATAAAATATAAATCACCATTTATGTACAGCTGTTAAAAGTAGGCTATCTATCATCTTTTACAATGACACAATGTCACAAAAAAATAAAATTTCCTTGTCCATTTGTCATAATTTTCCGTTCCGTTTGTGACACGTAAAATGTTAAAAGATATGAAATTGACTTTATTCCTTTATAGCTTTTGTTTTAAATCACTTTCATTCAAAATAAATTCATAAAAACCAGACAAACAAACCAGCGGGACACAAACCCGTCATAAAAATTTCATGATACTGCAGTCGAAAAATATTAGAATATGAAATACAAGACAAAAAATACATGCAATTTTCACGAGAACTATGTCAGACATTCGTTTGCAATATGTTGCCCGAGGCAAAAAATACAATTTTATAATATGAATATCTTTCTAGTTCTTTTGTTCTTAAACGGAAGGGTTGGGGCCCTTTATTGCACCCAGATCGTTCACTTTTGCTGGTTTCAATAAATCATTGTCGTTGAAAGGTAAAGTGCCGTGAAGCAGGTCCCTAAGGACACATTAGGATCAGTTTCCCTGCGTTACGAAAAGAAATAGAAAACAATTCCATATCGTATTTCTCACTCCCAATGTCATGCTTTGTATTTTGTAAGAGATTAAAAACAAACCATTTCTATTATCATTATTATTATTCCAACAAATTTTATCGGACTGAATGAATTTAATACAATATTCCTAATCAAAACGTCGAGAAACAACGACTGCCATAACAAGTGAAAAACGGGATAAGTTTCCTTTTTGTTTAAACTTTTACAACTTCCTTGTGATTTATTCGAGAGTTATCCCCCTTTAATCGTTTGACCGTTGTTATTGATTTGTAAATAATGGCCGCCCTGCTGTTGAATAGTGTATTCATTTACTGGTACGTTTTGTACAGAATTATATCTAAAACCTGACGTTCTTTGATGGCCATTTTACAATTTTGTTATCAAAAGAGTTTTTTTTGTATTCAATTTTAAACAAATACACAAAGGACTATCCAAAGAGTGATTGTGGGGCCGATTTAAACCTCGATAGCTACGGACTACTTCCTACATACAAACAAGGAAATAGTTTATTTCTTGTAAAGAAATGACATTTAAAAGTACTGAAAACGAATCATTCTAGTTGACGGTATGAAATATTTATTTCGTGTGTTCTCATCAAGTAAATTCGATGCTTTTCACTGGTATTCTTGCTCTTTTAAAATTCATAAACAAATCTATTGAGAACATTTTTATGACTCATTTATACGGATATTTCGTATCTGTTGTGTTTATCTTATTTCAAATCATTAAAAACGAGAAATAATGACCGTTGCCCGTACAACTGTCCTACAATGGTGATTGGTGTGGGTGTTACCTAGATACCAGTTGGTATATACATGTCAGACAAGCCGAGGAAAGCCGTACTGGCTATAACATACCTACAGTACTTACCTAGCCCGACATGTCTCATACACTATCTCTCTAAAATCTTACACAATAAACGGGATGAAGCTGGCGAGGTAGGCGGCTTTTGTTAATCAGTCTGCCGTATACGTAGGTAATAAAGAGATAGAGGAGAGAGAGAGGAAGGGGTGGGGGGGGGAGAAAAAATAATCTGCAGCCATAAAAAAAACACAATCCTCTGTTTAAAAAATAATTTTTCTTTGGTATATGTTTCTAATCTTTTCTTTTCTTTATTATTCAAAGCAAAACTACTGTAATATGGAAAAAGGGAAGGATGAGAGGAGGCCTTCTGCCTTCTTTGAGCGTATTCTACGTCGTCGTCATAACAGCCCCGCAGAGCCCATGTGATCTGTGACAGTCAAATCGTGCCATGACCCTAAATGTTTCGGGGCTTGGTGGGGCTGATAAGGTCAAAATATGATCAAAAATAGAATCCGATCCATTCCACCCCCTCCCCGTGGATTGTAAGGTAGTGTGTTTGTTGATGAGAATGAGTGACAGGTCGCGATCGTTTTTTTTTTGTTTGTTTTGTGTTTTGGAGTGATCAGTTGGGATGGTCGGTGATGTTTTGTGGTAATGGTGTATGTAAAGGTGTTGATGTTTATTTGTTTATATTTGACAATGATTTGATTAATTGTGTGGTTATTGTGTGTAAGAAAATATATAGTCTTGATTAGAGACTGCGGGGCACATACATGTATGGTTGGGCAATACGTTATCGACGATTGAGTTTCCGACGCTTTTGCGATTTTGTAAATATCTCGTAAACTCTTGCGTGATTTCTCACCAGGTGCCGTCTGCCTAATGCCCACACAACAAGAAACGTTTTGACCAAGAAAAGTAGACTTTGCGTTTCAAACGGGTAATTTTATCAATTTTATCACAGATTGAATATATACTCACGTAAAATCAAGTATTTACTTAAGCCCATTTTATATACATCTTTAAAACCTTACCTGCAGCGTTCTGAGCCTCAAATTTGCAACGCTTAGTAAACATTGTGCCAGATGTCCCGAGTCTGATTATGTGGTTTTTAGCAACATATTACAACAAGGCAAAATTAGTTTTGCAATTCAAGTAACAAAATGTTACAAAATTCGACTGGTGTGGTCTTCAATGCTTTTGAAACGTTAGGGAGCACTACCGTCGATAACACAATATAGTGTCATGGCGCGCGGTCGCCATGACGAGTAGCTGTAGGAAAATGCCGACATTGTAATGAGGAAATAACGAATTGACAGAGAAACAATTGTACGGGTAAGGTAAAAGATAGACTATTGCATAAATAATATTTGATATATTTTATTAACTGTTGTTTTGTGTGCTATCTGCGATAATTGATTACCCCGTCGAAAACCGGATGTTCCAGGGTATGTAGGCCCGGTTCATTATTCCTGAATTTAGTATATAATCAAACATCTATATTTTACTTTTGGATGCGTAACACGATCTAGCTTTACGTATAACATGTTTGAGCATGAAAATGACTCGTGAATATTTGCTCGGAAAAACAGTTCAGTATTAAAGGCCAAATATTTTTCGTGATTCTGAAAAATTCTGAAAAAATCCAGTTGACAATCCAGTTGATAACTATGCAAAAATAAGCCTAAAACGAAGTAAACCTGAGCGGTAACTAACAAGAATCTCTTGACAGAAAAATCCAAAGAATTGAAAATAATTCAGGTGGGGCACACTTCAACAACAAGCCGAAGATAGAAGACAGTTCAAAATGGACGCGCGATTACAAATAGCGTGTTTCAACTGCTGCTGTACCGGTAACCGCGAAATAATTCATCTTTAATATTGCTGATATCAGTTAATCTTAACTAAATCTATCAATGAAAAAGTTATAAGGCTTGATTTTCGCTCCAAGCTTTGCCGAAAGTTACGAATATTGGGCCTTTAAAGTGTCCATAAATCTAAAGGTCAAAAGACGTTACCTCCGAGATTTTAAAAGATAAAGCATGACTTTTAAACAAATCTTACAAGTAAATGGTAAAACTGCCGATCAGTCTATCGTACTGATTATTGAGTAAAACTATGTACGTCTATCTGTTTATGCAATTCCATGTGGGGTCCAATTCCTTTGCTTTTTATGAAAAATGCATGTTACAGTAGTACCAAAATAAAGGGAAGTAATCCCAGACAACTAAAGTCCTGTGACGCCCCATAAGTTATGACGTCATAGTATGTACCACGTGGTCTTATCGTCGTTAGTAACTGATAAAAGACACAAGACATGTTTTGACGTTCGGGTTGACGGTGTTTGTCATTCGTGAAAAAACTAAACATGAAGGATTGTGGTAAGTACACATGGTGTTAACTGATAAGTTAGGAATGTTTTTTATAATGGTTTCAGTGTGTTATAAACAGCTTGACTTATTTTAAGTAAGCCTTTATGTATGAAAAGCATTAATTTTGCGTGTCGGGGCGACTTTTGTTTAGATCTTTTTTCTTCCATGAGATAGCATGGATCTGGTGCCAGCTTGAGAGTGTCCGGAAGGTTCCAATCAGTTATTGCAATTATAACGTGTTGATGTGTCTCGGCCTGGGCACAGTTGACAGAATCTGTTGCCTTCCACACACGGGAATTGATCGTGTATGTGACAATATAGCTGTTATGAAGTCTAAGGAAAACGCAAATAAGCAAAATGTTGGCAGTTTTGCGTCCATAACTAGTGAGCGCCAGCTAAAATCCGAGTCTGGATGGACAGAAAGTCCAAATTGTTCTTACAAAGTTTGCGCTGGGTACACTGTAACAGCATATGCAATTGGTAAAATTTAGAAATCTTACATAAGGATAAATCCTCTTTTAAAATCACCATTTTATTGAGATCTGACGGGGTTCGTTGAGACGTATCCAATCATCAACGCCAAATATGCCATTGACGTCGTTTAATTAAAAGAAAAACAGATATGATGAGATGATTGAAAAACAATTTGCCACAATGATTATATTCAGTCAACTGTCAACTCCCATTAGAAAGAATGGACATTTGCCCTATATTAACGTAAACAGTAGTAATATTGTATGTTTTGCCAAGCCGTCCCGGGCACGTTCTTGCTGTCAAAGTTTCGTCTTGTAGTTTCAGCACGTCTAACGTCACGTTACATGTGGCACAATCGATACGCTACCCTATTTGGTACATGTACACGTTCAGAAAATGGCTTGAAATGTTCTTAAAAATAAAATTGAAGCATTTTCAGCATTACCAACAAATATTTTTGTTTTCTGGTATAATTTACAACCAACGCTACACGATGACATCAAGGTAAGCATATCAGCATCCTCGATATCCAAGGGTTACGACCGCCTAAGCTCTCTACACCACTTGAATCATTCTCGATATCCATAGGTTACGATCACCTACCCTCTCTACACCCCTGAAATATCTCATGACAAAACTGAAGGCTCCGTGTGCGCCACCTTGTTGATGAGACAAGAAGACTCGTCCAACCCTTTCATGAACAAAGAATGGTCACATAACGGTAAAATTGACAGGCTTTGAAGTCGGTTGCGGCTCCTTTGTAATCTGCAAAGACAGGCATGCAGCCTAGCGATTGGTCAGTTTTACATGGGCGTGTCTTCAGTTTTTCCAAGACATCTTTTAGGGATGTAGAGAGCGTAGGTGATCGCTAATTTTAAACATGTTTTTTTATTTCTGGTCCTTGTCGCCAAATGGTTTCAAAGTATATATGTATAACTGTAGTTCAGTATGGTGTTTATAAAAGTTGTATGTTTTGTTGCAATAGGCACATTCATTAGTCAAAATAAGAACAAAATCCATAACCCGTGATACGGTGTACCAAATAGAGTACTGATCACGGCTGAGAAACAGACGAAATTCCCTTGAAAGTTTTGCGCTCTGTTTTCAAAACCAAATCACATAAGATTTTTTTTTTCTGAAAAAAAGAAACCACTTACGTAGTCTGTCAAAAATAAGTAGCATGCATTCCAGGCATAATATCAGAATTTGTAGATATCATTGAAAAATTCAAAATTGTACCCATTGTGGTAGCGTGCCGTTAATAGTTGACTTGGTAAAACTGCCAACATGTGGATAAAAGTCCTTAACGGAACATTTGTCCTTCTACCAGTTCTGGGGGCCAAACATACGTAAAATTTTCTAACGTCAATATCTTTTTGTTGTTATGGTAATTATCACACAAAAAAAACATTTTTTTTTCAAGGTAGATTATTACCATGCGTGATTGAAAATACTACATGATGAACAACCAAAGTGACCATTCTGGTTCCGGTTCCTCCGAGGACCTGCAACGGATGCTATCCCATCGGAAAGGCGGAGGGGGTAGGTGTAACGCTTTTATTTGAAGTTAAAGAATAACGCGAAGGATTCACATCACATCAGCATACCATGCGTCGTTGAAAAATTGTTTTCCAGATTGTGTTTTTACAAAATGCATCATTCTGGTCGCTGTGATAGTTCGTGTTGTTGAAGGCGCTCTGATACATCATGTTGTTTAGGGCGCTCTGATACATCTTGTTGTTTATGGTGCTCTGATACATTTTGTTGTTGAGGGCGCTCTGATAGATCTTGTTGTTTAGGGCGCTCTGATACATCTTATTGTTTATGGTGCTCTGATACATCTTGTTGTTGAGGGCGCTCTGATACATTTTGTTGTTGAGGGCGCTCTGATACATCATGTTGTTGAGGGCGCTCTGATCCATCATGTTGTTTAGGGCGCTCTGATACATAATGTGGTCGAGGGCGCTCTGATACATCATGTGGTTGAGGGCCCCCTGATACATTTTGTTGTTAAGGGCGCTCTGATACATCGTGTTGTTGAGGGCGCTCTGATACATCTTGTTCTTGAGGGCGCTCTGATACATCATGTTGTTTTGGCGCTCTGATACATCGTGTTGTTGAAGGCGCTCTGATAAATCTTGTTCTTGAGGGCGCTCTGATACATCATGTTGTTTTGGCGCTCTGATACATCATGTTGTTTTGGCGCTCTGATACATCTTGTTGTTGAAGGCGCTCTGATACATCATGTTGTTGAGGGCGCTCTGATACATCATGTTGTTGAAGGCGCTCTGATACATTTTGTTGTTAAGGGCGCTCTGATACATCTTGTTGTTGAGGGAGCTCTGATACATCATGTTGTTGAAGGCGCTCTGATAAATCTTGTTCTTGAGGGCGCTCTGATACATCATGTTGTTTTGGCGCTCTGATACATCATGTTGTTTTGGCGCTCTGATACATCTTGTTGTTGAAGGCGCTCTGATACATCATGTTGTTGAAGGCGCTCTGATACATCTTGTTGTTAAAGGCGCTCTGATACATCTTTTTGTTGAGGGCGCTCTGATACATCATGTTGTTGAGGGCGCTCTGATACATCTTGTTGTTGAGGGCGCTCTGATACATCGTGTTGTTGAGGGCGCTCTGATACATCTTGTTGTTGAGGGCGCTCTGATACATCGTGTTGTTGAGGGCGCTCTGATACATCTTGTTGTTGAGGGCGCTCTGATACATCATGTTGTTGAGGGCGCTCTGATACATCTTGTTGTTGAGGTCGCTCTGATATGATGTTGTTGAGGGCGCTCTGATACATATTGTTGTTGAGGGCGCTCTGATACATCATGTTGTTGAAGGCGCTCTGATACATCTTGTTGTTTAGGGCGCTCTGATACATCTTGTTGTTTAGGGCGCTCTGATACACCTTGTTGTTAAAGGCGCTCTGATACATCTTATTGTTGAGGGCGCTCTGATACATATTGTTGTTGAAGGCGCTCTGATACATCATGTTGTTGAGGGCGTTCTGATACAGTATGTTGTTGAGGGCGCTCTGATAAATCTTGTTGTTGAGGGCGCTCTGATACATCATGTTGTTGAGGGCGCTCTGATACATCATAAGGTTGAGGGCGCTCTGATACATCATAAGGTTGAGGGCGCTCTGATACATCATGTTGTTGAGGGCGCTCTGATACATCATGTTGTTGAAGGCGCTCTGATACATCATAAGGTTGAGAGCGCTCTGATACATCATAAGGTTGAGGGCACTCTGATACATCTTGTTGTTGAGGGCGCTCTGATACATCTTGTTGTTGAGAGCGCTCTGATACATCATGTTGTTGAGGGCGCTCTTGTTCATCATGTTGTTGAAGGCGCTCTGATACATCTTGTTGTTGAGGGCGCTCTGATACATCTTGTTGTTGAAGGCGCTCTGATACACCTTGTTGTTGAGGGCGCTCTGATACATCATAAGGTTGGGGGCGCTCTGATACATCTTGTTGTTGAAGGCGCTCTGATACATCATGTTGTTGAGGGCGCTCTGATACAGTATGTTGTTGAGGGCGCTCTGATAAATCTTGTTGTTGAGGGCGCTCTGATACATCATAAGGTTGAGGGCGCTCTGATACATCTTGTTGTTGAAGGCGCTCTGATACATCTTATTGTTGAGGGCGCTCTGATACATCTTGTTGTTGAGGGCGCTCTGATACATCTTGTTGTTGAGGGCGCTCTGATACATCTTGTTGTTGAAGGCGCTCTGATACATCATGTTTTTGAGGGCGCTCTGGTTCATCATGTTGTTGAAGGCGCTCTGACACATCTTGTTGTTAAGGGCATCTGATACATCTTGTTATTTAGGGCGCTCTGATACATCTTGTTGTTGAGGGCGCTCTGATCCATCATGTTGTTTAGGGCGCTCTGGTTCATCATGTTGTTGAGGGCGCTCTGATCCATCATGGTGTTTAGGGCGCTCTGGTTCATCATGTTGTTCAGTGCGCTGGAATTCATCAAGCATACTTATACGGAATGTGCTTGGGGGTGTTATGATGCATGACATGTTTGAGGTAAGTCGCTCAGCTACATGATGTGGTTGAGAGCGCTATGATACATGATGTGGTTGAGGGCGCTATAATACATGATGTGGTTGAGGGCGCTATGATACATGATGTGGTTGAGGGCGCTATAATACATGATGTGGTTGAGGGCGCTATGATACATGATGTGGTTGAGGGCGCTATGATACATGATGTGGTTGAGAGCGCTATGATACATGATGTGGTTGAGGGCGCTATAATACATAATGTGGTTGAGAGCGCTATAATACATTATGTGGTTGAGGGCGCTATGATACATGATGTGGTTGAGGGCGCTATAATACATGATGTGGTTGAGGGCGATATAATACATGATGTGGTTGAGGGCGCTATAATACATGATGTGGTTGAGGGCGCTATAATACATGATGTGGTTGAGAGCGCTATGATACATGATGTGGTTGAGGGCGCTATGATACATGATGTGGTTGAGGGCGCTATGATACATGATGTAGTTGAGGGCGCTATGATACATGATGTGGTTGAGGGCACTATGATACATGATGTTGTTGAGGGCGCTATGATACATGATGTGGTTGAGGGCGCTATGATACATGATGTGGTTGAGGGCGCTATGATACATGATGTGGTTGAGGGCGCTATGATACATGATGTGGTTGAGGGCGCTATAATACATGATGTGGTTGAGGGCGCTATGATACATGATGTGGTTGAGGGCGCTATGATACATGATGTGGTTGAGGGCGCTATGATACATGATGTGGTTGAGGCCGCTAAGATACATGATGTGGTTGAGGGCGCTATAATACATGATGTGATTAAGGCCGCTAAGATACATGATGTGATTAAGGCCGCTAAGATACATGATGTGCTTTAGGATGCTATGATCCATGATGTGGTTGAGGCCGCTATGATCCATAATATTGGTATAGAGACAGTCAACCAACGATTTTTTAATTCAACTAAAACCGAAAATACATATATCCAGACGTAAGAATCTGCATCTGATAATTACATACCACATAGGCAATGTCGAGTGTGGTATAAGTTATTATAAAAGCCCGCCAAAATATAGCTACATCAAATAAAGCACAAAATACATAATGTAACCCTGGCGCAACCACATGTACAGTGTGTTGTAAACAAATGGAGCATAGCGATCGACGCCATGACACGGCAAGTTGGATTTCACATTTACTTCTTTCTAGGCATGTCAAATTAACAAAATAAATGTACTTTGCAAACAGTTATGACATATACTATGATTATCAGAACCCACTTTACACAAGACTTCAAAACCATCGTCCCTTGTACAAGTTCGCGTTTCAACCAGCTGTGGTAGAAAAAATAGGTCATCGTTGCTATAAAAAGAAAATGACATATATTTGGACGTCAATGCTCTACGGGCTGCATTTCCCAACCGTTAGGCATGAAACGTCACACAAGTATTCACAAACAGTATCCATTGTGCGAATTCGTGTTTCAACCTACTGCGGTCATTGTAACTATACATGTATATAGAAATTGGCAGGCTGCACTTCTCAACTGGTTGACACTTATTTTCATCCACGTATTAACAAGCATCAGCTCTTGTACGAGTCTGTGTTTCAACCTGCTGAGGTTAAAAAAAATAGGTCACTGTTACTATAAATAGCATTTGACTCAACATTTGTCATTTCGCGTTGTATTTTATTGTTGGAGCGTGAAGGAATTAGTATCGTCTGCGATGCCTTGTTTCTTGTTAAAACTGTAGGAATTTATAGCCTGTCAAATATCTAAAAAAAAAACACACATCTTTTCATTAACAGATGAAGGGTCAAACACGGATCAACGTTTCCAGCTCGAGTGGGATTCGTATGCTGACGCTGGATACGATAACCATCGCCATGACAACGACTTCCGGTGGATTCGGGTATCTTCGTCCGACGATGCATTATCGTCTGTATCGAACACACAAGGAGACAGTCATTTTCTGGGAACATTTACTAATGAACACGAGTCCGAATTCCATTCTCTGGCGTCAACCGAATACCTCAGTGTAGGGGATGACGATGATCAAATAATTAGATCAGAAAACCAACAAGTGGAATTAACATTTCCAAAAATGGCATTGAAGTTAAATTTGGATGTCACTGTTTCCGATATTGACCCCGCTACAGGACAACTGGAGCTAATGTGTTCAACAGGAGATAGGACGGAGGATTATACCGGCTTATATAGAAACGGAAAAATCGCAAACTGTGAAATGTGGCTGAATGGACAATGTCTTCAGCAACAACCGACTAGGAGCTCCTCCTCTGATATTGAATTGATTTCGGAAGAACCCTTATTTTCTGAATCTGAGAGTTTAAGTTTGGAAAACCTGAAATCGTCTTCTGACTCCAAGTTGTCTCATGACAAAGAAGCCACAAACTCGAATGCGGAACATTTGCAGACCTGCTTTGAGAAAACCTATCGTTTGTTAAATTTCTCAGACGAAGGGGAAAGCATGAATTTGAATAGACAAATTATAGAATCATCTACGTCATTGGATCGTCTGATTGCCTGGTATAACAATGGTTGCGACTCTTCCTTTGAATCACGTGAATTTGAACCGGTTGGATTTACCATAAATGAAAGGCCAGCTCAGACAAGTGCTAATGCACCAAGTGCCCGCGCCGTTCCCAATATAGATTTTAGTGGGGGCCTCATCGAATGCGCTGGCAGTTCTGATAAGATTCCTTTCAAGGAGGAAATTAAAGGTGGTGACGTTGTTTATCTGCCCGACACAGAAGATTTACCGTCACCTCCGTCTAGCCCACTGCCATCGTCGGAAAGTTCGGAAGAGGCTCAGGTGTCAGATAGTTCTGCAATGGGTTCCGAGGACTACAACTCGCCGCTAAATGACAACCGGCCATCTTGGCTTACAATTTATAGAAGCAGTACGCAGTTTGAACCAGACAACAGCAACACGACGTCAGATCTAAGTCTTGATGAGAGTACATTGGCAGTAGGCGGTCCAAGCAATGAACTTTGTTTTTTAAGGGAATCACAAAGTAATGTAGATAATCGCCGTGGAAGGAATATCCTGGATTTGTCTGACAATGGTGAGCCGGTCAACGACCCAGCTCCTTTCCGACTTAACACCGAGGAAAATTATTCTGTCGGGGACGCTAGTAATTCGACGTTCAGTTTCACATCCAATGATGTCCAAACTATAGGTATAACCGAGGAATTGATGGCACAAGAACATTTAAGCCGGGTGGCAGGCTATTCTTCTTCAGCATTATTTGATTCTGGTCTCGAGACTATGCTACAGGAGGTAACTTCTGATACAATATCCCGTACAGATAGCGTACCGTCCTGTGAAACATCTGCCATTGATGACGTAACTGTTAGACATGGAGACGACACACGACCTGATAATGAGACTGATACTTTTCACCTCAGACTTGACATTGTCCCTCTGTCGGCCTTTTCTAATCTTACATCTACATCTGATTCACAACCTTTTTATGCTATTCCGGCAGACGTCGAAACATGTGAAACATTCTCCAGAAAAACTGAGACTAACGACGGCTCACGCGAGACACTTTCCGGAATTGAGGAGACATACGACGGCACACTTGAATCACTAACCGGAAGTCCGGAGCCATACAACGGCACACTTGGATCACTAACCGGAAGTCCGGAGACAAACGACGACACTCGTGAAGCACTTTCGGCGAGTGAAGTTTCTTCAAGAGGCCCCTTCGATGTTAAATCTCCCAGGGAAACCTCCTTTGAGAAAAGACAATATGAAACCAGCGCTTTCGTTCCTGTTTATAGTTTAACAGATATTTTAAATGAAAATACAGCACAAGCCGATGACTTTGGCTTCCAATGTGGAACTCAACAAAACTCGGATACACTTGCGGAAAGCTATGAAAAAGACGAGGATTCGTTATTCGTTTTAAAGTTAGTACCTTCTGAAGAAGAAGAAAAATACCAGCAATCCTCAAAAGTCGAGCCGGACGACCCCGCAGAAAGAGACAGAAAGAGTAACGAGGAGAAACTACACTCTCTCGCCCTCAGTTACGGTTTGCTGGACGATTCTGAGGATTTAGGTGGCTATGAGAGCTACGACAGCGGTGATGGCGGAACGTCTGTTGATGCTGGGAAGGGCACAGTCAAGTCGCAGTCTCTGGAAGATGATTCGTGTGATGTTGCTGTGGAATCGTCAGTGATATCCGACGATGCCCATATGAACAAACAACAACAACCCGATGACTACCAGCTATCATGTGAGACGGGTACAAATAACTCCTCTGGACAAACAAGCTCTGCTTCCTCCTCTTTGGTCGTAGATCAAAAAGACATATCAAGTGCAACTAGTTCTTTCATCGCATCGTGTCAAAACAGCGAAAAGGATATTACAGCAGGATCTAGTTCTACGCACGATGCGATAGGACAAACACCATGTCGAAATGATACTACGAACTTCTGTTCAGCCACTGAAACCCTAAGGAGATTAAATGAACACAAGCAAAGCCGAACCTTTCACAGCAGTGATTCGTTATTCAGTTTCAGTGACCAAGACCAGGTTGACTTTCTACGGAAGTTTCAGGTTTATGTTGAGACACTCGATATATGTGTCATCGACCGCCAGCCACCGTACAGTCACAGCAACGATATGGTTCTTCAAGCAGATGATCGGTACTGTTTGGATGAAATTCAGGTAAAAGAATGTAACCTTCTAAAGTTCCTTGGAAATCATGTAGACCCTCTGAAGACTGAGAACACGGAGTTAACAAACACGAAACATTCTACTTACTCTACTGACTTTTTAGATGACGTAGCACGGAAATTAGCGACGCGGATTATAAGTGACATTTCTCTTTGTCATGATTCAACGTCTCCAAGTCTTTCTGATGCAACAGTCGAAAACGGGTACAGTGCTGATATAGAGTGTATGCTTTCATCAGATGCCAGTTCCGAGTCACGTTATGAAAAGCTGGCATCTTCAGCAGAAGATCAAAGTCAAAATATAAGACATACTTCAAGTACAGTGTTCTCCTGTCCATACTACGATGACATCTCGCGTCTGGATGTTTTCTCAACTTCCGTTGACTATATAGCAAATTGGCCGATTTCTACAATGTCTGTAAATGACATGGCTTCAAGATCACACTCTCAGTTAATGGACTTATTTAACACCAAGAAACATGCCGAACTAATCAACTTTTCACTTGATGTTTACAATGATGAAGAAGAAGAGAGAGAGCGCGTCAACCTTTCTGACAATAAATACGAACAAAGCTGTGCTTGTGACAGTAACACTGAATCACCTGTAAGTGAAGAAGACATTGCACGCCTGTCATCCGATAGATATTCGTTCTCTGCTGATTCCGGAACCTTCATACAGCACGACGGCTATGATACCGATAAAAGAGACACATCAAAAGGGACAATAATGGCAGAGGTAGAACGCGAGGCAATGGCACAATATGCATGTTTGTTTGTCAAAGATGTTATTTCTTCTGCACATAAAAAGTTCATATGGAGCACGGAGGGTCTACAGGAAAGGGACAAGAAAACTGATATATCGACTTCCTCAGTATCGGAATCAGCAAGCTCTTTCGAAGAATTGGTGTCGTCCGGAAGACGACTAACCATTCAGATCAATGCAGATGAAAATAAAACAGAGAAAGCTAAACAGAGCTGCTGCAAATCTTACAAATGCCAATCCGACAATAATTCTGGCTTGTTAGTAACACACTGTAGAGATGCCATGCCACTGACAGCGTCTCTGGAATACTGCCGCACTATTGTAGCCGCGGGCCTGTCCAGTATAGCTATTCGCCAGGGTATGAACGAACTCAGGCTTGTTGCTTGCAAGGAATGGCTTAATCGAAGATCATCGGTGGAATCTTCACTTGATAGTTCTGCCCCTGAAACAGATTCAAATGAATCGGAACCGGGGGTTGACAATTACAAAAAGTACAAATCCAAATTAAAAGAACTGAAAAAGCGTCGTCAGCGTGGAGGAGGCAAAGGGGAGCAAAGAATGATCTCGAGACCTGTGAACAAGAAACCCCTCCTCCGTCATTACTACAGTGAGCTGTCCTCTGACGAAGCTTCCGACGACGATAGCAGTCCTGATAATGACGACGACTTGGACGAAGGTGATAGACATATATTTGAAGCTCTACATAGAGAGAATAACGAAACCACCATATCGGAAATAGAAATTATTCTGGACACGGAAACGATGCTGTTAAAGGCAAAACAGGAGCATCATTTACGTCGCCTAGAAAGATACAGGAAGAAGGTGGAGTCGTCAGCACCAAGTGCACTCTGCCCTGACCATCACGATAGCCTACCGCCATCCACGCAGTCTCAGACTTGTTGGTGCAATGTCGAGAATGCAGAAGCACTAAGAAATATCGCCTTTGAAATACTTCGGGGAAGGCAGTTACTTAGAACCCAGCAGTGTATTTCAAAAATGGAAGACGAGTTAGTGGCAATGAGGAAGAGAATTAATACTGGAGAAAAGGCTGTGTTCAATATGAAATCTTTAAATTCCCCTCTTTTCCGCAACAGCGAGGATCAAGCGAAACTTCTGATGCAAACAGAAACAGAAGCTCTGAAAACTCTCGTATTCAAAAAAGTAGAAGATATCGAAAATACCATACAGGGCCGGCTTTATTCCGGTGATGATCACCCTAAAGACGTTACAACTTTTGGGCGCATCATAAACCAAGAAATGAAGGAGTTTAAAGACGCCGTGATATTTACCTGGGAGGAAATTCAAGATCAGGCAAAATATGTCGTCGAAAATTGTTTTATCCCTGAGGAAAATGAAAATTCAGTTCAAAATAACATTAATCGCTCTGAACAACCAGAAGAACATAAACAGCAGGCCAAAAAGTGTTCCGAGCAATCTGAGCATATTATAACAGAAGGATCGGTTCATGCTCCTTACGATGGGATTTCGAAACTGACGCGAATCGCTGAAAAGGCATCCAGGTTGGATGTGTCTCGACAATTCCTTACCGATGAATACAAACAGCTAAAGGATAATCGACTAGGAGTAGATTTGTCGACACAGCCGCTGACGGAACTTAACTCGGCAAATGGAGAATTTCCTCCGTTAGTGACGCCACGTTGCAGCATTTGTAAACTGCGCAAGAAGGTCAATAGTGCGAACAATTCTGAAGTTTGTAAAAAATCGCAGACCAATAACATCATTCAAACTAAAAAGGACTCGTCGAGTACAATCAAACGTTTTGGAGGACATGAATATGAAGTGGTAACCGGATGTGGAATAAGAAAACATACGATGACATGCGCATTGTGTAAAGCGATGGAAGATAATGGTGTATAGTAAACGAAGGTAGAGACGAATTTCCCTTTTTTGATTCCTACATATTTATCATAATGTTAGGTGCATGTATCGGGATTTTTTAAATGTATGAGTTGATTGATATTTACAAAAAGACGGGGGTATCTACTTTCTGCAAAATAACTTAAAATTTCTAGAATAAATAGTTCGTGGAGGACGAAACGCACACGCAAATGGAAACTGATGGTGGGTACTTGAATGAGCTCGTTACAAAAATATGTTTGTCCATGCAATTATACAACTTTTAGATACATTCACAATAGCAGTTACTACCTTTGCGACATTTTAGGTTGATCGTAAAGTTTATAAGATCGTGGAGCATGGTACCGTTTTACAAGATATAAAGATCATCTCTAATTCAACCACGGATACTAATGTGTGAACCGCTTTGAGGCGACCTTCATGTTGTGATAAAGCGGTATATAAGAACATCGAATTATTGTATAATTATTATCGTAATTTCCTTTGAAATTTATATTTTTCTGTGTGAAAAATTTTGGTTTTAATTAAGGATGCAAAGCATCGCTTAGAAACGGAGACCGTCATCAGAAGTTTTAATTTGTTTAAAGATAAAAATCAATTAGGTTGTTGTTAAATGTTTAGCAAACGAATTGAAAATAAATCCAGTGATTTTATAAGAGATTATCATTTTAATGATCGTCAATTATAGAGAGATCTGGCCCCGAGATCATGAAACAATCTTAGACTTAAGTTTGTGCTTAGCCAATCAGGTATGACGTTACTTTTTGTAACGTTATTTCTGATTGGCTAAGTCCAAACTGAAGACAAATTTAGACTTAAGATTATTTCATGATCGTGGGGCCTGGTTTAAGATCATGTGAAAACATTGTCATTAAGGTAACATTAACGTTGTCTGCAGTGGTATCCTGGGTCAAAGCCTGGGATAATCACTATGCTCTCATTAAATCATCTACCATTTGACATTTTGTTTTTTTGATTATATTTCATTTACTTCCACGAGTCAGTGGACTACATTTTTTCTGCGCTATGATATATGCGCGGTATAATACAGCAAGTATGATGTTCAAGCATGGAGCCTGCATACCCGTTTGAAAATCAGGAAGACATATATCTATTTTTTCATTAACATTCTTTTTTTCTCGGAGACAATAATATTGCAGTTTAATGGAATGCATACTTACATTCTTGGGATTAATTTTCTTCACAAATCAAGAAATATTTTTAGTGAAACTTCCAAGATGGCGATCGTTGGCTGACGAAGGTGAGATTGGCATTCACAAAAACAATCATGTTTAGTATATGATGGCACATATACCTGGCTAGATAACCCTTCCAACCCCGCCCTTCCATTTCCATTGCAACAAAGTAGCCTTAACTTTTAGGCTCTGTGAAGATACTAGCCGTTTGTGTTGTGTATAAATAGGAGTATTCTGTTTATCGGTAGTCTGCGTTTCAATGTGTATGCAACAGTACTTGCTTGAGGTTTCAAAGGTAAAAATTAGACAAAGAAAGTGGTTGGGGAAATACAAGCGTGATGTCCCGTTGGCGCTATATTGTTTAATGATCCAGCGCATGCCGCTACCTCTAAAAACGAATATGTCGAAGTACCAATATACAAAATGTAATCAAAATATATTATCAACTTAGACATTTCACGGAGCTCGCCAGCTTAAAAAATGAAAGGAGGTGCAGTGAAAGCCTGTAACCGACACGCCCGGGGGTCGATCCCGAATCAGACTTTGAAAGGGATGGGTTTGTCTACTTCCCGGTTACGCCTGCTTTCTCTGGGTATTCCTTGCGCGCTACCCTTACATGTACCACTTCGACCGACTTGAGTGACTGACATAAGCTAATAGCCCTGTAAAGACCCAATATACATTTGTACGTATCTTTCGGCAAAATTCGAACGAAAATCAAGCCTAATAACTTGTTATTACTATAGATTTAGTTAAGATTAACTGATATCAGCAAAATTCAAGATGAATTCTTACGTGGTTACCGGTACAACAACATTTGAAACTCGATATTTGTAAACACGCGACCATTTTGAACTGTCTTCTTACTTCGGCTTGTTGTTGAAGTGGGCCCCACCTGAATTATTTTCAATTCTTTGGATTTTTCTGTCAAGAGTTTCTTGATAGCTACCGCTCAGGGCCCAGTTGTTCGAAGTGTGATTGGCCTAATCACTATTTAACAACATTTTTCAAACTTAAATTATTATGTCAATATACAAGGTAAAATCTTGGTAATTGACACTATGAGATATTTGATACCCGCAAAGTTGTAATCAAATATATGGTTTATTTTTAAAGTTACAGGATAATTGAAATTTGCGTTAATCACAGATTAAGCTAATCACCTTTTGAACAACTGGGCCCAGGTTTTCTTTGTTTAAGGCCTATTTTTGCATGGTTATCAACTGGATTTTTTTTTCAAAACTTTTCAGAATCACGAAAAAATTTCCTGAAGTTACATATATTGTAAACCATTGTACGTTTACTTTATTGACGAAGGAAATTAATATTCTTCAGAATTAACGGATAGATATGATGTGAGAATGTATGGTAGTTAATACCAATTTACCTTTGTAGGCCCCTTTTTACTGGCAGCAGTAATAATCTGTTGCGCTGACGTGTCTTTATAAGACCATTGTGACACTAGCGTGTTAATTCGCATGTACAGTTTATGAAACATAACTTCATTCATTTGGTAATTGTAAAAAAGCTAGGGAATTACCCAGCGGCTATAAGTTATATTAAAGAAATGTACGAAACTGTCCGTCGATACACGCTTCTGGCTCCCTCTGGTGACTCCTTCCGCGTGCGCCGGAGGTACGGTAGTTGTCTGTGTGCATTCGGAGATGGTTATCTCCCCTTAATATTCAAGCATCTAATACACCTCGACGGAATGTTATTACTTTCGAATTACATTAATAGACCGGCTGAATGATATTAATCTAGCAAATGACTTTCTTAATAATCTATTAGACCGAGAGCACGGATCATTTACTTCTTGTATTCGCGTGACCTCGGACCGGTTCTATGGCTGGCGAGGGCTGCCGCATGCATAAAGCGATCAAGATGGCGGACGGTCGTGAAGTGAACAGTCTATATGTTTGATATGTGTTTTAGGGATTTGATCAAATCCCGTGGGTACCATGCATCGTCAAGATCGATTTCCAGTAAAGATAAACTCATTGGCTGAATATTCCATTTACAGAGTTCAAAGCCAACTCACCTGTTGAGCGCGTGAGTTCCAGAGCTCGTGATTACCTGGCCGAACAAGTCTATCGTCATGATGATCCCAGACGTGTGCCGGGGCAATCACGAACCTCACTTCATTTTCAATTTGCTATATTAGATGAATTAATAACAATATTTATTCGTGTCAATATTGATAGGGTAATTGTATCCTGATTATATGGAAAGGAAGGGGGGGGGCAGAAAATGGAATTACCCAACATCTAAAGCAAAGATGAAGATATAAAATTAATGCTTGATCATTTCAAAGAGTGCTATTAGGAGCTACTTAATTAGTCTTTTTTATCTTAACGATAATAGTTGGCCGGTTTACGGTAAATTTTCTTCGTCCTAAATACATTTTAATTTGAAGCCTCTTCAATTATAACCATATGAATGATATTACATAGTACAGAAACTTAACAAAAAAATAGTATTTTTACATATTATCATTCTGTTAAACTGGAAATTAATATTAGGTAGCGTTCTGAAAAATCTTTAATAATTCGTTACGGAGTTGCATACTCTCGTCTTTAAGGACTCGCACAACTAAATCAGCCTATCAGGAAGTGTTTCATACATGTACGTTTGTAGTCCCTACCGAAAATTTGTTCAGGCTAAGTACAGTGATTCTGAGTAATTTCAATAGGTAATTGTTGACATATTCTACATTGAATGAAATCTATAGATATTTAACTTTAAAAAATGTATACTTTTGGTAGATTTTGATATGTAATGGTGGGTTGATATGGGGTCAAAAATCAGAGGGTGTTCCCGTCCCATTTCACTGGTTTGACATGAAATTTCCGGTTGTTTTCCGGTCTGCTTCAGACGCCCGCAGCGAGCTAAAATACCACGAAACTCCTGATAAAATGCTATTTGAAGTCTTTGCCATGTACGTTTCTGTGAGTCCAGGCAGTTGTCACTAGTGTTGAACTTCAAATATTAAAGTTATTAGCTCTAAAGCTTAGTAAGATTAACATATAGTAAATTATTTAGTTGTGTGAGTCCTTTAAATGGCGGTTTGTAATATTGTACAACCAACAGTAGCTATTTATATTGTTTTATCGTCTGATCAAATTGCCTTTCAAAAGGACCAGTTTAAATATCGTAAAGCATACTCTTGGTTCAAAAGAATCTAGTGAATGAAACATGTATTTCAATATAGAGTTTAATAAATGCATCATACTCAAAAAATTAACATTAACTATGTCTTTTTAATATGCCGGTTTTAAACCTGATTTCTGATAAGATAGCCATACCTTTATGGAGGGCTCGTTTGAATCGATGAACAAGCAAGGTCGATTAAGAAGTTAATCTAGAAATGCTTTGGAGCGTGGAAAACCAGTTAGAAACCAGTTCATAAATTATTTTATCAGATTGTCGAAAATTCTTTCAAAGAAATAATAATAAAGAAAAAGACATTTAAGATACCATCAGTGGTGACGGTGGCTGCTATTTTATTAAACCTTTATTAGAATTTGTTACATTTTGATTAAAATTATCGGAGGCAAATTTTAATTATTTAATCTGTGAATTATGATGCTGCTAATATAAAATTGATTTCTCAAATATAATCGTGCTGTTGTTGACAGTGTGTTTAGACAGGTTATTTAATCATAGGAATTTAATTCGTATCAAGTAATAAAAGGCTTGTTATTCGTCTTAAGAAAAAAATTACTTATTACAAAAAAAAATGTACTTGCACAAAGGGCTTTCGTTGTTTATTCCCTCTGAATAAAACAGAAAAAAAAACAATAGAAAAACTCAATAAAAAAAAAGAAAAAGAAATGATATGAAAATGCAAACTACAAACAATAAAAACAGAGATTTGGTTTAATGAGACAAAGCAAAGTCGAGACAAGTAATATAAACAGAGATTTGGTTCAGGGAGATGAAGAATTTGAGAGCACTACCCGAGACAAGTAATATAAACAGATTTGGTTCAGGGAGATGAAGAATTTGAGAGCACTATCCGAGACAAGTAATATAAACAGAGATTTGGTCCAGTGAGATGAAGAATTTGAGAGCACCACCCGAGACAAGTAATATAAACAGAGATTTGGTTCAGTAAGATGAAGAATTTGAGAGCACCACCCGAGACAAGTAATATAAACAGAGATTTGGTTCAGTGAGATGAAGAATTTGAGAGCACCACCCGAGACAAGTAATATAAACAGAGATTTGGTTCAGTAAGATGAAGAATTTGAGAGCACCACACGAGACAAGTAATATAAACAGAGATTTGGTTCAGTAAGATGAAGAATTTGAGAGCACCACACGAGACAAGTAATATAAACAGAGATTTGGTTCAGTAAGATGAAGAATTTGAGAGCACCACACGAGACAAGTAATATAAACAGAGATTTGGTTCAGTAAGATGAAGAATTTGAGGCGTGATGGCACTACCCGAGACAATTTTTGTTTTTGTTTGATTTTGATTGGTTTTAATTTGCGTTGTTTAACGGCCAATAGAGAACCTCAAGTAAACTCATGGGAACGGAAATACAAAAAACACAAGCAGATGCTGTGGAGTCGACCAGGAGAATGTCAGATTTTGTCCAGTGCAGACGTGTCAATATAAAAACCTATAACTGTCAATCTAATAGTACCATTAAATCTACTCTTAAAATATCTCCAATTCATCCCACACTTGTTTGAAAATGTAAGTTTAATAAGAATCGATTTTAAATTTCTAATATAAAAAAATCTAATACGTCCTTTCACCCCAGGTGAACATTAGGTGCAAATTGAAACAGGAAATTGTAATTATCCTCGTATGAACGTGATAGAGTTTATTGATTCACGTTATGAAGTGTCAAATTTATATGACATTTAATTTTGTAAATATTTTATGAGTACCAATGCTGTCATTCAAACTATCGGATGCTGCGTTTGATACAATGTACGGACCGCGACAATTCGCACGTTACCGGGCATGCGCACAAAGTGACGGGTACGGGAGCGACACCTGATCGAATTAAATGTGGACAATAATAATGGAAAATCCATAATGGGTAAGGCAACCAATTTTAGACATTCATTGCAATGTTTACACACAAATTAGGAATGACAGAATTTCTGTTTGGGAAGCTTTTATATCGAAGGAGTATAAAACAGAACAATGGCCTACAATGGCTGTCGCCTTGTCTGTCTGGCGGCTAGAAATACCAGTTTATTGTAGGTCTGCGTCAGGATACCCGGCTAAATATACCTGTACGGAGTGACACTGTTATAACTTCCCATTTCGATTTCATACAAAATAATATTTCGAGCTTTTTTTTAACAAATGAAAAACGTAGCCATGTCTTAAGCGGATATGACGTAAATAAAAAGTACGGGGTGTCCCTTTTCACAATGCAATCAGTATTACATGTAAAGTCTATTACAGTATCCTAATTGTGTAATTGTTACGATATAGTAGAATTTATATCTGTATGTTTTTGAGGTCGAGTCTTTGATTTTAACACAGATACGGAGCTAAACATTCCAATTATATTCACATCTCTCCGTTCTTCGTCTTTTTTAACTCTGAATGTGTATGGGTTAGCGTACCCGCAATGAAAAACAGACTCGGTGGATTAATGTTTGTTTCAAATATGGCGCCGTTCACACTTCATAGTGATATGGAATTCGATGACAGCTTGGTTTGGTTTGGTTTGGTTTATTTTGTTTTACGCCCTTTTACCAGCCAGGGTCATTTAAGAACGTGCCATGTTTTTGGAGGTGAAGGAAAGCTGGAGTACCCGGAGAAAAACCGCCGACCTACAGTCAGTATCTGACAACTGCCCCACGATGACAGCCGTTGTTTGCTTCCTTCCTTGTCTAGAAGCATGGATAATATTGGAATCCTTTATGTTTAATTATAAAGCAAATGGATGCTGACAAACTTCTTTTTCTATTGAAGCACGTCTGAACAAAAATTGACGCTAAAGCAAACAATGGCGGCTTCTTTATGCGACATTTGACTGCGTAGGGACGTACAAATGCATATGTCCCTGGACTGCGTCACTGTCAGGGCAAATTCTGGTCCAGCCCCACTGAATTCCACACACAACAATTGTTTATTGTATCTTTCATATGTCCCATCAAAATCATTACGCGTCAAACTTCTTGGGTCTTTTCGTACACGAAGAGTTGTCTCCCGTGTGGTAAGGTACATACACTGTAATGTATATAGGTCATTTCCATTATGACGTCATTATATTGTTAAGAAACCACCGTTTATACGGCAAACTATAGGCTATACATGTAAACCGCCATTTCCTTAGCAAACTCCTGACTTCACAAAGCTACAGTGTATATACATCGTTAATAACCAAAATTGAAGGCGACTTTTGAATACGGAAAAAACAATAACTAATAATAAAGTAGAACTATGATATTACTCCGGTTTGATTAGGTTTTGTGAAGCTATGGCCATTTAAAAACATACGTATATGTGTATTTACTATTGCATTGCATTGTCTCCATATAACGCTATTGACTTCATGATCAGTGGGCATTCATAGCGCTATGAATTCCATTGACTGATTGTCGACGTCATCATTATTATGACGAAAATAACACTTGAAAACAAAAACTGTAAGCCAATGGCTAACCTATACCCCTTATAAAAACAAAATATTCATAGAGATATACATTAATTCTTATAATTAAGTTATTATAAGCATGAATGTTAAAAGACTCTTTCATATGCGTGTATGTAAGATAGGGATATTCAACCCAAGGGGTCACAAAATGTGGTGAAACCCGAGGCTTGCCGAGGGTTTTACCACATTTTGTGATCCCGAGGGTGTTTATGGTTAAACTTTTGTGAAAGGTTTTAATTTTATAACGCCGTCGTTTTCTCTTTCCGGCATCAGAGTTTACCATATTCGTGACGTCACGTCATTGTTGAGCCATTATGACGTCACGTCGCGTGAAATGCTATGTAAGATAAATTTTTTTTTACATAGCTTTCTTACATGGGCAATCTCTATCCAACATGGCGAGATATGAGAGAAATACATTTATATGATAAATATCTCATTACTATTTGTACATTTTGATATTTTTTTAAAAAATAATATAAAATAAAGTGCTACGCGCTTCATCAAATGGGCGTTGTCGCGGGGAGACTCTTTGCAGTAGTCGTTGGAGCGTCTCGTGTAACCTATACGGGTAAACCACTTATTACTGAAGAACACCGCCATAATAGAAAAACACTTTAATATTCATCACTGCTATTTTGTTTTAAGATAATACCTTTAGGATGGTAAATGGCGCGTAATTAGTGGCCTATGAAATCCCTTACACCGTATCACATCGTCCCGCCGGGGATTCACGCGACATACATAATGGAAAGTCTTTAAACCGTACAACACAAAAATAAACATTTTATACCATTTGTAAATCATTAATAATTCTGTTTTATCAGATAGGGAATGCCTTACCTACAGACCCTGTTCTAGTGGACTTAATAATTGACTCGCTGTAAATTCGTTTGTAGCCTGAGTAGTTAGGGGATAATTTGACATTCATTAGCTGATGTTTTCGATAATGTTTCTATCAAACTATTAAAGTCATAAAAAGGAAACTTTCTAATTATTTAGCACCTTTTTCAAGTATTAATATTTTATTTGTTTTCATTATTTTCTAAATTGATCAAGTAAGGCAGACGTTGGTCGATATTCTCATCATAATCAAACCAGTGTAACGTTATAATACGGTTGAGACTTGATAAAGTATTATCGCCTCCTTCCAGAAAAGTTCCACAGCAAGAAAACATGCTTTACCATTATGATATATTTTATAGATTTTTGATAACAGTGTCGATTAATGTAATATATTATAAAGCGTATTTATTTATTACGCTTAAAGAAAACAATAAAAAATTGGTTTATTCACTGATTAGCAAAAAAAATAATTACAAGATTAAATTAACTTAAATAATTCCAGAAAATACAATAAAACAAACAATGAAATTGAAGAATTAGAGTGCTAGTTTTGTGGCTAATAAACCGAACCGCATACAAACGGAGCCACGGAATAAAACGACAAGAGAGCAAAATGTATACGAGAGAAAAACCATGAATGAACGGGTGATACGGTTACATAAAACAAGAGGCCCAGAGGGCCTGTATCGCTCACCTGGATACATTGATATCTAGCTATATAGGTTATCATGGTAAAATATTTTCCAAAAAGATCCCATGGACAGGGACAGACCTGAATACAAATTCTTGAGGCAAATCTGTATAAATTAAAGTTTGGTTAATGGGTGAGTTTCTTAACTGTTTTCAAGTTCAACTGAGAAACTGGGTCCCTGAGGGCTGTGGCCAGACCCTGACATCAATGCTAATATCATGATAGAATTTGTCTCTTTATGCCTAGCAATTGTATAGTATTTGGTTAGGAAGTCAACAAGGGCATGGTACATGTAGATCATGGGATCAATTTTTATCAGGATTGGGATCTTCTATGAATGACCAGCAATTGTATATATAGCTTTGTGGGGATCTCAACCGTTTAAAAGTTATGATTCAGAAATTGATTCTGCAAGGGCAGGACTCATCCCGGGACCAATCATAATATCATGATTGTGTTAGTCTCTTTATGCCAAGCAATGGTATATATTGTAATGTTATAGGGTGGGGATCACAACCAAAGCCAAGTAAAACAAGCAGCTATTTAAAAGCCTTTCCATTATTCCCCTATTGGGCCCCGCCACTCCGGTCCCTGGGGGGTCAGAAGCACCATTATACCAAATCTGTTCCCCTCCCCTAAAGGATGTTTCTGACAGAGTTTGGTTCAAATCTATACAGCAATTTATGATTAGAAGGGATTTAAAATGCTTTTCCTCTATTTCCCCTATTAGGCCCCGCCCCTCAGACCCCAGGGTGGTCAGACCAACCGTTTATACAAAATTGAATCCCCTTTACTCAAGGTTCCTTCAGGCCAAATTTGGACAATATCCTGTCATTCCTACAGAAGAAGAAGGATTTTAAATAATTTACTTTATTTTCCCTGTTGGGGCCCTCAGGCCCCAGGGGGGGGGGGGGGGGGGGTCAGACCAACCATTTATACAAAATTCAATCCCCTACACCAACGGATGTTTATGGCCAAATTTGGTCAAATTCCGTTGTATGGTTCAGGACAAGTAGGAATTTATAGGAAAATTTGACAGACGGACGACAGACGACGGACGACGGACGCTGCACCGTGGCATAAGCTCACCGGCCCTCGGGCGAGGTGAGCTAACAATGAATGGTTGAAACGGTTACATAAAACAATGATAGCATTTGTCTCTTTATGCCTAGCAATTGTATAGTATTTGGTTAGGAAGTCAACAAGGGCATGGTACATGTAGATCATGGGATCAATTTTTATCAGGATTGGGATCTTCTATGAATGACCAGCAATTGTATATATAGCTTTGTGGGGATCTCAACCGTTTAAAAGTTATGATTCAGAAATTGATTCTGCAAGGGCAGGACTCATCCCGGGACCAATCATAATATCATGATTGTGTTAGTCTCTTTATGCCAAGCAATGGTATATATTGTAATGTTATAGGGTGGGGATCACAACCAAAGCCAAGTAAAACAAGCAGCTATTTAAAAGCCTTTCCATTATTCCCCTATTGGGCCCCGCCACTCCGGTCCCTGGGGGGTCAGAAGCACCATTATACCAAATCTGTTCCCCTCCCCTAAAGGATGTTTCTGACAGAGTTTGGTTCAAATCTATACAGCAATTTATGATTAGAAGGGATTTAAAATGCTTTTCCTCTATTTCCCCTATTAGGCCCCGCCCCTCAGACCCCAGGGTGGTCAGACCAACCGTTTATACAAAATTGAATCCCCTTTACTCAAGGTTCCTTCAGGCCAAATTTGGACAATATCCTGTCATTCCTACAGAAGAAGAAGGATTTTAAATAATTTACTTTATTTTCCCTGTTGGGGCCCTCAGGCCCCAGGGGGGGGGGGGGGGGGTCAGACCAACCATTTATACAAAATTCAATCCCCTACACCAACGGATGTTTATGGCCAAATTTGGTCAAATTCCGTTGTATGGTTCAGGACAAGTAGGAATTTATAGGAAAATTTGACAGACGGACGACAGACGACGGACGACGGACGCTGCACCGTGGCATAAGCTCACCGGCCCTTCGGGCGAGGTGAGCTAACAATGAATGGTTGAAACGGTTACATAAAACAATGAACGGGTGATACGGTTACATAAAACAATGAACGGGTGATACGGTTACATAAAACAATGAACGGGTGATACGGTTACATAAAACAATGAACGGGTGATACGGTAATATAAAACAATGAATGGGTGATACGGTTACATAAAACAATGAATGGGTGATACGGTTACATAAAACAATGAACGGGTGATACGGTTACATAAAACAATGAACTCGTGATACGGTTACATAAAACAATTAAAGGGTGATACGGTTACATAAAACAATGAACGGGTGATACGGTTACATAAAACAATGAACGGGTAATACGGTTACATAAAACAATGAACGGGTGATACGGTTACATAAAACAATGAACGGGTGATACGGTTACATAAAACAATGAACGAGTGATACGGCTACATAAAACAATGAATGGGTGATACGGTTACATAAAACAATGAACGGGTGATACGGTTACATAAAACAATGAACGGGTGATACGGTTACATAAAACAATGAACTCGTGATACGGTTACATAAAACAATTAAAGGGTGATACGGTTACATAAAACAATGAACGGGTGATACGGTTACATAAAACAATGAACGGGTAATACGGTTACATAAAACAATGAACGGGTGATACGGTTACATAAAACAATGAACGGGTGATACGGTTACATAAAACAATGAACGAGTGATACGGCTACATAAAACAATGAATGGGTGATACGGTTACATAAAACAATGAACGGGTGATACGGTTACATAAAACAATGAATGGGTGATACGGTTACATAAAACGATGAACGAGTGATACGGTTACATAAAACAGTTAACGGGTGATACGGTTACATAAAACAATGAACGGGTGATACGGTTACATAAAACAATGAACGGGTGATACGGTTACATAAAACAATGAACGGGTGATACGGTTACATAAAACAATGAACGGGTGATACGGTTACATAAAACAGTTAACGGGTGATACGGTTACATAAAACAATGAACGGGTGATACGGTTACATAAAACAGTGAACGGGTGATACGGTTACATAAAACAATGAACGAGTGATACGGATACATAAAACAATGAACGGGTGATACGGTTACATAAAACAATGAACGGGTGATACGGTTAAATAAAACAATGAACGGGTGATACGGTTACATAAAACAATGAACGGGTGATACGGTTATATAAAACAGTGAATGGGTGATACGGTTACATAAAACAATGAACGGGTGATACGGTTACAAAAAACAGTGAACGGGTGATACGGTTACATAAAACAATGAACGGGTGATACGGTTACATAAAACAGTGAACGGGTGATACGGTTACATAAAACAATGAACGGGTGATACGGTTACGTAAAACAATGAACGGGTGATACGGTTACATAAAACAATGAACGGGTGATACGGTTACATAAAACAATGAACGGGTGATACGGTTACATAAAACAGTGAACGGGTGATACGGTTACATAAAACAATGATGGGGTGATACAGTTACGTAAAACAATGAACGGGTGATACGGTTATATAAAACAATGAACGGGTGATACGGTTACATAAAAATGAACGGGTGATACGGTTACATAAAACAATGAACGGGTGATACGGTTACATAAAACAATGAACGGGTGATACGGTTACATAAAACAATGAACGGGTGATACGGTTACATAAAACAATGAACGGGTGATACGGTTACGTAAAACAATGAACGGTGATACGGTTACATAAAACAATGAACGGGTGATACGGTTACATAAAACAATGAACGGCTGATACGGTTACATAAAAACAATGAACGGGTGATACGGTTACATAAAACAGTGAACGGGTGATACGGTTACATAAAACAATGAACAGGAGATACGGTTACGTAAAACAATGAATGGTTGATACGGTTACATAAAACGCTATGGCGGTGTTTCCTTATGTCTTGGAATGCTGTGTCTATCTGCTAACAATACCAGACGTTTATAAAGGAAAGAAAATGATCGCTTCCCTATTAGGTGTATATCTCATTATTGTATTGATCCTTTTATTATCGCCCCATGATTGAGTACACGCGGTTAGCGCGCGCCAAACAAAGCCTGGCCAATCATATAGATCCCTATCTTGTGTAATGGTATTATAGAGCCATTTACATCGAAAGATGGTAGAGATTGTCTCCCCTTAATGATCGTAAAATCATAAATCGCAAACAGTGAACGTATCATTTATTGATAATGTTAATCTAATATTCTATAATATTTTATGAAGAGTAGGCACATTTAGATTTAATCTCATGTGTTCTCGATGTTTATACAATTTATTAAATGTAGTAAAATTTCAAAACCCCAGAGCATCACGGGACATTTAGTCAGTCGTTTTGTGCATGTAACGTGGTTCTTGTACGGACTTAAAATCTATATTAAATAGTATATTAACAGTCAAATTTAAATATCAAACGTTAAAAAGAAGAACGTTGAATCAAAATCTTAACTATTGACAAAACAGCAACACACTTTCATTTTTTGTTGTTGCTGTTTTTTTGTTGTTTTTTACGTTGAATAAAAATGTTAAATATTGACGAAACAGCAACACACTTTCAGTTAGTTTTTTTTTTTTTTTTATTGTTTTTCTTAAATATGTTTATAAATACCCAGTTCATTTTGCTCTGTGTTTCATTTGGAGATGGGCGTTGTATGTACATACTATTTATACATGTATGAAGGTGATTATTTTGTCTACGTTACGCTATGAGAGCCACCATTTTATGAATATTATATCTAAATCAAGGCGATAGTATTAGATATGAAGGAATAAATTTGACATTGCTTCCGAGCCAGCATTTTTAAGAGAGGGTTTTGAGAAAACTTTTTTGCATTTTAGTTTTAAAATATTCACACATTTTAGGTTAATGTATTATAATCTTTTCTTGAAAACTTTTCGTTTCATTTTTATTTTTTATTTTTTTTTTTTTTTTCATTTTATTTTTTCACTTATTCGTATAGCGACCTCCGAAAAAGACGGTTTAATAGCTTAAATATGGCTTTATATGACATTTTTGCCTGTATAAATTTAGAAAATTATCAAACTGATAAAACCTATATTTCCCCTGCTGTGATAAGCAGTGGATAATAAAATTTTGTAATGGAAATATTAGATTTGTAAATATTAGATTTTGAAGTGGAAATATTAGATTTTGTAGTGGAAATATAAGGTTTTGAATTGGATATATGAGATTTTGTAGTGGAAATATTAGTTTTTGTAGTGGAAATAAAAGGTTTTGTAGTGGAGATATAAGTTTTGTAGCGGAAATATAAGGTTTTGTAGTGGAAATATAAGGTTTTGTTGTGGAAATATAAGTTTTGTAGCGGAAATATAAGTTTTGTAGTGGAAATATAAGGTTTTGTAGTGGAAACATAAGTTTTGTAGCGGAAATATAAGTTTTGTAATGGAAATATAAGGTTTTGTAGTGGAAATATAAGTTTTGTAGTGGAAATACCTTCCTGTTGTAAGAGTTGTGGCTTTGCTTTTTTTTCAAGTAGGCAGGTAAAGAAAAAGATCATAAAATACAATAAGGCCTCATTCGAAACGTAATAAAAAGAAATATTCAATGTTTTAATTTGCCATTTAATATCAAATATATTTCACTCGTATGTCACTAGCTAAATCTGTACGCCCTACGATAACTTGTGAATTGACGTAATTTAGGAAACAAAATCTTAAAATCATTAAGAGATTTTTACTACGTTAAATCAAACCATTGATCGTACGCGTGTCCATGAGGAGGTAAATTTATCTGACATAACATTAACGAGTACATATTTGTGTGAGTTATATAGATACTTAAAGCAATGCCATTCAATTACACTCATCACATATTAAAGGAGACTTTCATCAGTGCTAATTAAGGTCATATATATAGACTTATAATGGCCGCCGCCGACCAGACGAGAAAGGTCTGGAGGGGAGTAATCATTATTTGATTTGTCCGTTAATTGCTAACATTAATTGCCTCCGCGAGAGATTGATCGGGCGTCATAAAGTAGCCGAGTTTGACCACTGGTCAGTGTGATAGCCGGACATGGAATCAGACAACTCATTAAATCGGGCGTGTGGTCGGCATCAGGTTTGTATAAACATTATTGAATCTAACATGAATTATTTAGCGAGATTTCTCCCTCGACACTTCCGTTAGCGTGTAGATCGTAACGAGGGCTAATGTATCGTTGATTTCGCTCGTGATGCAGAATACCCATTTATAGCGATCTGTCGGGGTGTTGTCGCCCGTGATACAGAATACCCACTTATAGAGATATGTCAGGGTGATGTCGCCCGTGATACAGAATACCCACTTATAGCGATCTGTCGGGGTTATGTCGCCCGTGATACAGAATACCCACTTATAGCGATCTGTCGGGGTTATGTAGCCCGTGATACAGAATACCCACTTATAGCGATCTGTCGGGGTTATGTAGCCCGTGATACAGAATACCCACTTATAGCGATCTGTCGAGGTTATGTAGCCCGTGATACAGAATGCCCACTTATAGCGATCTGTCGGGGTTATGTTGTCCGTGATACAGAATACCCACTTATAGCGATCTGTCGGGGTGTTGTCGTCCGTGATACAGAATACCCACTTATAGCGATCTGTCGGGGTTATGTCGCCCGTGATACAGAATACCCACTTATAGCGATCTGTCGGGGTAATGTCGCCTGTGATACAGAATACCCACTTATAGCGATCTGTCGGGGTTATGTCGCCCGTTATACAGAATACTCACTTATAGCGATCTGTGGGGGTTATGTCACCGGTTATACAGAATTCCCACTTATAGCGATCTGTCGGGGTGATGTCGCCCGTGATACAGAATACCCACTTATAGCGATCTGTCGGGGTTATGTCGCCCGTTATACAGAATACTCACTTATAGCGATCTGTGGGGGTTATGTCACCGGTTATACAGAATTCCCACTTATAGCGATCTGTCGGGGTGATGTCGCCCGTGATACAGAATACCCACTTATAGCGATCTGACGGGGTGATGTCGCCGTGATACAGAATACCCACTTATAGCGATATGTCGGGGTTATGTCGCCCGTGATACAGAATACCCACTTATAGCGATCTGTCGGGGTGTTGTCGCCCGTGATACAGAATACCCACTTATAGCGATCTGTCGAGGTTATGTAGCCCGTGATACAGAATGCCCACTTATAGCGATCTGTCGGGGTTATGTCGACCGTGATACAGAATACCCACTTATAGCGATCTGTCGGAGTTATGTCGACCGTGATACAGAATACCCACTTATAGCGATCTACAGGGTTATGTCGCCCGTGATACAGAATACCCACTTATAGCGATCTGTCGGGGTGTTGTCGCCCGTGATACAGAATACCCACTTATAGCGATCTGTCGGGGTTATGTCGCCTGTGATACAGAATACCCACTTATAGCGATCTGTCGGGGTTATGTCGCCCGTGATACAGATTACCCACTTATAGCGATCTGTCGGGGTTATGTCGCCCGTGATACAGAATACCCACTTATAGCGATCTGACGGGGTTATGTCGCCCGTGATGCAGAATACCCACTTATAGCGATCTGTCGGGGTGATGTCGCCCGTGATACAGAATACCCACTTATAGCAATCTGTCGGGGTTATGTCGCCCGTGATACAGAATACCCACTTATAGCGATCTACCGGGCTATGTCGCCCGTGATACAGAATACCCACTTATAGCGATCTGTCGGGGTTATGTCGCCAGTGATATAGAATACCCACTTATAGCGATCTGTCGGGGTTATGTCACCCGTGATACAGAATACCCACTTATAGCGATCTACCGGGCTTTGTCGCCCGTGATACAGAATACCCACTTATAGCGATCTGTCGAGGTTATGTCGCCCGTGATACAGAATACCCACTTATAGCGATCTGTCCGGGTTATGTCGCCCGTGATACAGAATACCCACTTATAGCGATCTGTCGAGGTTATGTAGCCCGTGATACAGAATGCCCACTTATAGCGATCTGTCGGGGTTATGTCGACCGTGATACAGAATACCCACTTATAGCGATCTGTCGGGGTTATGTCGACCGTGATACAGAATACCCACTTATAGCGATCTACAGGGTTATGTCGCCCGTGATACAGAATACCCACTTATAGCGATCTGTCGGGGTGTTGTCGCCCGTGATACAGAATACCCACTTATAGCGATCTGTCGGGGTTATGTCGCCTGTGATACAGAATACCCACTTATAGCGATCTGTCGGGGTTATGTCGCCCGTGATACAGATTACCCACTTATAGCGATCTGTCGGGGTTATGTCGCCCGTGATACAGAATACCCACTTATAGCGATCTGACGGGGTGATGTCGCCCGTGATGCAGAATACCCACTTATAGCGATATGTCGGGGTGATGTTGCCAGTGATACAGAATACCCACTTATAGCAATCTGTCGGGGTTATGTCGCCCGTGATACAGAATACCCACTTATAGCGATCTACCGGGCTATGTCGCCCGTGATACAGAATACCCACTTATAGCGATCTGTCGGGGTTATGTCGCCAGTGATATAGAATACCCACTTATAGCGATCTGTCGGGGTTATGTCACCCGTGATACAGAATACCCACTTATAGCGATCTACCGGGCTTTGTCGCCCGTGATACAGAATACCCACTTATAGCGATCTGTCGAGGTTATGTCGCCCGTGATACAGAATACCCACTTATAGCGATCTGTCGGGGTTATGTCGCCCGTGATACAGAATACCCACTTATAGAGATCTGTCGGGGTTATGTCGCCCGTGATACAGAATACCCACTTATAGCGATCTGTCGGGGTTATGTCGCCTGTGATACAGAATACCCACTTATAACGATCTGTCGGGGTTATGTCGCCCGTGATACAGAATACCCACTTATAGCGATCTGTCGGGGTTATGTCGACAATGATACAGAATACCCACTTATAGCGATCTGTCGGGGTAATGTCGCCCGTGATACAGAATACCCACTTATAGCGATATGTCGGGGTTATGTCGCCCGTGATACAGAATACCCACTTATAGCGATCTGTCGGGGTGATGTCGCCCGTGATACAGAATACCCACTTATAGCGATCTGTCGGGGTTATGTCGACAATGATACAGAATATACCCACTTATAGCGATCTGTCGGGGTTATGTCGACAATGATACAGAATACCCTCTTATAGCGATCTGTCGGGGTAATGTCGCCCGTGATACAGAATACCCACTTATAGCGATATGTCGGGGTTATGTCGCCCGTGATACAGAATACCCACTTATAGCGATCTGTCGGGGTTATGTCGCCCGTGATACAGAATACCACTTATAGCGATCTGTCGGGGTGATGTCGCCCGTGATACAGAATACCCACTTATAGCGATCTGACGGGGTGATGTCGCCGTGATACAGAATACCCACTTATAGCGATATGTCGGGGTTATGTCGCCCGTGATACAGAATACCCACTTATAGCGATCTGTCGGGGTGTTGTCGCCCGTGATACAGAATACCCACTTATAGCGATCTGTCGAGGTTATGTAGCCCGTGATACAGAATGCCCACTTATAGCGATCTGTCGGGGTTATGTCGACCGTGATACAGAATACCCACTTATAGCGATCTGTCGGAGTTATGTCGACCGTGATACAGAATACCCACTTATAGCGATCTACAGGGTTATGTCGCCCGTGATACAGAATACCCACTTATAGCGATCTGTCGGGGTGTTGTCGCCCGTGATACAGAATACCCACTTATAGCGATCTGTCGGGGTTATGTCGCCTGTGATACAGAATACCCACTTATAGCGATCTGTCGGGGTTATGTCGCCCGTGATACAGATTACCCACTTATAGCGATCTGTCGGGGTTATGTCGCCCGTGATACAGAATACCCACTTATAGCGATCTGACGGGGTTATGTCGCCCGTGATGCAGAATACCCACTTATAGCGATCTGTCGGGGTGATGTCGCCCGTGATACAGAATACCCACTTATAGCAATCTGTCGGGGTTATGTCGCCCGTGATACAGAATACCCACTTATAGCGATCTACCGGGCTATGTCGCCCGTGATACAGAATACCCACTTATAGCGATCTGTCGGGGTTATGTCGCCAGTGATATAGAATACCCACTTATAGCGATCTGTCGGGGTTATGTCACCCGTGATACAGAATACCCACTTATAGCGATCTACCGGGCTTTGTCGCCCGTGATACAGAATACCCACTTATAGCGATCTGTCGAGGTTATGTCGCCCGTGATACAGAATACCCACTTATAGCGATCTGTCCGGGTTATGTCGCCCGTGATACAGAATACCCACTTATAGCGATCTGTCGAGGTTATGTAGCCCGTGATACAGAATGCCCACTTATAGCGATCTGTCGGGGTTATGTCGACCGTGATACAGAATACCCACTTATAGCGATCTGTCGGGGTTATGTCGACCGTGATACAGAATACCCACTTATAGCGATCTACAGGGTTATGTCGCCCGTGATACAGAATACCCACTTATAGCGATCTGTCGGGGTGTTGTCGCCCGTGATACAGAATACCCACTTATAGCGATCTGTCGGGGTTATGTCGCCTGTGATACAGAATACCCACTTATAGCGATCTGTCGGGGTTATGTCGCCCGTGATACAGATTACCCACTTATAGCGATCTGTCGGGGTTATGTCGCCCGTGATACAGAATACCCACTTATAGCGATCTGACGGGGTGATGTCGCCCGTGATGCAGAATACCCACTTATAGCGATATGTCGGGGTGATGTTGCCAGTGATACAGAATACCCACTTATAGCAATCTGTCGGGGTTATGTCGCCCGTGATACAGAATACCCACTTATAGCGATCTACCGGGCTATGTCGCCCGTGATACAGAATACCCACTTATAGCGATCTGTCGGGGTTATGTCGCCAGTGATATAGAATACCCACTTATAGCGATCTGTCGGGGTTATGTCACCCGTGATACAGAATACCCACTTATAGCGATCTACCGGGCTTTGTCGCCCGTGATACAGAATACCCACTTATAGCGATCTGTCGAGGTTATGTCGCCCGTGATACAGAATACCCACTTATAGCGATCTGTCGGGGTTATGTCGCCCGTGATACAGAATACCCACTTATAGAGATCTGTCGGGGTTATGTCGCCCGTGATACAGAATACCCACTTATAGCGATCTGTCGGGGTTATGTCGCCTGTGATACAGAATACCCACTTATAACGATCTGTCGGGGTTATGTCGCCCGTGATACAGAATACCCACTTATAGCGATCTGTCGGGGTTATGTCGACAATGATACAGAATACCCACTTATAGCGATCTGTCGGGGTAATGTCGCCCGTGATACAGAATACCCACTTATAGCGATATGTCGGGGTTATGTCGCCCGTGATACAGAATACCCACTTATAGCGATCTGTCGGGGTGATGTCGCCCGTGATACAGAATACCCACTTATAGCGATCTGTCGGGGTTATGTCGACAATGATACAGAATATACCCACTTATAGCGATCTGTCGGGGTTATGTCGACAATGATACAGAATACCCTCTTATAGCGATCTGTCGGGGTAATGTCGCCCGTGATACAGAATACCCACTTATAGCGATATGTCGGGGTTATGTCGCCCGTGATACAGAATACCCACTTATAGCGATCTGTCGGGGTTATGTCGCCCGTGATACAGAATACCACTTATAGCGATCTGTCGGGGTTATGTCGCCCGTGATACAGAATACCCACTTATAGCGATCTGTCGGGGTTATGTCGCCCGTGATACAGAATACACACTAATAGCGATTCCGACGGGGTGATGTCGCCCGTGATACAGAATATCCACTAATAGCGATTTGCCGGGATTTTTGTTTTTATTTTGCTCCGCCCACCGCTTTTGTCTCATGTTAAATTAAAAAAAAATCTTTCTAATATGGCAACTGACAATTTTGTGGTAATAGAAAAAAATGTGAACACATGATTTTGACCCTGTAACAAGATTTCAGCGACTGATAAGAAATTTGGTTTGAGCACAGATTCGTGTTTTGAGTATGAAGATGGTTCATGAATATAGGCCCTTTTGTTATCGTTATTTGCGATGTAATAGTCATTTGCGATGTTATAATTACAAAAAATGTATTTGCGATGTAATATTTATTTGCGATGTAATGGTTATTACGATCTAATAGTTATTATAATTGTAGCAATAACCGATGGCAGCATTTAAGTTATCAAGCTACAATGTATCCTAATTTCACCAATATATTTTTGAGAGTCAACATTAGATTTACGATTCTAATGAGTTAGATTGAATTATTAGAATTTATTGTACGATGATTTTTGCCTGTATCACGATGTCTGTTTCCCAGATATTTGTACCACGTCATCTTTTGTTAACGATTAATTAATAAAGAAAAATTAAGAAATATACTGAGATAAGATAATCAATGCTACATATGATCTCAGTAACAAGGCTGACACAGCCTCCGATTATATTCTAATTGTTGTTACCGATTTCCCATAAAATCAAATTAAAAAAATAAAAACTGAAATAATTGCCTTTTGGTTTTCGGAATCAGGATGAGGACACTGGCTCTGTACGACGTATTGTGTTTTTGACGCCATAGCGTATGTCTTTGTTAAGTTCTTTTTTGTCTCAAAAGGTCGAAATATACACCAATGATTGATTCAAGTTCCCTTAACGACCACGAGAGTGTTGAGGTCTGTCCCTGCTTTCAGCATCAAGAGCCTCTTGGTTTTATATAAAACATAAAAATGATGTTCTAAATTGACTAATTGAAAAGCAAATTGAAACGAACGGAAATAATTTCTTCTCGACATATCCCAAAAGGAATGACAGAGCTGCCAATTACGCGATAATAAGAATTTGATGGCCGCTAATGATTGTGTTGTCTTGGCGTCTGCCGTGGATCAGCAGCTGCAGTCGTCCGCCTTCGGGGATCTGATGGGAAAGTGGCGGGAAATGTTATCATCGAATTGTTCGATACTCCTCTTGACAAACCCATAACGTCGGTAAGAAAATTAATTACGTTTTTTACCCCGAACAAAACATATCTAAAGTTATCGTAGAAAGTTTTTTTTCTTTTATGCGATCAATTAATATATATTGGAATTGTATTTTTGTATCAAATAGTCTTAATTGTCTTCTGACGCAAAACAATAAAACAAAATAGCAAATTACTCCTATGAGCCCTCTCATCATGCTACAATATCATATTGCCATTTATGTCTTATTTCCTTAAGAGTATAAGACATTGATATCAAAAGGGGATTTTTAACTTCATTAACGCAAATTAATATTAATTAGGATTGTAATGATTTTAATTATTCAAAAGCATTACCACGGAGCCATATAATGAAAGAGAAACGCACAAACACAAACAATTTAATAAAGCATGTAATTTTTTAATACCGCTACAGTAAGACTTGATAAAAATGTACCAGAGCCATCTTGAAGTAAGGGGCGTAAGGGGACTTGGTCACATCACTTATAACGAACATCGTTCAATTAGGAAAATGTTCGGGAAAAATACTGACGTTTCCAACGAAAAACACGTGTATACCATTTTTTGGTAAAATAGATAAAATACAGGTCTGGATTGTAATATTGCCGCCATTTTTAATTTTGCAGAGATACTTGCGCAGCCCTCAGATATAGTTTAAATAAGAAGGCCGGAAGTACATTATTGTTAAATTCTCAGAAACACCCTAACACCTCATGAAGTGTCGCATCGCTATTCACCGAGTGTACATCATTTGCCGGGGTATGTGACCTGGTAGAATTCGGTATATTTGTAAATGGTGGGACTATTACGGTTCATAATCGTCTGGGCAGGTGGGCACGAGCTCGGTGTGGCCGAGTGCTCTGTGTAACAGTTAAACTATTAAGTAGTGCCCGCCTATGATAATGAACTGATGATTTAAGCTTCATTTATAATGTATAGTTATTCGTCCAAACTCTAATTTCCGACGTGTAGGTCTACACATTGTAACACCGGCTGTTCTATTGACCTCCCTCGGGCCACGGCGGTAATTGACTAATGCCGTCTATTGATATCATTATTAAAGATATTTTCCACACAGTCACCTGCCGTACAATAATTGAATGGACAGGATTAATAACTTCTCACAATACTCGCCTTAATAATTCATCACAAATTACACAAGGCATCAATTTTATTTCGATAGTTCTATATTTAAAATGTGAGAAATAATGCAGTTGAGTGGAGTTTTACAGAGAATCACAGCGGGTCACTCCGTGAGGTGGAGTGTGACAGATCACTCAGTGAGGTGGAGTTGACAGGTCACTCAGTGAGGTAGAGTGTGACAGGTCACTCAGTGAGTTGGAGTGTGACAAGTCACTCAGTGAGGTGGAGTGTCACAGGTCACTCAGTGAGGTGGAGTGTGACGGGTCACTCAGTGAGGTGGAGTGTGACAAGTCACTCAGTGAGGTGGAGTGTGACAGGTCACTCAGTGAGGTAGAGTGTGACAGGTCACTCAGTGAGGTGGAGTGTGACAGGTCACTCAGTGAGGTGGAGTGTGACGGGTCACTCAGTGAGGTGGAGTGTGACAGGTCACTCAGTAAGGTGGAGTGTGATAGGTCACTCAGTGAGGTGGAGTGTGACAGGTCACTCAGAGAGGTGGAGTGTGACAGATCACTCAGTGAGGTGGAGTTGACAGGTCACTCAGTGAGGTAGAGTGTGACAAGTCACTCAGTGAGGTGGAGTGTGACAGGTCACTCAGTGAGGTGGAATGTGACAGATCACTCAGTGAGGTGGAGTATGACAGGTCACTCAGTGAGGTGGAGTGTTACAGGTCACTCAGTGAGGTGGAGTGTGACAGGTCACTCAGTGAGGTGGAGTGTGATAGGTCACTCAGTGAGGTGGAGTGTGACAGATCACTCAGTGAGGTGGAGTTGACAGGTCACTCAGTGAGGTGGAGTGTGACAGGTCACTCAGTGAGGTGGAGTGTGACAGGTCACTCAGTGAGGTGGAGTATGACAGGTCACTCAGTGAGGTGGAGTGTTACAGGTCACTCAGTGAGGTGGAGTGTGACAGGTCACTCAGTGAGGTGGAGTGTGATAGGTCACTCAGTGAGGTGGAGTGTGACAGATCACTCAGTGAGGTGGAGTTGACAGGTCACTCAGTGAGGTGGAGTGTGACAGGTCACTCAGTGAAGTGGAGTGTGACGGGTCACTCAGTAAGGTGGAGTGTCACAGGTCACTCAGTGAGGTGGAGTGTGACAGGTCACTCAGTGAGGTGGAGTGTTACAGGTCACTCAGTGAGGTGGAGTGTGATAGGTCACTCAGTAAGGTGGAGTGTGACAGGTCACTCAGTAAGGTGGAGTGTGACAGGTCACTCAGTGAGGTGGAGTGTTACAGGTCACTCAGTGAGGTGGAGTGTGACAGGTCACTCAGTGAGGTGGAATGTGACAGGTCACTCAGTGAGGTGGAGTGTGACAGGTCATTCAGTGAGGTGGAGTGTGACAGGTCACTCAGTAAGGTGGAGTATGACAGGTCACTCAGTGAGGTGGAGTGTGACAGGTCACTCAGTGAGGTGGAGTGTGACAGGTCACTCAGTGAGGTGAAGTGTGACAGGTCAATCAGTGAGTTGAAGTGTTACAGGTCACTCATTGAGGTGGAGTGTGAAAGGTCACTCAGTGAGGTGAAGTGTGACAGGTCACTCAGTGAGGTGGAGTGTGACAGGTCACTCAGTGAGGTGGAGTGTGACAGGTCACTCAGTGAGGTGGAGTGTGACAGGTCACTCAGTGAGGTGGAGTGTGACAGCTCACTCAGTGAGGTGAAGTGTGACAGGTCACTCAGTGAGGTGGAGTGTGACAGGTCACTCAGTGAGGTGGAGTGTGACAGGTCACTCAGTGAGATGAAGTGTGACGGGTCACTCAGTGAGGTGGAGTGTGACAGGTCACTCAGTGAGGTGAAGAGTGACAGGTCACTCAGTGAGGTGGAGTGTGACGGGTCACTCAGTGAGGTGGAGTGTGACGGGTCACTCAGTGAGGTGGAGTGTGACAGGTCACTCATTGAGGAGGAATGTGACAGGTCACTCAGTGATGTGGAGTGTGACAGGTCACTCAGTGAGGTGGAGTGTGACAGGTCACTCAGTGAGGTGGAGTGTGACAGGTCACTCAGTGAGGTGGAGTGTGACAGGTCACTCAGTGAGGTGGAGTGTGACAGGTCACTCAGTGAGGTGGAGTGTGACAGGTCACTCAGTGAGGTGGAGTGTGACAGGTCACTCAGTGAGTTGGAGTGTGACGGGTCACTCAGTGAGGTGGAGTGTGACGGGTCACTCAGTGAGGTGGAGTGTGACAAGTCACTCAGTGAGGTGGAGTGTGACAGGTCACTCAGTGAGGTAGAGTGTGACAGGTCACTCAGTGAGGTGGAGTGTGACAGGTCACTCAGTGAGGTGGAGTGTGACGGGTCACTCAGTGAGGTGGAGTGTGACAGGTCACTCAGTAAGGTGGAGTGTGACAGGTCACTCATTGAGGTGGAATGTGACAGGTCACTCAGTGAGGTGGAATGTGACAGGTCACTCAGTGAGATGGAATGTGACAGGTCACTCAGTAAGGTGGCGTTGTATTATTCCTTCAACATCTTTAATCGTGAACTTTTGGGATCCGTTACTTCTGATTATATAAGAAATAGATGGTGCTAAACCTCTTATTTCATTGATTAACTTTCGAAATTCTTTGACGGTAATAAAAAAATGGCGACTTCCTTTTGCAACGTTCGACCGTGTCACTACCAGATCACTGTGTCAATGCGTGTGCATAACGAGCGCCATAAGTGAATAAGTACAGTCAAACCTCGATTAATCGAACTTCGATGATTCGAATTTCTCGATGTGTCGAACTTTTGGCAAAGTCCCGATTTTTTCGCTGTATCGAAGTTTTATTCTGGCCCGTTCGTTATGAAAGCATTGAAAATTACAACTATTAAATCGAAGTGAAAATGTTACCTGTACGAGCGCAATAAATTGTCCCGCGGTCATTTTCACACCTTCACGGACTTGTGTGTCGATATCCTGTGAACAGTAGTGGAGACCAAGCTGCGACGACGATTTGTGTATATTGCCGTCGTTAATTAGAGCAACCATGGACTCAGATTAGAAGCGGTCCCATGCCTGGTAGTGGAGCAAAATCAAAATTGTTTAATCTGTATGTTCGAAATGATAGTAATATTAGTTCAATAAAAGTTCACATTTGATGAAAAGAAGAAAAAATATTATTTTGCGCAGCTTTTTTTTTTCTAAAGTTACCAAGATGTCGATGTCATTTAATAGGGCTTTTTAGTCTTGGCAACCACGGCGATCGTAATAATCATCGTAGCAACCCGGCTCGAATGTTTGTTTCATCGTATATCATTTAAACATTATCTATGATGTAAATATAAGAATTGTACCTCATTTTGACTGCGTATACGGTAGTATACCCTCAGTTGGCAACGAACATATTCACTGTGGTTCGGTGGCATCATAGAGGCATACTACCTTATGCGCTGTCAAAATGAAATACAATGCTTATGTATACTAAGGGGAAAAGAATCTGCATCACTAAAATTTAATATTCTCAGACACTACCGAACATTTCTTGATAAAATTCCATGGACATATTTATCGTGTCATACCACATGGTCAGGTAGGTCAACTGCCGCACGTGCGTTTCGGGATCTACACGTGCAATAGGATTCAGACGTTATCTGAAGACACTATACGTGTAAGTGAATACCTATCGTTATTTTTGTGTCAGTATATATATATGGGTACCAAACAACATCCTACTTTGAAGAAATCGTAATTTCTGGTAATGCCACGATTGACGGAAAATGAGGTTTTGTGGATAATCTGCATGTTTGAAGCAGGAATCACCCAACATGACGCCACACAGCGTTTCCATATACATAGGAATATCATACAGTCTTTGGTAAGACGTGGTCGGCAATATGGCACAACTCAGGATATACCGCGTTCAGGACGATCGTCACGTCACGTCAACAAGACAATCAAGACAATACGGTTAAAACATCTTAGAAATCGTTTCCAAACGGCCAATTTAACGTATAGAAACATCCCTGGACTAAGATATATCTACCCGAGAGCCGTTCGTAACCGCTTGAGAGAACAATGGAATCCGGCCGCGACGCCCCACCAAATTTCCTGTATTGCTTCAATGTCAACGCCAAGCACGATTAGCGTGGTGTCGTAGGCATATCCGATATACCCAACACCAATGGATGGTATTTTATTCGCGGATGAGTCAAAATTTCACTTATAGATAGCAGTGACGGTCGTAGCAGAGTGTATAGTAGTGGGAGAAAGATTCCGACATGCCTGCGCCGTAGAAAGACGTACTTTGGGTGGTGGAAGTGTCATGGTTTTAGGGAGGGATCGCTGCTCTTAGCAAAACCCCTCTTGTGTTAGCCCAAGGTAATTTGGCTGGAATTCTATACAAATTTAATCGTTGCACAACAGGTTGTGCCCTTCATTCCTGGCCAACATCGTCACTGACGTTAAGGCAAGACAACGCCTGTCCGATTGTTACACGTGTTGTTACCGACTACTCAAACCAACAGAACATCAATGTTCTTCCATGGTCGGCCGTTTCGCTAGACTTGGCACCAATCAAGCATGCGTTGGACGAGATCGAACATTGTCTACGTCAACTGCCTAATCAGCCATTGGCGTTAAATCAACTCGGCCAAGACTTGGGCAGAGTGTGGAACAATACTACCCTACGCTCCATGAGACGTCGTTGCCATGCTTATATTAACGCAAATGGAGGACACTCTCGATATTGACATTGTTAACTCGGTTTTGACTCCATATGGATTTGAATCCTTTGAAATGAGTTGTTATTCAAATCAATTTCAAATACCAGAGTGATTTTTTGTAATGAAATGTGAAAAGCAACATACAAAATTTCAACCTAATAGATTAAGATTTGTGGATTTTATAAACGTTTACCCGATGCACAGTTTCTTTTTTCAACGATGTATATTTGCCAACTTCCGGTTAGGAAGCATTATGGGAATATTCTACGATTGCGTCAGATTGATAACGGGTTCTACTGTAGTATGTCATTGCGATCGTACCACTTGCCATCCTGTTCGTATGCATCATCGCTGACTTTGATTTATATTTCTATTCGCATTTAAATCACGTTATAGTGCAATACATAATTAATTAAAGAGGGTATGGAAGATTTGTAACTTATATAAATCCATTTCAAATGAATAAAAAATATGAAATTTGATTTATAACTGATATTTGAGAAAGAAACATCAGCTTTGGAATAGTAGAAAACACATTATGAAGAAAAGAGAAAATGAGTTGAAGCCATTGTAAATGACAGGTACAAATGTATTTGTAGATTTTTGTTGTGATGTTGTGCTGTTGTAATGTTGTGCTGTTGTGATGTTGTTGTGCTCGTTTTGTAACAAAGTTCTAACCTTGTCAATCAGGTGATCATAGAAAAATTGATAAATAAGTAAACACGGCCATTTTGATGTAAAGGTAAAATTTATTCTGCAACCCTACAGTCATATGTGACAGTTCTTAAAATAAATAAATTAATTTAAACTAATAGTAACATGTAATCGCAGTCAAAGTTGTCATCTATTGCACTGTTTTCAGAATGACTTTGTGATGAAATACAATAAATGAGATAGCATATCGAGGTGTGGTTCCTCACCTTACACCGGTCCTTAAAGTCCTGGTCTATGAAATACCCACAACACCGTGTCACTGAGACAAACAAGCTTTTACACATGATAATGTTCTCTACAATTACAATATGTAAATAAATAACAAAATGGCACAATAATTAATACACCTAAAACGAGTATTTATTCGGTAGCGATGAGATTTAAGTGTCTAACTTGACTTTTTATTCCCCGAAGAATCAACCTGTAACCATGGATATTGATTTTCTGACCTCCAGGGTGAAGAGTTTTGTATTGATAAACGTTTATTTTCTCTTGTGTCTTTGATTTTTGTTTTGATGAACACATCTCGTTTGGTTAAGAACATGGAACATTTTGCTAGGTACCATACGAACAAAGTAGATGTGTTCCGATACCGAGTATTTAAATCACAGTCATTCTATAAAAATGCAAAAAACTGAATAAGGACAAGCACTTCACAGGAATTTTGTGCGATAAAAAAGTCTCAACCTTGATTTTAGGATGCACTTCCTTGACCTTCGACACCAATTCTGACCTCGTGCTCACGCGCTTTCTTCCGTAATGCCACTATACTCGACGTTCTCTGATCACCATCCATGATACTGTGTTCTACCGGAAGTGTTATAGTGTCACGAGCTTTGGAATTGTGGGATGTCATTTGAGCGAACATCTGTTGGAATGACATTGCGGGCGGATGAATTGGAGCAGTTTTTGTGTTTGGATACATTACTCCGCGGAAGGCTACGTTATATAGTCCGGGTGGTGACAAAGTTGGTCCCGCGCAGATGTTACGCGCACTGGAAGGGAATGAAAAATGGCTGTCGTTTCTCTGGTAGAGTTGTGATTCATACGCTCGCATCAGTAACTCGGTGTAGCTCTGTTGTGGAGAGATGATAGACCGCGGTGACAATGTCGGGGGGTTAGTATAACCGCCGTACGGACTGAACGGGTGACCTTGAGGCCCCACCTTCTCCTTCTTTCGCCATTTTGCTCGTCTGTTTTGAAACCAAACCTGCAAATACCATAAAAAAAACCAATAATTAAAAAATCCAATCTCTAATCAATTGGTTTGAAGTCAAATTGTGCAAAAATATTAACACGCGAACTGATATTTGAAGATAATTAATATTTGGCAAATACAGATTGTATAATTGCTAGAAACGTAATACTTCACAACCAGTTTTTTTTTTAAATCACTAAGTCAACATTAATTATCCATACTTGAACATTTGGAACCTTATAGTTAAGAAAAACAAATAGAGTAAGACATTTATAGGTATGGTTAATAATTTGCTCTACGACTACGAACTGTTGTTTAGGAAGTAGAACAGGTCGGCCTGCCAAGGAGTAGGGCCAGTGTGATTGGACATGCGGAGATTTTATCATAATGACTAGATTGATGAGGCTTTCTGGTTACCTCTCTGTTTAATTAGAACTATCAATGTTTGTCGTAAATCTTTCTAGTATTTACAGAGAGGATGGCATCTATTTTTAACATTTATTTAAATCACGCCCTGTAATAAGCCCCGTGCGCGTTTACCAACGTCTGTTAGCTCGACTGATTCGAGTGGACAACACAAATCTACACGTACTTGTGCTAAATTTTATTTAAATTTTCTATTCTTATAAAACCCAAATGTTTGCGTTTGAATTTGACCAAATCATCAAGTCATTCCTAAATTGTGGAGAACATTGGGTTAAATTACTCATTATCATATTTAAAGTAGAGGGTGACATGTTTGTTCAGCGCTATCCATTTCGCTCCAATTTATTCCTGCCGATTTTATAAAACATCAATTATACCCAATTAGTAACCATTGATAAATATCTAATTTTTTCGAGTATCATTGAAGGAGTTGAAGGGGCAAGCAATTTCCTACGAGTGTTTATAATGGTGAGGCGGGCTTGGGTTGTATACCCGAAGGTATTGATTCTCGGGTGTCTGATTCAATATTGGGCTGATCGCAGTGTCGGCCTGTGTACACTTCCCGATCCCTCACTCGAGTCGACAGTACCACAGCTCAAACAAACCAGACACGTTATCGAATACCAGAATTATGTCTGATTGCTGTTAACATTAAGACGACTTGACAGTAGTCGAAGATTACGGCAGAACCACGCGATAAAACTTCGCTAGCTGTTTGATCAGATGGGTCACCGCAAACCATTAAAAGTTAATTTGCAAACGGACAATTTGATTTCATTATAAAACATATACCATAGACTATTTAAAATCTTGATTTATGTCATTTTGTTTTTACTTTTTAATGTTTGCGCGTGTATTTAAGGATTAACTTCAATCTATTTTTATGCTATTGAGCCAAAAAATCGGAGTGTACTCCAAATAAATCGCGAAATGATCAGATTTTTTATGTTTTGGTTCAATAACATAAAAATATTTCGTGAAAAAAATAGAATTGCGATAAATGTAATTTTTTTTTATAATTATTTACTGTTTTTTTTTTATTAATTTTTTTTTATTTTGTTAGCTTTTTTTTGTTTTGTTTTGTTCTTGCGAGAAAGATAGGTGTGGTCGATTTCTAGAGATCGGAAGCTTGGAAATCGTTCAGTTTATATATATATTGCCGTTGATGAGTGAATTTTTATCAAACTTTGATTGAAAGCCCTGAATAGCTTAGGTCCAAATATAACTTTAACAATTCCCAGACACCTGCGAGCTAGCGTAACCCCTGGAAAATGGGGGGGGGGGTTACTTTGGAAAATTGAAGTAAATAAAGTCTGTATCCATGGCAATAAGTTAAGAGTATTTTAAGTGTTCTTTAGTTTTACCTGGCTCCTTTGTAACTTATATTGGTTCATGCAAATGTGTTTCAAGTAAATTGCTTATATTTGTTCCAAACAAGAAAGAAAATCGTATTCATGTTTTCCGGGTGGTACAACCTATTTTCAGTCACGTGACCTGTTACTAAGGAAACTCACCTGTACTCTAGCTTCCGTCAGGTCTATCCTCATCGCCAGCTCCTCCCTATAACAAAATACACTGATATCAATATCTGGCAAGCTCGAGAAAACCGTAAGTACCTTATTTTGTCCAATTCTAATATCAGGCTATATCGAACAAGTGACATCAAGAAATATTTCAAATTATAATTATTTTTCAAATTGAAATAAACATAGTTTAATTGTTGTTCTTTATCTATGCTACCTGCAAAGCAAATACGGATGCGTTTTAAATTGTTGATATTTTGGACCGTGTAAGATTTGAAAATAGGAAAAGGAAAAACCTAGCTAGCACATGTGAGAATCTAACACAGATTTGAATTATAAACATTGGAAGTACAAAAAGCTTTATAGAATTGTACCTCATAAACACGTCGGGATAATGCGTCTTCTGAAATGCTCGCTCGAGCTCCTCCAACTGGAAACTGGTGAAAGTGGTTCGGTACCGTCTTTGCTTTCTTTTTCCGTAATCCTCCATTTCGCGATCATCCATACCGGAAGGAGCGCGTCCGCCATGATAGTTGTTTCGACTGCTGAGATCACCAAGCATACCGTAGGCATGCAACATCGGTTCCGGTTCAACACCGTCCGCGCTTGTGACGTCATCAGACGCCGATGTCATGCTTTTTGCGTCATTATTGTCGGGACTGAAGTCGTTTCTTTCCTGGTCAGTGAATTCCACTAGACATTTAGCTGTAACAGGACACGGTATCTTTAAGGGAGAAATAACAGCACGCGGCAATCCTTTATCGTCAACGGAACACGTGTCTGTCTCATATGACGCAAAACTGGCTGTCAAATGGCGTCCTTTTCCCTCGGATGATACATCTGTAAAGACAAAGTGGTTGAATGAAATTTTAGATTTTGTTTTTAACTTAAACAATCAAACAAAAAAGAACGTTTCAAAATCAATGCAATAACTGTAAATTATTTTTAAATCATCCAATTTTGTGTAGAAAGGGTTCGCCAAAATAATCTTATCGTCCATTGTGGTTTTCTTTTTAACTTTTAAATGAAAATATAAAATTGTTGACAGAAAAAAAAAGGTGAACTAGTCCTTTAGCATTGACTGAATAATTGAATTCATGTAATATGTCATTATATACAAAGGTAGCCTATGTAATTTGTATTTTAATTTTTTTATTAATAGTTGTATATTATAGTATAAGAATCATAATTCAGAACTTGTTTTTACAAATAAAATAGCATAGAAAATTTAATATATTATAAAACAACTATTACATGTAGTTATATCATTCCCCTCAATTTTTCATTGTTTAACAATAAAATGATATGGCGAAAGGAAATTTAAAATCCTTCATAATGTTTTGGAAACTAATGAATATTGAATGACATGTATTACACATTTGTATTTCTTACTTTTTCTTTTAAAACAGAACAATATCCTTTGGCGTAATAATATAAGGTCTGCTTTGGCACTCCATCATGCTGTGACCACAAATATCAAAATTATAATCAGAGACCCTTAAAACTTAAAAAAAAAAATACCGAAAATAAAATTTAAAAAAAAGAATATCAGATATATTTTACGAGAATGGTATATTTTTTTTTATATTTTCACGAGTGCGTGATACTTAATTGGAAACTATTGAATAGATTAGCCTGTATATTATAGAAATTTTTTAACGTTTAAATTACGTAGTAATACTAGTATTATATAACTTCTTAACTAATGCAGTAGTATATTATAGTTTGTTTGGCTACAAGGTAGTAATACCAGTATTATATTATTATTTGTATCTAATGTAGTGATTTCAGTATATTATGAATCATAACACTCCACGTTGATGGAGCCCTCTATGAGAGTATATCTACAAGAACCATATGCTTAAGTTAATCTGGAGACTATATAATATCCAGAAAATAACTATTTACCTCGAGAAAACAAAACACTCCATCATTTATACAGCTATTACACAATGTTTTCATTTCTCATTTATTTTCTTAGAAAAATAATCGAATAAACTCGATTTTAAATCTATCAATAAGACCGGTGAACGGGTCAGTTTTGACAGGTAAATGTTTAATAAACAAATCGGTAAATGAAAGGAATTCCGACAATCGATGTTTTTTTCATCTTTATTTTTTGGTCGTAATTATTTCTAACTTAATTAATATTAATTAGAAGTGAGTGTTTGCATCAAACTGTAAAAGGTGTTAGGTAATGAAATCTAAACTGCATTTATAAAGGGCAGATCAATATGTATACTGGCCATACACAATTAAGAGGAAGATTGACGCTTCAGCGGGTGGGCACCTCTACTTCAAAGCATTGTGTCTGATACCATCGATTATACTCTGGTAATCTAGATATATATAATGTTCTGTTTATTACAATTATACAAACATTGTTTATCGTTACAATGAAATCAACAAAAAAGATTCAAATATAAGATGACATTCACAAGAAATACTGACAACAAAATTACAGGTCTACATCGTCAAGATTCAAATACTTTATTTCTGGCTCAGCTTGTGTAAAAAAAACATGGTTCATATCAAAATCACCTGACACAGGTCAGTTATCAATTAAAATACATACATGTATAAAAAGGATTCACTCGCTAAATATTGAGTCATAAGAAACCAAATATACGATTTATACAATAGTTAAAGGCCCAATATACGTAACTTCAGGACATTTTTCGGGATTCTGTAAAATTATGAAAAAAATCAAGTTGATTACCATGCAAAAATAAGCCTAAAACGAGGTTAAACTGAGCGATAACTAACAAGAAACTTTTGACAGAAAAATTCAAATAATTGAAAATAGTTCAGGTGGGGCCCACTTCAACAACAAAGTCGTAGGTAGAAGACAGTTCGAAATTGCCGCGTGTTTACAAATACCGTGATAATATTGCTGTTATCAGTTAATTTTAACTAAATCTAATTATATAAGAAGTTATAAGGCTTGATTTTCCCTTCAAGGTTTGCCGAAAGTTACGTACATCATGTATATTGGGCATTTAACCATTATAGATAGATAGAATCTATATCAGTGAAATATACAACGATGCGGCCTCCTGTTTTATCACTAAATACCACACTAGACATCAATACCATCATAGTCATTCACACATGATGGTCATTTACTTATACATTTCAGCGTTAGACACATTCACGAGAAAAAAGGAAAAGAACATTCAATAAAAAGGGCTCTATTTTAACGGATATACTTTAAACATTTTATAGAAAATTAAAAGATGAACCCCATAGACAAATATATCTAGAAGTAGTTATATATGACATTTAAAGTTAAAAAAAAAAACCACTATACTGTTGATAATCCACATAATTAGATACATTGACAGTCTAACAACAGGCACATTGCTTGTCGATATAAACAATTGCATCTTCGTTTAAGTATTTCTGAGCAGATGTTGACTGTTACATGTATCATACTTAGTTTATTGTTGTCAAGAAGCACCACTGGCTTACAAAATGTATCTGACACGGTTAGGCTATCAAAACTACTAATTACATTCCTTGCTCTCGCAAATATTTCAGTTCTCAGATCTTTATACAAGTTCAATAAAAAAAAACATGCGAATCACATTATTACAATTAAAACAGATTCTTTCTGTTTCAGGTAATCTGTTATAGCGACCCAAATATATACTTTTCAGTTTGGAAAGTCGATTTGAAACATTCTATACAATTTTTTACCAATATTTATTCTAGTCTACTAGATAATTGAGAAACATCCGATTTCCATTTTTTCTACAAACTGTTGATATCCTTTGTTAAAACTTTCAGTCAACATTGACCTACCGTTAATATTCACAGCGACAATATAACGCTCAATATTAAAACTCAACAAAGCTTATCAATAATTGAACATTTGGCGAAGAAATCTGTCTTAAAAGAAATGTAAAAATATAGGAGAAGTTTGGGACGAAAATGTTACAACTTACGTTAACACAGGCAAACCAAACTAAACCTTTAGTCACTATCTATGTAAAGGTGTATTGGATAGTACATTGAAGGGGTGAAACATATCCTCTCCCTTTCCTTCATCTTTTCCTTTGACTTATCTTTCCGTTTAAATCGTGTTTAAAGTTAAATTCCGTCGTCTGATACATAGCATACGTCGATATCTAGTAATTATTGTAATTATTATTTTGAATTAAACAGAAGATTCCGCATGGCTGTAAGAATAAGCTCCTTGTGAAATATTTGTAAACTAAACATACACTTACATTGTGTTTTATGTCTTTCAGGTTTTGGAAGAAAGGTTGAATAGTGGGTGTCGTGAGGAAGAGAAAATCATCAGTCAATTACCTGTGTGATTTACCTGCCTGATTTATCTGTGTGATTTACCTGTCTGATTTATCTGTGATTTACCTGTCTGATTTACCTGTGTTATTTACCTGTGATTTACCTGTGTTATTTACCTGTGATTTACCGGTGTTATTTATCTGTGATTTACCTGCGTTATTTACCTGTGATTTACCTGTGTTATTTATCTGTGATTTACCTGTGTTATTTATCTGTGATTAACCTGTGTTATTTACCTGTGATTTACCTGTTTGTTTAATCTGTGTAATCTACCTGTGTGATTTATCTGTACCTGTGAGTAACCTGTGTTATTTACTTGTGATTTACCTGTTTGTTTAATCTGTGTGATCTACCTGTGTGATTTACCTGTACCTGTGAGTAATCTGTGTTATTTACCTGTGATTTACCTGTGTGATTTACGATAATATTATGTTATTTGTGATCACAGCCTTTGCTTGCATGTAATTAAACGATTTACACGTGCTTTCTCTGATTATTAACAGTATGTTCTGATATAGAGGAAGTCATCATAATGAAGGTAATATGTTTGTAGATATGCATTATGTAAATTATTGTCAAACACGAAAGTATAATCTGGTCACAGTCTCATCCCTATTCTTAAGTATAACAAAATTCTTCACTAAAAATTTCGACAAGAAAATATAAGGAAATACTGTTAAAGGAAATATCTTCCTGTTAAATTTGATATCATAACATAATCAAATACTGCAAAACATTGATACCGATGTTATCAAATGCTTAAAACAATACTATTGATATGATCAAATACTCACAATATTGATATTGATATGATAAAATACTCAAAACATTGATATGGATATGATCAAATACTGAAAACATTGATATTGGTATGATCAAATACTCAAAACATTGATATTTACATTATGTAATACTCAAAACATTGATATGGATATGATCATATACTCAAAACATTGATATGGATATGATCAAATACTGAAAACATTGATATTGGTATGATCAAATACTCAAAACATTGATATTTACATTATGTAATACTCAAAACATTGATATGGATATGATCATATACTCAAAACATTGATATGGATATGATCAAATACTCAAAACATTGATATTGGTATGATCAAATACTCAAAACATTGATATTTACATTATGTAATACTCAAAACATTGAAATAGGTATGATCAAATACTCAAAACATTGATATTATACTAAAAATGTAACACTAATATAACTAATTGCTCAAAACATTGAAATTAACATTATAAAATACCCAAAACATGTTCAAAATTTAATATAACTAAAAGCTCAAAACATTTTATATTCAAACCATCGATATTTATATCATATCTTAGACAATCAATGACAAATGCTGCATTTTACCAGGCAATGAAAAGTGTAATTATTTATTTTTCAAACTCTGTTCTAACATAAAATTTAATATCTACCAGATATTGTATCGAGATATTTACAATAATTTAATTCAGATGAAAAAAAATTACTGTGAATATCACCATTGTTTTAGTGCAAAGTAATATTTAAGAGTTTTAAACAATAAATATTGAATTTTATAATGTTTGATCTCTATGAAAATAAATACGAATTAAAAATTTAGTGACAGGTGTGTATAATTCCTGTCTAGATTGAGTGATTATCAACTGGACCGGTGGTATGGGTCCTAACACAGCGTCGTATTATACTGAAACATACTCCAACTAGTAAGTAGTTTGTTCTGTTTATCATTTTCCTTGGTTTTCCGTTTTCAAACTTCTCCAGGTACTTTGGAATTAAGGACTCGTTTAAAGTGTTTACATTTGGGGACGGCGATCACGCTTCCCTGAATAGGAATGTTTACCTCCCAAATTAGGCTGTTTTCTCCACACTTTATTTGGAAGTTTTGTTTGTGACATTTTCTATGGCAGGCCCCAATTTTTGTCAATAAAGGGAACAAAGAAATCATCTTAATACGAGTATGAATGATTTAATACAATCGTTATATACAATTCTATAGACTCGACAAATCTTAAGTACACACGTGCATCAAGTAGATATTGATAATGAGAAAAGCGGTAGCAGAAAGAAATTTAATCAACATCAGATACGCTTTATTGAGTTTTTTCCGCGATTTATACAAGGTTTTGTACATATATTTGTTAATACATGTATATCATGTAATGGTCATTAGTTTCTTGTTTTGATTTTTTAATCAACAACAACTTTTTTTCATATGTATGTTAACGCGTCCATTTTTAATGTTTGTTGAGAAGTTTAAATATGTTTCATTCCATAATCTATACTCTGATTAATGTATACATGTGCTTAGGGTTCAATATTCTGTTAATTTTGTCATGTCTTTTGCATTGTATTTTAGTAAAGTATACAAGAAGTTATAATATAAACATGTTTAATTAAGGATGTTGTTCTTTTAATTTATTTGTTTAAAGAGGATTACAAACAACCCTAGGGCTACATGATGCTCTCCTCTACATATAAAAAAATACAATATTTACAAAACATGATCACAACACACGCTCTCTCACTTACACATACACGCCATAACATAAAGGAATGAAGAGAAGAGGAAGGGGAAATATAAAGCAAAGAAAGTGGAGGGGGAGGAGGGGATGGTTCAGAAGAATATACCATTGATATTAAACAGTGTACACTAGTTATATTAACTACAAATGTATAAGTTAAATATTTTATCTATAAATATTTACTTTAGTATTAAATTAAGTATATTACACTGTTGATGTTAAAAGTGTATGCTACTGTAATTATATGAAAAACAAATGTACACTATATATAAATATTTACTTTAATATTACAAAAAAGTTTTATATGCTACTCAAGACTTACTCAGTATCTCAGTAATTTATAATAGAGGTTTTAGATATACGATATGATGCTTAACATTGATATTAGAACTTATATTGACTCTGTTTATCAGTAATATAAAATTTCAGTATTCATTGAAAATTAATTTAACAGTTTCCAATAAGTGATTAATACTAAAAGATATGCTAAACCTAATCCCAAAATTTTATGAAATATCATTGCTTCGATTTGAAAAATTAGATTTGTAACAATCACTGTCAAAAAAGATACTCACCGCTTTTTGTAATCTGTTTCTCCTTCTTGCTCTTCCCTATCAAACTGTCTATGTCATATGACGATTTTCGTCGCACGCATAAATCCATTCTTTCTGTCTTTTTTAAAACTATTTCCGCGACTCTATAGAGATTTTTCGTTCTTTTCCGGCTGATTCAATGTTGCAGCATCACAATTATCGTATTAATCTTTGTAATTTTCATTCCATTTTACAACAAAATGTAGGTTAGACTGTGTACACGTGTTAACGAAGACCGCATGTGTGTATACCGGCTGTGGACGTCGGTTTGACAGGTACAGCACTATACAGGAGGCATTTATTATTGAATTAAATATCATAACATTGAAAAATACAACAATGTGTCAATTTCACGGCATGAGGCCATAGGCCGTTCTCGTGACCAATCAAAACGCCGCGTTATTGATCCCACCAACCGCTATCATCTTCAACTTGTGACTACTCGTGGCTGACCGTTATTAAGCGCGTGCCGTGCTCTTTGAACACGCCCCCTTCAGTGAGCTGATAAATATTGAATGGAGTCCCATAATCTATACACATTTGAACATTTACTTGTGTTCCGAGCAGCTTTTAATTGAAAGGACGTATCAGTTTGCCTCCACTGTTAAATGCTACAATAAAATCATTACAAACATCAGTGTTTAGCCCAGGGGACAGTCGTTTACCGCGTTATATTGATAAGCATTGTGCATCGTGTATCTGTAAAAAAAATGTCAAATCATAGATTTAAAAAAAATCTTTTTAGAATATTTAAATTACTTCCTCTAATGTATGTTTTTTCTCCTCACTAAGCCACCGAGGATGACATTTGTATTGGAATATAACGCACCTTTCTGTATATGGAAGGTAGTCACCACTGTAATTATTTTTATGTAATTAGTAACTTCTGTTTTTGAATAATGTTTTATATACATATTTCTCATGTTGATAAGTGTCTTATTCCGTGCTATGTACATTTGTGTGTTGCACTCATTTACATATCTACTATGTGTTCATTCCATGCTACCTTTCATTCTATGCTATACTAGTTTTACCAAACGCGATTTCGTATTAGCTTGTGGTATTCAATCCATTCAATACTTGAATCAAACTTTCAAATCAGAAATATCAAGCTAGTCAGCTAGTTAACTAGTAAGTCAAAACATTAAATACGAGAGGTTTCCTCATTATGACGACAAGCGGCGCTGACGTCATCTTAAATATGCAGGCACAGAACATACGCGGTATCGTTACATGTATCGCACGACTACGTGTGTTGTATTTTGCCTTCATAGCTACATTTATCTCATTTGAGTATTGGCACGGTACATAATATACACATTTTCGTAGAACACGATTTGAAATTATACAGAATTAGTTTAATTTTACTTCTGAATTCATAAATTAAAGGAGTTTTACGTACCTGATCCTTCTGCGTCTACATAAGTTTAGAAATTTCGAAGCACATTCAAAGATGACGTAACACACATATGCTACACCTTTACAATTTAGTAATAGATACAGTGTGCCGAACAAAATGAATTAAACTGCATCATACAGCTGTTTCGTTCTCCTAGGACTCTTCAGTGATGCTAGGGGCCAAAAGGTGGAAATCCAAAATATTTCTAAATTAATGTAGAAGTCAGTTTTAATATCTACACGCATTGTCTATAGTTTTGTCATCAATGTCACTTGATATGGACCTGAGACTTCACTTATTTCTACATCTTCTGCAAAAACTTAGTTAAGTAGAGGTTGGCCGTAATAAAAAATGCTTGTTAGGCAAACATATGGTTATAGATAACAAAACACATATTGAATTTATTTACAAAAGTAATTTGTTAAAGGTTGGGTCAACATTTGGCCCCCACATAAATTTCTTTCATATTTTCCTCATTGTAGATATATGAAAATAAACCATAAACCCGTAAAGGATAGGTTATTATCACTACGGATAGTTATACTGGACCTCCTTGTATAAAACCAGATTGAGTGACGGGGGTACTCAATCTATCAAATCGCTTGATATTTGTCAATGTTCAAACAACTGATATCATTGTATTGTGTATACATTTACAGTTATTGTGATACCAAATATGCGAATTTTTCATCAAACAAAAAATATCTCCAACATCGTCAATTTGATTTTGTATGGTTCTAATATCAGTCTACCTTTTATACTTCTCCAAAGCTTTCTACATATATATGCTGTATCAGACAAAAATAAATTAATTTCAAAAACGGTAAAATGCTTTTTTGAGTACACCAAACATGCCCTATGCATAAATACCAATAATCATGAAGATTTGCCTATCATATTTTTTTATGCAAAAACTACTATTTTTTCTATTTTTATGACATACCAAACCACATAAATTATATCATTTATGATTTAAAAAGCAACCTTAAGGCTGAGATTGTAAACTTTAAGAAAAGAAATTGATAAATATTTACAAACATGTTAATTATGATTCCATTTTGCTTTATTAAATAAAACATGAATGGATATTGATCAATTTCATATTTCTAATTACCTTTCAACATATAAAGTAAGAAATGATAACCTTGTCTGACACCCGACACCACAAGTTATTTTCTCAACATATGTATAGAAACTCTAAAGCTTACATATATGCAATAACATCTTTTATTAAGTTTCAACAACTACATATATCTCATTAAGTTCACTGACTAAATACCCATGTCGGATAAGTGTATAGGCCATGGTTTGAAAACCAGATGGAAAGATTTGCCTAAAATTTTCTTCATTCTGACTACATGGCCTAATCAGAAAAATCTCAACAGTATTCAATTACTAGCCATTGTTAAACATGTCAGTGGCCAATGCTCTTTTTAATTCAAGTCCAACGATTTAGTATTTTCATCGACATATATAAGAAAATGGCCTTTTTTCTTCGTTCAAACGTTTAGGAATCGCAGATGTACACAGCCCTTGCAGTGTCTAATGCACTGCATCTTGAGGAAAGGTCTGGATTTGTAAATTAAATTTGTTGCATTCTTGATTTTAAAAAAATCATTGTCTTTAAATCAGGCAAATATATTGCTGTAACTGGATGATATGTAGGAAAATAAATTGGAGAATACCGAAGCGTTAACCAAGTCATAATCTGAACTCAAAATCGATTAACCTAGGGCAAAATATAAAACAAAGGAAAGATTTACATGGAAAGTCTCGTTAAAGTACAAGAGAATAAGACCAAGTGTTTTTGAAGAGTAAGCGTCGTCTGCTTCATCGACGACACCGCCATGTAAATCTTTGTCACATCCAAGTAAACATCAAGTCCTCAAAATGAGAACCGAGTCAGCATTGTCAATCACAAGAAGTAAACACACTAATGAGCATACTCAAAAACGTCCATCTTCATTAAAGATACAGAATAACATTATAATAAATATATTCTGGCAAGTCAACAATTTTGTTTATTTTACTTATATTAAGTTTGTACTTTAACACACCTCAGCATCATTTCCTTGAAGAAACATATTATAAGGATCTCACTTTGGAACTTTTGAAACTATTATTATGATAAAATGACTAATATGTTTATAGATAATAACACCCCATCTTGAATATACTTACACTCACCATCAGTATTCCTGTCTTGGGGATTGTCATCACATTGTTTAAATGTCTTCAGTTCTTGTGTTCAAATGATGGCTGTAAATTAAGAAGAAGAATTAATGGGAAATATGTGTTATGGTCAATGTTCATGTAGGACCTTCTATTAGGGTAACTACTGTAATATTGTGGGGTTTAAGCGTCTAGTAATATGATGAGGTGTGAGCGTCTAGTAATATGATGAGGTGTGAGCGTCTAGTAATATGGTGGGGTTTAAGCGTCTAGTAATATGATGAGGTGTGAGCGTCTAGTAATATGTGAGGTTTAAGCGTCTAGTAATATGTGAGGTTTAAGCGTCTAGTAATATGTGAGGTTTGAGCGTCTAGTAATATGTGAGGTTTGAGCGTCTAGTAATATGTGAGGTTTGAGCGTCTAGTAGTATGATAAAGTTTAAGCGTCTTGTTATATGATGAGGTTTAAGCGTCTAGTAATATGTGAGGTTTAAGCGTCTTGTAATATGATGTAACAAACTTAATACATGGTACATTGTTAAAATGATAATTATTCAATTATCATAGAAATTAAAAAATATATTTCATTGGTTTCCAACTTAACATAACTTTTCATCCTAAGTCACTCTATCTCAGTCATCAAATTGATTGATTTGGAAAAATAAATCGGATGTGCTTATTGAAGTTAACAATGCTAATCAAACCAGCTGTTTATGTCATGTTTGTATCAAACCTGTAATATAAGCTGCTGCGTCACCACATGAATGATTTAGCATCGTTCGTAAATTAAACAATCATTGTTAATTGTATTTCCAAAGCTCATTTAAATGTGCACCGGTTCTGGTTACGTTTGCCAGACGATGCACCATGTCTGTGGTTTCTACAAATATATTTATTCGCTGAAATATCACTATTTGAATAAAAGAAGAGAATACCAAAGCATCAACGAAAATCTTAACCTGAGCTAAAATTCGCTTTCACTAAGGACACACTATGAACAAAGGACAGATTTACACGGATACCATCAAAACGTACCAGAGAATAAGACCATGAGCTCTGGAAGAGTAAGCGTTTTCAGTTTATCGACGACATCCGCCATGTAAATCTTGGTCATATTCGAGTACATTATGTAAATGACACATCTTCAAAGTGCAGGTTTTTTAAGGTAACAACATGGCATACACATGAACGTATTACAAAATAGAGACTACCACAGCGTTAACAAAACCACAATCCGAACTCAAAATCGTTTAAACTAGAGGCAAAATAGGAACAAATGAAAGATTTCCATGGAGACCGTTGTAAAAGTACAATATAATACGACCGGGTGTCGTCTGCTTCATCTACGACACCCGCCTTGTAGATCTTGGTCACATTCAAGTAAACATCAAGTCCTCAAAATGAGAACCGAGTCAGCATTGTCAATCACAAGAAGTAAACACACTAATGAGTATACTCAAAAACGTCCATCTTCATATCACTTAAAGATAAAGAATATTTCTCAGTTAGACAAAGATGACGACCATAAAAAACCCGTCCTTCTTCATGCCGCACAAGGAACATTTATCATAGATATCAAGATGACGACCCCAAACTCGTCCCTCCTCTTCATCGGCCATCATCTCCGGAACCCCTTCATTGTTATTTTGTTTCTTATCAGGCAGTATCTATTTTGAAAATCTCAATATTTTGGAAAAGCCCTAATATAAAGAATCTTAAACAGGGATGCCACCAAAGGATTAGCGTTACAAGCCCTAGCACCTATGGACATATTCACCATTGCCAACTGCGGGCATAGTACCGTATACGAAGTCAACCTAAATAATGATTTTGCAGTTTCTCATATATTAATGTCAAACATCTTATTTCAAAATGGTTTTACAAGTTTATCAATTTGAGTCAACTTGCTTAAAATACTTGTTAACTACTCATTTTCTTTCGTTTTATACTGAGTTATGGCCTCTAGAAACATCTCAGAATTGACAATTTCGAATAGCTCTCAATCTGAAGTGAATTAAAATTTGCAGGAAACACTTCATAATGCTTTAAGTACAATATACTGATTGTTAATATTGTATATTATAGATATAATTTCTCTAGTATCTCGCCATGTTTGATTGAGTTTGCTCATGGAAGAAAGCTATATAAGAAACCCCTATCTTACATAGCATATTAAGTTGAAATTTTTCAAAATGGTAGCCATTCAAAACGTATTTTCTTGGTTTTTGAGCTTATTCAGGTACAGAGTGTAGTTGATATGAAAGAATAAAAACTCTTTCATGACCGAAGGTGTAAGATAGGGATTTGCAAAACATTCGGCAAAGCCTCGGGTTTTACCAATTTTGAAAACCACCTCGGGTGGAATTTCCCGATCTTACATCCCTGGTCATGAAAGTCATAATGATATGCGCTCAAAACCTAGGGCTGAACTCAGTTCAAGGTACTGATTAATATTTCTTACGTATAATAGTTAAATTGTAAGCCCAAAACTGGCATTTACCACCATAATTACAGTAAAATGATTAACTTGATTTAATGAGTTTGATTTACTGAAAGTTTCAAGTCACCTATATCTAACTTCAAGAAAAATATCTGTTTAGGTTGTTAAAATTAACAGATTTCCTTGTTTTATGAAATTGTCCATTTTCAATGTTTAAACGCCCATTGTACATAAAAGGCAAATGCATTTTTGGATAAGCATGTAACTTGACGTAGATATTATTTATTTGATGATATTTGATATTTGAAAATTTCATATTTATCCCACAATGCTTTTTACTTGAAAAACACTATTTCTTATATTTTCAAGTACGAGGATTAAAGTGCATCTCCTTGTAAACCGCCAAATCTTTTGGCTAACTTTCCAATAAAAATGACATTTTCCACCACAATTACAGTAAAATGATGAATTCGATTAATTGGCGGTAAGTTTTAAGTCTCTTAACCATAGAAAAATATCTATTAAAGTTTACCGATATCATTATTTCATTAAATTTTCTTACTTATTTTCAATGTTTAAACGTTCATTGTACATAAAGGCATTTTGGGATAAGCATGTAACTTGGCAAATATTCATAATTTTTTTTTTATTTGTGAAAGTTTCATACTTATCCCATAATGCCTTTTTGCTTGAAAAACACTTTTTCTTGTGTTTTGGAATACGAAAACTAAAATGCATCTCCTTGCCTAACACCGAATAATTCCTTACAGTTCGTCTTCGTGAAGGTATGTAACTCAAACTGGATCAATAGTGTAACTATTACATATGTAATACAACGGGACATCCCTAAAAATATTGAGAAGGTGAAAATCCGAATTTACCGGGGACCAAAAAGGGCCTTATAAACACTCTTCCTCTCGTAATGGTTCAAATAAAAAGGGAAACTATCATGGCGTTTCACGGCAGAGCGGGCATAGCCAATAAAATTAGATTTTAACTTAATTTCGAAATTTAATCTAATGATCTATAGCATGTAACGTCGATACTATATTGTCCTCCCTCACACTCCGTGGCTTGTCAGTGAGATTTGTTTACATAAAACAATGTGGCGATTTTTAAATTAAAAATTCAGACTGGTCTCGAATGAGCTCTGCTATTTTAATATTCTTTTCACGAGAAGGAAGTAAAAGTTAATTTACCCAATTCATTGTGTAGTGTAATATGGCTTGTTTGCTCCTTAAAAAATCATATTTAAAGTATTTATTACCTTTAATTTATAAGGTTACAATATGAAAACAAAACGTAGTTATTTTATTGATTATTTCGACACTTTTAATATGCGTTTCCAATTATATAAATTATACATATTTAAATGAACAATCGCATGGGCCCATGGAGACAGTATACTGCACAGTAGCTATGTCACACTGCCCAGCAGAACTGTGACGTAGTAAGGGATTGTTAGCTCATGTTAGCCTTCTCTTATTAAGAATGAGGTGCTCGAGGACCACAACATATAAGGACAGTAAGTGAGGTGACCTCGACATATTCAGAGAGTACGTGAGGTGAAAGGGACCTCGACATATACGGACAGTAAGTCAGGTGAAGGGGACCTCGACATATACAGACAGTAAGTGAGGTGAAGGGGAACTCGACATATACGGACAGTAAGTGAGGTGAAGGGACTTCGACATATACAGACAGTAAGTGAGGTGAAGGGGACCTCGACATATACAGACAGTTAGTGAGGTGAAGAGGACTTCGACATATACGGACAGTAAGTCAGGTGAAGGGGACCTCGACATATACAGACAGTAAGTAAGGTGAAGGGGACCTCGACATATACAGACAGTAAGTAAGGTGAAGGGGACCTCGACATATACGGACAGTTAGTGAGGTGAAGGGGACCACGACATATACGGACAGTAAGTGAGGTGAAGTGGACCTCGACATATACGGACAGTAAGTGAGGTGAAGTGGACCTCGACATATACAGACAGTTAGTGAGGTGAAGGGGACCACGACATATACAGACAGTAAGTGAGGTGAAAAGGACTTCGACATATACGGACAGTAAGTGAGGTGAAGGGGACCTCGACATATGCAGACAGTAAGTAAGGTGAAGGGGACCTCGACATATACGGACAGTTAGTGAGGTGAAGGGGACCACGACATATACAGACAGTAAGTGAGGTGAAAAGGACTTCGACATATACGGACAGTAAGTGAGGTGAAGGGGACCTCGACATATACGGACAATAAGTGAGGTGAAGGGGACCTCGACATATACGGACAATTAGTGAGGTGGAGGGGACCTGGACATATACGGACAGTACTGTAAGTAAGGTGAAGGGGACCTCGACATATACGGACAGTTAGTGAGGTGAAGGGGACCTCGACATATACGGACAGTTAGTGAGGTGAAGGGGACCTCGACATATACGGACAGTAAGTAAGGTGAAGGGGACCTCGACATATACGGACAGTAAGTGAGGTGAAGGGGACCTCGACATATACGGACAGTAAGTGGGGGACCTCGACATATACGGACAGTAAGTGGGGGACCTCGACATATACGGACAGTAAGTAAGGTGAAGGGGACCTCGACATATACGTAACTTCAGGAATTTGTTTGGGATTCTGAAAAATTATGAAAAAAAAACCCCATTTGATAACTATGCAAAAATAAGCCTAAAACAAAGTAAATCTGAGCGGTAACTACATGTTACAAGAAAAACTTGAAAGAAAAATCAAAAGAATTGCAAATAATTTAGTTGTGGCCCACTTCAACAACAAACCGAAGGTAGAAGACGGTTCGAAATGGACGCGTGTTTACAAATAGCGTGTTTCAAATGCTGCTGTACAGGTAACCGCGAAAGAATTCATCTTGAATATTGCTGATATCAGTTAATCTTAGCTAAATCTATAACTATAATAAGTTATTAGGTTTGATTTTCTAGAAGAAAAAGTATTCCAAAAGCGATCTTTATTCGTAGACTTATTAAATTGTATAGTGTATCAAGAACTACACAAGAAAGGATTAATCCTTGACATCGGGTCCATTCTAACCAAATACGAACTACCAAGCTACTTAAGTGTATACAGACGTATATTCAATGTGAGGAATTCACACCCAAGAACGAAATGGAAACTCTTAGTAACGCGTGGTATCTGGAAAGAAGGAAAACCTTTTATAAGTTGCAAAAATAAACAATAATGAATTTATTCGATTCAGGACCATTCAAAGTACGTACAACGAACCGTATGTAATGCCGAAAACGCAATATCGGACAGTCATAATTTCCCACGTGAATTTTCTTATTAATCTCGTTTGAATTTTATATTTATTTTCAATGTACACTCATCTTTGAGGAAATAAAGATTGATGATGATGATGATGATGATGATGATGATGATGATGATGATGACCCGCTCTTGGATTCTACCCAGCTTCGCAAACCAAGGGTGAAAAGGAGAGCAGCGTATTGTACACCCTTGGCTTGCGAAGTTGGATTCTACCCTGAACGACCCGATCTGGATTCTACCCTAAACGACCCGATCAGGATTCTACCCTAAACGACCCGATCTGGATTCTACCCTAAACGACCCGATCTGGATTCTACCCTAAACGACCCGATCCGGGATTGTACCCTTCTGTCGTGGCTTACATACATAGCAAATCCTATGACTCGGGTATGTACACATTTAGCGCATCACAAAGCCTTGAACGGAAGTCCCAGCAATTTCCTGCATTTTATCAGAAACACTGAACACGTTAATTGAATAATACAATGTAATTCGTGACAGAGAGGTTATCCAATTATTGATATTTACAAAACAATTTTTATGTCAATACAATATATTGACCTAAATCAAAACTTTATTATGCCTGAATTAAAAAAAAATATGTTGAAAGGATGAGATGAACAGATTTTCTCACAAATATTTAACCATTCCAGTACGTGTAGGGACCTGCCCATCATAGTTGTACGACGTGTATACATGTCAGCGGTCGTTATCGCTACGGGCGCCCGGTGTATATACCTGCTACAGCTCCATGTGAACCTAACGTGTTTTAGAGAAATAATTTTAAGGTAAAAATGCTACCCCAAATGGCCGTATATACTAAAAGGTTGGTGTCGAAATGCGGTCTCCCCCTAGCTTTTTCGCATACGAGGGTGTTCCATAAATAATGTCATCTGTGCTTTATTTCGCGGAAATCGTGCAATTTATGCACAAAACCACCTCGTGTCGATTGAGTGATCACTGGCTCGTGACACAGGTAAATATCTCGTCCACACGTTCACTGGCCTCGGTACAGTGTACATCGTTTCATAGCTTATTCGTTAGACTAGACACAAAATGACAGGAAAACGAGCTGAAAATGTTCTTGAAATTAGGGCCTGTATAAAAGTTAGATAAATGCAAGATGGATACCCCATTTGTTAACGGATGAGCAAAAGAAGACACGTGTAACAATGGCAAAAAAACTTCTCAAAATGTACCCAAAATATAGTAAAAAGAATTTTGATAATTTAGTCACTGGTGATGAGACCTAGGTGTATTATTTTGAACCAAAGCGGAAGGTTGCCAACCGAATATAGGCCACTAAAATTGCCAGACGCCCAAGTATTGCCAAACGAATACGAACGGTAAAGAAGGTTTTGTATGCTATTTTTTCACTTATAAGGGTCCAGCTATTCAAATCCCGGTGCCAAAAGGCAGAACGGTCACAGTCAAGTTCTATAAAAACGTTGTTCTGAGAAAGTTGAAGAACTACTACAAAAGTCGCCGCCCTAAAACAGGACTTAAGTATGTCCGACTTTTGCATGATAATGCACCTGCTCACAAGGCACGTATTGTGACTGACTTTTTGGAATCAGAGAAGGTTACCGTCCTTCCGCACCCTCCGTATTCGCCAGACTTGGCCCCTGCGACTATTTTCTCTTTCCAAAACTGAAACATCATTTATCTGGAAGGAGATACAATTCGAGAAATGCCCTTGGATCTGCTGTTTATCAGTGTCTGATGGGTGTGCCCATTGAAGAGTATGAAAAATGCTTCCAAAAATGGATTGACCGGCTGAAAAGGTGTGTTCTGGCTGGCGGAGAGTATTTTGAAGGGCAGAGCAAATTAGAATGAACAAAAGCACTTCCGCTATATGAGCACCGATGCAAGTGACATTATTTTTGGAACACTCCTCGTATATACGCAATGATGACAGTGATGAAGTCACCTGTGTTAGGCAGTAATGAAAATAGAGGTTACACAACGAGTGGTTGTTGGATATGGAATTTATTTCACTCGAGTTAATTGTTTTTTAAAAGTTACAAAAGACATCAGCTTTAGCAAGTGCCTTTTGCAACTTCGAAAAAAATTAACGAGAGTTAAATAAATTCCATATTCAATAACCATGAGTTGTGTGACCTGTTTCTTCCACAATCTCAGTCGGAAACAACTGAAGAGAACCGCGCCAAGTGGCGACGACGTCAACAATCGTTGACGTCGTAAACAATCAGCAAGTGTTGTTCCGGTCAAAGTTCATCATGTCAGCCAACCAAAAATGCGTTTAGAGTTTTTTCCATGTGTGGTACAAACAAAATAGTTGAACAACACCCATCTATTGTGGTAGATATCGTTTTTGTCCATGCGCCCGAGCAGTGAAGTATTTATATTTCGTCTGCATACTTCCGTTTTAATCCATTAGGAATGCAAATGTGTGATATTATGGTAATTTTTGCTATCGTGAGGTCAACTCTTAAAATTTGTTGTTGAAAGAACTGTACGAAATAACTGAATAAAAAGCAAAGCTTTTTGATCAAAATGAAATATACATAATTTAGCAAATAATGCTATAATCCTGTATAATACAATCTCTAACATAACGCCATAGGACCATCAAAACATCTACCTTTATAAACATTTATTGCTTAATTGAATGTCGTCATAATCATAGTGATAACTCTGACGCTAAAGTTTAATGAATGGATACTCATTTCTCTGATATGTTGTTTAAAAATGAAACTAAAGAACAACTGTTTGGCTTTTAGAGGGCTCATAGCTGCCAATTGTGAGGAAATTTACAAAAGTGTCGTGAGACCTCTTTTTGTTTCTTTTTCTTTTATTTTATAGATGTCATAGATGTTTCTTTGTATTGTTGACATTTGAATAAAACAAAGTTTAACCTAAGTCGTCCAGAATTTAATCATCGGAAACTTAAATTACGAAATTGCGAACGGGGCACTGGAATATTGCGTCATATCACAGAATAATACAATACTCTAACAAACACTCGTTTTGTTACTGAATAGAGCGAAAGGCGTAAATCATATTTGGTGAAAGACGTAATCGTTAATCAAATCCCATGTATTTAGCAGAGGGGCCGAGATATTTCCTCCAAAAGTAGGCATTCACGCCATTTCTCCGGGTTATATAAGGATTGTACCTCATTTTGACTGCGTATACGGTAGTATGGCCGCAGTTGGTAACGAACATATTCTATGGTGCGCGTTAGCGCTCCATAGTGAATATGTTCGTTGCCAACTGCGGGCATACTACCGTATATGCAGTCAAAATGAGGTACAATCCTTATATTTACACCATTATTCATTTTCAAGTGATATACGAAGACAAAAACATTCAAAGTGGGTTGCTAAGATGGTAACTACGATGGCCGTGGTTGCTAAGATAATATAGTCCCATTGGATTTCATCAATATATTGATAAATTTAGAAAATACACAGTAAACAACACTATTTTTCTTCATAACATCATATGTAAATTTGGTATTAAGTAATATTTCTAGCATGTGGAAATTTATTTTTTTATTTATAACGGTCGTTATGTACACGCATTGACACAGTGTTCTGGTTGTGACGCGGTCCGACGTCAGACGTCACAACTGCAGGGCGCCGCCATGTTTGCGTTTACGTCAAAGAATTTCGAATGCGCATCGTTTGGAATCAAAATTTTGCTAGAAACCATTTATTGTTTAATCACAGGAAATTGATTCCATATATGTTCCATATTTCAAAATCTTGTAGGAACCAAACAATGGCCGACAGCGAATACATATTATTCTGAAGCGTGAACGACGCCATATTTGAACAATATCAATCCGCCGAGCCTTTTTTCACTTCGTATACGCTAATATATTCGCAGTCAGAGTTCACTAAGCACAAGAAGGGAGAGGTGTAAATATAAAGTTTTATTTAGCAATCATTGTCACTTTGTTTTTTATCTGCAATAAAAATCAGTTTTATTTTCAAATATATTAACGGTAAAATATCCCATAATCACATATATTTACACCTCTCCCTTCTTGTGCTTAGTGAACTCTGACTGCAAATATATTAGCTGACTGCGAATATATTTCTAGCAAAGTTTTGATTCCAAACGATGCGCATTCGAAATTATTTGACGTAAACGCAAACATGGCGGCGCCCTGCAGTTGTGACGTCTGACGTCGGACCGCGTCACAACCAGAACACTGTGTCAATGCGTGTACATAACGACCGTTATAAATAAAAAAAAAATCCACATGCTAGAAATATTATTTAATACCAAATTTACATATGATGTTATGAAGAAAAATAGTGTTGTTTACTGTGTATTTTCTAAATTTATCAATATATATAATTTATCGTTTCTATTTGTGAAAATGAAAGAAGATTTTGTTTGTATTATTTTTGTTTTTTGTTTTTGTTTTGTTTTGTGTGTGTTTTATGCAGAAAAGAACAAATTACTCATCCACGTGCCTGTGACCGTGGCACTTCTTTTGAATATTAATGAGGTTGACGTCATCGCCACCGTGCTGAACTTTCTCTAGTTTAAACAGTAGTTATTAAAATCAAATACGTTGATTGATACATATATAATTACACAGGGATTGGACAATGCGCTTAGAGCTTATGTTAATTCCTCTACCAAACTTTCTCTGGGGGGAATATAAATCATCTTCGCTAGGATAGAATATATTTTTCTTACATATGGAACAATTGTCAGGATTTCCAATAACAATAAGCATTTCCCTTATATCAATTAGAAATGTTTTGGTGCAAGAAATCTAGATTTGATCGATTTTTCGACATTAGGAGCTTTCCGCCCTTCTCGTATAATTATATGACCACAGAGGAGGCATTTTTATCGGAAATATAACCCATTTTCCAAAATAGAATTAAGAAAAAAACCTCTTAAAACATTAATTTAAGCCAAAAACAGTTGTAACGAAGTCTAAAGCTCTTGCGGTATTTCGCTCCGCACAAATTGAATAAAAAAAACATTTGTAGGAAATATTTGTTTAAATCTAGTCTATCCGATAAATATGCAAAGTTTGCTTACCAATTATTTTAAGTTCAATTATTGCAGCACTTTTACCCATAATGATTAACAAACAACCTATTTTTAACCATTACCGTGACTCAAATGATGCATGTATTGTCCTCAGTTGGACTTCACTTTGTAAATATGTACAAATCAATTGCACCGCAACGCGATTAAACAAATCAACGGATTAGAAGAGAAATTCCTACACACGTATTTTATCAGAGAGAGCACTGTGATGGTTGACTGAACTCTCCTGCCATTGGAGGCGAGAGTTCGCTAGCTCGTCATCAGTTCCAGGCAATCAGCGCTAATGCACTCTGTACTATGAGGACCATTTCAGACAAGTTATGGCTGCTAACAGGTCACAATTAATTTCTATGATATTCAATTAATCAGAACACTTTGAATTCTCAAAGGTGTAATTTGGCAAAAAAAGCTACATTAGAGCAAATGACGTCACAGCCGGGTAGGTCCCAAAGCGGAATGTTATACTTTGAATCACGTCCAACCATTCTGCCCCGCGGTAAAATCTTTCAGGGTGTGTTTAAAATATTGTTTTGATCTCGTCATAAATTGTTAGCGAAGTAAATTGGTATCTTGAAATTGATCATGATTACTTTGAGGCCATACCCGTTTCTTAATGAAATTGGACCTTGTTATTACCAAAGGGAGTCGTCAGCCATTCTGTCACTTCATCAGTTACCTGCCATGGTTACGGTAGGTTACATATGCTTGCCTTATATACACTGTAACAGACACAGTAACATGTACATCTATATACTCAACATAAGTCATGTTTTGTTTTTAAATAACTTCAGAGCGTTTTCAGCTTAGTAAACTCTGACTGTGTATAATAAATTAACGGAATTTATACAATTTTTTGGTATGGCGCCTTTCTAGCTTCAGCGAACCATGGTTCCTTCAATATCTAGAAAGATGAAACATATTTTACAAAAAAGACATGCTGTCAGATTTCTTATTCTTTTGATGCACATGAGAAATTCTTTGACGGATAAGTAAAATAATGGCGGCTTGTTTTTGCGACGTTCGATCGCGTCATTAACAGAATAGTGTGTCAATGCGTGTACATCACAACCGTTATAAATGAATATTTCTTTAAAGGGGCATCCCGCGAAAGCCTAAATGCCTGTTCTTGAATATACATGGCGTCTGCACTACTAATTATACTTTCTTGTTATTCCCAAATTCAAAAGTCCACTCAAAATGTCTATAATGACCACTTGCAAAATCGCATTCCTCGGGAAAGCCCAGATGAAAATAGCGGGGATGACGCAACGTGACAGGTGTGCCGCAAGTTTCCTGCTCAGTTTGACGGAAGGGGCCATACGGGAGGGGACGCGTAATGTATACGGCTGATGAAACAGAGACAAAGTCCGTGTATAAACTTATTGAATCACATTCACATTGAAATTAGACATCAATTGCACATATACCGATATTCAAATGAAGAAAAATTGTAGGCATATCGGCACCATATATCGATCGACACCAGGAATTATCTACTGTATATTATATTTACCTGACCGAGACCGGTACACATGGGTACGGAATACGGCCATGGTACAAACCTTAATTTATGTAAAAGGTAATATTCACGAACCAACTTTTCAGATGATTTCATAAAATGTATGTAGCATGCATTGAAAAGTTCGAAAATAAAATGACATGAAGTGTTTGCGTTTTTTTTTACAACTCAATGTCTTGAGGATTTTTTTTTCAGACTATATATACAAAGTACATTCATACTCATTTAAAATCTATCCAACTTTCAGCGTCTTCACACGCTAACACGTATCACGGAATGCGAATATTTAAGTCCACACACTCATAACGACACACTATAAGCATGACTACATGTATATCAGATTTGGAACTGTTGAAACACTTATAACTACACGTTATGAATATGTTATGATAATTCCGCTTTCTTTTAACATCTTTTTTTTGTCGTCTTATAAAGGGACGGTGACTTTAAAAAAAAAAACTGCAGGAATGGAATATACATAAATTGTTTTTTTTATTTTTTTTCCAGTTATGTATATATTTTCGTATCAAATTCAATACCGGGGTCGCAACCCAATGATATTTGTACCTTCACTAATTTATAGATTAAGTATGAATATCACTTTTTTTTACGCGTGAAAACAAATTTTTATATTCCTTTTGTCCAATTTGAAGCCGTATGTACCTCGGTCGCACGTCCCGTTTTACAACGTAATCAAACGACTTTTTTTTCTGTTATGGTATATATAGTATTTGAAAGTGTCTTTCTATCCAGCAATATAATTAAATCATACTGTTTTACTGGAACATAAGATTTTATAAAGAGAATATTATAAAACAAACTTTTAAGTTTAATATTACACACGCATTTTATGCAACAGAAGACTGAAACAGTTTCCCCTTGGGTAGCCTCAAAACCAAATCAAAGCTTTATTTGTGCATGTTACCGTTATACAGAAGAAATATGTAACATACACACAATAGAGCAGGTAGTTTCTCCTTAGAATACTTCCCATCTCTCAATATGATTCCGTAACGCAGTCTCGTGTCATATTTTGACCATTAGGCAACTTTTCGCATAGTAGTTAGGCCTTATCGTAGTGTAACGGTAATAACAGATAGAGTGTTTACAATGGAAACGGCGCTCGCTGCGCATGCGTTGGTAGGTGGAAATCCCAATTCAGAACGTCTGGCCAGACTTTTTGGATTTCCACTAGTTATTTTGAAATTATTTATTTTATGAATACATGTCAGCGGAATCCGATCGTCGTAGTCCATAAGAATACCCACTCGATATGTGTATGTAATATTTTGAAAAAAAAAATATGAAAAAAGCTTACTTTCGCGGGATGCCCCTTTAACCAGAACTTAAAGCGACGAAGAGATTATGAAATTCTACAGATATCGTCCAAAAGCATTGAATATGGTCCTGCTTCTTGGGCCGCGGTTGCCAAATGGTTCAAGTATCTGACATTCTGCTACCACTAGCCCTCCACTTCTCGGTTGAGAATTCGATAATCACCAGGCCTAGGTACTGGCCGTAGGTCGGTATTTATCCCCCGGCTCTTGGAACCCCGGTTTCCCTCCATCACCATAACATGACACGCCATTAACTGGCTGCCAATATTAAAAGGTAGCAAACAAAACTCAGTAATTATTGTAATTTGATTTTGTTTTCTAAAACATAATACCTCAGTAAGTGAAGTTTTCATAATATAGATTCTTTTCTTGTAGCCAAAAGACTGACTTAAAAATAAACTTATTGTTGACACACCAGAACAGTGCTTTAGTAATACATTTTGTAATTTGTATATATCACTTGTCATGAATAAATATGGTTTAACTACATTGTAACAGTGCTTTAATTCAAAATGGTGGATAGCAAATTATGATTATGTAAATTGTGCAATATGAATAATGTATATATGGTCGTATATACAATGTACAAAGTAGTAGCTGTAGCGGAGATTGATAAGAAATAATTCACGAAGTAATTTTAGATATAATGAAAATGCCCTACGATGACCCTGAATTAGCAAGCTTGTGTCGCATAATCTAATCTAATCGGGCGGAGCTCGTATGTTTACGTAAATAATCAATGTATGACATCGACAAAACATTTAATTTATTCATAACTTTGATATTTAGGCTATATATGATAGGATTTATTTATTTTTATAAATTACTCATAAAAATCTACGTAGAACCATGTAACCTGTGGGTTCAAGTATAACGTATAGCACACACAACTTTAATCCAGGCCAATCTAATTAAAATACAGATCCTTGTTCTCACTCAGTTTTACAAGGATCTAACAACATCCCATAAGAGGTCACATTCAGATGACCTTTGTCGCGTCTTTACTTAACACCAAAAATAATGTTTCAATGACCTATCATCTTGCAGCAAGTCATTTCGTCACATTATTCCACATAAACTTTTTGGTGACGAAATGACTAAACGGACAAATGCGATTATGCAAGCTTTGTCGCCTCAAAAATTTACTTTCAAGATTCTGACAGTAGAAATTTGATTGGCTGATGCAAAAGGTTATCGGGACATGACCCCCTATGGGATTTTCTAAGATCTTAACGCAGCATAGAGAAGTTTACGGAACGGCGCGGAGATCAAGATATGATTTTAATCAGATTGAATCCAGGCGGTCGGTACATGTATAACCCGGATGTCTGTATGAGCTTAGTGATGTATATCATCTTTTCGCGGTGTGGAAATTTCCGCTTATTTCGCTGGCATTAAATCTCCGCGAATATATTCAACACCATTCAAACCCTACAGTGTGTTATAGTATTATGAGTAAATAGTGTAAAACAGCATGACTGCAGAGCGAAACATTCCACATCGCCTATAGTTGGGAGGCTAGCTAAGCGAAAAATTCTACTCGCGAAAATATTGACTTTTACAGTATAACTTATGGAGCTGTTTTGCTCTGCTTTTGTACTTGTATTTTGTTTTTCTTGTTGGACAATCCTGTAATGTTCAATTAGCATCCCTTAACTAGCTTTACATGCTGGTTATCCACGTTGTTGGTTATTTGTATCAATTGTTTGTCGCAAAAGGACCTGATAATTCGTTACAGCTAGTTTTGGACCTAAACTGAGGTGTTTAGAGATCGAAGTTTTACACTTTTCGGGGGTTTAGATCAATTTTCGATAAAAATGCCCCCTCAATGGTCATAAAGGCTAAAGTGTGGAAAGCTTTTGAGGTTCAAAATAGACTCCACCTACCTTTCTTGCATCAAAAATCACAATTTTAGTTGAGGTACGAAAAAACGCTTGGTAACTCTGGACAGATAAATAATTTCTATTTTACAAACTTCCTAAATTCAGGTCAAATATATACTTCTTCCGCAGAAATAATCTCATTTTCCTCAAAACATGCAAAATTTCCGTATTTCAGAGTTTTCGTCAGCTATCCTGCCACTTTTGCATAGCAATGAGTTAGACGTCACCTCACGCGCTGGCCTTTCGCTGTCATTGGATACCTATATTTAGAAGAAGACCGCCATCCAATGACAGTGAAAGCAAGCGCGTGAGGTGACGTCAAACTCTTTGCTATACAAAAAAGCGGCAGGATAGCTGACGAAAAGCTATCTTATATAACAAGCCAATGCATTGCGTTCTGATAAGTATGGACTAAGTGTACATTTTAGGTAAAACTAGGCATTGACATGAAACACGCATTTTGTCGACAGGTACAATAAGGGGTAGCCATATCACTGTTAAACATTAAAACTGTTACCGACATCACAGAAATAAATAAGAGAATACCGAAGCGTTAACAAAATCATAATCCAAACTAAAAAATCTAATAAACCAGGGGCAAAATATGACCAAAGGAAATATTTACATGGAGACTCTTGTAAAAGTACAAGAGAATAAGACCAGGTGTTCCGGAAGAGTAAGCGTCTTCTGCTTCATCGACGACACCCGCCATATAAATCTTTGTCCCATCCAAGTAAACATCAAGTTCTCAAAATGAGAACCGAGTATCATTGTCAATCACAACAAGTAAACACACTAATGAGCATACTTAAAGATACAGAATATTTCTAAATGAGACAAAGATGGTGACCATAAAACTTGCCCATAGTTCTGATCAACCTTCATCTCTCGAATCCTTGTGTTGTTAGTTTGTTTGTCAGCAGTCGACATCGATCACGAAAATTCCGATATTTAGAGCAAGCCCTAGAATATCGAATCAACTGCGACATGTAAACACCATAGTTTTCTTGGCCTAGTCCCGATACATTACATTACCCCATCAGAATATACCATGTGGTTCTTATGAGTGAAGGAAGGTGAGAAAGTCACATCTCTTGTTGGACATTGTTGAAGGACTAAAGGAAGGGATCAACAATAAGAACGATCCGAGAGTGAGACTAGTCTCGCCTCATGATCATCACTAGTATACTTGTGTCTCACAAGATCTGAGGAAGAGTACAACACTCAATATAAACATGGCCAAGCCTTCAAAGGAAATCCTGCCTGAATTCAAACTACAACCAAGTGCACTGGGTCGAGCAACAGGCATATGAATATTACTCTCTCGGAATATGAACCAGGCATGGTCAGAAAAAAGGTAGGATTTCTTTTTGTGTGCAAAATTTGAACACCAAACAGGTGGGGACTACATTGTGTGTGAAGGCCGAAAGTTGATCTTCTGTAATCATTGCTTCAAGCTATCCACGGCCCTGAGTAGGTGTCTCATGGATCGAGAGCTTGCAGACTTCAGATGGCCATGCAACTGTTGCCGTCAAATGCTCAATTTAAAAACAAAAAATGACTCAGCGTTGGAACCAATCGAAATACTCTACGAATTAAGACTTCATTATGTTGCTAAGACTAAAAACAATAAGTATTAAAAAGAACGAACAAATACAGAGAGCCAAAGAAGAAATCCTAGCAGAAATACAAACATACATCACCACTCAAGTCGACGAAAGATATAGAGAAATGGAAGACCAAGGAAAATGGAGCCAAAAACGACGTATACTTCAATGTTCTCGAGGGCAGATCCCCAGACACAGAAATAAAAGAAAAGGATCTGAACATAAACAAAATTATTGGGGGCTCCATAGGAGTGACTAATTTGAATATTTATGTCCACTTTGGGCTGGGAAAACTCGAGTCGGGCAAGACACGTCTGCTTAAAATGGTACTAAACAGTTAACAGCAATGGAAAGCCCTTCTAGAGCAGGCGAGACACATCAGTAGTACAGCCCCACCAGGTCTCAAACGCTCAATAATATCAAGTGGAACTCAATAATGTTTGGCCCGCCACGGGACAGGCACCCTTAAAGTGGAATTCTTGATAGTGTTTTACCTGCTACGGGACAGACACCCTTAAAGTGGAACTATATAGTGATTTACCTTCTCCAGGAAAGGCACCTTCAAAGTGGACCTCTCTATAGTAATTTGCCCGCCACTGGGTAGACACCCTTAAAGTGGAATTCCTGGTAGTGCTTTGCCTGCTACGGGACAGGCACCCTTAAAGTGAAGCTACTTATAGTGTTTTGCCTGCCACGGGACAGACACCTTTAAAGTGGAACTCTTCACAGTGATTTACCTGCCTCGGGGCCGGCAGCCTTAAAGTGAAACTACATATAGTGTTTTGCCCGCCACGGGACAGACACCTTTAAAGTGGAACTCTTCACAGTGATTTACCTGCCACAGGACAAGCAGCCTTAAAGTGCAGTCGTACGGTTGGATGTAATGATGCTTTGATAGAGAAGTTAATATCGTTGAGTTAACGGAATATCACCTGAAGGCGGGACAAGTCCCTTGGTAGTGAATCGCACGTTCTCAAAATAACAAGATACTTTCCGAATCGAATGTAAATTGCATTTTAATTATTGTGAAAGATTTTTGTCTACCCATTATTATTTTTATAACAATCGATATATATTAGTTAATTAGAAATTGAACAGATAATTACAACTGTTAGCGGTTGTGATTTCTATAACGTCTATAATTTGGCTTTGTAGTTAAAGCGAATATTCTAAAACGACCGCTTTCGAGCGGACAGGAACGATAGTTTTAATTTCCATTTCTGTTAAAGAGTCTTAATTACCCAGACAAAAAAGAATGAATACACGTTCTATTCATTCATCCGAAATCAAAATTTATAGAACATAATTAGACATCGATAGATGTTGAATTAAGTAATTGAAAAGATCGTTCTGTATTCCCAGATAAAGTACCTTCTGTCAGCCTGTCGCGTTCTCCCGTCCCAGGAACACAGGGGACTGTAGCGTATGTATACCTACAGGTGATTGTTAATTGGTCATTATATCCCGTACACAAACTTTACCACGACTAGTGTAAGATGTCAGTCTGTCTGTCCTTAACTCATCAACAATGGAGAAAAAGTATCTGTAGGTTCGTTTGACTGTTTGTTTGTTTGGTTGGTTGGTTTGTTAGTTCGATAACTTTGATTGGGAACCGTCGGTACTTTCCGTAAACGTAACTCTTTTACGGATAGTGGCGATGATTCCCGATTTAGTCATCAGTTAAATACCAGTTACCATTTTTGGGTTTTTTTTTGACATTTGCTATAATGAAATGCTGCAAATCAAAATATACCAATAAAACAAAAATGATATACAAATTTAAACTTTTTTCTTTTGTATCACAACCGAAAATTATTTTTTATATGAATTAATCAGTATTCTAGCTCGCTTAAACAAAACACTCTCAATAGTTCCGAATGCTACCTCGATGTGTTCCGAAGGACCGGAAGTGTGTAATAAATGAACCAATTATCCTGAATTAACGAGATGGAATTTCACACTTAATCTCGCCTTACCAATCAAAATAGAGCAAACATTATCAAACAGATTCCATGAATATCTGATCAGTCACTAAATGATCCTCTACACGGAGCCGAGAGCTTAAGTGTTGTTTGGCAACACGAGGGATTGACTTTCTGTATCTATTTTAATTGATTCCATTAAATGTTCGTTGATACAGATGGTCCGAGAGGGGCAAAACTAATTACAGAGAATAAGGTGTCGTGTATGGTTAGCATACCCTGGTAGGTACACATGTGCATTGTGTGTGCTGATTATTTAATATAATCTACCATCATATTCCAGCAATTCATTTGTGGAAATTTTCAATCAAAGTGACACTTTTTTTTAATCAACATTAATCCTAGACATTGCGATATCAAAGTTTTATTTTCTATACAAAACAATGTACTTGAGAGTAAAGGTGTCACTTAGTTTATTTTATGTACAAAACAATGAACTACAGAGTCAAAGTGTCACTAAGCTAAAGAGCGACTCGTTTCAATGTCGAACATTATATAAACTTTTTATTTTACAACAATTAGGAAACAAGCAATACAACTTATATTAATCACTCGTGTTGGCCCGGATGTTAGCGCGCGAGGGGTCTTATTGTGGGAGGAAACCGGAGTACCCGGAGAAAACCCACGTGGTCGGACAGGTGACCCCGTACCTTTTCACGTCCGATCGGGGAATCGAACCCCGGCCGCCTTGGTGAAAGGCAAGTGCGCTATCCACTGCACCACCCGACCACCCTGTCGAACATTACTTACACAGATGTCGAAACGGATGAATTTTATTTAAAGAGAAAACAACTTTTTCATATAATAAAAGTGGAAATCTCCATGGTGATATGCCTGCCACTTTAAAGAGACTTTTTATTTTTTAAACGGAAATTTTCATACCATCAAAAGTGTATAACAGATGAATGTAAATGAAATCTTTGGTATATGGCCATGGTTTAGTACGGCTTGACAGGTACAACATAAGTACGCAGAGGAACCGTTACCTGTATATATTACCTGTATATATTACCTGTATATATTACCTAATCTAGTGTCCCCGGGTTGTTGGCGATCTTAATACGCCTGTAAATAGTCTCATTTTGATACTTGCCGCTATTTGTAAACACGTGCCAACACCGTGGTCGGACAATTAAATTATATCGATTCTATTAAAACGTTTATTCGTGATGTACTTGGATTGGTGGCCATATTTGTTCAGTAAGCAGCCACAGTCGGCTGTGTCAACCCAACTCGTCTTGGGATCATGGCGGCACAATAGGGGAGTGGTCGGAATTCGAATTTAAAAAAACGACACCCAGCTTATTCGGGATGGTCACACGCGCGGCGAGTTCAGGGCACGAGGCTCGCGCTCCAGGTGTCCAGGAAAAAACAGTCTGAAAGATCGTACGTTTATTTTCATCGATTTTTTTATGAATTTTGATAGTTTGCCATCGAAGTGTTAGAAATTTGGCCATGGGAAACCGGAAGGTTCATTGTAAAAAATTCCCGTTAAAACGTTTGAAATGAGAAGTACAATTTTCCCAGCAATATCCGGAAGGAGAAATCAAACAATTTGTTAGCAATTTGAAAAGCTTTCACTTTTTACGAAATCACATATCGATCATACTTTAAATATAACATAGACAATCAAATTATTTAAACATTTTTTTTTCTGAAACAGGACAAAGACCTTAAAGTACAATATTGGCAGTAAAACAAACAATACACAATTAAATTAACAAAACAACCTCTGTACATACGTACCAACACGAGACTAGCCCCACACAAAGTCAATACCTTTATGGTAAAGCTGTTTGCTTTTTATCTTCAATTTGTAAATTTCAGATTGATGCTTTGCTATCACGATTTTGTTCGACAAAAATTTCGATTTTTGCGACCATGTTTCTAAGACGACATTACGAAATACTGTCTACCTAGAAACGAAGGTTAAATAATAGTCCCTATCTAACGCACGTTTGGTAATTCTTGCACGGTTGGGCCAGCGAACTTCCCTTTAGATATAACTCCAGCACTGTTGGGCCAGAAAACTTCCGTTTAGATATAACTCTAGTACTGTTGGGCCAGCGAACTTCCGTTTAGATATAACTCTAGCACTGTTGGGCCAGAAAACTTCCGTTTAGATATAACTCTAGCACTGTTGGGCCAAAAAACTTCCGTTTAGATATAACTCAAGCACTGTTGGACCAGCGAACTTCCGTTTTGATATAACTCTAGTACTGTTGGGCCAGCGAACTTCCGTTTAGATATAACTCTAGCACTGTTGGGCCAGAAAACTTACGTTTAGACATAACTTTAGCACTGTTGGGCCAGGAAACGTCCGTTTACATATACAAAATGTAACTCTAGCACTTTTGGACCAGAAAACTTACGTTTCGATATATCTCTAGCACTTTTGGGCCAGAAAAAAATCCGTTTAGATATATAACTCGAGCAATGTTAGGCCAGGGAACTTTCGTTTAGATATATCTCTAGCACTGTTGGGCCAGCAAACTTCCGTTTGGATATATCTCTAGCATTCTTGGGCCGGCGAACTTCCGTTTAGGTATATCTCTAGCACTGTTGGGCCAGGGAACTTTCGTTTAGGTATAACTCTAGCACTGTTGGGCCATGAAACGTCCGTTAACATATAACTCTAGCACTTTTGGGCCAGAAAAAAATCCGTTTAGATATATAACTCGAGCAATGTTGGGCCAGGGAGCTTTCGTTTAGATATATATCTAGCACTGTTGGGCCAGAAAAACTTCCATTTAGATATATCAATATCACTTCACAATTAGACGAAGACACTTCCGTTTAATCCCCTATCATACTTGACCCGACTGGGCTTCCGAACGTGAAAACAACGGATGACATTTTTGCATATCCGGTGATGTTCGTCAAAATTTTATATTCGGAACATTCATTTCATGCCAGGTGATGGTGCGTCGCGTCCGTCTGCATTCATTAGAAAGTTTTGTTCATGTACAAAAGTTGAAACGGGATGTGACGAACGAAAATACGTTGGTTGTTCTGTGCATGTCCGTTTTGTCCTGTATATATCCTGTCATTGTTCGAAATTCCTTCGTTTATATGCTGTATGTGTAGTGGGGGGGGGGGTGCATTTTTTCCAGTCCGTCAATGGAACTCGGAACGCATACGCCACGCATAAACCGGACCTTAAACGAACAACTAACGGACAAACACAGAATGCCTGCAGGATTTACACCGGACACGACGAAAAACAAACGAAGTGAAAGCGGGTGAATACAGAATACCTAGAGAATACCTGCAGGATACCTACGAGGGGGGGGGGGGGGGGGGCTGATCATGACTACTGGTAGAACCTGATCATCCCCGGGAATAACAAAATCATGTATCATGTAGAGTTTTCTGCAGTTAAGGTCTTGCTTACTACTGGTAGAACAAGTGAAACAGCCAGCATCACCTATATCATGCTGAGATTGCATTTCCTCGGTTTCTTCTACAACAGCGTACATTTCAGCATCAACAGACACTTCTTCTGTGTCTCTATCTTTTGGGTATACCTTGTTGTTACCTGTACGCGCATTCATGTCTGTCCGGAATGCATCCTTGTTCGGAGCCCCAATCTGATCTAATATTAACATCTAGCACAGTCTGGCCGGTACACTTCTAATAAACTTCCAACGATAGGCTATAACTGTAGCATAGTCGGGCTAGGTTACTTCCGGTTAAATATACGTGTACATGTAGCATAGTCGGGCTAGGTTACTTCCGTTTAAATATACGTGTACATATAGCATAGTCGGGCTAGGTTACTTCCGTTTAAATATACGTGTACATATAGCATAGTCGGGCTAGGTTACTTCCGTTTAAATATACGTGTACATGTAGCATAGTCGGGCTAGGTTACTTCCGTTTAAATATACGTGTACATGTAGCATAGTCGGGCTAGGTTACTTCCGTTTAAATATACGTGTACATGTAGCATAGCTGGGCAAGGATACTTCAGTTTAGATATACAAAATGTACCTGTAGCACAGTCGGGCCAGACCACTTCCGTTTAGATATACAAAATGCACCTGTAGTACAGTCGGGCCAGACCACTTCCGTTTAGATATAAAAAATGTACCTGTAGTACAGTCGGGCCAGACCACTTCCGTTTAGATATACAAAATGTACCTGTAGTACAGTCGGGCCAGACCACTTACGTAGGAGACAATTTTACAGGTTTTAAATCGTATTGTCCGCAGGTTATACGCCAGAAAATGGGATATACATGCACTTAAGGGATATACACTTGTGCCTCAGTTTAGAATGTTTGCTATTTCAATTGATATTCAATTACATAGTTTCACATTATTACTTTTAATAAAAAATGAACAATATCTAAATCTCGTTATATGCATCACCTGTTGAAAAAAGACTTGCAGGAACAGATGTTTTGAAATATTCAAAAGTATGACATTTGTTTTATTCTCAACTGTCAGGGTCATTGGGACAGAATATGGAGATTGACGAATCAAAAAGAAATAATTTTCTGGATTATGTACCAATCAATTTTTATATTTCATTATTCCTGGAGCTGTTTAATTCTTTTTAATACTTCTGGCTACTTCCGTTGTCGTTGTGTCCGCTGTCTGTGGCTTGTCCCTGTCGCCGATTCCTCATCTTTATTAACTTAGAAACGGCTGGCAATGTAAACACTGAATGAACCTTCAAAGACAATTATACAAATGTTAAATTTCACCAAGTACAAACGCAAGAGTACACAGGACGTACAAGATAAATAATCTACATGTTTTCCTTTAAAAAATCTATCAAACACTAATATTTGTTTCATTGGAGATGGTAGCCGGAGGTCAGAATATAAATACATCGATTTTAATACAAGGACATTGGAAATATCTAACAAGTCGACACAAAACAGCAGTTAGTTGAAGGGGACAAGGGTCATAGAAACAGTAAAGACAAATAAACGACATTTGTAGTACACATATTTACAATGCTAATAAAGTGATCTACAAACAGGCATGTGTTAACGTTGAAACATCTTCAAAGAACTCGAAATCTTATTTTTAATTTAATAGTGTCGACCAGGCCAACAGATTCGCCATTGTATGTAAATCTACAAACAAACGCGCCAAAGTGTGTAAATAGTATTGTTTCTTGTGTGAATTACGTCTCAGTTTCAAGGTCGGAATCACAGGGACCTGTCTAAAACACTTTTTTATAAAGTGACGCCAATCTAAACGCGACATATCCCTGTGTTTGGAATCCAATGTGTTCTTTTATCCTTACAAAAGTGTGTCTATACTAATCTAGGTTAGTATTCATTAATAAGCTTTAATTTCATATAAAAATAATTTATTTAACAATGAATAATAATTCAGAAACACGTTTTCTCAGAAAGAAATATACAGATCTGTGTTCCTGTAATAGAAATTAAGGGGACAACATTGAAGTTTGATTTTGAAATATGTATAAATACAGATGATAGTAACAACATCTTTCACTAACTTTATATAAAGAAAAGATAGGCGAATGCCAATACATATATAAAGGGGTATTGGCAATAAAATCAACTTTGTTTTCAGACAGGATGCTATAGCTGAAATTGTAAATATTGTTTGGGTAGGGAAGTATTTACAGTGGGAGAACGTTTGTACATTTTAAATGATTATCACGAGTGAAGAACGTTTATTAGAAATTATACACATCTAGTAGGGAGCATGAAGATGGTTCCTAGTTCCCAGTTCCGTTTATGTTTAACGGAACAAGGGTCTGGTTCCTAGTTCCGTTTTTGTTAAACTAGGAACCAAGTTCATGTTCCCTAATCCCCAGGGAAGACATGCTAATCTAGTATAGATAGATTTAGCGGATACATCTAGTTTGGTCTAAATATTAATATCAATTTTATTTATTTTGGTAAAAGTATGCATGGGCGTTTACTGTGCCATGCATTGAAATATAATGGGAAGATGCCCCATAAAACATAATCAGAGCTCATTGCAGAGATATTCCGTAATATATATATAATGGGAATATGCCCCATAAAAAATAATCAGAGCTCATTGCAGATATATTCCGTAATATATATATAAAGGGAACGTGCCCCATAAAACACAATCAGAGCTCATTGCAGAGATGTTCCGTAATATATATATAATGGGAATATGCCCCATAAAAAATAATCAGAGCTCATTGCAGATATATTCCGTAATATATATATAATGGGAACGTGCCCCATAAAACATAATCAGAGCTCATTGCAGAGATGTTCCGTAATATATATATAATGAGAACGTGTCCAATAAAACATAATCAGAGCTCATTGCAAAGATGTTCCATAATATATATATAATGGGAACGTGTCCCATAAAACATAATCAGAGCTCATTGCAGAGATGTTCCGTAATATATATATAATGGGAACGTGTCCCATAAAACATAATCAGAGCTCATTGCAGAGATGTTCCGTAATATATATATAATCGGAACGTGCCCCATAAAACATAATCAGAGCTCATTGCAGAGATATTCCGTAATATATATATAATGGGAAGGTGTCCCATAAAACATAATCAGAGCTCATTGCAGAGATATTCCGTAATATATATATAATGGGAACGTGTCCAATAAAACATAATCAGAGCTCATTGCAGAGATGTTCCGTAATATATATATAATGGGAACGTGTCCCATAAAACATAATCAGAGCTCGTTGCAGAGATATTCCATAATATATATATAATGGGAACGTGCCCCATAAAACATAATCAAAGCTCATTGCAGAGATGTTCCGTAATATATATATATAATGGGAACGTGTCCCATAAAACATAATCAGAGCTCATTGCAGAGATATTCCATAATATATATATAATGGGAAGGTGTCCCATAAAACATAATCAGAGCTCATTGCAGAGATGTTCCGTAATACATATATAATGGGAACGTGCCCCATAAAACATAATCAGAGCTCATTGCAGAGATATTCCATAATATATATATATAATGGGAATGTGTCCCATAAAACATAATCAGAGCTCATTACAGAGATATTCCGTAATATATATATATATAATGGGAACGTGCTCCATAAAACATAATCAGAGCTCAATGCAGAGATATTCCGTAATATATATATATATAATGGGAACGTGTCCCATAAAAAATAATCAGAGCTCATTGCAGAAATATTCCGTAATATATATATAATGGGAACGTGCCCCATAAGACATAATAAGAGCTCAATGCAGAGATGTTCCGTAATATATATATAATGGGAACGTGCCCCATAAAACATAATCAGAGCTCAATTCAGAGATGTTCCGTAATATATATATAATGGGAAGGTGCCCCATAAAACATAATCAGAGCTCATTGCAGAGATGTTCCGTAATATATATATAATGGGAACGTGCCCCATAAAACATAATCAGAGCTCAATGCAGAGATGTTCCGTAATATATATATAATGGGAACGTGCCCCATAAAACATAATAAGAGCTCATTGCAGAAATATTCCGTAATATATATATAATGGGAACGTGCCCCATAAAACATAATCAGAGCTCAATGCAGAGATGTTCCGTAATATATATATAATCGGAACGTGCCCCATAAAACATAATCAGACCTCATTGCAGAGATGTTCCGTAATATATATATAATGGGAATGTGCCCCATAAAACATAATCAAAGCTCATTGCAGAGATGTTCCGTAATATATATATATATAATGGGAATGTGTCCCATAAAACATAATCAGAGTTCATTACAGAGATATTCCGTAATATATATATATATAATGGGAACGTGCTCCATAAAACATAATCAGAGCTCATTGCAGAAATATTCCGTAATATATATATAATGGGAACGTGCCCCATAAAACATAATCAGAGCTCATTGCAGAGATGTTCCGTAATATATATATAATGGGAACGTGTCCCATAAAACATAATCAGAGCTCATTGCAGAGATGTTCCGTAATATATATATAATGGGAACGTGTCCCATAAAACATAATCAGAGCTCATTGCAGAGATGTTCCGTAATATATATATAATGGGAATGTGTCCCATAAAACATAATCAGAGCTCATTGCAGAGATATTCCGTAACATATATATATATAATGGAAACGTGCCCCATAAAACATAATCAGAGCTCATTGCAGAGATGTTCCGTAATATATATATAATGGGAACGTGCCCCATAAAACATAATCAGAGCTCATTGCAGAGATGTTCCGTAATATATATATTTCTCTCATATCTCGCCATGTTGGATAGAGGTTGCCCATGTAAGAAAGCTATGTAAGAAAAATCTATCTTACATAGCATTTCACGCGACGTGACGTCACAATGGCTCAACAATGACGTGACGTCACGAATACGGTAAACTCTGATGCCGGGAAGAGAAAACGACGGCTTGATAAAATTAAAACCTTGCACAAAATTTTAACCATAAACACCAGGAAGAGGAGATTAATTTTTCTGCGCAAACTTTGTTTGCAAATATAGGGTATGCTTAAACTCGCTGACTAATTCGTTTTCGTCAAAAAAGCTCAAGGAAAAAGTTGAAATTTAAAAATGGTAGCCTGTTTAAACATAATTTCATGGTTTTTGAGCTTATTCGGGTAGTTGATACGAGAGAAAAAGACTCTTTCATTATGTGTGTATGTAGGATAAGGATATTCCACCCTCGGGATCACAAAATGTGGTAAAACCCTCGGCAAGCCTCGGGTTTCACCACATTTTGTGACCCCTCGTGTGGAATATCCCTATCCTACATACACGCATATGAAAGAGTCTTATAATATAATGGGAACGTGCCCCATAAAACATAATCAGAGCTCATTGCAGAGATGTTCCGTAATATATATATAATGGGAACGTGTCCCATAAAACATAATCAGAGCTCATTGCAGAGATGTTCCGTAATATATATATAATGGGAATGTGTCCCATAAAACATAATCAGAGCTCATTGCAGAGATGTTCCGTAATATATATATAATGGGAACGTGCCCCATAAGACATAATAAGAGCTCATTGCAGAGATATTCCGTAATATATATATAATGGGAAGGTGCCCCATAAAACATAATCAGAGCTCATTGCAGAGATATTCCGTAATATATATATAATGGGAATGTGCCCCATAAAACATAATCAGAGCTCATTGCAGAGATATTCCGTAATATATATATAATGGGTACGTGCTCCATAAAACATAATCAGAGCTCATTGCAGAGATGTTCCGTAATATATATATATATAATGGGAATGTGTCCCATAAAACATAATCAGAGCTCATTGCAGAGATATTCCATAATATATATATAATGGGAACGTGCCCCATAAAACATAATCAAAGCTCATTGCAGAGATGTTCCGTAATATATATATATAATGGGAACGTGTCCCATAAAACATAATCAGAGCTCATTGCAGAGATATTCCATAATATATATATAATGGGAAGGTGTCCCATAAAACATAATCAGAGCTCATTGCAGAGATGTTCCGTAATACATATATAATGGGAACGTGCCCCATAAAACATAATCAGACCTCATTGCATAGATGTTCCGTAATATATATATAATGAGAATGTGCCCCATAAAACATAATCAAAGCTCATTGCAGAGATGTTCCGTAATATATATATAATGGGAACGTGCCCCATAAAACATAATCAGAGCTCATTGCAGAGATGTTCCGTAATATATATATAATGGGAACGTGTCCCATAAAACATAATCAGAGCTCATTGCAGAGATATTCCATAATATATATATATAATGGGAACGTGCCCCATAAAACATAATCAAAGCTCATTGCAGAGATGTTCCGTAATATATATATATAATGGGAACGTGTCCCATAAAACATAATCAGAGCTCATTGCAGAGATATTCCATAATATATATATAATGGGAAGGTGTCCCATAAAACATAATCAGAGCTCATTGCAGAGATGTTCCGTAATACATATATAATGGGAACGTGCCCCATAAAACATAATCAGACCTCATTGCAGAGATGTTCCGTAATATATATATAATGAGAATGTGCCCCATAAAACATAATCAAAGCTCATTGCAGAGATGTTCCGTAATATATATATAATGGGAACGTGCCCCATAAGACATAATAAGAGCTCATTGCAGAGATATTCCATAATATATATATATAATGGGAATGTGTCCCATAAAACATAATCAGAGCTCATTACAGAGATATTCCGTAATATATATATATATAATGGGAACGTGCTCCATAAAACATAATCAGAGCTCATTGCAGAGATATTCCGTAATATATATATATATAATGGGAACGTGTCCCATAAAACATAATCAGAGCTCATTGCAGAAATATTCCGTAATATACACTGTAAAAAATCATTACATGTTTTATGTTTTATTTAAAACATATAGTGTTTTTGATAAAACATATAGTGTTTTTAATAAAACTTCTGGTGTTTTAAGAAAAACATATGTGTTTTAGGGATGAACGGTACGTTTTATTTAAAACATTCAGTGTTTTAAATTTAAAACACCAAACCCGTTTAAAATAAACACCAAGAAACATGCAGTATAAATAATGTACAACATTTATAAAAAAAACCTTTTAGATGGGTCTGTTTTCATATTAAAAGTATAAAGAAAGAATAAATGAGTACTTTCATATTTCTTGCTTGTTTGGTCTGAATATTTGTTGCGGGGCAACCTTTAATTATTGTTATGCAAGAGAATGTGCTCTGATTAGACTTGATAGTATTAACCTGTCATTAAGTGATTAAAAAATATGCATTGCGCATTGTTATTACGGTGATGAAGCGTTTTATATGGTTTTGTGTTTCATGTAAAACACTTCCGTTTTTAGCGCTAAAACTACGAGTAGTTTTGGCGTCTATTGCTGCCACTATTCTGTGACCTTTTGACCCATGTCATTTTTTCCCCTCCCGCTCCGGAAAAGCTTGAATAACTACCAATCGCATGATATATGAACTATTTGAAAGCCTGAACATTAAAGGAAATGATGTTCCCATGGTTTTGTTGATAATTATGATGACTTTAATAATCTATATGCAATTTGTAACAAAGAAATCAATTTTTCACTCCCACAGCTCATTTAAATATTACGTCTCTGCTCTTAGTTTGACCCATCTGACCTCGGTGTATAGCTACACACACCATGTATATGTATAACCTCGAGCTCTCGCGATCGGTGCTATATATACACTCGTATGTACGGATCGTGGTATGTCCCAGACACACCGCTAACAGGTGCGTGTGTGCTGTCATGCAATTTGTATTAAACTTTGATTATATAATCGCTTCATAGACACACCGCTAACAGGTGCGTGTGTACTGTCATGCAATTTGTATTAAACTTTGATTATATAATCGCTTCATAGCCAACAGTCCTGGTTTTGATTTGATTTCTGACCGACGGCCATCTTGGACATTTAGCTCACAGAATACCATCTTTCAGTTGATAATGCCTTTTCTTAAGAAGAAAAAAGAAAGGAAAAAATCCAACTTTTTTTTAAAAACAAATGAAGATAGTCTATGGACGGTACCAAGATCCTTCTGGGACCTATCGTTTAATGTTCATACATATATGTTTGACTTACTATGTATGTGCATACGTTAGTGTCTCTGATGCACTGGATATTCTTTACCCGATGTCTTAAATGTTTATAAGACTTAAAGTTTATATATATGTTCTAAAGTTAATGTCGCATTTGGTTTTCTACAAACGACATCATATCTTAAATCTTTTATGAGATATACATGTACATATGTATGATATAGAATGAAATGAAACGAAATGTTTAAATTGCTGCATTACATCCGTTTTCATTAATCGTACTTTAAGGAGGTTGGTATGATATGTCTACTTTATAATGCAAACTGTTATTACCTTACAAACAAACATTTTATTATAAAAAAAAACCCAGTATATGTCGTTTCAACTTTGATCTGCCATTGCTCCCGTAATTAATCCTAATCTTGCATTTCCAACTGGATCTCAGGTGTGATTTTTTGCTTAAATTGTTTTAAGTGTTGCAGGGAAGGTTTATGAAATAAAGCTTCATTTTGTGTCTAACAAACTAATACCGTTTATTTCAATGCATATATTAAAAGAAACACATTCGCTTCCCTGTAAATTGATCAATATTCATTTCAAAATTAAAAAAAAAAATGATATTTTAGTCAAATTGTTAAAGCACTGCACTAAATTGTACATGTACATGAAAACAACTCGTCAATCTAAACAATTTGCGTGTAAATTATGTTTACTCTAAATACTTACTAACCTAATCCCTATTCTGAAACCTTCTGATATCGAAACTTAGTAACCCACACAACAAAATCACTTCAATAGCTGTTACAAAATACATACTTTTGTTCGAAGTTTTAGCGTTTCAGTACTTTCATTTGTATTACATGTCCGTTTTACGGTTAATATTCGCGCCTTTCGCCGTCACGTGACCATATCACAACACTCGCCCACATCAAGACGAAGGTAGCTGATGCTGAGACGAAAGAAAGCGGTGCGGATCAATACATTTTGGGTAATTATACATTTATATATAATGTAGATATACTAAGTAAACTGTTTATTGTGCAAGAACATTTAATTCTGAAATTCAAACGTTTCGATGCAGCAGCTGCATGTTCACACACACATGTTGTTTGTTTTGAGCTGGTCAAGACTGTTGACCAACAAAGAATAATGGCGGTCAGGGGCATGGCACGGTGTTAAGATGTAAATAAGCTTAGTGTATGGCACGGTGCTGAAGATATACAAATAAGCCTAGTGTACAAACATTATTGTTTTTATGTAAACGGATTCTATTTTACTTATTTATTTTTTACAAGTTCGACATCATAAATATTATTTAATCGGGACAGATTTTATTAATCTTTTATTTCTATTATTTCGTATAGATCCTTTGACTTTGTCTTTGAGGAAAAGGTGGCCAGTTGAGATCCTTTTGTCCTCTTAGATATTGGAAGGTGACGTACACAAATATTTAGAAATTTACTTCATTAAGTCTTAAAAGTGATTGCAGTTTGTGGTTAAAATCAATCTTTCTAATGTGATCCTTTGACTTTGTCTTTGAGGAAAAGGTGGCCAGTTGAGATCCTTTTGTCCTCTTAGATATTGGAAGGTGACATAAAAAATGCAAACTCGATGGCCTACACCATTACATGTAAGTTTATACTTTAATGTTTACTGTAAAGCTCTACTAATAAAACTGTCTTTATAATTCTTTTCTTATCCATTTGACTAAGGCAAAGCCCTTTATATAGCTCAGACTCCGCTGAATACCCTCGAAGCTCCCTGGTTGTTGGTTTACCGGTGTGTGTATGTGTGTGTGTGCTATCGGGAATGGGGGGGGGGGTGTTAACTGTCATGCATATTATGGAAAGTAAAGTGTGCATGTTTCATATAATTAATTATCACTAATTAATGATACCTGCTCAATATGTATGTGCATGTATATATCAGAAATATCTTTTTACATTTACTACAGTTAAGGAGGTTCAGGGGATTTGTATTACATTGTATGATACAGATTGATGAGACTGCTGACTTTCAGTGTATTTGCTGTGTAATTCCTGTCTTATATCGGATTCAAATTAAAATTGCAATTACAGTCAAACTTCATTATCTCGAAGTCAGTGGATCAGGAAAATACTAAGATGTATTTGGAGAATTTGAATTAGGCAAGTACAATTCACATACAATTTACACAGTTGGGATAGAAGATTTACTTTGGAGTTTAAAAAGGTTATTCAAATTAATAACAGACTTATTAAAAGTTCTCTATTTAGAGTTTATGTTTGTATTTTACAGGGATCTGATAACAGTAAAATGGTACGGGTACTTCATCATATGGAGAAAGCTGCTGCTTTTGAAACGGAATTGAAAGAAAGAGACTATCATCCGCATTAAAAAGTATGTACATGTTTGCTAAAATGTCTGCATAGGACTGAAGTCAATAGAAATAATTTGTAAAAATAATGGTAACCCATATACATTAGTTGCAGTTGTGTGTGATATCTATTCACTTGCATGTATATGAAATTTACATTATTAAAAATAAGCATATCTTGGGTCTGCAGATTCTCATTTTGATATCTTTTTACAGGATGTTGCAGAGGATATGATTTCGAGAACATGTGACACGGAGGAGTTGTCTGCTCCATGCCTGATCTGTTTTCTCCATGGTGACAAAATTTCAGAAATAGCAATAGTTGGGGATGGACAGACTATTTATGCTGCTACACGTCTGATTTGAAGATGGGCTTGCTGTATCCATAACACACATATAAAACAAAAGTGCCGCTGCTGTGCATTTTTAAAATGCTGAAAACTGAAAAAATCTTGATAAAGAATCTGGTGTAAATGTAACAGTTAAAGTATCATTTCGTGATTCATTTGAAGAAGTACATCCCATATATGGCCAATATGAGTGGACGTTTTACAAATATTGATATTTTGATAATGTAGATTGTATGTAAGCACATGACATGTAAATGAAGTATCTTATCATTACATTATGTTGTAGTAAAAACATGTACAAGTAAAACATGTTTTATTTAAAACACGTTAAAGTGTTTTTAAAGTGAGTCTAGCAAGTGTAATGTTGAAGTGTTTTTGTTAAAACATTTGAACGTGTTTTTAATAAAACATCACTGTTTTAAAATAAACGTCTCTGTTTTTCCTTTAAAACACTAGTGTTTTGCCAAAAACGGGGTATATGTAACATTTAAAACACTTGTGTTTAAATATACACATGTAAAGTGTTTTAAATAAAACGTGAAACATGTTTATAAAGTGAGTCTGACAGCCGTTTTTAAACAAACATGTTTTACAGGAATATTTTTTACAGTGTATATATAATGGGAACGTGCCCCATAAGACATAATAAGAACTCAATGCAGAGATGTTCCGTAATATATATATAATGGGAACGTGCCCCATAAAACATAATCAGAGCTCAATGCAGAGATGTTCCGTAATATATATATAATGGGAAGGTGCCCCATAAAACATAATCAGAGCTCATTGCAGAGATGTTCCGTAATATATATATAATGGGAACGTGCCCCATAAAACATAATCAGAGCTCAATGCAGAGATGTTCCGTAATATATATATAATGGGAACGTGCCCCATAAAACATAATAAGAGCTCATTGCAGAAATATTCCGTGATATATATATAATGGGAACGTGCCCCATAAAACATAATCAGAGCTCAATGCAGAGATGTTCCGTAATATATATATAATGGGAACGTGCCCCATAAAACATAATCAGACCTCATTGCAGAGATGTTCCGTAATATATATATAATGGGAATGTGCCCCATAAAACATAATCAAAGCTCTTTGCAGAGATGTTCCGTAATATATATATATATATAATGGGAATGTGTCCCATAAAACATAATCAGAGCTCATTACAGAGATATTCCGTAATATATATATATATAATGGGAACGTGCTCCATAAAACATAATCAGAGCTCATTGCAGAAATATTCCGTAATATATATATAATGGGAACGTGCCCCATAAAACATAATCAGAGCTCATTGCAGAGATGTTCCGTAATATATATATAATGGGAACGTGTCCCATAAAACATAATCAAAGCTCATTGCAGAGATGTTCCGTAATATATATATAATGGGAATGTGTCCGATAAAACATAATCAGAGCTCATTGCAGAGATGTTCCGTAATATATATATAATGGGAATGTGTCCCATAAAACATAATCAGAGCTCATTGCAGAGATGTTCCGTAATATATATATAATGGGAACGTGCCCCATAAGACATAATAAGAGCTCATTGCAGAGATATTCCGTAATATATATATAATGGGAAGGTGCCCCATAAAACATAATCAGAGCTCATTGCAGAGATATTCCGTAATATATATATAATGGGAATGTGCCCCATAAAACATAATCAGAGCTCATTGCAGAGATATTCCGTAATATATATATAATGGGAATGTGTCCCATAAAACATAATCAGAGCTCATTGCAGAGATATTCCGTAATATATATATAATGGGAATGTGTCCCATAAAACACAATCAGAGCTCATTGCAGAGATGTTCCGTAATAAATATATAATGGGAACGTGTCCCATAAAACATAATCAAAGCTCATTGCAGAGACATTCCGTAATATATATATAATGGGAACGTGTCCCATCAAACATAATCATAGCATACAAAACCTTCTTTACCGTTCGTATTCGTTTGGCAATACTTGGGCGTCTGGCATTTTTAGTGGCCCATATTCGGTTGGCAACCTTCCGCTTTGGTTCAAAATAATACACCCAGGTCTCATCACCAGTGACTATATTATCAAAAGCCTTTTTACTATATTTTGGGTACATTTTGAGAAGTTTTTTTGCCATTGTTACACGCGTCTTCTTTTGCTCATCCGTTAACAAATGGGGTATCCATCTTGCATTTATCTTTCAACTTTTAGGTGTTTCTTCAAAATTGCATGAACTCTTGCTAACGCGAGTTTGTCATTCGAGCCAATTGTCTTACGGTGAATCGAGCATCAGTTTGGAGGATATTTCGGATTTTTTCTATGTAACCTTTGGTCGTAGTTGTTGCAGGAGGACCTGGGTGAGCAGCATCTTTCAGTTGCTGCTGCCCAGCACTAAATTTACCTACCCACCTACAAACAGTCCTGTGAGACATTTGGCCCTCCAAATAAATGTCACACACCTGGCGGTGAATATCTACAGCCTTTATGCCGAGTAATGACCTACCTTTTATATAGGCCCTAATTTCAAGAACATTTTCAGCTCGTTTTCCTGTCATTTTGTGTCTAGTCTAACGAATAGGCTATGAAACGATGTACACTGTACCGAGGCCAGTGAACGTGTGGACGATATATTTACCTGTGTCACGAGCCAGTGATCACTCAATCGACACGAGGTGGTTTTGTGCATAAATTGCACGATTTCCGCGAAATAAAGCACAGATGACATTATTTATGGAACACCCCTCGTATAATGGGAACGTGTCCCGTTAAACATAATCAGAGCCCATTGCCGTGATGATCCGTAACTTTGTAATGCTACTACAGGCTTGTGGTTCATTGTGATGGACTGTCAAACGTTTAAATTAAAGCCCATTTGTATCAGTGAAACATATTTATATTAAATGATGAATGCATTATGTAATATTAGCGCAGACAGTATGAAGAATTGCAAAATAATTGATTACATTTTGTTCACTCAAATAGAAACGAAGTCATCCATCGATGTCTAACTTTTTTAAAAACAGTAAACAAATAAATGAATAAATTAAAAACGTATCATAGGATGAGTTAGTCGACTCCCCAACAATGCAGGGAATAATTAACATGTATTAGTAATGGGTGCTGGTGGCGGCGAAACTCACAAGGCCCGTCCCGAACTGACAACCAATGTCGCTTTCAATCTGAAACCTACAATGAGACACACTGAAATGAACACGCATATAGCAATTGAGTTTTATTTGACCAAGGGGAATGAATAAGCTCAGATTCGATATTGATTCGATTACACGAGGAAATGTACATTGTCCATGTGTTTCACAATTAAATTGCTAGTTTTATAGAAGGGGCGTTCCCCTCACACATTTAATTGTAGTATCTCTATCGATAAAGCTCGTAATTCAAATAATTATGGTATCAACGTTTTCTTCTGCTTATTTGCTCAACATTTAAACACTTTTTATCTTTTTATCAAATTAGCAATGAAATACTTGTACTAACCATTTAGGAGGGTAATGCACCAGCTTGCTCTCAATATAGACGCCGTATTTACACCGTTAACTAGCATTGTATAACGCTTCTGTTTTGTTTCTATTCTTTTGTCGTTATTGGATTAAGCTGGTTGATGCAATCAGCTGACAAACACTAGAAACCCATGGCCAAACAATACCCGCTATGGCCATAGACCCACCGACCCCGAGTGACAGCCCTTTACCGGTATGTCTGTATGCAATACCCTTCTATTAAATAAAGGCATTAAGAAAAAGCAAATACTTAAACAAAATTTCGAGCGTGAGCTTATCATGTGTATCGGATCATATTTTGTTTTAAAATTGGTATTATCGTTCAAATTAGTTTCCCGATTCAAAATCAATGTTAAGCTCATTCAGCAGGTCCATTTAACCAATCGATTTTTTTTTTCAAAATACAAATATCAAAACCTAAAAATCTACTCATATACATCATACTCATAATACCATGATATATAATACTGCCAATACCACCAGTACACTTTACTCCCCATACCACCACTACACTGTACTCCCCATACCACCAGTATACTGTACTCCCCATACCACAAGAACACTGTACTCCCCATACCACCAGTACACTGTACTCCCCATACCACCAGTACACTGTACTCCCCATACCACCAGTATACTGTACTCCCCATACCACCAGTACACTGTACTCCCCATACCACCAGTACACTGTACTCCCCATACCACCGGTACACTGTACTCCCCATACCACCAGTATACTGTACTCCCCATACCACCAGTATACTGTACTCCCCATACCACCGGTACACTGTACTCACCATACCACCGGTATACTGTACTCACCATACCACCAGTACACTGTACTCCCCATACCACCAGTACACTGTACTCCCCGTACCACCGGTACACTATACTCCCCGTACCACCAGTACCCTGTACTCACCATACCACCAGTACCCTGTACTCCCCATACCACCAGTACACTGTACTCCCGATACCACCGGTACACTGTACTCCCCGTACCACCGGTACACTGTACTCCCCGTACCACCGGTACACTGTACTCCCCATACCACCAGTATACTGTACTCCCCATACCACCAGTACACTGTACTCCCCATACCACCAGTACACTGTACTCCCCATACCACCAGTACACTGTACTCCCCATACCATCAGTACACTGTACTCCCCGTACCACCAGTACCCTGTACTCACCATACCACCAGTACCCTGTACTCCCCATACCACCGATACACTGTACTCCCCATACCACCAGTACACTGTACTCCCCATACCACCAGTACACTGTACTCCCCATACCATCAGTACACTGTACTCCCCATACCACCAGTATACTGTACTCCCCATACCACCGGTACACTGTACTCCCCATACCACCAGTACACTGTACTCCCCATACCACCAGTACACTGTACTCCCCATACCACCAGTATACTGTACTCCCCATACCACCGATACACTATACTCCCCATACCACCAGTACACTATACTCCCCATACCACCGATACACTATACTCCCCATACCACCAGTACACTGTACTCCCCATACCACCAGTATACTGTACTCCCCATACCATCAGTACACTGTACTCCCCATACCACCAGTACACTGTACTCCCCATACCATCAGTACACTGTACTCCCCATACCACCAGTATACTGTACTCCCCATACCACCGATACACTATACTCCCCATACCACCAGTACACTATACTCCCCATACCACCGATACACTATACTCCCCATACCACCAGTATACTGTACTCCCCATACCACCAGTACACTGTACTCCCCATACCACCAGTACACTGTACTCCCCATACCACCAGTACACTGTACTCCCCATACCACCAGTACACTATACTCCCCATACCACCGATACACTATACTCCCCATACCACCAGTATACTGTACTCCCCATACCACCAGTACACTGTACTCCCCATACCACCAGTATACTGTACTCCCCATACCACCGATACACTATACTCCCCATACCACCAGTACACTGTACTCCCCATACCACCGATACACTATACTCCCCATACCACCAGTACACTGTACTCCCCATACCACCAGTACACTGTACTCCCCATACCACCAGTACACTGTACTCCCCATACCACCAGTACACTATACTCCCCATACCACCGGTACACTGTACTCCCCATAGCACCAGTACACTGTACTCCCCATAGCACCAGTACACTGTACTCCCCATACCACCAGTACACTATACTCCCCATACCACCGGTACACTGTACTCCCCATAGCACCAGTACACTGTACTCCCCATAGCACCAGTACACTGTACTCCCCATACCATCAGTACACTGTACTCCCCATACCACCGGTATACTGTACTCCCCATACCACCAGTACACTGTACTCCCCATACCATCAGTACACTGTACTCCCCATACCACCAGTACACTGTACTCCCCATACCACCAGTACACTGTACTCCCCATACCACCGGTATACTGTACTCCCCATACCACCAGTACACTGTACTCCCCATACCACCAGTACACTGTACTCCCCATACCACCAGTACACTGTACTCCCCATACCATCAGTATACTGTACTCCCCATACCACCGGTATACTGTACTCCCCATACCACCAGTACACTGTACTCCCCATACCACCGGTATACTGTACTCCCCATACCACCAGTACACTGTACTCCTCATACCACCAGTACACTGTACCCTCCATACCACCAGTTTACTGTACTCCCCATACCACCAGTACACTGTACGCCCCATACCATCAGTACACTGTACTCCCCATACCACCAGTATACTGTACTCCCCATACCACCAGTACACTATACTCTCCATACCACCAGTATACTGTACTCTCCATACCACCAGTTTACTGTACTCCCCATACCACCAGTATACTGTACTCCCCATACCACCAGTACACTGTACTCCCCATACCACCAGTACACTGTACTCCCCATACCACCAGTATACCGTACTCCCCATACCACCAGTACACTGTACTCCCCATACCACCAGTATACTGTACTCCCCATACCACCAGTACACTGTACTCCCCATACCACCAGTACACTGTACTCCCCATACCATCAGTATACTGTACTCCCCATACCACCAGTACACTGTACTCCCCATACCACCAGTATACTGTACTCCCCATACCACCAGTACACTGTACTCCCCATACCACCAGTATACTGTACTCCCCATACCACCAGTACACTGTACTCCCCATACCATCAGTATACCGTACTCCCCATACCACCAGTACACTGTACTCCCCATACCACCAGTATACTGTACTCCCCATACCACCAGTACACTGTACTCCCCATACCACCAGTACACTGTACTCCCCATACCACCAGTATACCGTACTCCCCATACCACCAGTACACTATACTCTCCATACCACCAGTATACTGTACTCTCCATACCACCGGTATACTGTACTCTCCATTCCACCGGTATACTGTACTCCCCATACCACCAGTACACTGTACTCCCCATACCACCAGTATACTGTACTCCCCATACCACCAGTACACTGTACTCCCCATACCACCGATACACTGTACTCCCCATACCACCAGTACACTGTACTCCCCATACCACCAGTACACTGTACTCCCCATACCACCAGTATACTGTACTCCCCATACCACCAGTACACTATACTCTCCATACCACCAGTATACCGTACTCCCCATACCACCAGTACACTATACTCTCCATACCACCAGTATACTGTACTCTCCATACCACCGGTATACTGTACTCTCCATACCACCGGTATACTGTACTCCCCATACCACCAGTACACTGTACTCCCCATACCACCAGTATACTGTACTCCCCATACCACCAGTACACTGTACTCCCCATACCACCAGTACACTGTACTCCCCATACCACCAGTACACTGTACTCCCCATACCACCAGTACACTGTACTCCCCATACCACCAGTATACTGTACTCCCCATACCACCAGTACACTGTACTCCCCATACCATCAGTACACTGTACTCCCCATACCATCAGTACACTGTACTCCCCATACCACCAGTACACTGTACTCCCCATACCACCGGTACACTGTACTCCCCATACCACCAGTACACTGTACTCCCCATACCACCAGTACACTGTACTCCCCATACCACCGGTACACTGTACTCCCCATACCACCAGTACACTGTACTCCCCATACCATCAGTACACTGTACTCCCCATACCACCAGTACACTGTACTCTCCATACCATCAGTACACTGTACTCCCCATACCACCAGTACACTGTACTCCCCATACCACCAGTACACTGTACTCCCCATACCACCAGTACACTGTACTCCCCATACCACCAGTACACTGTACTCCCCATACCACCAGTACACTGTACACCCCATACCACCGGTATACTGTACTCCCCATACCACCAGTACACTGTACTCCCCATACCACCAGTACACTGTACTCCCCATACCACCAGTACACTGTACACCCCATACCACCGGTATACTGTACTCCCCATACCACCAGTACACTGTACACCCCATACCACCGGTACACTGTACTCCCCATACCACCAGTACACTGTACTCCCCATACCATCAGTACACTATACTCCCCTTACTACCGGTATACTGTATCCCCGATACCACCAGTACACTGAACTCCCCATACCACCAGTATACTGTACTCCCCATACCACCAGTACACTGTACTCCCCATACCACCGGTATACTGTATCCCCGATACCACCAGTACACTGTACTCCCCATACCACCGGTATGCTGTATCCCCGATACCACCAGTACACTGTACTCACCATACCACCGGTATACTGTATCCCCGATACCACCAGTACACTGTACTCCCCATACCACCGGTATGCTGTATCCCCGATACCACCAGTACACTGTACTCCCCATACCACCGGTATACTGTATCCCCGATACCACCAGTACACTGTACTCCCCATACCACCGGTATGCTGTATCCCCGATACCACCAGTACACTGTACTCACCATACCACCGGTATACTGTACTCCCCATACCACCAGTACACTGTACTCCCCATACCACCAGTATACTGTACCCCCCATACCACCGGTATACTGTACTCCCCATACCACCAGTACACTGTACTCCCCATACCACCAGTACACTGTACTCCCCATACCACCAGTACACTGTACACCCCATACCACCGGTATACTGTACTCCCCATACCACCAGTACACTGTACACCCCATACCACCGGTACACTGTACTCCCCATACCACCAGTACACTGTACTCCCCATACCACCAGTACACTGTACTCCCCATACCACCGGTACACTGTACTCCCCATACCACCAGTACACTGTACTCCCCATACCACCAGTACACTGTACTCCCCATACCACCAGTACACTGTACTCCCCATACCACCAGTACACTGTACTCCCCATACCACCAGTACACTGTACTCCCCATACCACCGGTACACTGTACTCCCCATACCACCAGTACACTGTACTCCCCATACCATCAGTACACTGTACTCCCCATACCACCAGTACACTGTACTCTCCATACCATCAGTACACTGTACTCCCCATACCACCAGTACACTGTACTCCCCATACCACCAGTACGCTGTACTCCCCATACCACCAGTACACTGTACTCCCCATACCACCAGTACACTGTACTCCCCATACCACCAGTACACTGTACACCCCATACCACCGGTATACTGTACTCCCCATACCACCAGTACACTGTACTCCCCATACCACCAGTACACTGTACTCCCCATACCACCAGTACACTGTACACCCCATACCACCGGTATACTGTACTCCCCATACCACCAGTACACTGTACACCCCATACCACCGGTACACTGTACTCCCCATACCACCAGTACACTGTACTCCCCATACCATCAGTACACTATACTCCCCTTACCACCGGTATACTGTATCCCCGATACCACCAGTACACTGAACTCCCCATACCACCAGTATACTGTACTCCCCATACCACCAGTACACTGTACTCCCCATACCACCGGTATACTGTATCCCCGATACCACCAGTACACTGTACTCCCCATACCACCGGTATGCTGTATCCCCGATACCACCAGTACACTGTACTCACCATACCACCGGTATACTGTATCCCCGATACCACCAGTACACTGTACTCCCCATACCACCGGTATGCTGTATCCCCGATACCACCAGTACACTGTACTCCCCATACCACCGGTATACTGTATCCCCGATACCACCAGTACACTGTACTCCCCATACCACCGGTATGCTGTATCCCCGATACCACCAGTACACTGTACTCACCATACCACCGGTATACTGTACTCCCCATACCACCAGTACACTGTACTCCCCATACCACCAGTATACTGTACCCCCCATACCACCGGTATACTGTACTCCCCATACCACCAGTACACTGTACTCCCCATACCACCAGTACACTGTACTCCCCATACCACCAGTACACTGTACACCCCATACCACCGGTATACTGTACTCCCCATACCACCAGTACACTGTACACCCCATACCACCGGTACACTGTACTCCCCATACCACCAGTACACTGTACTCCCCATACCACCAGTACACTGTACTCCCCATACCACCGGTACACTGTACTCCCCATACCACCAGTACACTGTACTCCCCATACCACCAGTACACTGTACTCCCCATACCACCAGTATACTATACTCCCCATACCACCAGTACACTGTACTCTCCATACCACCAGTACACTGTACTCCCCATACCACCAGTACACTGTACTCTCCATACCACCGGTACACTGTACTCCCCATACCACCAGTACACTGTACTCCCCATACCATCAGTACACTATACTCCCCATACCACCGGTATACTGTATCCCCGATACCACCAGTACACTGTACTCCCCATACCACCAGTATACTGTACTCCCCATACCACCAATACACTGTACTCCCCATACCACCAGTACACTGTACTCCCCATACCACCAGTACACTGTACTCCCCATACCACCGGTACACTGTACTCCCCATACCACCAGTACACTGTACTCCCCATACCACCAGTACACTGTACTCCCCATACCACCGGTACACTGTACTCCCCATACCACCAGTACACTGTACTCCCCATACCATCAGTACACTATACTCCCCATACCACCAGTACACTGTACTCCCCATACCACCGGTACACTGTACTCCCCATACCACCAATACACTGTACTCCCCATACCACCAGTACACTGTACTCCCCATACCACCAGTACACTGTACACCCCATACCACCGGTATACTGTACTCCCCATACCACCAGTACACTGTACACCCCATACCACCGGTACACTGTACTCCCCATACCACCAGTACACTGTACTCCCCATACCACCAGTACACTGTACTCCCCATACCACCGGTACACTGTACTCCCCATACCACCAGTACACTGTACTCCCCATACCACCAGTACACTGTACTCCCAATACCACCAGTATACTATACTCCCCATACCACCAGTACACTGTACTCTCCATACCACCAGTACACTGTACTCCCCATACCACCAGTACACTGTACTCCCCATACCACCGGTACACTGTACTCCCCATACCACCAGTACACTGTACTCCCCATACCATCACTACACTATACTCCCCATACCACCGGTATACTGTATCCCCGATACCACCAGTACACTGTACTCCCCATACCACCAGTATACTGTACTCCCCATACCACCAATACACTGTACTCCCCATACCACCAGTACACTGTACTCCCCATACCACCAGTACACTGTACTCCCCATACCACCGGTACACTGTACTCCCCATACCACCAGTACACTGTACTCCCCATACCACCAGTACACTGTACTCCCCATACCACCAGTACACTGTACTCCCCATACCACCAGTACACTGTACTCCCCATACCACCGGTACACTGTACTCCCCATACCATCAGTATACTGTACTCCCCATACCATCAGTACACTGTACTCCCCATACCACCAGTACACTGTACTCCCCATACCACCAGTATACTGTACTCCCCATACCACCAATACACTGTACTCCCCATACCACCAGTACACTGTACTCCCCATACCACCAGTACACTGTACTCCCCATACCACCAGTATACTGTACTCCCCATACCACCAGTACACTGTACTCCCCATACCACCAGTACACTGTACTCCCAATACCACCAGTACACTGTACTCCTCATACCACCAGTACACTGTACTCCCCATACCACCAGTATACTGTACTCCCCATACCACCAGTACACTGTACACCCCATACCACCGGTATACTGTACTCCACATACCACCGGTATACTGTACTCCCCATACCACCAGTATACTGTACTCCCCATACCACTGGTATACTGTACTCCCCATACCACCAGTATACTGTACTCCCCATACCACCGGTACACTGTACTCCCCATAGCACCAGTACACTGTACTCCCCATACCACCGGTATACTGTACTCCCCATACCATCAGTACACTGTACTCCCCATACCACCAGTACACTGTACTCCCCATACCACCAGTATACTGTACTCCCCATACCACCAGTACACTGTACTCCCCATACCACCAGTACACTGTACTCCCCATACCACCGGTACACTGTACTCCCCATACCACCAGTATACTGTACTCCCCATACCACCAGTACACTGTACTCCCCATACCACCAGTACACTGTACTCCCCATACCACCGGTACACTGTACTCCCCATACCACCAGTACACTGTACTCCCCATACCACCAGTACACTGTACTCCCCATACCACCAGTACACTGTACTCCCCATACCACCGGTATACTGTACTCCCCATACCACCAGTACACTGTACTCCCCATACCACCAGTACACTGTACTCCCCATACCACCAATACACTGTACTCCCCATACCACCGGTATACTGTACTCCCCATACCACCAGTACACTGTACTCCCCATACCACCAGTATACTGTACTCCCCATACCACCAGTACACTGTACTCCCCATACCACTAGTACACTGTACTCCCCATACCACCGGTACACTGTACTCCCCATACCACCAGTACACTGTACTCCCCATACCACCAATACACTGTACTCCCCATACCACCAGTACACTGTACTCCCCATACCACCAGTACACTGTACTCCCCATACCACCAGTACACTGTACTCCCCATACCACCGGTACATAATTATGTACCTCTCAAAACTCCTGTATTAGTTTGAGACTCTTCGTTTGTTTTCTGAAACATCAACTGTTGTCCTATATCTTGTTCACAACCCCTATTTATTTTTATATTGTTAATGTGACCTGTGTGATATTTGAATTATATCCATTGATCCTTGTAAATAACAGACTCAATAATTGATCTTAATTACTGGGTTTCCCCCAATAGATAAAGATAAATGTCAATTATAGGCTGTAGGAATCATTTTCCTTGTGAACGAGAACGGGATTTCTAACTTGACTGAACTTAAATAAGGATGCCACGATCCAAAGTGTAAGATAACTCTTCGAGGGGGCACGAGGATAGCAGACAGTGCAAGGGAGGCAACTCCCATGTCACTGACAACCAAATCTTTACAATCATTCAACTGGATTATTTTTCATATTTTATCAGAATCCCGAAAATTGTCCTTGAGTTACGTATATTGGGCCTTTAATCAATGATATACTAACAAAATAGAGTAATTTTTCAAATAAAAAAAAAAAACAAGAATGAAAAAACTGCAAGCAGAAATGTGTTTTGTTCATATGTGGCCGTCAATGTCGATGTTTTCAGTGTTCACGTATAGAAATTTAATATGCCAAGGTTTTATTTTCTCATCATCCATAAATGATATAAATACCAAGTATTTCTACAAGTATTAAGGAACCTCACATTTCAGTTTACTGAGAAGCTGTCAGTTCAAGATCAGATGATCCAAAGTTTGAATGAAGAGTTTAAAAAATGGACGCAAAAAATTGACTCGTGTTTACCTACAACATTTTAATTAAGTGACTTTTTAACGGACACATGACTGTGTGAGCCACAGGGACCTGAGAATTATTTACAGCTAGTTTTGTATCTTAAGTTTAGAGTAATTTTTACACTTTGCGGGTTCCGGGTGGAGGTACGCGGGGTGGAGGATGGCGGTAGGGTGGCGGTTTTCTAAAACTCCCAAATGTGTAAAATTTAGTTTACATTAATTTTGTTTAGGTCCAAAACTAACTGTATAATAGTATCAGGTCGTTCCTGTTATAGATATTTCGATGCTCTCACGAACGGGCCATTCACATTTTTGAAGTCATGTACATGCTTAACATCCACGAGGCAGGTCCCGCGCATGCTCGTAAAGGTCAAAAGTGCTCATGATCAGAATCAGAAATGTTTGTAAACATAGGCCTCTTTCGCATATTACTGTATTTATCTGGTTGGACGATTAAGGATTTCTTTATCATTAATTAAAAAACGAAAGTAAAACATCGACTTTTGCCAACATATGGGCGTGAGTAGCTCATAAGGAGTACATAACTTCAATTTCATACAATATCTGGCGATATTATAAAAAAGTTAACAAACTTACAATGTACATTGTAAATTGCCTCTTTAAATTACGACTTATTAACAGATGATTACATACAGTTTTCAAGTTTTTTCTTCATTGTACGTCATCTTTTTTATCATTTCACCTTCCAATACTGCTCGCCAAAGTGTCATTTTATCTTTTATTGTACAAACTATTAAGATATAACACTGAAATGATAATAAAATAGCGGTAAGCTGATGAGAAGCGGGCCTGTCGAGACGTAATCCGGATTTCATCATCGTCGACCATTTTGTTCATTATACACTAAAACCAACATCCGGAGTAAAAGGACATTTTGACACCTCAGGTAGGATTCATTTATAATTGAGAATATATCCTCAAATCAGCATTGTCATTCCTATCTGTTTATATTTTTAGTTGCACTGGATATATATCAAAGTATTTATCGCTAAATGCAATGAAATTGTGGTTTATAATTCAATGCCAGCATTCATTTTCAAACCGTCAGCAGCGGGTCAATGTCAGCAGGCTAGGTCAGTATCGCCTTTTTGGTCATGATCAGCTGTTTGTTAGAGCACAGGGATATGTTTATATGTCATTCGTCTTACATGATAAGATTACCGATAAATTCCTGTATGTATGGAACACATATTCGGATATTTATCGATAAGTTCATGATATCAATATATGCGTTTCCCTGTGGCTAAATAGTGATGTAGTCGACAGTCAGGTTAGTTAGTTAAAGGCCCAATATACGTAACTTCAGGAATTTTTTCGTTAATTTGAAAAATTCTGAAAACAAATCCAGTTGATAACCATGCAAAAATAAGCCTAACACGAAGTAAACCTGAGCGGTAACTAACGAGAAACTCCTGACAGAAAAATCCAAAGAATTGAAAATAATTCAGGTGGGGCCCACTTCAATAACAAACCGCAGGTAGAAGACAGTCAAAATGGTCGCGTGTTTACAAATACCGAGTTTCAACTGCTGCCGTACCGGTAACCGCGAAAGAAGTCATCTTGGATATTGCTGATATCTGTTAATCTTAACTAAATCTATAGAAATAATAAGTTATTAGGCTTGACTTTCGCATCAAGTTTTACCGAAAGTTACGTATATTGGGCCTTTAAACCCACTTATTTTACATTGTAAAACAGTTACATGTATTTGTATATATATCTATATGAAATCTTGTTCATTCTGTTGTGTACAGAAGACAATGCACAGAGTTATCCCCCCTTTAAGGAGGACAGCATTAAGATGTGGCAGTCGGTCAAAATGTATCTCTGGACAACGTCTCTGTATGGTTAATAGCAGATCTGTATCAATACAACCAGTCCTTCCGTCTAGAGTCTGTACAAATGTACGAAGCATTCATGGCAGTTCTGAATACAGACACGAGTCTACAGCCGAAAACACCGTCCCTGTAACAGGAAGTAGATCAGACAGTGTCAGCGTCAGCAAAGACCGGATTTCTCTGAAATATGGCGAGTTTGACATGGATCTTCTGTTTGTGTGGCTGCGAGATCACTGTCGTTGTGGCGCCTGTTATAACCACGACACCAACCAAAGGAATATACAAGACAGGAAGTTGTATTCTGCGGACTCGCCATCCCGTGTAGAATTTGATGGCTTGGTTTTAGGTATCTCTTGTAAGTAGGATAGACAAATAAAAAAATACGGTTAAAACTTGTTATCATAATATCAGCTGGGCCATGCTAAACTTATTATTTGAGAAACATGACCAGGGTTGCCAACCTGTAAGGAACCCAATGTTGGAGAATCTCCCTCCACTGGCTTTTCCAATGTGTGAGACTTTTTAGACGACGTAATTGTGTGGCCTTAGCACAGTGTCAGGCTAATTGATTCACACCTGTATGGTACTTGTGTGCCTATTCAAGTCCAGTCCCAAGCTAAAATGACCAGTTATGGCTTCGTGTGAGGTGGAGGGAGAATTGTGGCGTGAAGATTGTTTCAGCGTGAGAGAGGTCATTTTTATGATGAATTTACGTGAGTTTTTGTCTCACACCGTGAGAGTTGGCAACCCTGACATGACCTTCAATGAAATGGGGTTGTGGAGTAATGCAAGTTTGGGATAGCAAGGTTCAACTGTACCACACTTTTCGACTAATGTCATTTTCATAAAACACACTGGTTTTCTTTGAAGTTATTGGTAATTTAGTTTGTTTAGGTCATGTGAGTTGACATGCATTCATCTGTACAATGAGGTAGCCATTTATTTTTACATGTTCAGGTAAATTTTACAGACAATTTGTCCTAAAACTTGTTAAATTTAACAATTAACATGACAATATATTGTATTTACTAGGTCTTTCACAATATCTTGAGAAACTGGTACATATATTTATTGCAATACACAGACATATTGTATTGTATCACAATACAGAAATAGATTGTTACAGTATCACAATATTTTTCCAAGGTGCAGTTTATGTTTTGTCACTTCTAGATGTTTTGATTCTGGAAACTCCTCCAAATCCTACCTGATATGCCAATATAAACCATAAACAATGTTGAAACTAGTGGTGGGAATTGACTAAAATTTCATAGGAAATACAACTAGTTTAGCAGGGATACTTCATGTATCCACCTGTATCCATGACAGGTTGGTCGGGATATCTACAGTACATTTTACTACCTCCCTGGACGTTGTGTCTCCTCCCTTATTGATTTAATTTCAACATTGTTTTTGGACAAATTGTCTGTAAAATTTACCTGAACAGGTAAAAATAAAGGCTACCTCACGGTGATGGTCCGGAAAGCATTTGATTTCTGTGAAACTTGCAAGGAAATAATTTTCTTACTATTATTATAAATAACGGTTAATTATTCTCACAGAATATAATGTATATTTTTTTCAATGAATGAAATAATTTACAATACATCACACTGACTATAATAGTAAAGGTCAAGGTCACATCATTTTGGTCAAGGTCAAGAGGACATATCATCCTAACCTCAATTTCTGGTCAAATAATTTAAGTTCAATGTGTCCTATTTTGATGTACGATCAATGGTCAAGATGACCCGCCTCTCATAATTAGGCCGATTACTCAAGGTAACACTTAATTCTGAGCAGACAGTCAAATGTTTTGGTTTAGTTTATTTTGTTTTCCGTCCTATTAACAGCCTGGGTCATTTATGGACATGTCAGGTTTTAAAGGTGGAGAAAGGCGGAATACCCGGAGAAAAACCACCAACCTACAGTCAGTAACTGGCAACTGCCCCACTTGGGTTTTGAACTCACAACACAGAGGTGGGGGGCTAGTGGTAGAATGTCTGAACACCTTAACCACTCAGTCACTGTAGCCCTAGGTCAAGGTCAAGCTAAGTCATCACTCTAACCATTTAAGTAAAGGTAAAGGTTACATGCCATAAATATGGTATGTGTATAACTGAATATGATTTGTTGATAGGGCCAGATGGTCATGTGACTTCGTACGATATAAACTGGTTGGTGGACAATGCGTATCACAGTCAGCACACGGACCAGGTAGATAAGGTGTCATGGGACAGAGAGACCATCGAAAGTGCGGGACTACCCACCGTACACTTCCACGAGTACATGGACTCCGATGAAGGACTCCGCAAACATTTATACAATCTGGTCAAGTTTGGTTTTTCTATTGTCACAGAGGTAAGACAGGTTTATTGGTGATTATGTTAATTCTTTTCATCATATATAATTAGGGTTTTGAAAATATTTTGAATCACAGATCATGTGACAGGATGTAAAATAGAAGATTATTATTGTTATTGTTGGACAGTAATCATTTACACAATCACGTGTAGAGATATGTTAACCTGAGTAGAGGATGATTAAAGATATGGATTAACACAAATGGTCACTATAATGTTTCCCTCTGTGTGTGACACAGGCCCCGCCGGTCCATCACATGGGTACCCTGGAGGTGGCCACTAGGATATGCTTTAAGCAGGAGACCCATTTTGGACCGGACTGGACATTTACCTCCAACAATGAGAGAGGGGATACTGCTTACAGCGACCTCTACCTCGGGGCCCATACGGACAACACGTACTTCACCAACCCTAGCGGGTAAGGCATGACCAGATAACCTTAATCTTACTCAGCGGTTTCGTTTTTTATGTATTAGTGTTGGAAGTGTACCTCATCTTTCCAAATAAAATGATTGCTTGTGGTAAAGGTTTGAAATTGTTTTTATGTAAATGTGAAGATTGGCTTTTATAATATTGTCTGTCAGTTTGTCCATCTGTCTGTCCACAAAGTTATTTCTAGAAATCATCTGAAGCTGGAAATTGAACTTTTCTTAACTGCCACATTATAAGTTCATAACTATTAATTGGTTCTTTTAACATACAACGAAAGGTATGCTGCAAACTTGTTCTAAAATTGATTAAAAAGTTACAGTAAAAACTAAGGCCTCCTTTAGCGACATGTGACCACTTCAAAACCAGAGAAATGTGTCGAAAGTGTGACCATGAAATGTCAGCAATAAATCATATGTTCATAGCCTCTAACTGATAATGTAGTACAGTGAATTCCTGGCTCTTGATATTGTGTTGCATTTGTCAGACAAAAACATGATATTAACAGGTATGTGACAATACATTTTAAGAGAAACATGTATTTCCGACCTCCGTAACTAAACGTAAAGTATTCAATGTACGTAAGAAGATGTTTCAAACTATAAATAACTTAATTTCATTGAAAAATCTGTTTTAACCAACCAACCATCATCAGATGGTGGGATATTCAAATCACACTGCGTCCATCCTCCATCTGTCGTCCATCCTTCCTTAAACAATTCTTATTATCGCTATTTCTTGAGAATTACTGGATGGATCATTCTCAAATTTCATATTTAGGTTTGCCTTGGTGCCTAGTTGTGCATGGTTCACTTTTAAGACAGATCCGATAAACAATATGGCCAACAGGCAGCCATCTTGGATTTGTGAGTAATAGTTTGTTATCGCTATATCTTGAGAAGGACACGATGGATAATTCTCATATTTGATATGTAAGTTCTAGGTCACCATGGTGCCTAGTTGTGCATGGTCCATTTTCGGACAGATCTGATAAACAATATGCCCGATAGGGGGCCATCTTGGATTTGTGAGTTATAGTTTGTTATGGCTTTTTCTTGAGAAGTACGGAATGGATCATTCTCAAATTTCATATTTACGTTCCCCTTGGTGCCTAGTTGTGCAAGGTCTGTTTTTGGACAGATTCGAGTAACAATATGGTTGACATATTAAGAAGAATGATATTAACAGGAATGATATTAAATGGAATCCTCTGTATATATGTTAACACTGCCATATACGCTGTCAACATGTAGGGCCATCCTGCAGTACTTTATACATTGTGTAATTCAGTTTTCTGTTTATTTTCTCTAGGATACAGGTTTTCCATGTCCTAGAACATGACGGACAAGGTGGTCAGACTCTCCTAGTAGATGGACAACACTGTGCAGAGCAGCTAAGATCCAAACATCCCGAGGACTTTGATCTTCTCACAAAGACCGTTATTCCACACGAGTACTATGAAGAAAAGCTACGTGTACGAAGTCTTGGCACTGTGCTCTCAGTCCACCCGGCTACCGGACAGTTCTTACAGATAAGGTCAGTTATACATGTGGCTTCTTAATACAGGTGTTAGGTCAGTAAATAATGTTTATTGAAGGGCCCTGTTTGAAAAACGGAAAACTAGATTTACTTTAAGGAGAACAATTAATATACATTAGTTTATTTGTTCATGTGAAAGCCTTTGATACATACTTCTGGACAAAAGCATCTCTCCTGATTGTGTTTTACTCACATTTTCAAAAAGTCCAGAAATTTCAAAGTAGCAAACATTTGTAAGGAGAATTTGATTCCCCCTGAAATTCTGTGATTTTTTTTCGAAAATAGGGAAACGGTAGATGATATGAATCAGGCATGTGCATTGTAGGGTATTGAATTTTTGTCCTATGACCAAATAAGGTAATCCAGGTTTAACATGTTTTCTAGGTACAACCCTTACGATAGGTCACCGATGTATACTGTACCACCTGACCAACAACAAGCCTTCTACAGGGCTTACGAGCACCTCACACAGGAAGTCCGTAACCAGGACAACGAGCTGTGGGTAAAACTGAAGGCTGGCATGGTTCTGTTTGTGGACAACTGGCGGGCAATGCATGGCCGCGCCTCTTTCACGGGACGTCGGCTCGTCAGTGGAGTGTATCTTCCGCGGGACGACTGGACTAGCCGAGCCCGCCTGATGGGGTTGATGAACCTATGACAGGATATATAAAGGACTTCCTGTATGTGTTGTTTATAGGGCAGTATTTTTTATACCGGTTAATACCCATTCCGATATTTGCTCATCTAATTTGGTCAGTTCCTACTTTAATTACCTTATGTGGGAGGAAACCGGAGTACCCGGGGAAAACCCACGTGGTCGGGCAGGTGACCTTTTCACGTCCAGTCGGGGAATCGAACCTGGCTGCCTTGGTGAAAGGCAAGTGCGCTATCCACTGCACCACCCAACCACCCTACTGTATTACCAGGGTATTCATAGGAGATTCTAATAACAATCAAACAATTATACTGGATATTTTCTTAATTCATTGATTTAATTGAATTAATCTAAAGTTAAAATATGCCAGTCACAAGAAATTGAAGATTTTGTTAAACCATACATATTTCCATGTCAATTGAACACAGTCGTGCCGATCAAGGTGACCCTTCTACTCATTCTAACCTGTCATCAGTCTACAAATCAAACCTGTATGTATGCTGGTTATGTCTACAGTCTAGTCTGTTACTAAGTAACTTATGTACGTAAATATGTTTATCCCATAACTGACCCGTTCAATCATGTCATACAGCCATTAATATGTATTACACACGTGTAATAACACTATTGTGATGTCATAAACAAATGATGTCTTTATGACATCATATGATTGTCACGGTAGTGAAAATCCTACTGTCGAGGTAGAAATTTGCCTTTCTTATAGAGAATGAATTTGAGAGCTTTTGTGTATATTTTATCATGAATATAAGTCATGTGATCTTATGATAGTATCAATGTAATACGAAATTTATTTAACTTCTTTAATAATTTAATATGTCACTCGCCTAAATGCCAGTGACATATTAAATTATTTAACTTCTTTAATAAATTCCATATTACATCGACACTGTTGTAAGATCCTGTATTTATCAGTATATATAAATTAATGGTTGTATAGAGTTTAATATGTGGAGATTGGATATCTGTATTCCGGATTCTCAAAATTGAAAATTATTTACAGAGTTATTACTTATTAAAGGGCACTTTTGCAAATGTTCTTTACCCCTTCCTGCTAAAAATGGAGACAAAACACACACAAACCTTATACAATGGATTCCGTCTATCAAATTCTTCCAGTCTGATTCTTATTGGTACATTCCCCAAACCATATTGCAAAACAACATATATTTTGCACATTTTGTTAATTATTAGCTCACCTGGACCGAAGGTCCAGTGAGCTTATGCCATGGCGCAGCGTCCGTCGTCCGTCCGTCGTCTGTCAACATTTGCTTCAAATCGCTACTAGTCAAAAAGTCCTGATTGGATTTTAACCAAATTTGGTCAGAAACATCCTTGGGCGAAGGGGAACAGATTTTGCATAAATGGTGACTCTGACCCCCAAAGGGCCAGAGGGGCGGGGCCCAATAGGGGAAATAGAGGTTATTCTTTAAATCTCTTCTTGTCAAAAAGACCTGGTTGGATTTCGACCAAATTTAGTCAGAAACATCCTTAGGGGAAGGGGAACAGATTTTGCATAAATGGTGACTCTGACCCCTAAGGGCCCAGAGGCACGGGGCCCAATAGGGAAATAGAAGTAATTCCTTTAAATCTCTTCTTGTCAAAAAGTCCTGATTGGATTTCGCCCAAATTTGGACAGAAACAACCTTGGGGGAAGGAGAACAAATTTTGCATAAATGGTGACTCTGGCCCCAAAGGGGCTAGAGGGGCGGGGCCCAATAGGGAAAATAGAGGTTATTCCTTTAAATCTCTTCTTGTCAAAAAGTCCTGATTGGATTTTAACCAAATTTGGTCAAAAACAACCTTGGGCGAAGGGGAACAGATTTTGCATAAATGGTGACTCTAACCCCAAAGGGCCAGAGGGGCGGGGCCCAATAGGGGAAATAGAGGTCATTCTTTAAATCTCTTCTTGTCAAAAATTCCTGGTTGGATTTCGACCAAATTTAGTCAGAAACATCCTTAGGGGAAGGGGAACAGATTTTGCATAAATTGTGACTCTGACCCCTAAGGGCCCAGAGGCACGGGGCCCAATAGGGGAAATAGAAGTAATTCCTTTAATTCTCTTCTTGTCAAAAAGTCCTGATTGGATTTCGCCCAAATTTGGACAGAAACATTGTTGGGGGAAGGGGAACAAATTTTGCATAAATGGTGACTCTGACCCCCAAGGGGCCAGAGGGGCGGAGACCAATAGGGAAAATAGAGGTAATTCCTTTCAATCTCTTCTTGTCAAAAAGTCCTGATTGGATTTGGCCCAAATTTGGACAGAAACATCCTTGGGGGAAGGGGAACAGATTTTGCATAGATGGTGACTCTGACACCCAAGGGGCCAGAGGAGCGGGGCCCAACAGAGAAAATAGAGGTAATTCCTTTAAATCTCTTCTTGTCTTAAAGTCCTGATTGGATTTCGCCCAAATTTGGACAGAAACAACCTTGGGGGAAGGGGAACAAATTTTGCATAAATAGTAACTCTGACCCCAAAGGGGCCAGAGGGGCGGGGCCCAATAGGGAAAATAGAGGTAATTCCTTTAAATCTCTTCTTGTCAAAAAGTCCTGATTGGATTTGGCCCAAATTTGGACAGAAACATTGTTGGGGGAAGGGGAAGAAATTTTGCATAAATGGTGACTCTGACACCCAAGGGGCCAGAGGAGCGGGGCCCAACAGAGAAAATAGAAATAATTCCTTTAAATCTCTTCTTGTCTTAAAGTTATGAATAGATTTTGTCCAAATTTGGTCAGAAACATCATTGGGGGAAGGGGAACAGATTTTGCATAAATGGTGACTCGGACCCCAAAGGGGCCAGAGGGGCGTGGCCCAATAGGGGAAATAGAGGTAATTCCTTTAAATCTCTTCTTGTCTTAAAGTTATGAATAGATTTTGTCCAAATTTGGTCAGAAACATTCTTGGGGGAAGGGGAACAAATTTTGCATAAATGGTGACACTGACACCGAAGGGGCCAGAGGGGCGGGGACCAACAGAGAAAATAGAGGTAATTCCTTTAAATCTCTTCTTGTCAAAAAGTTATGAATAGATTTTGTCCAAATTTGGTCAGAAACATTCTTGGGGGAAGGGGAACAAATTTTGCATAAATGGTGACTCTGATCCCTAAGGGGCCAGAGGAGCGGGGCCCAATAGGGGAAATAGAGGTAATTCCTTTAAATCTCTTCTTGTCATAAAGTTATGAATAGATTTTGTCCAAATTTGGTCAGAAACATCGTTGGCGGAAGGGGAACAAATTTTGCATAAATGGTGACTCTTACCCCTAAGGGGCCATTTTGACGACTTTAGGGTTACAAGAGATTAATTCCAGGTGAGCGATGCAGGCCCATTGGGCCTCTTGTTAATTTCCCAAATCATGTACCAACAAAAACATATTTTGCATATTTTTTTTAAATCATAAATTCAGAAAAAATAACTGTAACTGCAACAGTATGTCATGAAAAATCCAAGATGGCGGCCAATTATGTTGGTCATGTTGCGACTCATATCCGGCAATAGGCCCACCCCCCACTTTTGACTTTATTTAATGCACTGGCCCCCGGGGCTTATTGCCGGAGAAATACGGTTTGTCATTTCTCTATTTACCTAAAATTCTAACGCAGCTTTTACAAGCAATGCAGGCTCCAACATGAAGCCTATCAACCCCGTGATTTTATTAGGTCATCTGACCCGAAGGGTCAGGATGACCTATAGTCATCATGCTTCGTCCGTCGTCGTGCGCCGTGCGCCGTCCGTAAACTTTTGCATTTAAACATCTTCTTCTCATAAACCAAAAGGCCCATAGACCCAATATTGGGCTTGTGCCATGCTGGGATGAAGGGGTACCAAGTTTGTTCAAACAAATGACCTTGACCTTCATTCAAGGTCACAGGGGCCAAAAAGGTCAAAATCTTTGAACGACTTCTTCTGAATAACCAAAAGGCCCAGAGACCTGATATTGGGCCTGTGTTATGCTGGGATAAAGGGGTACCAAGTTTGTTCAAACAAATGACCTTGACTTTCATTCAAGGTCACAGGGGCCAAAACGGTCATAATCTTTAAACCACTTCTTCTGAATAACCAAAAGGCCCAGAGACCTGATATTGGGCCTGTGGCATGCTGGGATAAAGGGCTACCAAGTTTGTTCAAAGAAATGATCTTGACTTTCATTCAAGGTCACAGGGACCAAAACGGTCATAATCTTTAAACAACTTCATCTGAATAACCAAAAGGCCCAGAGATCTAATATTGGGCCTGTGGCATGCTGGGATAAAGGGCTACCAAGTTTGTTCAAAGAAATGACCTTGACTTTCATTCAAGGTCACTGGGGCCAAAACGGTCATAATCTTTAAACATTTTCTTCTGAATAACCAAAAGGCCCAGATACCTAATATTGGGCCTGTGGCATGCTGGGATAAAGGGCTACCAAGTTTGTTCAAAGAAATGACCTTGACTTTCATTCAAGGTCACAGGGGCCAAAACGGTCATAATCTTTAAACATTTTCTTCTGAATAACCAAAAGGCCCAGAGACCTGATATTGGGCCTGTGGCATGCTGGGATAAAGGGCTACCAAGTTTGTTCAAAGAAATGATCTTGACTTTCATTCAAGGTCACAGGGACCAAAACGGTCATAATCTTTAAACAACTTCATCTGAATAACCAAAAGGCCCAGAGATCTAATATTGGGCCTGTGGCATGCTGGGATAAAGGGCTACCAAGTTTGTTCAAAGAAATGACCTTGACTTTCATTCAAGGTCACTGGGGCCAAAACGAAACTGTTGTTATTTTTCGTGTAGTCAAAAATCCAAGATGGCCTCCACAGCGGCCATTTTGAAAACACATTCTAAACTTCTCAAGTTCTACCAGTGGAATTGAGCTGAAACTTGCCAGAAATGATATCCTGAGATGGTCCCAACAAAGTGTTGTTATTTTTCAAGCCCATCAGAAATCCAAGAAGGCCACTATCTTGAACTTGGCAATCTATACAGGCATATTATAACTTGATTTAATGACTACACGTATTTTCATAGTGATTTTACAATTGGTAGTCAGATTACCGTTAAGGCCCGTTGGGCCTCTTGTTAACAACAGTTAATCGTCGGAATTGGCTTTCATGTACACCCAAAATATTTAATTGGTCAAGTGGTTTCTTTAAGAACTTTTGCCACGATTTTTATAATTTCATATTTCACTGTCATTTGATGCAATGACCAAAATCCCATCTCCTGCGGTGTTGGGAAAATGCACAGGCTTACTTACTTCTTACTTACGAGTTTAACGCCGATACCCGCACCGAATTACATCAGTGTTAGGACCACCGTTATATCATCCTAGTGAATATATATTGCATGTTTTGGCTGGGATTCAATGCCATGTGATGTGTGACGTCATTGAGGCGCAACGTATCCGATACCTGTATGTACCTGATCGTTCTGACATGACCATTACATATATATTTATTACCTGCAGGTGTAAGTAATGACAGAAACCAATAAATGTTGTTTGGTTAAAATCATCAATCATCTTTAATGATCTTGTCAGAAAAAAACAAATTTGATCTTATTCCCTTTTTGTATAAATCCCATTCAATTCTAATCTAATTCTGTGATTCAGTGTAACTCCAAGCTGATCAGAAATAGCAATATACAATTTACACATCTCAATTAGTTTACACATGAATTAACAGGTATGTAAATTATCTGTGTATATATTCTTACCTCCTAATAAGTTATAGCCAAAGATCATTTGTGGTACCTACCTGTGTCTAGCAGGTGTACTAATTACCAAAAGGTGTTACCTTTCAATATTTTTTATCATAATGACATAATGACAATCAATTTTAAAATTGTATATAATATGTATATAGAATCTTTGTGATTCTTGTAATATAGAAAAATGTTTAACTTGCCTTTCAATGATAAGTGCCTATACATGTTAATATCTAGTCTTAACTCTGAAGTTAATGATAATGACTTCATATAGTCTGTGATAATAATGATTTTCAAATTAGTGTATATCCCAATACTGCAGTCTAAACAGTGCTGGTGTGTGTACTGTGTTATCAGCATTATATATATATATATGTGTGTATCCATGTGATAATAATTTATGTAACAACAATGATTGATGATGTGATTTGTTTAATTCCCAGTATTATTTTATACAATATTTTGATTTTAAAGAATTGAAATAAAATTTCAAAAATACGTTTCCTTTATTTTTGTTTTTATTAGTAGCAGGATAAGAAATGTGAAATACACACTGTTCAAAAATTTATTTTGTTTATTTTGTGGGTACAATTAATACATAGATTTAAATGTCCATGAATTAATAAAAAAATATTAAAATACATGCATATAAAATGATATAATCTACAAATTCATATCCCCACTATTTTTTTTCTAGATTACCGTGAAAATTTAGCTCCTCAAAAATGTATGATTGTACAGCACTACAGTCTGATATCACCATAGATACACACAGTGTATAACAACAGGCGTTTCATTTCCAGCTTGGAAGATTGTAGATTTCAAAGAGACATTAGAGAAAAGATGAATAATGATAATAAATAATAATAATAACAAGTTCTGATTGTAATGGGGGACCCATTGCATTTCAGTTCACAGTGCTAAAAATACAAACTTTTATCAAGTAAGTATAATAATGAATTGTATTAAAAAGAGAAGTGGAGCTAGTCTGGAACCTTGGCGTACACCTCTAAATGTGTTAAATCAAAAGGGGCCGTAGCGGCCATATTGGATGTTGAGTAAAAAAATAAATGGGATGCACACCACATCGCTGTCACACATGTAAAATTTCAATAAATTCTGTTGTGAGATTTTCCGAAAAACAAGAGGCCCAATGGGCCTGCATCGCTCACCTGGAATTAATGTCTGACTTGTAACCCTAAAGTCGCCAAAATGGCCCCTTAGGGGTCAGAGTCCCCATTTATGCAAAATCTGTTCCCCTTCCCCCAAGGATGTTTCTGACAAGATGTAGGCAAATCCATTCATAACTTTTTGACAAGAAGATATTTAAAGGAATAACCTCTATTTTCCTTATTGGGCCCTGCCCCTCTAGCCCCTTGGGGGTCAGAGTCACCATTTATGCAAAATCTGTTCCCCATCCCCCAAGGATGTTTCTCACCAAATTTGGTCAAAATCCAACCATAACTTTTTGACAAGAAGAGATTTAAAGGAATTACCTCTATTTCCCCTATTGGGCCCCGCCCCTCTGGCCCATTGGGTGTCAGAGTCACCATTTATGCAAAATCTGTTCCCCATCCCCAAGGATGTTTCTCACCAAATTTGGTCAAAATCCAATTAGTATTTTTTGACAAGAAAAGATTTAAAGGAATTATCTCTATTTCCCCTATTGGGCCCGGCCCTTCTGGCCCCTTTGGGTGTCAGAGTCCCCATTTATGCAAAATCTGTTCCCCATCCCCCAAGGATGTTTCTCACCAAATTAAGTCAAAATCCAATTAGTATTTTTTGACAAGAAGAGATTTAAAGGAATTACCTCTACTTTCCCTATTGGGCCCCGCCCCTCTGGCCCCTTGGGTGTCAGTCACCATTTATGCCGAATCTGTTCCCCTTCCCCCAACGATGTTTCTGACCAAATTTGGACAAAATCTATTCATAACTTTATGACAAGAGATTTAAAGGAATTACCTCTATTTTCCCTATTGGACCCCGCCCCTCTGGCCCCTTTGGGGTCCAAGTCACCATTTATGCAAAATCTGTTTCCCTTCCCCCAACGATGTTTCTGACCAAATTTGAACAAAATCTATTTATAACATTATGACAAGAAGAGATTTAAAGGAATTTCCTCTATTTCCCCTATTGGGCCCTGTGCCTCTGGCCCCTTTGGGGTCCGAGTCACCATTTATGCAAAACCTATTCCTCTTCCCCAAAGGATGTTTCTGACCAAATTTGGTCAAAATCCAATCAGGACTTTTTGACAAGAAGAGATTTAAAGGAATTACCTCTATTTCCCCTATTGGGCCCCGCCCCTCTGACCCTTTGGGGGTCAGAGTCACCATTTATGCAAAATCTGTTCCCCTTCCCCCAACGATGTTTTTCACCAAATGTGGTTAAAATCCAATCAGGATTTTTTGACTAGTAGCGATTTGAAGCAAATGTTGACGGACGACAGACCTTCGGTCCAGGTGAGCTAAAAATGACGGAAACCTCCTCGGCGGAAGAAACCAGAAGAATAAATAATAATAAGAAGAAGAACGGAGCAAAAACAATATGTCCCCACTTCGTTCGGGGGACATAATGATTAGAGGTTCTTATATACTGTTTTATCACATCCTTACGGCCGTCTCAAACCGGTTCACAATTTACTATCCATGGTTATAGGGCCTCGGCAATCAGCCAATATCGTTCTCAACTCCCCGGGAAGTATACAACTGGTGCTGCCATTTCGGCGCTCACCGCTAGCATTCTACAATTTCTAGCACTACCCAACTACATACTCATTTACAGCTGAGTAGACTGAAAAAAAGTGAAGTAAAGTATCTTGCTCAAGGATACAACACAAGTGCCGTGATCGGGACTCGAACTAGCAACCCTTCGATCACGAGCCTGTCGTACTACCACGTACTAGACTCACTGACGAATGACAAAATGTTCTATTTAGTATTATTTCTGAGGGTTAGTAGTTATATTTTGCAAGGATAGACGACGTAAGATCATTTTATTTCACATAACACTATAACTTACAGTTGTCCTCGTACGTTTTCTTCTATCCGGAAGTGTTTCTTGATCCGTTTTAAAAAGTAAATCTTCAGTTCGAGCATATGCATGTAACACTAGTTTCTAGTTTGGGCTTCCTTTAACATTTGTGTTTCATAAGCTGTACAACCATCCCAAAATTAACAAGCGTATTTTAAAATAAGTAAAATATATGATTTATCATTAATCTTTAAACCATCAAGTCGATGCAAGTCTTTGTGAAACTTAACCTTTTCAATAACTGAGGTGTATATTATTTAAGCAGTTTTTTAAAGTCGCCGTTACATTCTAATTTTAAATCTTCATGATTTCAACAGAATTTAGAAAAAAAAATACCTCAGAGTTTTTGTCTGATCTGAATTTTACTAAACCAAGTTCGGGACTATGTATGGGATTTGAGATTTCTGTTGGATTATTACACATGACACAGACGTATATTACAGTATATATACGTCTCTGCACATGAAGAGATTCAAGGCCTATTCAATAATTATCTGGGATTTTAGACACGAAGAACCCTAACAAAACACGACCAATCTTAGGGAAACAAATCATTTTAAAAATATAAGATGAATATAAATAGTATTTATGATAAGGAGAAAAGGTTATAGTCACTCGGAACCGACTAGTGTAGGTTTTTATGACAGTGTAACTCGAGCTCGTGCACGTGCAATATAACCTTTTCTCGTGGATATAGCAGAACATACGTTATTTCTTCATATACAGAGGAAACACAACGGTTTATGTAATAAATATAATTATATTAGGACGAGGAAAAGTGATAAAAATAGTGATGTCGCTGAGGCTCGAACCCGCGACCCTTGGCCCTCCAGCCCGATGCTCCAACACTGAGCTCAAGAGAAATTCTCTACAGCTTACACTTCTTTTACACTATTCCCCCACTTTTCTAAATCTCCAACCTCGGTTCTTGGAATCCCCGCTAAGGATTCTTCTACCTTGAAACTGAGGGTCAACGTCACCAGTTTGTAATAGGACGAGGAAAAATGATAAAAGGTGCCGTCGCTGGGGCTCGAACCCGCGACTCTTGGCTCTCCAGCCCGATGCTCTATCGCTGAGCAGCTAAAGGAAAATTCCCTACAGTTCACGCTTGCAAGGCAACCTTATCAACGCACATCTTTTACATACATGTAAAGGTGAGGAATACACATATCGAAAGTATTCTACGGGAAATGTTTTATAATGCCTTCTGTCTAGTCATTTGCATTCTTAAATGTTTTTTCATTGTTAATCCTATTTCAATAATGTCATGAGCCACAAGGCCCAAAACGTAAGTAATGCATTATAAAAACGCATACGTACGTGACGTGTATACATCTATAATCCCCCGGACGGAACTCACCTTTGTTACCTGTGGTGCTCCAACCACAGGTAAATAGCTACAAATAAGATCTATGCGCATCTTTAGTACATAAATAATAGGTCTCGGAGAAACATTACCTATACATGTATATACATGTAGCTGTGTGACACCGCCTTCAAATGTAATCGTTGGTCAGTGTATATAGTTCGGCTCAAGATGGCTAACTCAACGGACAAAAGTGTAAGTACAACTTGGAGAAATAACTCGTGATTACTGTTCGCTAACTTAATTGTATTGATGTTGTGTTAATTAGATAGCAATCTTCTTAAAATATTGAACAGATAAAACTTAGCTGGATTGTAACGCCATTTCTACATGTCGACCGCGTGCTATGGGGCGCCAGTTGGGGCTTGATCTTTTTGTAAACAAAATCAATTTTGGTACTTAAATTCTGCTGCAACAAAATTATTTTTGTTTTACAAAAATATGTTATGCATGCTTGTTTTGTATTTTTTTGGCAATCAGGTATACAAATATAAAATTGATTGCATACAAAATTGACTTTAGTTACCTAAATTGCAAATTAGATAGCAAAGGTCAATTTTGTGAGACAAAATTTGAATTTGTTCACAAATTGTTGACTTCATTGAAACTCTTGTGATTTTGTACTTACAATCGATTTTTGTGTTGACAAAATTGAGTTTTGTTAGACAAAAGATGAAACAAAAGTCAATTTTGTGTCACAAACGTCAATTTAATCTAACTGAAGTCAATTTTGTCCAAAACTAAAGTCAATTGTGTCAAGTTCAAGTTCTTTTATTACTTTAAGTCTTACGACTTATCAGTGTCTAACTGAAGCCAATTTAGTCAAACTTAAATCAATTTTGTCTAACTGAAGTTAATTTTGTCTAATTGAAGTTAATTTTGTCTAACTGAAGTCAATTTTGTCTAACTGAAGCCAATTTAGTCAAACTAAAATCAATTTTGTCTAACTGAAGTTAATTTTGTCTAATTAAAGTCAATTTTGTCTAACTGAAGTCAATTTTGTCTAACTAAAGTCAATTTTATCTAACTAAAGTCAATTTTGTCTAACTAAAGTCAATTTTGTCTAACTAAAGTCAATTTTATCTAATTGAAGTTTCTTACTGAAGCCAATTTTATCTAACTGAAGCCAATTTTATCTAACTGAAGTCAATTTTGTCTAACTAAAGTCAACTTTATCTCTAACTGAAGTCAATTTTGTCGAACTAAAGTCAATTTCATCTAACTGAAGTCAATTTATATTTAGATAAAATCATTTTTTTCTAACTGAAGCCAATTTTGTCTAACTAAAGTCAACTTTATCTAACTAAAGTCAATTTTGTCTAACTGAAGTCAATTTTATCTTGCTGAAGTCATTTTTGTCTAACTAAAGTCAATTTTATCTTGCTGAAGTCAATTTTATCCAACTGAAGTCAATTTTATCTTGCTGAAGTCAATATAATCTAAACTTAAGTCAATTTTGTTTAACCAAAGTCAATATAATCTAAACTAAAGTCAATTTTATATGCAAAATCAGTCAGTGAACAGCTTCCAAGTACAGGTAAAAAAACTGGACTTATTTGCATAAGTAAACTGACAAAATGACTTTTGTCTACTGAAAGATATTTTTTTGTAACAAGATTTAACTTTGTCATTACGGAAATTTAGTTATCATAAACACATAATTTTGTAAGACAAAAGTGCTATTTAAGCCCGTTTTATGACAGAATTCAATTTTGTGTCACAAAATTTAATTTGTCAGAAGAATTTGTCATAATGTTTCTCATTTTTGTTGCAAATTAGTTCACAGAAATCAAATTAAACTAGTTTGCATACAAAATTAGTTTTTTATACAAAAATGAATTTTGTCATGTTAAAAGTGACTTTGTCCACAGAAAGATCATTTTGTACAACAAATTTATTTTTGTTGTTTGTTATAATTTTGTGAATATAAACTCATTTTTGTTAAACAAAACTCACTTTTGTCTATACAAAATTGGATTTCGAATTCAAAATCACATCATTACCATTTGACGCCCCGTACGTGCTTGTGTACGTTTCAAAGGGATAGTGTTTCTTCTGATAGGTATAAACTTTACGGTTTTGTTTCATAACAGGTGTAAACCGATTACTGAATATTATTTAAGAAGTAAAAAAAAATCGACATTTGTTAAAATAGCTTAAATCCAATAGACAAAAGATATACGCCAAACAGAATTGTAGTTAAATCCAGAAGAAAAAATCTTAAAGGCCCAATATACGTAACTTAGGAAATCTTTCGTGTATCTGAAAAATTCTGAAAAAAAATCCAGTTGATAACCATGCCAAAATAAGCCTTAAACGAAGAAAACTTACACAACTAACAAGAAACTCTTGACAGAAAAATCTAAAGAATTGAAAATAATTCAGGAGTGGCCCACCTCAACAACAAGCCGTAGTTAGAAAGCAGTTCAAAATGGACGCGTGATTACAAATACCGTGTTTCAACTGCTGTTGTACCGGTAACCACGTAAAATTTTATCTTGGATATTGCTGATATCACTTAATCTTAACTAAATCTATACATATAATAAGTTATTAGGCTTGATTTTCACTTCAAGTTTTGCCGAAAGTTACATATATTGGGCCTTTAAGGTTGAAATAAACACAAGTCTTATGTGTAATATGTTGCAGGCGCCCATTGCAAGTATCAATGTTGAAACTGCGATGGGAATGTCACTTCGTACAAAAAACAGCGCGGACATTTGTCTGACTGAGAGGAACACGTTTGAGAGTCCGAATAAGCCGCTGATATTCCACGAGAAAGTCCGCTTTATTTCCCTCCTCCTCTTCATCCACGCCTCATTCGGTGTGGCGGTGTTCCTGGCGGCCTTCTACAATATGTGACGTAATTTGGTATACAACATGTGACGTCATTTGGTCTACAACATGTGACGTCATTTGGTCTACAACATGTGACGTCATTTGGTCTACAACATGTGACGTCATTTGGTGCGACGGTGTTCCTGGCTGACTTTTACAAAACGTGACCTCATTGGTGTGGCGGTGTTCCTAGCTGCCTTCTACAACATGTGACGTCATTTGGTCTACAACATGTGACGTCATTTGGTGCGGCAGTGTTCCTGGCTGACTTTTACAAAACGTGACCTCATTGGTGTGGCGGTGTTCCTAGCTGCCTTCTACAACATGTGACGTCATTTGGTCTACAACATGTGACGTCATTTGGTGCGGCAGTGTTCCTGGCTGACTTTTACAAAACGTGACCTCATTGGTGTGGCGGTGTTCCTAGCTGCCTTCTACAACATGTGACGTCATTTGGTCTACAACATGTGACGTCATTTGGTGCGGCAGTGTTCCTGGCTGACTTTTACAAAACGTGACCTCATTGGTGTGGCGGTGTTCCTAGCTGCCTTCTACAACATGTGACGTCATTTGGTGTGGCGGTGTTCCTGGCTGACTTTTACAAAACGTGACCTCATTTGGTCTACAACATGTGAAGTCATTTGGTCTAAAACATGTAACATCATTTGGTGTGTTCTTACTTCTCAACACAGTTTCTGGATTAAAGTCGTGTACATTCTTGTGCCTGGTTAATACACCAGGACGATGGCTCGTAACGTTATTATGAGATCAGAAAACAAAGTGGGCATTTTCTGTGGAGCTCATTACCATAAACCAATCTCGTTGTCATTGGTAACAGAAAATTTCTATCGGGATGTTCATCAGCTATCACATGTTTCACATTTTCCCCAACGTTAGAGGTTCTAATGATATAGTCGTCGTCGGAGCGGGAATGATGACACGAAGAAATAGATTTTTGTTTCAGTTTATGAATTTTGTTTTCAAGCATTCCAACGATTGTTAAGTACAAAATAGCAAATTTTTGTATATAGACAGTACGTATAATTTTCCAAGAGGAATAAACCAGTAGTACGGGCGTAACCCTTCGTATCAGAGACCCGACTCGGCCGAATGTCTTCTCTTACCGTGGTATACTTCTATTTATAGGTGAAGCAAGTGCCAATAGCTACGGAATATTACGTTAAGATGTACATATGCTGATTCAGAAGATGTCAGTTGGCATACAGCTTTTAAGGGGCTAACTTCTATTCCAATATTGACGTAACTTATGTCACTAACTGAAGGTAAGCAGGAAGAAAACAATTTTGAAAGTAATGAAACAAACAACAACGTTGATTTTACTGAACATGCTTGGACAAATGAGATTAAACCATGGTGAAATAATGAAGTATTGTCACACGTAAACTTTCATTAAATTATGTAAACGGTGAACCAGATATTTTATTATATATGTGAAATATAAAGAAACAGTTTAAAATATTATTATGCATATAATGTTATGAAATCAATAAAAAGTCCGCTTGAATCAGCCTGGACTATTTCATGGTTCTTTTTTTTCTAATGCCTCTTCATTTCTTGGGGAACAAAGAGCTGCACCATCATCTCTGCAACGGGTACGGTTCTGTGAGAGCCTCTTCTGCTCGGCCAATATCATTTCGGCCGCCTTCACCTCTGAGCCGAGGCTTCTGCGCAAAGTCTATTTTGGTCGACCCGCTTTCCGCTTCCTTTGTCTGATTCCAGTCAAGGGCCTGTCTGGTGACATTTGAAGCAGGCTTGTCGAGAGTATGGCCGATCCATCCCCGTTTCCCTTTTTTATCCCAGACTCGATTAGGGTGTGTCCGATTGTTCCTTGGAGACGATTTCTGGCCACCTCATATTGAGGATGTTCCTGAGACATCTGTTTGTGAATGTCTGGAGTTTGTGGGTGTTGGGATTTGTTACCTGCCAGGTTTCTGAACCGTAGAGTAGGACAGACTTGACACTGGTGTTGAAGATTCGGGTCGTATTGTGGAACGAGACGGCTGTTGATCCCCAGATTGGCCTCAGAGAGTTGAAGGCGTGACGTTTGATGTTTTCTTGGTCTAGTCGTACATGATCTTACGTTCTGCTGATAACCTAATGACCCCGATGTTGATTTGGAGGCAAGTCTTCTCCGCTTCTTCTGCAACATGGCATAGCGTCTCTTGCTGCCTGTGCGAGAGAAGGCTGATGTCGTCTACAAAGTCCAGGGCTCGTATTGATGAAACCAGTCTCATGCTCAAGTATGGATTCTCTGCTCAAGCCTTATTTATTGTTATGGCTATACATTATTTAAACTATCTAATTTTTGTCCAAGTTTTGGTAAAGAGTTGAAGAGGCATGAAGTCGGAAGCTGTTTTCAACATTTACATGTACAATTATTTTTTTACTCTTCGACATGATTCAAATCAGTTTAAAAAAAGCTGGCTTTAGCACAGAATCAATGCTTGACTCAACGTTCCTTAACTTAAGGAAATTCCTTAACTTAAAAATCTCCATAGGAAACCATTACAGAATTTAAGGAAAGCTCATTAACTTAGGATTTTCTCCTTAAAATCTGTAATGCTTTCCTATGGAGATTTTTAAGTTAAGATTTTCCCCTTAAATTCTGTAATGGTTTCCTATTGAGATTTTTAAGTTAACGAATTTCCTTAAGTTAGGGCACGTTGATGAAACCCGGGTCAGGTCTTCCATGCAGGTGTTTCGCAAATGTCCACTGTATGCCAGTTTTCCTGACTGCTGTGGCCTGCCGCATCACCCAATCAACCACCAACGAGAAGAAGATGGTTGATGACAATAAACAGCCCTGTCGAACGCCGGTTTGTCCCGTCAGTTTTCCGTCATGGATGACATGGATGAACTATATGATGATGGCACCCATCATCATATAGTTTTTTGATGATGGTGACGAACTTTTATGGTTCACGTATAAGATAATATTCTTTGTATGTTATTGTAGTAGATAGCATGTTTAAACAAGGATAGGCCACAATAAGTCTAAGATATATCTGTAGTATATCTAGTTATAATATATCAGATAAAGTGCAATCTCGTTATAATGTATCAGATAAAGTGCAATCTCGTTATAATGTATCAGATAAAGTGCGATCTCGTTATAATGCATCTTGTCCTAGTAAGATAGCACATGTCATGGTAATTTTTTTAGTCATGTTTAAATAGCATTTGGATAGAGTCAACGCATAACGGGGTGAACGATTAATATTGTTAAACCCCACATTTGAGCGCACCATGTGCGGACGGTGCATCTACAATGTGCAGGGTTTTTTTTGTGTGTGTGCGTCGTGCAGTTCTACAAGTGTATTTTCCATGTATTACCACAGTTAAATAACATGTCTAAGACAGATTGTCACAATGAATATTTCAGTTTGCCATCGTATATGTATCTATGGATAGAGGGAAGGGGAGGTAACTCAGAAGGCGTTAACATTAAAGGCCCAATATACGTAACTTTCGGCAAAACTTGATGCGAAAATCAAGCCTAAGAACTTATTATTTTTATAGATTTAGTTAAGATTAACTGATGTAAGCAATATCCAAGACGACTTCATACGCGGTGACCGGTACGGCAGCAGTTGAAACTCAGTATTTGTAAACACGCGACCTGCGTTTTGTTATTGAAATGGGCCCCACCTGAATTATTTTCAATTCTTTGGATTTTTCAGATTGACAAAAATTTCCTGAAGTTACGTATATTGGGCCTTTAAGCGTATGTAACATAAATCTATGCTACATTTTATTGTAGGTACGTGATTTTTATGTAACCCACGACAGTTTAAAGGGGCATCCCGCGAAAGTAAGCTTTTTTTCATATTTTTTTTCAAAATATTACATACACATATCCAGTGCGTATTCTTATGGACTACGACGATCGGATTTTGCTGATATGTATTCATAAAATAAATCATTTTAAAATAACTAGTGGAATTCCAAACCGTCTGGCCAGACGTTCTGATTTGGGATTTCCACCTACCAACGCATGCGCAGCGAGCGCCATTTCCATTGCAAACACTCTATATTGTATTACCGTTACACCGCTATAAGGCCTAACTACTAAGCGAAAAGTTGCCGATTGGTCAAAATATGACGCAAGACTGCGTTACGGAATCATATTGAGAGATGGGAAGTATTCAAAGGAGAAACTACCTGCTCTATTGTGTGTATGTTACATATTTCTTCTGAGTAACGGTAACATGCACAAATAAAGCTTTGATTTGGTTTTGAGGCTACTCAAGGGGAAACTGTTTCAGTCTTCTGTTGCATAAAATGCGTGTGTAACATTAAACTTAAAAGTGTGTTTTATAATATTCCCTTTATGAAATCTTATGTTCCAGTAAAACAGTATGAGCTAATTATATTGCTGGATAGAAGGACATTTTCAAATACAATATATACCATAACAAAAAAAGTCGTTTGATTACGTTGTAAAACGGGACGTGCGACCGAGGTACATACGGCTTCAATTTGGACAAAAGGAATGAAAAAAAAAAAAACGTTTTCAAGCGTAAAAAAGTGATATTCATACTTAATCTATGAATTAGTGAAGGTACAAATATCACTGGGTTGCGACCCCGGTATTGAATTTGATACGAAAATATATACATAACGCGGAAATTTAAAAAAAAAAAAAACAACAAAGTTATACAACATATACCTATATGTATATTCCATTCCTGCAGTTTTTTTTAAAGGCACCGTCCCTTTACAAGACGACAAAAAAGATGTAAAAAGAAAGCAGCGGAATTATCATAACATATTCATAACGGGTAGTTATAATTAAGTATTTCCACAGTTCCAAATCTGATACACGTAGTCATGCTAAAAGTATGGTGCGTTATATGAGTGTATGGACTTAAATGTTCGCATTCCGTGATACGTGTTAACGTGTGAAGACGCTGAAAGTTGGATAGATTTTAAATGAATATGAATGTACATTGTATATATAGATAGTTTGAAAAAAAATCCTCAAGACATTGAGTTGTAAAAAAAATCGCAAAAATTTCATGTCATTTTATTTTCGTACTTTTCAATGCATGCTACCTTCATTTTATAAAATCATCTGAAAAGCTGGGTCCGTGAATATTACCTTTTACATAAATTAAGGTTTGTACCATGGCCGTATTCCGTACCCATGTGTACCGGCCTCGGTCAGGTAAATATAATATAGATAATTACTGGTATCGATATATGGTGCCGATATGCCGACAATTATTCTTCATTTGAATATCGGTATGTGTGCAATTGATGCCTATTTTTAAAGTGAATGTGATTCAATACGTTTATACACGGACTTTGTCTCTGTTTCATCAGCCGTATACATTACGCGTCCCCTCCCGTATATGTATGGCCCCTTCCGTCAAACCGATCAGGGAAATTGCGGCACACCTGTCACGCTGCGTCATCCCCGCTATTTTTATCTGGGCTTCCCCGAGGAATGCGATTTTGCAAGTGGTCATTATAGACATTTTGAGTGGACTTTGAATATGGGAATAACAGGAACGTATAATTAGTAGTGCAGACGCCACGTATATTCAAGAACAGGCATTTAGGCTTTCGCGGGATGCCCCTTTAAAGGGGCATCCCGCGAAAGTAAGCTTTTTTTCATATTTTTTTTCAAAATATTACATACACATATCCAGTGCGTATTCTTATGGACTACGACGATCGGATTTTGCTGATATGTATTCATAAAATAAATCATTTTAAAATAACTAGTGGAATTCCAAACCGTCTGGCCAGACGTTCTGATTTGGGATTTCCACCTACCAACGCATGCGCAGCGAGCGCCATTTCCATTGCAAACACTCTATATTGTATTACCGTTACACCGCTATAAGGCCTAACTACTAAGCGAAAAGTTGCCGATTGGTCAAAATATGACGCAAGACTGCGTTACGGAATCATATTGAGAGATGGGAAGTATTCAAAGGAGAAACTACCTGCTCTATTGTGTGTATGTTACATATTTCTTCTGAGTAACGGTAACATGCACAAATAAAGCTTTGATTTGGTTTTGAGGCTACTCAAGGGGAAACTGTTTCAGTCTTCTGTTGCATAAAATGCGTGTGTAACATTAAACTTAAAAGTGTGTTTTATAATATTCCCTTTATGAAATCTTATGTTCCAGTAAAACAGTATGAGCTAATTATATTGCTGGATAGAAGGACATTTTCAAATACAATATATACCATAACAAAAAAAGTCGTTTGATTACGTTGTAAAACGGGACGTGCGACCGAGGTACATACGGCTTCAATTTGGACAAAAGGAATGAAAAAAAAAAACGTTTTCAAGCGTAAAAAAGTGATATTCATACTTAATCTATGAATTAGTGAAGGTACAAATATCACTGGGTTGCGACCCCGGTATTGAATTTGATACGAAAATATATACATAACGCGGAAATTTAAAAAAAAAAAAAACAACAAAGTTATACAACATATACCTATATGTATATTCCATTCCTGCAGTTTTTTTTAAAGGCACCGTCCCTTTACAAGACGACAAAAAAGATGTAAAAAGAAAGCAGCGGAATTATCATAACATATTCATAACGGGTAGTTATAATTAAGTATTTCCACAGTTCCAAATCTGATACACGTAGTCATGCTAAAAGTATGGTGCGTTATATGAGTGTATGGACTTAAATGTTCGCATTCCGTGATACGTGTTAACGTGTGAAGACGCTGAAAGTTGGATAGATTTTAAATGAATATGAATGTACATTGTATATATAGATAGTTTGAAAAAAAATCCTCAAGACATTGAGTTGTAAAAAAAATCGCAAAAATTTCATGTCATTTTATTTTCGTACTTTTCAATGCATGCTACCTTCATTTTATAAAATCATCTGAAAAGCTGGGTCCGTGAATATTACCTTTTACATAAATTAAGGTTTGTACCATGGCCGTATTCCGTACCCATGTGTACCGGCCTCGGTCAGGTAAATATAATATAGATAATTACTGGTATCGATATATGGTGCCGATATGCCGACAATTATTCTTCATTTGAATATCGGTATGTGTGCAATTGATGCCTATTTTTAAAGTGAATGTGATTCAATACGTTTATACACGGACTTTGTCTCTGTTTCATCAGCCGTATACATTACGCGTCCCCTCCCGTATATGTATGGCCCCTTCCGTCAAACCGATCAGGGAAATTGCGGCACACCTGTCACGCTGCGTCATCCCCGCTATTTTTATCTGGGCTTCCCCGAGGAATGCGATTTTGCAAGTGGTCATTATAGACATTTTGAGTGGACTTTGAATATGGGAATAACAGGAACGTATAATTAGTAGTGCAGACGCCACGTATATTCAAGAACAGGCATTTAGGCTTTCGCGGGATGCCCCTTTAATATACTACCTCCTGAGCTTGCTGACCCCCGACGATGAATACAGGTAGATTGGAAGTTTTAGTGAAACATGCCCCCGGATACGTATAATGCCCAATCACAGAAATCTATCACTTCACAATTACCAGAGCGTGACTTTAGTAAATCTACCTGTTGTACGTATACATATACAGGTAAACAACCTGCCACGCCTGAGTAAGGTAAAAAGGTGAAATCAGTCCAAAATGGCGACGACCAGACCTGAGGTAAGTTATTAATATTTACCATACACACATCGTCTGTCTTATATACATGTGGTGGTCACGTACACTGACCCTGCTAAGTACATGGACAGTGGTTACGTATTCACGGACACGTGCGTATAACAGTTTGTTATCGTTTATACAGAAGCTGTCTTGTCCTGTATATCAACCAGCGACATATACATACAATGTACATAACGAGTATTGTGTGAAACTCAGTTGGAAATACTTTAACAGAATATATGTTTTAAATAGGACTAAAAGACAAGTGTAAAGAACATTTTATGAAATACATGGAGTTTTATCAGTTGATTTGCCATAAAATAGTAAAAGTAAGGGACCATATATAGGTGTAGTATACTAGCTAGTGAATAACATCAACGATGTCGCCAGCCAAGGAAGAAAAAATAAATATTAAACCGGAAGTTATGTCGTAAGCTTATGATTTATTGCGACCACGGACTAAGATATAGGTGCGACGAACCCCCTCCGGCAGCTCCTTAACATTGGTTTTGATCATAATATCGTTATTGAGTGTGTACATTGGTATATGTGATGATGAAATTGCATTTCATTAATTTGCCTTCTGATTTTTTTATGAAGTCGATTTTATTTTGATAATTCTAAAATTATTCTGTCTCGTCATTGGACTCAGGCCCCGGTTTCATCAACGTTCCTTAACTTAAGGAAACTCCTTAACTCCATAGGAATGCATTACATAATTTAAGGGGAAAATCATGAGTTAAGGAACTTTCCTTAAATTCTGTAATGCTTTCCTATGGGGATTTTTAAGTTAAGGAGTTTCCTTAAGTTAAGGAACGTTGATGAAACCGAGGCCTGTTTTTTTAATTAACTAGTATTCAGATGTCTTCCCTAGGTAATTCCTTCTTCACCCTATATTTTCTCTCCCTTTTGCACCCAACTTCCTTCCCATCCCTGCTCATTCTCTACCCCCCCCCCCCCCCACATGTATGTATTCAATCATTATCGTGTATTGCGGAGAGGACTATTTTAAGTTGTAATAACTTGTTGTCCAATCCACTTGTATACTTTACAATAAAATATGTTTAAACTAAACTAACATTGGATTTACGGTTATAAGTACCAGGGACTTAGCTAGTGTAGCAATCTTACTCCGTGGTAAATTCTGTGATAAATTAGTGCTGAAATTCAGTGTGAAAATTATTGCTTTTTCATAAAAAACTTTGATCTTGCGATATTCCAAATTCAGTTTCATGGATTACATTACCTTTTAAACACAAAAAGAAAAGTATTTTTCCGAAGATGAAAATATTCAAAATTTCTTTTACTTATCTTATCGTAGGTTACTCATTTTATTTTCTCAGTGAGATTTTCCCTCAACATCTCTATGATATAATACCATGTCCTGTGTTACATGAAACTATTTGCCTGTATACTTTATTTGTTGACGTTCAATTTCTCAGGCAACATTAGTTTAGAGGTAAAACATGATCAATGCTACATAATCCAACGAGACATTTGGACCACAGGGACCTGAGAATTTGTTACAGCTAGTTTTGGACCTAAACTAGAATGGTCAAAGTAATTTTACACTTTTGAAGGGTTAAGATCAATTTTCGATAAAAATGCTCCCTCAATGGTCATAAAGGCTACTCAGGGTCATATATGTTACATACATGGGAGGAGAGACCCGGATGTACAGGTGAGCGGACGTGTTTTCCAACGCTCCGGCTAGCTCATCGATATACATTTATATATATATCGGATCTCTTATTCGACAAGATCAAGAACTTCATGACTGAAAAGAAAACCTTTTTCTGGAAGATGATTGAAGAAAAAATGTGTGTTTTACGGGAAAACGACATGTAAACGCTAAGGAATGTGCCATTGTTCACAACCGTGAGTACTTTTCACCCATGCCAGTGACACTACACTGTATATACATATATACTACGACCTTGCTTTTGATTGCAAGTCTGACTTATTCGCGTGTATTCTGTACATATTGAAAGACTTGTGTAAACTTTACGGCGTATTTTGTGTAGACTCGTATATATTTGGACAATACACGAAGTAAAGATGAGTGTCGAAAGCAGTACAATCAGCGACGATGGGTTTCAGGCGGTTAATCCGAAAAGTAAAAGAACTTCAGTGACAAATAGAGCTCCAAGCACAAGGAAATCAAAACAACCAGTTATAGACTTTTCGCAAACAAGTAAAAGATCTTCCTTGTCGGGACCTACACAAGAGTTGGGTGAAAAGTTGGACCGTGTTTGTGCTTTTTTGAAAGATATTGTTACAGCCGAGATGTTGGACAATAAACTAGATACCATCAAGGAAGAAATCATGTGTCAGAATAAAGAAATGTTCCATGAATTAGAAACCAGGATAAATTCCCTAGAACGCGAAAACCGTATATTAAAAACTAGGGTTGGAGAATTAGAAGAGAAAGTCGAGGAAATCGAACAAAACCCGGTTATGGAGCCTGATACCAATAGAGACCTGGAAATAAAATATAATGACCTTGAACAGCAAGGCAGGAAAAATAGCATCCGAATTTACGGACTTAAAGATGATGGGACTAAGGAAACCACAGAAGAGTGTACCGTAAAAGTCGTAGAATTGATAAAAAACAAACTTAAACTCCACACATTTAACGAAGCTGAAATAGATGTAGCCCATAGACTCGGTAAACCTATTTCGGGGAAAACTCGTAGTGTGATTTGCAAATTTGTACAGAGGAGGAGAAAAACTGAAGTTGTCAAAAAAAGACGTGCTCTGAAAGGAAGTGGTGTGGTGATCGTTGAGGACATGACCCAAATGAATCGTTCATTATTGAATGAAGTAAAAAGTGTCGAAGGAGTCAAAAATTCGTGGTGTTCGGACAGCAAGCTTTTCGCGATGCTTTCTAATGACAAAATTGTGCGAATTGATCACTATACGATCTTCGAAACTTTGACAAATGAAAGCAAGAAAACCTTTAAGAAATCTGCTTGAAAACTGACAGTTCAATGTGTATAGAAGTGACACATGTGACGCCCTGTTCACAGCGGCTTCGCTTACAAAACTCTATTTTGTGTATAGTAATGCTGTTGTCATTGGAATCTATTTCTACTGAAAACATGTTATTTTTTCAACATTGAGATCACTTTTCAAACCAGATCGTCATAATAATACATTCCGGAAATTTAACCCTCAACTGACTACCTTTTTTCTTAGTATAATGTTAAAGAGACTTCCGGTAAGAACTGATATTGAATGCAATTCCGCTCCTATAATTTTTGTTTAAATAATATCGTATTGCTATATATAAATACAGATATTAAGTGAATGTCTATTACTCAAATTGATAATACAATCCGTTTATCTAAACTGATTAAAGAGCGAAAAATCGGAAAATAAAAATCCGGAATTCTCGTTTTAGCAGATTACTTATTATATAGTACTGATGTACTTCCGGTACGATTTACTGGACCATGTGGCTGTTGTTATCGCACGTCCCCTTGTCGCATATAAATAGAATGGAAACGGAAGGTGATGTTGGTATGGGTTTTTAGTTTTTTTAAAGTGATGTTTGGTTGGAATATTGTTTAATTGTAATCGTAAAACGCCTTTTAAGCAGTACGTCGTAGATGTCTTGCTGCGGGAGATATAACAGTTTATCTCCCCTGTCAATATTATCTCCCCTGTTTGGCCCAATTCGTAACTTGAAATAGTACATATGTATGACCTTAATTCAATAATGACTTATCTATTACCAATTATTACTAAGGGACCATTTTAAAATTATAATAGCTAGCGGAGACACTTTCTACTCCAGTTGTCACACTCCTATAACATAAGAGACCTCTGGTCGGCTTTGTTGTTATCGGATAGGATTTTGCCGATTGTGTTGATAGAAACCGAAACAATATACAGTGTACATGTATGACAATGTACTTTGTATCTTGGCTTAAGCTCGACTGGTAAATATTACAGAGTTGACAATGTTTTTTGAACATATTTCTTGCAGTACTTTATATCGCACACAGTACAAATGTAAGTTACCAGTTATCATTTGTTTACTGCTAAAATTGACATCAATAAATCAGAAGCCTTTTTTTATAGGTATCAATCTAATTCTGTGCTATCTATATGGCCGTGGTAGAAGCTTAAAATATTAATTGAAAGATGACATGATTCATGTACTCTTGCATGTGTTGAGGTAGATAATGAACTTTGCAATTTGTATCACTATATGACCACATTTATAGAACTGCTGGAGTAGGTGATGGCAATTGGTCTTGTCATGTATGTGTTCAGATTTTCTACATTGAAATAGCTTTAAGTTTGAAATGGCAATGACAGAAACATAAATGATATGCTATTTAGTTTCATATTGAAGATGAGACATATGATAATGTCTTATCTCGACCAAAGACCTAAAATGCCTTTGAGTGGTAAATATTTTATGAGTGACAACTTTTTGACAATAAATTACCATGCATATAATTCAAATCTAAATATGAAAAATATTAAACAATATGTCCTTCTATAAAGTGTACATAGCTTTAAATTCCGCATTACATAAATGTATTTTTCTGGAGTTATTCCAATTATCTTATCTATTATGCATTTATATAAAATAAGAAGATTGTACAATCTTCTTATTTCATCCTTATTTAGCTTTAATCTGTTTTAAAGTGGAATATTGATACTAATAATAAATTCATGAAGCTTTAATAAATGAGAATAAGATCTGTTTTCTGAAATTTAGTGACATTGATCAGGTACCATATTTGATTTTATAAGTATCATTTAAACAATTTGAAAGAGCTATGTAAGTTGGGACATGATGTTCTAATTCCTTTACTGTGCTCCTTCATTTATTATGATATCATTTTCAAACAAAAGATTTAAAGTTTCATGATATTGAAGATTATCTTAATATTCCAGTGTAAGCTTGTTTAAGAAACCAACTGGGTGTACACCTTTTGAGAAAAGCTGCCAAAATTATTATTTTCACAAGCTATCGAGCTATAGCTATATATACATTCAGTTTCACTACTGTATTGAATAAAAATCTGAGAAAGTGTACCTTAAAATATTTATTCAGGATATTAAATAATATTATGAATATGAATTCATACAGAGCAGCTAGTCTAACATTGAGAGATCGTAATCAAATTAGTTACAGGTTATACAGTGTAAATAAAATTTTATGTGAATAAATCCAATACTGCATAACTTTTAAACTCTTCTCATTAATAACACAAAATTATCAGCCACTCAATATCGTATAGATATATCAGCAACTATTTATGTACATTGTATTTACTGGTGAACATATAGATCAACTACATATATGCAGACCTAATTATAGTTTCTCTTTACTTGGCAACTTTTGTCTTGGCATGAATGCTGAAATATGTGAAACTGAGTTAACTCCCTTTTTTCACAAATAAATTTGGTGCTATTACTCTAAAAGCAATAACCTTGAATAAGTGCTAAAAAAACTTGTCTTTTAGAGTATTTGATTACTATACCATGACAAAAGATAGGCCACAAGTTGTTTGTTTTGTTTTTGTTTTTTTTTTTAGAGAGAGCTGAAGTAGTAATTAAATTTCAGATGCTGACTCATACATTATTTAGAGAACAGTTGTAAGCTTTCATCTCTGGACAAACACTACACAATCATCAATTCTTTACTCCTTATTATGTAATAATATGTAACTTTTTCCTCATTTAAGTTAACTTTTGTGTGTCTTATGTATATATATGAGTACAATTTCAGGCTTTGATGTCCAGTCTTAATTTGTTTATATTAAGGGTTTTTCAAACTTTTATTCTCTTCTATTTTACATAAATAAAATAATAGATATAATGGAAAACACTTTTCAACCATAGTAAATTAATTTGTTTTTCAGTATTCAATATTGAAATTCCACCTAACACTGTAGTGAATAATGGCATATTTTAGTTTTGTTTATCTTTTTTTGTTTTTTTTTTTGTTTGTTCATTTTTTTTTCTGTCATTATGGTGATCATTTCTTTCTCTTTCTGTATTTCTTTCTATCTCTTTTTACCTTTCCCTCTGATCTGTACTCTAATTCTTCATCTTTTCCCTACAGATTTCTCTTCCGACAAAGTATCTGTATTAATACAGTTATCAAGCTACCCTGGTAATATTTTATTTTGTTTGACAATACTTAGATACACATATATATATATAAAGAATAACAGAATAAAATTTAATGTCTGAAAACTTAACAATTGCTTCTGTAAATTGCCAGGGTCTTGGAGACTTTAAAAAGAGAAAGGATGTCTTCGAATATATTAGAGAGAAAAAATATAATATATACTGTCTGCAGGATACACACTTTACATCAGAACTAGAAAATAGAATTAGAACTGAATGGGGATATGACTGTAAATTTAGTAATCATAATTCTAACTCAAGGGGTGTAGCAATCTTATTCAACAACAATTTCTCTTATACTATTCATCATACTACATGTGATCCAAATGGTAATTATATTGTCCTGGACATAACGGTCCAAGAGAACAGACTTACTTTAATAACTTGTTATGGTCCAAATACTGATTTTCCAAATTTTTATTCAGAAATAGAAGAAATATTATTAAATTATAATAATGAAAAGAATATTCTATGTGGAGACTTTAATTTGGTTTTAAATCCTTTGATAGACACTTATAATTACAAACATACTAACAATCCAAACGCAAGAGATAAGGTACTTGAGATTATAAAGGATTGTGATCTAGTTGACTCGTATAGGGAATTTCACCCAGACACAAAAAGATTTACATGGAGGCGGAAAAATCCTACAAAACATGCTCGACTTGATTTTTTTCTAACGTCTAGAATTTTACTATCAAATATTTTAAATTGTACTGTTGAATCAAGTTATAAATCAGACCACTCCATGATTACTTTAAAAATACAATTTCAAGAGTTTAAAAGAGGTAAAAGTCTATGGAAATTCAACAATACTTTATTAAATGATATAAATTATGTACAAACAGTCCAGGGAGTAATTAAAGAGGTAAAGAAACAGTATGCAGTGCCAATCTATGATATAAATAACTTAGATAATATAAATGAAAATGAAATACAATTTATTATTGATGATCAATTATTTCTGGAAACTTTACTTATGGAAATCAGAGGAAAAACTATTTATTATGCATCTTTAAAAAAAAGAGAGACTTCAAAAACAGAAACAGATTTGATTAACAAAATCCAGAACCTAGAGGAAAAGGAGGGAATTACAAAAAATGAGGATATTTATAAATTGAAAAAAGAGTTAGAAGAGATAAGGGATAAAAAATTGAAGGGAAATATGTTTAGATCAAAAGCAAAATGGATAGAAGAAGGGGAAAAACCGTCAAAATATTTTTGTAGTTTAGAAAAAAGAAATTTTACAGAGAAAATAATACCAAGGATAGAAACAGATAATGGAATTATTACAAAACAGGAGGAAATTTTAGAAGAAACAAGAAAGTATTATGATAGACTGTATAAAAATAATGATAAACCCTCAAACTACTCATGGAGTAATGATTTTTCCTTTACTGATATTCCTAAACTAACATTTAATGAAAAAAATAATTTAGAAGGTAGGATTAACTATATGGAAGCAACAGAGGTATTGAAGAATATGAAAAATGACAAAAGTCCTGGGTCAGATGGTTTTACTGTTGAATTTTTTAAATTTTTTTGGAAAAATCTAAACTCTTTTATTATTCGATCTGTAAACCGGGGATATGAAACGGGGGAACTATCTATAACTCAAAAACAGGGAATCATTATTTGTATACCAAAGGGCGATAAACCCCGTCAGTTTTTAAAAAATTGGAGACCTATTTCTCTCTTAAATGTTATATATAAAATAGCTTCAGGTTGTATTGCAAAAAGACTTAAATCAGTTCTAGATAAACTTATACATAGCGATCAAACGGGTTTCATTCCGGGCAGATATATAGCTGATAATACTAGGTTAATTTATGATGTAATGGATTATACAGAAGAACAACATATACCAGGCATGCTCCTTTTAATAGATTTCGAAAAAGCTTTTGATTCTGTTTCATGGTCATTTATAAATCAAGTTTTAGAATTTTTCAATTTTGGGGACTCATTTAAACATTGGATTAAAACTTTTACAAATAATATTTCTTCATTTGTGAACCAAGGTGGACATCTATCTGCACCCATAAAACTAGGAAGAGGCTGTCGACAAGGAGACCCATTATCACCTTATATTTTCCTTCTCAGTGCAGAAATATTAGCAATTAAACTAAGAACAAATACACATATAAAAGGAATAACAATTGACACTACAGAACATCTGATATCGCAATTTGCTGATGACACTTCTCTTATCCTAGATGGCACAGAAACATCACTTAGGTATGCTATAAAAGACCTTAATTATTTCTGGGGAATATCAGGACTCAAATTAAACTACACAAAAACACAAGTTATTTGGATAGGGAGTAAAAAATACAGTACAGAGAAATTAGTAAATAATCTTGCTTTATCATGGGGTGCAACACATTTTAATCTTTTAGGAATTAACTTCAATGTTGACCTCAGTAAAATAGTCCAGACCAATTTCAAAGAAAAAATTGCAAAATTAAAGTCATTAATTAAGCAGTGGAAGAGACGATACATAACACCTATAGGTAGAATAACTGTAATAAAATCACTACTTCTACCAATACTTACACACTTATTCATAGGATTACCCTCACCTAACCAATCTACTATGAGAGAAATTCAAAATATGTTTTATGACTACCTTTGGGGAAGTCCAATAGCCAAAGTAAAAAGAGATATTATTGTGAAAAGTTATGAAGAAGGTGGCCTGAAAATGGTTAATATCCAACATTTTGAAATGGCCTTAAAATCAACATGGATTAGAAATATTTGCCTTAAAAATTCAAATTGGCAGACAATACTTTTTACAAAAATTAATAAGAATAAATTGCTAACTTTAGGAAATAGATATATTGAATATAGCATCAAAAATAAACTTCATAACAAATTTTGGATTGATGTTTTAAATGCGTGGAATACTTTAAGAGAGAAAATGGAAATTTTTCAGCCAGATCAAATATTATCTCTACCAATTTGGAATAATGATCTAATAAAAATAGGTAATAATACTGTGTTTTACAAGCAATGGTTTGATAAAGGAGTTTTTCTTATAAATGATCTACTGAAAGAAGATGGCAGTTTCCTTCAACAAAAAGAATTTAACGAAATTTTTAATTTGAATACCAATTTTATTGACTATAATGGTATTATTCTGGCAGTAAAAAGACTAGGATGGACTTTTGAAAAAAAACTTACATTACCATTGATACCATTGTATATTGATATTATAATCAAAAGTAAAAATGGTACAAAAGATATGTATAATGTTCTGAACAAAAATCATGTATTGCCTACAGGTCAAGCAAAGTGGGAAGCTTTATTTGGAAATATGCCTATTGAAGAATGGAATAAAATATACAGTTTACCTTTTGACAGCAATAAAAATTCAAAACTACAATGGCTGCAATTTAGAATTAATCACCACATATTAGTTACAAACAATTTTTTGAAAAAGATTAATTTGGCACAGTCAGATTTGTGTAATTTTTGCCTCATAGAAAAAGAAACTATACAACATGTACTTTGGGAATGTAATAAAGTTCAAAATTTAATTATGGCTTTCCAAATTTGGATTCAAGCTACTTGTAATGTTGCTTTTAATATATGTAAAAAAGATTTCATTTTTGGTAAAATAACAAAAATCAAACATCAAAGTAACAGAGCAGAAAATATTATAATACTAAATATAAAGCACTACATATATTGTCAAAAGTGTTTAGGCAAAGATCTTTACTTACCTACTCTAATTAGTAATCTGAAAAATTCATATAATATTGAAAGGTACTTAGCAAAAAAATATGACAAGGAAGCTTCCTTTATCAAAGATTTCAGTCCTTACCTTATAGCTTTTAGAAAATAAACATACCAATTATAATAAGCGAATTTCAGTCAGTATGGATTAAAAATAAGTTTTTACCCATTCCTTTTATATATACTTTTCCTTATAGCTTGTGTTTTTATGTTATCTTCGTATCAACTTCTTTCATCCATTAAGTGATATATTTACAAAGCCCTTTCAGAGATTGCCTTTGCCTTTGTCGGAAATTCTTCTTTTTTTTCCTTTCTTTGTTTCATGCTCTTTTGTCCTATTTGCTCTCTTATCGTTGTCTTTCCTCTTCTCAACCAGTTTCTCCTTTTAAACCAAGCTATCCCCCAAACCCCCCTTTCAATTAGCTCCAGTCAATATATTGTTGATTGTTTTTATTATGGTACATTGTATGTAAGAATTATGAACACTAAAGTGCAGAAGAGATGTACAATAACTAAGAAGTTAATACAGTGGACTCCACTTAATATCACCCATGTTAATATCACATTCTTCTTTATATCATGTTTCTCCCCAAGCACCTATTTTCTCTCCATATAATCTATGTAATTTTATTGAGTAAATATCATGTATTTTGAGGTGAATTCCTCTTAATAGTATTATTAATTTTTTTTTTTTTTTTTTTTTTTTTTTAACCTAGCACAAAAATATCCCCCCAAAAATGCCTTTTCCATTAACTTCATATACAACTTGAACAAAACGTTGCAAAGAAAGTAAAAAATAAGCACAAAAATGATTTTTAATTGAAATATTGTTATCTTTATATGGAAATATCTTCATATATACACTAAATAGCTTACATTGTATTATGGAGTTTAGAAATGCACTAGATTTAGTGGAAAACATGTTTCTCTTAATGTCACATTCCTGTTAATATCATGTTTTTGTCTGACAAAATGCAACAGGATATAATGAGGAGTGCACTGTACTTGACTATAACTATTATCATCATATAACACCACTAAATGTATCATTGAATACCATTGAATATATCATTGAATGCCTTTGAATGAATGCACAAGACCATGTATTGATGTATATGATGTCTGGAACTAATAAAAAAAAAAAAAATGTTACATACACGTCCCGGGGCTACTGAGGGGGCATTTTTATCGAAAATTGATCTAAAACCCCCAAAAGTGTAAAATTACTCTGAACACTCGAGTTTAGGTCCAAAACTAGCTGAAACAAATTCGCTAGTCCCTGTGATTTGGACAATTTTCTATGTTATTTGACTTTTGACACTACTTTTAGTTTGTTACAGTTGGACTGTTATAATGATTAGATGTCCATGACAAGACACTTTAACATTTAAATATGGTTTCAAACTAACGTAAATCATGAGCCAAGTGTATTTCAAGTGAACGTAAATTCATTATGTGTCTTTTTAGTATTTCTTCACAAAGATAAAAAAAAACCACATTTTGGTCATGATTTACCTGATGTTTGTAGTATTAACAATGTTAAATCGGCCTGCCATGGCATGAGGATAGTGTTCACTGTTTATAGTAAATAGTAAAGTGAGACTATCACTGGCTGATCTATATTTATTTCTAGTTCCAGACGCAGGTGGTGTTCACAGTGTCCAGGGACAGTGTCCGGGACTCCGTGGCCGTGGACAATGACCAGGCCGGAGTGTACGGCTCCAACGTCAAAAAGCTACACGACATTGAACCGCTGAGTTCTAAGGAAAAGATGAAGGCTGTTTTCCTGTTCACCTTCCCAGTTGTCTTCTTCATCATAGCCGTTATCCTAACAGCCATAAACACACCATAGACACTAGCCAAAAAATATTCTTACTGCCAGACGACTCCCCAACAGCCAAAACCACATGTACCATTGCAGCAGAAATCATCCTTATTGTACCACACATCTGTAGCAAACGTATCCTCGACGACGCCATACAATATACGCAGCAGACGACATTCTCCTCCCGCGTAGACGAGTGATGAGCAAGGAGCTATACGGTGTCAATATAATTATATATACCGCCCTTCACATCTTGAGCAGATGTTATTCTAGAGCCATATACATCTGAAGCAGACGTCATCCTTATTACCGCTATACACATTGGAAATGTAGACATCGTCCGTTTGTGTTGGCACCAGGCCTATCGACATTCTAACATTGTCATGCACTCTACGTCTTAGATTTTACTTACATCACATGACAAACAAGCTTGTACATATCAAATTCGTTCACATAGTATAATGGGATTTACCAGTTCATTCCAATGGAATACTGGAATCGGTTGTCAATCTTCCGGCTCGGATACTCGAGTTTGAAACTCAATTAATAATCGTGGATCTTTGTAACATAAAATGATTAATCAAGGATTGAATCCGCCAAACTTCAATGGGGATGATATACACAAGGACTTCAGTCGACATTCCCATGTGTGTTTTATATTATCATCAACACTGACATGATATATATGTACGTGTAAATTATCTTTGTTCTTAGTTAAATGACAATAAAAAGAGAAATCACAATTTGCTCGCGTCATCCATTTATTAGCAATTTAGTATTTCAACAAATGTATAAATATAGGACACAAATACACACTCAAGTCACTCTAAATAAGACGAGGAAAGACGGGGAAGGCGATATCAGGGACCGCCCGGGGGTAGATGGGCGCGGTACAGTCTAGGGTGTGGGATCATACCAAAGGTCCTGGTAAGGGTCATACAGTTTATATTCAAGGTTCGTGTTACGAAAAAGTTCTAAAAGAAAGTGTACATCTTCGTGTACCCATGATTTCACTGGGTCCTCGTTCTATGATGCAATGAGTTTAGTTTCTACTCAGTTTCTTACTAATCATAATCAGCATTCATGGGTGTTTATATCATTAATTTTTCATACATCATGACGAAAACAACTTATCTTTATAACACATACCACCCTAACCAGATATTATGATAAACGAGATTTATATTGGTTTTGCCAGCATTGACCAGTTTGCGCCATATATTGATCTACAAGTAATGTATAGCGTAAGACGACGAAACTGAAAGTACGCTGACACCCTGACTATAAGTATCTGCAACTAAAAACAATAATCCACACAATTTATATTCGGCTTAAGTTCTTGCTTAAAAACAGAGAGTTTGAAGATATTGCGAAAAATAAATAAAGATCTGTCAAAATTAGATATTGCTTTAAAATATTTTACAACAAATCATAAATAAATTATTAATTGAGGCATTCCCTTATGAAGACAGAACTTCTAGTTTAGGCACGTATATGCAGAGAGAAGTTTTCAACTAGCTGTTCAAGGCAAACACACAACCACAGTTATGCCAATACGACCCCATCCTTCCACAGACGGACATATATCAAATCTATACGGCGACACTCGCTATTGTAAAATTCCAATCAACTACAGTCTTAAACGTGTTTATATCCAAAACGTGTCATTTGCAATTCTCTTTTTTCATTATGTGGTGATAAACATAGTGTGAGAGAATGCATGTGCCTCTGACCATCTACCGAATCTCAAGGTTCCCTTCTAGATACACATAGATATCACACATGGTTCATACAGAGTTTTATACACACGTACCTAACTTCCAGCACTTTTCAAGCACTTTTTCTCAATTTTCAAGGTATATTTTGTTGTCCAAACAATGCAAGGAAAATGGGTATAATTGACAATTTCAATCTTTTAAAAAAAATTCTTGGTGTTAATTAGTTTTTTCTTTAAAATATAAATTTGAAATAAAAATGCATGTTTACAGTTAGTATGTATGAATTCACGAACTTTTTAATAATTTATGAGCGAATTCCAGCACTCTTCCATCAATGACCCTGTGCAAATTCAAGCACTTTTCATCTTCTGTATGAACCATTTTATATATTGTCTGGTTTTCTGTGATTTTAATTGGCTAATCGACCTCTTGTTTCTTTTTTTGCCTTGTACGTGACGATAACCACATCAAAGGTATATATGCTGCAGTGTCTGATTGAGTTACTAATTCGTGTGCTTTTTATGGGACCAAAACAAATTCGCTAAAGTTATTTGCCGAGAATTATGATGGGGATGGCTCAAATTTTTCACGAAACAGCTGTATTGTGCAGTTTAATTCATTTTTTTCGGCATAATCTATCTTTTACTAAATTTAAAAGGTGCAGCATATGTGTGTGTTATGTCATCTTTTATAACATATGGCGCACTGACTGGCCATATATCTTTAACAAATATTTCTCCAAAGTTATTTGTCGTGAACCAGTTATAAAGCGGAAATAATCAGTACTCGCTAAAGAAACTTGATTGACAGTGATGTCGCATTCTACCATTATTTAAAGAACTGTGATTCAAAAATCTAGAAATGTTACTAAGTTACCACAGCTATGTATATTGAGAGTGGAGCCCTTGGATCATGGAGACAAGATGCACAGTAACAAGAAAAAATGCACACAAAAAAAATTAACAAATTATCAAACCATATAAAATTAATTTGTAGTACTAAATACATCTATACAGATGAAATAAGAATAACAACCAAGCGGAGGTAGGCCTTTAGGATATAAGTCCTCCGAAAAAAATACTCCATACATCTAGGATGCAAAATTGTGAGGACGATGTACATGTTGTATTTATAATTCTGAGCATAAATTTTGCACAAAAATCTTGAAATCTTCAGGTAATAAAAACCAGTGTTACGCGCCTGCTGGTCATCGTCGGAACCCCCTGACACAGCCCTTAATTGAAGATCTATACATGTGTCAAGTGGGTCTCCGACGATGTCGCCTGGTAGGTTTTATAATAATAAGGATAAAAGATTGCATCTGGTTTAATTCTATGATAAAAACAAATTACCTCACATACTATATGTTCTAATGAATTAACTAACATGTATAATGTTTATACAACGCCAGGAACTTGTTTCATTGTTAATGGGTTGAAGAGACAGTGGTTTATATTTATACACATCAAACATTTTCTATGTGTATTGATGACGTAAACATGTTCTACCGGAAGTGAAGCAAAAATCACATTATGAGCAGAATATATTTTGACAACAATCTAAAACACTTGTTAATAAAGCAAATAATATCGTAATAGTATTCTCATACAGTCAAGAAATGAGTTTTTGTGATAAACACATATTTATTTGATGTCTTATATCTTGAATAAATGATACAAAAAACTTGGGACTCACTTGGAAATCTGCTTACAAATAATGTTACCAACCTGTATCGTCCTAAGGAGAATATAATCAGCTAACAAGATACATTCAGAGACTGTTAGAAATCTTCATACCATGATTTATCTATGAAAATTAATACACCTGAAGTTTTCAACTCTCTGAGCATTCTCCTTGCAAATCGACACTAAAATTAATATCTTGATAAATTGATGATTTACACAATACAATCCAGACAAGTACACGAGAATAAAACATACATTGTAAGTGGTGATTCGTCGCAAATATCCAAAACGAAAATTAAATCTGCTGCATGCCCGCCTGCTCTAAGGACTTGTAGAATTCTGAGGAATTATTTTTTTTAAAGAAGAAATTGGGTTTCCTTTCCCCCCGACTTTGTAGAAACATCACAGGGATACCAAACTTTAATGTCCCGGGTATAGGCCTAAATGTCATAGGTGGTCGCCCAATCTTATAACTGCCACTGTACCCAGAGTTACCTCCCCCTACCAGTCTCAACATCGTCCATATTTGAGTCTTGAAGTTTTTCAATCTTAATTCTTTAAAACTTTGTTTAAAAATGCATTTCTTTAAACTTGTCCTGATATAGAAATTACATGTGTAAAGTTTTTTTTTTATTAACTTTGTGAAAAGAAATGAATAAGCAATGATTTTGATGATAATTATATCAAGTTTATCATAATTTGTACATATGTACTTACGATAACATACTAACACATGAGCACAAATGTACATGTATATGTATATATTTGCATAAAATCAAGTACACATGATATAAACATTGAATTGGTAATTAATGTATATATCAGGTTTTGAATAATATTTATTGCTCCAAAACACTAAAAATCTAGGACAGAAAACTCGGGAAGAAGCATAAGTTGTCTTCTGTATAGACTGGAGACTTTTTTTTGGCAAGGGGAGGGGTTGGGGGTGAGGGTGGGGGGTGGGGGGGGGGGGCTAAAATTGATTGTCTACAGAAGTTGAAGTCTAATATCTAAGTCAAACCCTTACCAACAGCTCAAGGAATGTTCACTAGATATCACATACATTGATCCATATCATACAATAGTTACATTACAGAGTAATAGCTCCAAAACAAAAGTATTTCATCCAGTATGTGCACCGGTCTCTATAAACACACTCCCACGTTTAATTCCAGGGAGAGAGGATGCGTACACCAATTAGTACCTACTTCATGTTCATAACCTCACTGATCTGCCAATAACAAAATTCCCACCCAAATTCACATGGAACTTTTCCTTGTACATAGTTTTATCAACCATACCACGCCAAGGTACCCTTAATAGGTGGAATGTGGTCCATATCTTTAGATCGGCCAGAATATTAATAGGAGCTTTCATCATTTCACATCTAAATACAAATTGTTTCAGGATATTTATGGCATGTCAGATTCATATTGGAGCTAATTAAACACTTTTATTTTATTTTCTAACTAGTTAGTTTATTATACATTATTATCTTATGGGATGTCAGATTCATATTCTTGGAGCTAAAGCACTTTTATTTTATTCGCTAACTGGTTAGTGAATTATATACATTATTATCTTATCAATTTTGATAAATTATATCTTTCTAGCAAATACTGAATTTCTGACAATGCTTATTAATCTATAATTATTGTAACAAACATTGACAGTATAATCTTATTTCAGCACCGTCCCATTAGGTAACAAAGACTCAACCACTGTGGTCTTTCTACAATCATCATAAGTGTACGATCTAACGGAAAAAATGTAAAATACAATGTATTATGCTAAGATGATCTGAATACAACTAGGTAAAAAACAAAACACAAAAATAAATATACAAACAACACATCTACTGTAACAGGTTTTGTGTATATCAACTCTACGCCTATTGGGTCTTTCATAAACAAAAGTTGTCTCCCTTTTTGGTAGGTACAGTATATACCGGGGTAATATAATTTCCTTTGTGAGGAAACCGATGTTTTGCGAGAAACTGTAGGCTGAAAACACCATTTCCACAGCAATACCTACAGTAAAGGGACATAACTCTTGTTTACGAAAACACAATTACTTAATTTGTTTGTGTCTCGTCATCTCATATATCTATGGTGTAAGCTGAATACTGTGGAATAAATATTTTTCTATATTTTTTTTCTTTAATTATTCACTTCATCATTCCAAAATTTGCAATCACATTGAAATATATCACCATTGATCGTTTACACTTTATGATTTATTTTTTTTACCAATTTTTTGAGGCATGTCTATTATCATTAGCATCATTATATAAAATAAGACTTTTAGACACGGATCACAAACCATTTGAAAAATATCAGATCTTTCTCAAAAATAACAAGTCGGAAACCATCTTAAGAACTACTTATAAAACTTGGTAAAAGCAAGTCTTCCCTCTTTCATCCCTGATTTTCACAATGGACTATTCCAACCTTTGAATTAGGAGAGTTCAAACGTATCGTCAGGGGTGAATAAGTCAAAAAGAATGTCATACGCTTTTCATGTTAGTCAGTAGGGTTTGTAAAAAGTCTGCTAATTTTACAGTTTAGGTGTAAAGTACACACGATAACATACAGATGTGCTCAAACATCACACTATAATGGAAATACTGTGTTTATTTTGTAAATATATATGTTTATGTGCATAATTGAAGCTATACATAAACCTAACAATGACATATTTTGTTTACAAATAGCGTAGATCTACATGTTGATAAAATTGGAATCATTTAACTACGTATTGCCCGAATTTAAAATCATTTGGTAAAAAAAATCCACAGATAGTCCGCACCCGTAGATAGCCCGCATTAGGCATCTTCTGTCTGACGTAAAAAATCGAAGAGCCCACGGGCAATGTTATTTAATACACAGCCTTTGCTTCCTTTAGATGTTAACACAGACTTGTATTAATTTTAGTTTGTTGACAAAAGGCAAACTTCTGAATTCATTAAGTTTCTTCACCTGAATTAATTCTGACTCCAGGTTTCGATATCTGTATTAGTGCCGACTCAAGTCAATTCTCTTCTCTTTTATTATATGGGTTCACATAAATGCTGTGGGGTGATATCCGTAAAAGTTTACCTCATTTCTAATGAAAAGTAATGTAAACTTTCTAGGATACCTCAGGACTTTTCTTTGGCGTTGACACGGAATTCGTTTCATACCTGATAGCTTTCTTTCACTTTGAGATATATTGTATATAGAAAAAATTCAATTTCACTACCATAATATGAAAAACAAATGGTGAAAAATATCTTCTTAAGAAATGCAAAAAAATCTGGATATAACAGAGCATGTAGACATATCTTGATCAATGTTGCACGGTTGAAATGAGGAGGTAAGTCTGTCAAGTACATATACGAGAGAAATGCATATTTAACAACGTTTGCTCGTAAAATGTTTGTTAGATTGTTACACAAAGCAGAAGCTCACACAACATCAGATACACCTTAATGAAACGAACTCGCTCTCTCATCATCAGGTTTGATTATAGCTGAGTACAACACGCAGACTTTGGCCCTTCACGGTATAAATCACATCTTCTTGTTCAAGCAGAGTTCAAAGGTCACAGACATGAACCGTTGGTACATTTGATGACTTCTTGTCCCCATGTACACAGAACATCACCCTCGGGTCAGTGATCGCACACAAGTGTCCACACTGGCTGACAGGTCACATGACCTCTGACTCGCACATTTAGCATCACACCCTGTAGATGCGCCAAAATGTTTGATTTGTACTGAAAGTCAGTTGTGACCATAACAACATTATATGCTATAATTTTCATACATTTTACACATATTCTTAACATACCAATCTAGCTTTCAAGGTCACAGAAATGAGTAACAAGGTCACACCCGCCGTGACCCATACTTCCAAGGTCACAATCATGATTCATCAGACAAATATTCAAACACATACAGTGTGACCTTCTTTTCATTCAAAGGCCATATCCTCTAAAAGTCCTGTTCATGGCCTCCTAGGTCAAAGGTCAGACCCTGTGGCCCTGTGGTCCCGGTAAATTTACTCTCATGTTGAGGTGGTCCTCTCTCTGTCCTGTACCAAGGTCGCCTGCTGGACAATCCTCTTTGTAACCCTGTAGTATAGGCAAGTATATAGTTACATAATGACTGATAACCCTGTAGTATAGTCAAGTATATAGTTACATCATGGCTGATAACCCTGTAGTATAGGCAGGTATATAGTTACATAATGGCTGATAACCCTGTAGTATAGGCAAGTATATAGTTACATCATGGCTGATAACCCTGTAGGTCAGACAAGTTTATAGTTACATAATGGCTGATAACCCTGAAGTTCAGACAAGTATATAGTTACATAATGGCTGATAACCCTGTTGTTCAGACAAGTATATAGTTACATAATGGCTGATAACCCTGTAGTTCAGACAAGTATATAGTTACATAATGGCTGATAACCCTGTAGTTCAGACAAGTATATAGTTATATAATGGCTGATAACCCTGTAGGTCAGACTAGTTTATAGTTACATAATAGCTGATAACTCTGTTGTTCAGACAAGTATATAGTTACATAATAGCTGATAACCCTGTAGTTCAGACAAGTATATAGTTACATAATGACTGATAACCCTGTAGTTCAGACAAGTATATATATAGTTACATAATGACTGATAACCCTGTTGTTCAGACAAGTATATAGTTACATAATGGCTGATAACCCTGTAGTTCAGACAAGTATATAGTTACATAATGGCTGATAACCCTTTAGTTCAGACAAGTATATAGTTACATAATGGCTGATAACCCTGTAGTTCAGACAAGTATATAGTTACATAATGGCTGATAACCCTGTAGTTTAGACAAGTATATAGTTACAAAATGACTGATAACCCTGTAGTATAGGCAAGTATATAGATACATAATGACTGATAACCCTGTAGTTCAGATAAGTATATAGTTACATAATGACTGATAACCCTGTAGTATAGGCAAGTATATAGATACATAATGGCTGATAACCCTGTAGTATAGGCAAGTATATAGATACATAATGGCTGATAACCCTGTAGTTCAGACAAGTATATAGATACACAATGACTGATAACCCTGTAGTTCAGACAAGTATATAGTTACATAATGACTGATAACCCTGTAGTTCAGACAAGTATATAGATACATAATATCTGATAACCCTGTAGTTCAGACAAGTATATAGTTACATAATGTCTGATAACCCTGTTGTTCAGACAAGTATATAGATACATAATTGCTGATAACCCTGTAGTTCAGATAAGTATATAGTTACATAATGGCTGATAACCCTGTAGTTCAGACAAGTATATAGATAAATAATGGCTGATAATTCTATAGTTCAGACAAGTATATAGTTACATAATGGCTGATAACCCTGTAGTATAGGCAAGTATATAGATACATAATGGCTGATAACCCTGTTGTTCAGACAAGTATATAGTTACATAATGGCTGATAACCCTGTAGTTCAGACAAGTATATAGTTACATAATGGCTGAAAACCCTGTAATTCAAACAAGAACATGTATATAGTTCCATGTTGGGTACAGTAGAATGATGGAGTGACAGAGTCTTAGGTCCTAAAATACTGTACAAAATCTAAATACCTTTTTTGAAGGTTGTTTTGTAAATGGGTGTAACAAATAACATGAGAAATTGTACAAATTCTGTTGAACACTTGGATCTGAGAACTAGAAGCAGCAAATTAAGTTGACCCCCACATACCCCCCCCCCCCCCCCCCCCATACCCTCCACTGGCCTTGATTTTAATAAACCAAAATCAGTATTTAAAAAGCAAAGTGAAAATTTGTTACAAAAATAAAAACAAAATTATTAAAAACTCAGATAGAGAATGGGAAACTGTGTATATTAGTAAAAGCCAGAAATTGTTGTCCCAACAATTCAGGCTCTGTTGTGTGGTTTACCTGTGGACTTGCTTCAGACACCTGGTACTAAACAGAATATAGTCAGTATATTTTACAAATCATATCTAAGGAAGGGCCACCACATTGCAGGGTGGGCTTTTTCTTTCTTTTTTTGGGTGGGTGGGTGGGGTTGGGTGCTTTTGTTTCTGCGAATAAAAATGTCTTGACAGAAAAAGTTTACACCTTATTATTACCAAAAAATACAGGTACTTAACCTCCAAAAATATATTTTAGAATCTTGTTCAAAACGCATGTGAATAAATTGCCTTAACGAGAGGCCCAATGGACCTGCATCACTCACCTGGTATCAATCTCTAACTTGAAACCCTAAAGTCGCCTAAAATCTATCACTGTAAGAACAGATTAAAATTTAAACATATATTATTACCCCTGTGACCTTGAAAGTAAAAAAGGTCATTTTTATTTGCAATTTTTGTTCTGCTTCTTCCAAGGAAGCTACCAACCAAATATCATCTCTTTAGGCATTTTGGTATTGTAGAAAAAGTTGTTTAAAAATTTTGATATATTTGACCACTGTTGTCTTGAATATGGGTCAAGGTAATTTCTTTTTGTAAACTTTTTCAGGCTTCATCCAAGAAAACTTTCAGACATATAGCTTACTTATAGGCTTTTTGGTTAATCAAGAGAGGTCGTTTAAATTGCACAGACTTGACCTCTGTGACCTTGAATATATGTCAAGGCCATTTATTTTTGCAAACTTTGTCAGGCTTCATCCAAGGAACCTTTCCGTCATATATAATGCTTCTAGGCCTTTTGGTTGATCAGAAGAAAACATTTTAAAGATTTTAACAGATTTGACCCCTGTGACCTTGAATATGGATTAAGGTCATTTATTTTGGCAAACTTTGCCGGGCTTCATCCAAGGAACCTTTCAGCCATATATCAAGCTTCTAGACCTTTTGGTTAATCAGAAGAAGTTGTTTAAAGGTTTGAACAGATTTGACCCTTGTGATTGTGAAAGTAGGTCAAAAAGATTTTTTTCACAAACTTTGTTCAGCTCCTTCCAAGAAAGCTACCAGCCAAATTTCATATCACTTGGCCTTTCGGTATTTCAAAATAAGTCGTTAAAAGGAAAAGTTGATGGATGCAGGACAGACAATGGACGGACGATTAACGCCGCACCATCACATATGTTCACTTGGCCCTTTTGGCCAGGTAAGCCAAAAATGACCTTTTTATTGCTTATTAAGAAGAAAATGTTATTTTATCTTCAATTTCTGACAAGTCCACAGGAAACGGAAAGGAAAATTCTAGGGAAAAACTCTCAAACATAACGTAAAGAAAAAAGAAAAGGAATAAAAAAAGAAACACTGATGAGTAAAAGAAACAACAAAACACCACCACAAACAAATATTACTAGCTATAAAGCAAATCAAACAACCAAACACCCAACAGAAAAATCTGGCCAGGATAGTTCTACGTAGTAGCCATCTTGTTTACCTCCTCCATTATCTCAGCCCTCGGCTTCGTTAGCGACGTGTAATTCCAAACTCTACAGATACAACGTTACATATCAGTTAGCGATATTAAACATTTTTTTTCTATTTTTAAAAAAGTAACCTTTCCATAGAATCAATACCTCAGTTGAGTTATGTGTTAGGTGTAAGCATACAGTCCTGTCAAGTCTCCCGCTTTGGACGAGAGACTCCCGATTATTTAAGACAGAAATCAAAATCTCCAGTTTGAAATTAATGACCTGCGCGGGTCCCGCATTTTATTAAATTCTCCCGTTTTCTCCCGCTTTGCGGATATATTATAGTTATTTTCCATTTCATATGCAGCCACATTATACAGCATTTTGATTGTTTTTCTAGATAATGAATATATAAAACTATTTTTATGTGCCTTATATACATGTATGAGCTTTTTTATGTGCCTTATATACATGTTTGAGCTTATTACATGGCCAGTCGTTACATACTTATTAAGGCCTACCTGTGGGCTATCTACTAAATCACTATAATTTTGTATCTGATCTTTAACACTGGATGTTGTACTCGACGATTAATTATAGGAATTCACTTTTTAACATACAACAGGGATATTTTTTTTTTTTACACTAAACATACATGTGAAATCTTCCAATTACAAATTTAAAGGCTGAATTAGATAATCCATGAATATATTATGGTTGTTTAACAAATTCTTTTTAAAAGTGATTTTATGACGTCAATGTCTTGTTATTGAGCTTCGATAATTAGTCATCACATACAAATGTTATACACCAGAATGATAAGACGAAATCAGACTATATCTGAACCAAAATAACAAACTGAAATGGAAATCAAGATCAAAATCAAAATCAAAATTAAATAAACAAACAATCATGACAGCAACATAATCTGAAATCTGGTTTAAACATCGTTAGTTCATTAGAATCCACCACCAATCCAGGTCGAAGCCATGACAAGCTTGGGTACAAGACACCACAGCAGGTGACAAGGAATGGAGCAGTACGATTTATATGACAAAAAGTATATTAAATGTGTTACAATGTTTCTTATTGATTGGCAAAACATCCCAATGATCTAAAACTTAAATCACATAGAATTACGTTTTCGTTGTACAAGTCAAAAATACAAATCACAAATTTGAGATCAATGCCATTGTTGAAAGTTTAAAATAATTCTGAATTGTATTTTTCAAGATGGCACCCATGGTGGCCATATTGAATTTCAGATCAGCTCGAAAACAAGAGGCCCAGAGGGCCTGTATCGCTCACCTGGTTTCATGTGATATGAAACAAGAATGACTCATAAGTGTATGTGTGGCCCTTCTTGTTATGTCAATATATCATAAGCATTTTTGATGGGTACATGTGCATTGCTTTTGTTGTAATTCTAAAAATGTTAGGTTTTTTGGCAAATAAGGCATTAATCCATGAAATGCGTTCGGTGCAGCTGGCTCTACTACCTATGATTCAGCAATGATGACCAAGGTTCGGTTGGTCTAGCTGTTAGTTAATGTTGCAATCTGATTTCTTCCAAGTCCAGGAATGTGAGGTTTTTACCCCAAAGACACATTGCTTAGTTCCAGAGAAGAAGTCGTCAATATTAATTTTTGTATAAATTTGAACCCAGCCACCTAGGGAGATGCTACCACTGAAATATAAATGCCATACATTGCTTAGTTCAAAAGAGAAGAAGTGGTTTATATCAATATAGCCAAATAGACACTTTTGCCCCCGCCCCTCAGGCCCCTGGGGGGTCAGCCCCATCATTTGTATAAATTTGAATACCAGCCACCTAGGGATGCTACCACTGAAATATAAATGCCATACATTACTTAGTTCCAGAGAAGAAGTCGTTAATATCAATATTGCCAAATAGACACTTTTGGCCCCGCCTCTCAGGCCCCTGGGGGATCAGCCCCATCATTTGTATAAATTTAAATCCCAGCCACCTAGGGAGATGCTACCACTGAAATATAAATGCCATACATTGCTTAGTTCCAGAGAAGAAGTGGTTTATATCAATATAGCCAAATAGACACTTTTGGCCCCGCCCCTCAGGCCCCTGGGGGGTCAGCCCGCTCATTTGTATAAATTTGAATACCAGCCACCTAGGGATGCTACCACTGAAATATAAATGCCATACATTGCTTAGTTCTAGAGAAGAAGTCATTTATATCAATATTGCCAAATGGACCCCTTTTGGCCCCGCGCCTCAGGTCCCTGGGGGGTCAGCCCCATCATTTGTATAAATTTAAATCCCAGCCACACAGGGATGCTTCCTACCAAATTTAGTTAAATTCTGATCAGTGGTTATGAAGAAGAAGTCAGACGGACGGACGGACAGACGCGGGACGCCGGACGCCACGGTATGGCATAAGCTCACCTTGGTCCTTTGGACCAGGTGAGCTAAAAACAACACCTGGTCAGAACCATCTCGGATCATTTCAGCCAAGTTTCAGCTCAATCCCATTTGTGAAACTTAAAAAGAAGTTTGAAATATATTTTCAAAATGGTGGCCATGGCAGCTATATTGGATTTTGGACTGGGCCGAAAATTAACAACACTAAGTCAGGACCATCTCGGATCATTTCAGGCAAGTTTCAGCTCAATCCTATTGGTGGAACTTGAGAAATATTTGAAAACTGAAAAGTTTATGCACAGTGATGGTGCACGACGACGTACGAAACATGATGAAATGTGAACATTGTGTGGATCTAATTTATACATAAGTACATGTGTTAGACACTCAAGATCTTGAATTAAATTTATATAAGAGATGAGTATGACAAGGGTTGTGGATATATGATACATCTCACGATACTCGAGTCAGAATACGATACGTATCACGATACTTGTCACATCTCTGTACAAAACTGACACCTTGATTAGAAGCAACTCTGTGAAGGACATAATTTAACATAAGGTGAAATTTGGTTTCATGTGCAAATGGAGAAACTATATTGTGTGGGTGATTATTTTCTGTATACAGTATCACAATTATAACCTGAAATTAAAAGCAGAACAAAAACCAAACAAATATTGCAAAGTCTACTTTCAGTATATTATTAATGATTTGAATGAAACTATGGATAGCTGCTAAAAGGATCTAATATTTTCATATTTCTGGCAAACAGGTGGTACCTGGTAATTACAGCAAGGAAATAACACAAGGACAGGTAATACAGCAATGGGGGCATATACAATACGGAACCAGAGACCAAGGATTCTAAAGGGAAGGAGGCAGGTTTCCAAATATCAGATTCTCAGGCTAAGGCGCACGTAACCAAAGCCCTGCAATCTAGAAATGTCAAGGACAACACACTAGGGCTAGCGGGGGAGACGTACAGTACAGACAGGTACCTACACAGACTTACAGTTGACAGGTGCTTAGCACAGGTGAAATAGAATCTTTAAGGTTGAAGGTCATGAGGTCAGGGGGTCAGGGGAGGGTCATCTAGGGAAACTTGGGAATGTACCCACACATCCACCTCAAACAAAAGAAAAACAAAACTTTCAAGTCAGAAGCAAACGAAAGCAAATTATATGTCTGACACAGAAAGTGACTGTGAATCTTTGTGTCGCTGACATCCTGGTTCTGTGCGAGTGACGTGTACTAGTTAGTAGCTACTCATTCTAAATACATGTAAGCTTGTTAGTAAGGCCAAAACAAAACGGTATATTTCAGGTAACACAACCGACTCATAGCGGTAGCTTTTAACTCTGAGCCTTACAATTTTACTTCACTCGAATGTGCTGAAAATCGTAACAGTTACTGTCTTTTTCACAATATTCTATTTCATATGCCTGTTTCAAAACCAACTTTAATTCCCATATTGAAAATATCTGAAAGCATACCAAACAGAATATAACTAGTCTAAATAATTATCTTTTGTCAATTTTCTTAATTTCTTAAATGCAATAATTTTTTTTCCTGAAACATAGGTTTTTTTGCCTGAAAAATGTAAGTCAAACTGACTTTGACAATAATTGACTGACAGACTCCATGCTGGTGTACAGTGGTGACTAACATAGTGTGACTAGTACCTGTGAGACAGTCTGGTGTACAGTGGTGACTAACATAGTGTGACTAGTACCTGTGAGACAGTCTGGTGTACAGTGGTGACTAACATAGTGTGACTAGTACCTGTGAGACAGTCTGGTGTACAGTGGTGACTAACATAGTGTGACTAGTACCTGTGAGACAGACTGGTGTACAGTGGTGACTAACATAGTGTGACTAGTACCTGTGAGACAGTCTGGTGTACAGTGATGACTAACATAGTGTGACTAGTACCTGTGAGACAGTCTGGTGTACAGTGGTGACTAACATAGTGTGACTAGTACCTGTGAGACAGTCTGGTGTACAGTGGTGACTAACATAGTGTGACTAGTACCTGTGAGACAGTCTGGTGTACAGTGGTGACTAACATAGTGTGACTAGTACCTGTGAGACAGACTGGTGTACAGTGGTGACTAACATAGTGTGACTAGTACCTGTGAGACAGACTGGTGTACAGTGATGACTAACATAGTGTGACTAGTACCTGTGAGACAGACTGGTGTACAGTGGTGACTAACACAGTGTGACTAGTACCTGTGAGACAGTCTGGTGTACAGTGGTGACTAACACAGTGTGACTAGTACCTGTGAGACAGTCTGGTGTACAGTGGTGACTAACACAGTGTGACTAGTACCTGTGAGACAGTCTGGTGTACAGTGGTGACTAACACAGAGTGACTAGTACCTGTGAGACAGTCTGGTGTACAGTGGTGACTAACACAGTGTGACTAGTACCTGTGAGACAGTCTGGTGTACAGTGGTGACTAACACAGTGTGACTAGTACCTGTGAGACAGTCTGGTGTACAGTGGTGACTAACACAGTGTGACTAGTACCTGTGAGACAGTCTGGTGTACAGTGGTGACTAACATAGTGTGACTAGTACCTGTGAGACAGTCTGGTGTACAGTGGTGACTAACACAGTGTGACTAGTACCTGTGAGACAGACTGGTGTACAGTGGTGACTAACATAGTGTGACTAGTACCTGTGAGACAGTCTGGTGTACAGTGGTGACTAACACAGTGTGACTAGTACCTGTGAGACAGACTGGTGTACAGTGGTGACTAACATAGTGTGACTAGTACCTGTGAGACAGTCTGGTGTACAGTGGTGACTAACATAGAGTGACTGGTACCTGTGAGACAGTCTGGTGTACAGTGGTGACTAACACAGTGTGACTAGTACCTGTGAGACGGGCTCCGTGCTGGTGTAGGGCTGTGACTGGGACACAGTACTAATCGTATCTTCTCCTATGGACAACTCTCGGTGGTCTATAATCATATCAATATCTGAGTCTGCATCTTTGGTAGGGTCACTCTGAAACAGAAAACAACGGTGAAAACATTTATCACCTACAGCATTGAGTCTGACCTCAACAAGCCTGTACCTTACCACAATCTTGTGCCCCCTCCCTCCCCCTCCCCCACCACCCTCCCCATTTAACTCTCTATTTATAGTGATACATATACATGAAGTAACTTTGACCTTAGACACTTTTTACTTTGAGGTTTGAATTTCCGACAGGCTTGGTTTGGTCCAAATTTCACACCCCTGATTAATGATAAAGAAAATAGAGCTGCAGGAATGTCCCTCTCAGGAAACAGTTCATTTGGGGTATTCTCCTTCTTCATCACCTTGGTATCAGTAATGCTCATATTATCAACTCTTCTCCAAAAAGAATATCTCACCACTTTATGGGTGTAGAACAAATTGAGAACTAAGCTGAGGCTAACAGAATAAAGAATATCTTGGAATGTTTTGAGCGACTGTCGTATATAAGATATTATACCCCTTGTAGCTGTTCGTCTGTCGTAAGGATACGCGCTAGCGGCATACAACAGGCTGGTGACGTGTCCATCAGCGTTGGCCGACAGTGAGTCAGAAAAGGCTTCATAAATCTATACAGAAAAAGTCATGTGTAAACGAAATATAAACCAAGGTAATTTTATTCTTCTTAAGAATTAATTTACGTAGTGCTTACACTTCAATTAAAACTAGAACAGTAAGCCAACGGCTAACTAATACCCCTCTCTTCCCATCATAAGTAGATGTGTCAGTATGACACACAATCAATAAGAATTATTTATTTTTTAGAATTATTTTTAGAAGTTATTCCTATATGTGCTATGATAGATTCTCAAAGAAAGCTAATTTTCTGTATTACTTAAAATTTTTCTGAAGATTTCTGTGCCATTCTTCCTTTGTTAAGTGTTTCCACCAAATGTTTTTAGGAAAAATAGGCACCAATATGAATATAATTCGGCATAAAGATATTACATCTCTGAAAATATTCCAAGAAGTGTCACGGTCTATCGATTACTACACATTCATCCCTGCAGACACATGAACTCTTCCATTTCAAAAGTCGGACTAGTTCATTAGGAACTTGCAGGGTGCACAGTCTTGTATAATTGCTCCTGGATTGTGTACGTACCTGACATCAAAGCTATGCCACTGTGCCACAAGCCACGCTTTGGCATCGCGTGGCTTCTTAATGCTATGGCTGATCTCCACCGTGGACCCTCCCTACAGAAAATAAAACATGTTATATTAGGAAGATAACGACACGTGTCTTTAGCCATCAATCCGCCTCACTTCAGAAGATATCAACTGTACTTCTCAATTTACCAGGAGGCCTTGGACAAATCAAAGAATGAAGGGATTCTGGGTAAAAGGGATTTCTGTTTGCGTAAAACAATTGTTCTTTAAGCTGTTTTGACTTTATCAATAAGATGAATTTTCCCGTAATAGACTTCAATACCTGTTATAGATATATATCAAGTCATAATAATATTTTTCTCAGTTTAAACTGTTATCATGAGTAAAAATGAAAACTATAACAGTAATATCAGCACTGAGTAGGGAAATACAGGTGCATTATACATTTACATACTGGGGGGTATATGGAATATGAAAGCTTCAAAAAAGTTACCGGTACCAAAGCAAAAAACCACACGTCAAACGACTTCATACAAACATTTTCAAACACAAGATTTTCCATTTTACAGGTAAATAATTTGGGATTTAGAGATTTCTTCTTTGTATCAGGTCAACATTCAATAGATTTCTAAACACAGACAGGTTCCACTCCACTAGATCTAGAGCTTAAAGTCTTTTCTCTTAAAGCAGGGTCTTGATAAAATTGTATTTCAAATCACTTATCTTAAAACGTCTAACCAATCAGATTATTGTTGGTAATCAGATCTTGTTCTGGTAGTGTTATCTGTCTTAGTAAGTAGAACTACAGTAGTACCAGCATAAAGAGTGACTGGAGATGCAAGCATCCAATTTAACAAGACCTTAAAACATATAATTAACAACATGCCAAATTCAACAACATTCGTTCACAACAAACAACAAAGATGAAGAGTTGACAGACATATACAATATAAATTAATCGTTCTATAATGGGTGATATTCAAACAGCGTATATATATATACAATATATGACCTTTGTCAAACTTTATGAGCAATGCGCCATCCTTTATTTAGAGAAAGAAAAACACATACATGAATATCATATAATACCAGTCCTTATAAGGCAGTCACAAAATATCACGAACTTTGTTCTTATAAGGCACTGTCAAAAAATCTTCATTCATTTCAGATAAAATTCACTTTTTATATGCATTACTAATGATACAACCACAATACCAATGTGATTAAAAAAATACTTAAAATCCTTTAAAATCAACATAACTTGGGCTTGTTTACTGAAACTGTTCTCCGTGTTCAAACCAACTTCCTTCTAACTAACTTAATTTAACCAATCATTGACAAATAAATCTTTATTATTGAGAAAACATAACCAAAATCAAGCTTGAGCATGAAAATGGTTTTCATACAGAACCTAGACAACTCATCCACCCTAAACACACAATGAACTCATCCCATTCAAAAGGACAGAATACTTCATAATGAAATTTCGGGGGTGAATGAGTTGAAATACTGATGATTTTTTTCCTGTATGGAGACCAATCATGTGTTATTTATAAATAGAATGATAAAGTGTTAGTACAATGAACAATCTATATATAAATAAATGTGATGTTAGTATGTACATGATTTTCTAGTAAATGGATTACGATTAGTTATTACACTCAAGCATGCAGTCTCGTAATATCTCCAGCAAACGAATATTGGCATAATACACTGTACAAAAGTCACACCAAAACTTACAAACCGTAAGTACACCATTGTTAACAAATGTCTTCTACCTTAAACTTTCTGGAAAATAGCTGACAAGCTTCTGGTAGGACTTAGCTTTTCAAAATAATCAAATTTAACTGAAGGAATATATATGTCATTGTGCTGGTTTAAAAAATACACGATTTTGACACAAAATTTACAAATTAATCAAAATTTTGCAATCTATACATAGGAAGAAACAATAAAATTTACAATGTTTTTCCCACCTTTTCGGCTCAGAAATGGGGCAATCTGCATAACACAACATCAACAGAACTTAGTGAAATATCTCGCAATTCCCCTGATGTAAATGAATTGAGGCACAGTGGTCTAGTGGTAGGACGCCGGGCTTGTGATTGAAGGGTTGCAAGTTCGAGTCCCGGTCACAGCACTTGTGTTGTATCCATGAGCAAGATACTTTACTCTGCTTGTTCTAGACTACTCAGTTGTAAATGAGTACGTGGTTGGGCAGTGCCAGAAATTGTAGAATGCTAGCTGTTAGCGCCAAAATGGCTGTACTGGGAGTTGAGAACGATATTGGCTGGTTGCTAAGGCCCTATAACCACGGATAACAATTTGTGAACTGCTTTGAGATGGCCTTTAAGGTTGTGATAAAGCGGTATATAAGAACCTCGAATTATTAATATTATTATAAATTGTAACGACCACACACTCACTTTTTCATGACAACATCAAGATTAAGCCATGAAGTTTATTTTATTTTTAATGCTAATTTGTCATACTTTTCTGCAGGTCATATTTTCTAAATCATAATTCAAACAGCAAAAGTGTGAAAATATCACCAATGATGTAATATCCTAATATATACATTATATGTATATGCAATTTAAAAAATACCCCTCGGTTGCCAGTGAATGAAGACAGGAAGGTAGGACCATAGAACAGTTGTGGCATGCTGACTTCAGCAGCCGAGATCCTCTCTGTGACATAACAACCGTGACGTTACTTTTTGGTCGATTTGTTTGGCTTTTTTGTTTGGCTTTTATATGAATTATCATTAACTACGGTCACTAAGGCTGAGCCAGGTTTTGGTGGAGGGGGGTATCTAGAATACCTGGAGAAAAACCCTAGACCTGTGGCCAGTACGGGTGGTCCTCGGACCCGTGACCCTGTGGTCAATCCATTACTCATTTTAGATGATCAGATGCCCATGACTATATAAACTTGTTCACCCATAAGAACATATTTGAACTCTTCCAAATCAAAGATTGGAAAAGTTCATTATGAAATTTTGGGGGTGAATGTGGTAATACTATCTATCCTTTAAAAACATCGCAGGGGCTCATCACTTTCATTTTCAAGTCCGTTAAATAGGTACATAAATAAACAACTAAAAAAAAAAATACTAAACTCCTTCTTAGCTGTCCGGAAAAACTGCAGAAAAAATGTCAAAACAATAAAATTCTTCCTTTACACGGCTTATATTTAGGGCCTTGTTTTAAGGGAAATACAATTATACAGTAAAAGGCGAGCGCTTCATGCCCCCACCATATATTTTCTGTCGTGGGGTAACAATAGATACAGTTATAGGCGTAGCATTAGCCTGTATATTGTGTAGTCTTGCTCATGCAGTTTGAGCATGCTCCATGTACATCTCAGGTGTGGCGTTCCTAATCACAGGTGAAATTCATTTGCATCAAAGCTGTAACAACTGCCGATTACGGTTTAGGAATTAGGACACAGCAAATTGGGTTATTGTTGTCAACAAAAGACTACACACTAGTAAAAACCTCAACTGTAATTTCCTTCCTCTGGACGGGAAAAAAGGCAATATATCTCAAACTTCTTTATACAAAGAAGACAACAAAATTTTCCACTTTTTCTCAAAAATGAAATATTGTTTTCAAAGAATGTTTTTGTGGCTTTGTTTTTTTGTACTACATATTTACTTAGAAATAACAAAAAAATATATGAAATAGAAAAAGTAGATATAAATTGTTCATAAAAAATTGAGTTGTTTGTTATTTTGCAGCATACTCACCACTTCAGGGTTAGACTCACTTTCACCCTATGTACTCTAAATTTTTATTTTGTTTGCTAGCTACAGTCATTTGCAGGTGGAGGAAAGCCCGAGTTCCAGTATCTGGTGATTACCTAACATAGGCCTCTAACTCACGACCCAGAGGTCTCCAGAGGTTAGTGGTAGCAGAATGTCAGACACCTTAACCACTTGGACACCATGATCCAGTGGTAGAGGGCTAGTGGTATCAGAATGTCAGACACCTTAACAACTTGGCCACCATGACCCAGAGGTCGAGGGCCAGTGGTAACAGAATGTCAGACACCTTAACAACTTGGACATCGTGACCAAGAAGTGGAGGGCTAGTGGTAGCAGAATGTCAGACACATTAACCACTTGGCCACCACGACCTAGAGGTGGAGGGCTAGTGGTAGCAGAATGTCAGACAACTTAACCACTTGGACAACACGACCCAGAGGTGGAGGGCTAGTGATAGCAGAATGTCAGCCATCTTAACCACTCAGCCACCATGACCCTGTGATGGAGGGCTAGTGGTAACTGAATGTCAGACACCTTAACAACTAAGCCAACACGACCCAGAGTTGGAGGGCTAGTGGTAACTGAATGTCAGCCACCTTAACAACTAAGCCACCATGACCCAGAGGTGGAGGGCTAGTAGTAACAGAAGGTCAGACACCTTAACAACTTAGCCACCACGACCCAGAGGTGGAGGGCTAGTGGTAACAGAATGTCAGACACCTTAACAACTTAGCCACCCTGACCAAGACGTGGAGGGCTATTGGTAGCAGAATGTCAGACACCTTAACCACTTTGACACCATGACCCTGTGATGGAGGGCTAGTTGTAACAGAATGTCAGACACCTTAACAACTTAGCCACCACGACCCAGAGGTGGAGGGCTAGTGGTAGCAGAATGTCAGACACCTTAACAACTAAGCCAACACGACCCAGAGGTGAAGGGCTAGTGGTAACAGAATGTCAGACACCTTAACAACTTAGCCACCATGACCCAGAGGTGGAGGGCTAGTGGTAACAGAATGTCAGACACCTTAACCACTTTGACACCATGACCCTGTGATGGAGGGCTAGTGGTAACAGAATGTCGGACACCTTAACAACTTAGCCACCACGACCCAGAGGTAGAGAGCTAGTGGTAACAGAATGTCAGACACCTTAACAACTTAGCCATCATGACCCAGAGGTGGAGGGCTAGTGGTAGCACAATGTCAGACACCTTAACCACTAAGCCACCCTGACCAAGAGGTGGAGGGCTAGTGGTAGCAGAATGTCAGACACCTTAAACACTTAGCCACTGTGATCTAGAGGGGGGCTTGTGGGAGCAGAATGTCAGACACCTTAAACACTTTGCCACTGTGATCTAGAGGGGGGCTTGTGGTAGCAGAATGTCAGACACCTTAAACACTTTGCCACTGTGATCTAGAGGGGGGCTTGTGGTAGCAGAATGTCAGACACCTTAAACACTTAGCCACTGTGATCTAGAGGGGGGCTAGTGGTAGCAGAATGTCAGACACCTTAAACACTTAGCCACTGTGATCTAGAGGGGGGCTTGTGGTAGCAGAATGTCAGACACCTTAAACACTTTGCCACTGTGATCTAGAGGGGGGCTTGTGGTAGCAGAATGTCAGACACCTTAAACACTTTGCCACTGTGATCTAGAGGGGGGCTTGTGGTAGCAGAATGTCAGACACCTTAAACACTTTGCCACTGTGATCTAGAGGGGGGCTTGTGGTAGCAGAATGTCAGACACCTTAAACACTTTGCCACTGTGATCTAGAGGGGGGCTTGTGGTAGCAGAATGTCAGACACCTTAAACACTTTGCCACTGTGATCTAGAGGGGGGCTTGTGGTAGCAGAATGTCAGACACCTTAAACACTTTGCCACTGTGATCTAGAGGGGGGCTTGTGGTAGCAGAATGTCAGACACCTTAAACACTTTGCCACTGTGATCTAGAGGGGGGCTTGTGGTAGCAGAATGTCAGACACCTTAAACACTTTGCCACTGTGATCTAGAGGGGGGCTTGTGGTAGCAGAATGTCAGACACCTTAAACACTTAGCCACTGTGATCTAGAGGGGGGCTTGTGGTAGCAGAATGTCAGACACCTTGACCACCTGAGACCAAATAGCCAGTCTGTGCTTTCCCTTACTTGAAAGTTAACATCCCTGCTTCTCCATCCTTTGGTGTTTACATGTCGCAGCTGTTTCGTTATTCTAGGGCTTGCTCTGAATATCAAGATTTTCATGATAGATGTCAGCTTCTGACAAACAAACATATGGCACAGGGATTCGTGAGGTGCAGGTTGATGAAAACTAAGGGCATGTTTTAAGGTCGCCATCTTTGTCTCATTGAGAAATATTCTGTATCTGTAAGTGATATGAAGATGGACGTTATTGAGTATGCTCATTAGTGTGATCTTGTTGTGATTGACAATGATGACTCGGTTCACATTTTGAGGAGTGAGGCTTACTTGGATGTGACCAAGATTTACATGGTGGGTGTCGTCGATAAAGCAGAAGACGCTTACTCTTCCAGAACACCTAGTCTTATTCTCTTGTACATTTACAAGGGTCTCCTTTACATAGATCCTATTTTGCCCCTGGTTTAATCGATTTGAGTTCGGATTATGGTTTTGTTGATGCTTTGGTTTTCTCCGATTTCTTTTTTTGTAATGACATATTCTGATAACACAAGTAAGTCTAACACTTAGAGTATGGAGGGTCAGTGAGTCTAACCCTTGGAGTGTTGGGGGTCAGTGAGTCTAACCCTTGGAGTGCGGAGGGTCAATGCTTGTGTTGAAGACACTGACAAATCACATGAAAGCACAAACCCGTGTGATGTTCTTTTCTGAATATTCAACAGTAGCTAACGAACTTGTACAGAAAAATACAGTCGAAACAAAGAATTACTATTTTCTTCTAATTAATTCGACTACCAGATAGTATGCAGATAAAAATTTTGCAAGGTCCAGGTGTTGTCTGATAAATAATTAAGCTAATTTTTGAGAAATAATGAAAAAAAGGTTGTCGGAACAGAGGCTATAACACACTACCTCAAGTAGAGGGGATTCTGGCAGTTCTGGCATGCTACTTTCATCTAAGTATTCCTCCTGTTGAAAGATTAAAACAAACATCATGATTTTACAATCCAACATTGATATTATATTTATCCACTAATGCAACTACACATTCCATAATAACCAAGATTTTAAAGTCCAGAATTTCAGCCTTGTTGCATTTCTCCAAAACTAGTATTTTCTGTTTGTTTTTTTCCTTCCAGGGCTTTGAGATGAATAAGCACGGCTTTCAGATTTCATCTGATTCATAAACTGCTGTATATATGAAACGTCACTCCAATACTTACTATTCTATTATGGGAGTGCTCATCACTCCCATAATTACTATAGGTTTTATTACTCCCATATCAACTTCAGTTTCTATTCCCTGGCATGGCACAGAAATGAAAAAGGTTGTAGTCAATCACTGCCAGTTGTACATATAATTCATATCAAATGTGATTCCATTACATACTCCAAACCTTTCAATCCAGGCAGACAGACAGACGGACAGACAGCCAGACAGATGGACGCCTGATTCCAGGATATCCTGCTGATTTTATTTTGACGCCAGGGAAACAATGGGGACCAATATATCAAAAGGAACAGGAAAGATTTAAAGATTCTATTTATCACCAAAGCCACCAATTCACCTGGACAGATTTTGTAAACTTGAAAGAATTGAAGAAGGTGACATACCTCCACCAGATCATTGCTTTCTCTTATTCTTAAATTCCTTATTTCTTAAATACTCTTATTTCTTAAATACTCTTCATGAAGGCCCACTATACAAAACTTTCAGCAAAACTTGAAGTGAAAATCAAGCCTAATAGCTTATAATATTTATAGATTTAGCTAAGATTAACTGATATCAGCAATATCCAAGATGAATTCTTACGCGGTTACCATTACAGCAGCAGTCGAAACTCGCTATTTGTAAATACGCATCCATTTTGAACTGTCTTCTAACTTTGGCTTGTGTTTGAAGTTGGTCCCACCTGAATTATTTTCAATTCTTTGGATTTTTCTGTTAAGAGTTTCTTGTTAGATACCGCTCAGGTTTACTTTGTTTTAGACTTATTTGTGCATGAATATCAACTGGATTTTTTTTCATTATTTTTCAGAATCCCCAAAAAATAAATCCCTGAAGTTACGTATATTGGGCCTTTAAATACTCTTTATTTCTTACTAGTGACATCACATTAGAATTTGATGTAAAATATCTACATATCAAAACACCTGATCAATATAAAACCATAAAGCTAGGGAAAGTCCAAAGCATATTTATACTACAGCCGAACCTCATTATCTCAGACTTGTATACCTCAAATACTCTGTTAAATTTGAAATATTTCATTGGCCATGGAGGTCAAACTCTGTACCAAACAATTTCCAACTCGCTAGATTTTCTCATCACCTACTACAAGAATCTGAGATTATGAGGTTCCGCTGGATATATGTCCCTCACCACTAAATTTAACTTTATAACCAATGATTAAAGACAGAAGTCCATGAATGTTTTAACATATCTTCCCCTTTCAATGTAAAATTTTGATGTTTGACAGCATGTTATGTTTACATCAGGAAAGCTAACAAGCAGGGCGGAGTGCAGTCGTAGTGCCCTGGATCTTTTGCAGGCAAATTAAAACAACACACAAGTTCACATGAACACTATCAAACAATTAACAAGAGGCCCAAGGGCCTTAACGGTCATCTGACTACCAATTGTGATACCATTATGGAATTAGTTTAAACAATATTTTATTTCCATCAGTGTACATGTATATTACATATATAGAAATTATACAAATAGTGAGGATTGGAAAACAAGCTAATAGCTTATATAAATTCCTCTCCTCTAGGAATTAGTAATACAATCATGTAACAATATGCCACACAAATGTGGTTTTCAAGATGGTGATGATCATGGATTTCTTCGGAACAGTGCGAAAAAAACATTTGGTCAGAATCATTTTAGGCAAGTTTCAGATCATGGAAAGTGTTAGATGTGGATGCAAAATGGGGGCTGTTGCAGCCATCTTGGATCTCTGACGGACTGGAGAAATAACAACATTTGGTTGGGACTATCTGGGGATCATTTTTCTATGAAAAGTTTTAAATGTGTATTCAAAATGGGGGCTGTGGCAGCCATCTTGGATGTCTGACGGACCCGATAAATAACATTTGGTTGGGACTATCTGAGGATAATTTTTGCAAGGTTCAGCTCAATGTCACTGGTAGAACTTGAGAAGTTCAAAATGACATATGTGGCGGCCATCTTAGATTTGTGACAATGGGCGAGTTCGATTGCCGACTATAGTTACTGTAGTCTACTAGAGTTCAACCGAACACACTTTAGTTATAATGTACTGCGCATGTGTACAGAAAGAAAGAGTTGAACTTGAGAAGAAGTTTAAAATGTGAAAAGTTTTTCAGGCAATTTTGTTTTTCAAGATGGCGAATCTGGCGGCCATCTTGGATTTTGGACCAACCCGAAATGTAACAACACTTGGTCAGGACCATCTCAGGATCATTTCAGCCAATTTTCAGCTTATTCCCAGTGGTAGAACTTGATAAGAAGTTGGAAACGTGTTTTTCAAGATTGCGGCTCTGGCAGCCATCTTGGATTTCGGACCGACCCAAAAAGTAACAATACTTGATCAGGACCATCTCAGGATCATGTCAGCCAAGTTTCAGCTTAATCACACAGGTAGAACTTGAGAAGAAGTTTGAAATGTGTTTTTCAAGATGGCGGCTCTGAAGGCCATCTTGGATTTCCGACCAACCTGAAAAATAACAACACTTGGTCAGGACAATCTCAGAATCACTTCAGCCAAGTTTTAGCTTAATCCCACAGGTAGAACTTGAGAAGAAGTTGGAAATGTGTTTTGTAAGATGGCGGCCATCTTGGATTTCGAACCGACCGAAAAGTAACAACTCATGGTCAGGACCATCTCAGGATAATTTCAGCCAAGTTTCAGCTTAATCCCACAGGTGAAACTTGAGAGAAATTTGGAAATGTGTTTTTCAAGATGGCGGCTATGGCGGCCATCTTGGATTTTGGACCAACCCGAAAAATAACAACACTTGGTCAGGATCATCTCAGGATCATTTCAGCCAAGTTTCATCTTAATCCCACTGGTAGAACTTGAGAAGAAGTTGAAAATGTGTTTTTCCAGATGGCGGCTCTGGCGGCCATCTTGGATTTCGGACCGACCCGAAAAATAACAACACTTGGTCAGGACTATCTCAGGATCATTTCAGCCAAGTTTCAGCTTAATCCCAGTGGTAGAACTTAAGAAGAAGTTTAAAATAGGTGTTGTTCAGGAAAACAGTGATTGCGCAATCATGTCACAAAATGGCCGCCATGGCACAAATGTCGAGAGTTTTTCGGACCCGAAAAATAACAACATTTTATGGGCTGCCCTTCCTGAACATCCCTACCAATTTTCAGCTCACAGGTACCAGTGGAACTGTAGAAGAAGTTTAACATGTGTTTTTCAAGATGTCGGCTATGGCGGCCATCTTGGATTTTGGACCGACCCGAAAAATAACAACACTTGGTCAGGACCATCTCAGGATCATTTCAGCCAAGTTTCAGCTTCTTCCCACTGGTAGAACTTGAGAAGAAGTTGAAAATGTGTTTTTCAAGATGGCGGCTCTGGCGGCCATCTTGGATTTCGGACCGACCCGAAAAATAACAACACTTGGTCAGGACTATCTCAGGATCATTTCAGCCAAGTTTCAGCTTAATCCCAGTGGTAGAACTTAAGAAGAAGTTTAAAATAAGTGTTGTTCAGGAAAACAGTGATTGCGCAATCATGTCACAAAATGGCCGCTATGGCACAAATGTCGAGAGTTTTTCGGACCCGAAAAATAACAACATTTTATGGGCTGCCCTTCCTGAACATCCCTACCAATTTTCAGCTCACAGGTACCAGTGGAACTGTAGAAGAAGTTTAATATGTGTTTTTCAAGATGGCGGCTATGGCGGCCATCTTGGATTTCGGACCGACCCGAAAAATAACAACACTTGGTCAGGACCATCTCAGGATCATTTCAGCTAAGTTTCAGCTTATTCCCATTGGTAGAACTTGAGAAGAAGTTTGAAATGTGAAAAGTTTACGGACGGCGGACGGCGCATGGCGCACGGCGGACGGCGCACGGCGCACGGCGGACGACGACGGACGAAGCACGGTAACTGTAGGTCATCTTGACCCTTTGGGTCAGATGACCTAAAAATCCTAGCCAAGCATTTCTAATACGGAAACTCCATTCACGCCGGAGAAATTTTAGTTGTCTTTAAGGCTGATTTCTAAGATTTTAAAGGTGTATCACGTTTATAGACTCGTTCATTACGTAACAACAGGGAGATCCTCGTGGACGTGAAAAATCAAGACAGAGAAATCACTCACTATACACTGTCAGCTAGGGGTACAAACCGTCCCATCCCCTTATACACAGGGTATCACTGATTCTCTTAGTCTGGCCTACCCAGGGTGTTCCTTGTGTTGTTTTTATTGTGTTAACAATAATTTCCGATTTTGTCCTTGTGTGTTGTATATACTCCCAACATTAAATTAGATTTTTTTTCGACATGGTTGGAAAGAAGAAACAAGATGGAGATTAACCAGAAGATCCTCAGATACTGAGATGTCTTCTCATCTTCATCATCTTAGTGCAATGGTTTATATCAATACCAAAACAAATCTAACGCTGCTTTGATACGTACTTAATGAATACTTGTAAAGGACTGTGTATGGTTTGGGCTTTTTTGGCCCCACAATCATCAAATTTTGAAACTGATTATTAAACTCTCAAAACATTGTACTGGTATTTCAAATATGGAATACATCCCTGATAAAACTGAAACAATAATTATTTGCTTTTGCAACTCTGGTTGTCAAGGCAACCATCTCAAATATGCATAAATTAGGGAAATAGTCAATTTTGGCCCATTTTTGGATAGTTTTTCTATTAGACACTATTGAGCGCATTCTTAACAAACTTAATATCGTATGAGAATATGCTGGCAATTATACCACATCATTAGGAGAAATATAAAGTTTGTTCAAGAATGCTCTCAATGGTTGATATGTGAAAAACTATGTAAATATTGACCAAAATAAACCAAATATTTACATTTGCATAATTTATGCATATTCCGGATGGTTACCATGGCAACCATAGCACAAATAACAAAAAAAATACTATTACAATTGCATGAGGGATGTAGTCTATATTTGAAATAAAATTATTTGAGAGTTCAATAATGAAAGTTAAAATTTGACGGATTTGCGGCCAAAAACAGGCAAAACCATACATAGTCCTTTGGATAGATAAGGCATATCTAAGATAATTAGCATGGCTGATTTGCAAACAGAAAGCAGGTAGAGTTGGTTGCTTTTGGACATAGCTGACAGGGAACCTTGTGTTGTGAATACGCTCTAGGGATATATAATCTGACCACTGGCTGTGGTCAAGTCTGATCACTGGCTGTGGTCAAGGCTGTGTGTAAAGTGTCATCACTGTACTATAAAGTAGATGTTGTCCACCTTTTCTTAACCCTTTCACCACTGCATAATAAAATGGACTCGCCCAGATTATAATGGACTCACCCAGATTATAATGGACTCACCCATTTCCAATGAATGGTCTACAAACAATACTTATCATAGGGGTGAAAGGGTAAACAAATTATCAAGTGTTTGGTTTACAATTCAGTCAAAAAGCTAATTAAAAATTTATTTATGTATCCTCTGGAAGAATCATGATGTAATTATGAGATATTAATAAATTACCAAACACAAGCCAGAATTCTCTACTTTATAATAGGAGGACCGTGATTGTGCATTGTGTAATGTTTAACTGTTGCCTTTCTAGACGAGCACAATCCACACAGACCACTGGGAACGCACGAACAATCCGGCAAGCTAAACTGCAAAGTAATTCAAACAGTCATGCACATATAATCACATGTTCTTATTTCTCTTAGTGTTAACTGATCCATGTCTAAGTGTTTACTGATCCATATCTAAGTATTCACTGATCCATATCAAGTGTTTACTGATCCATATCTAAGTATTTACTGATCCATATCTAAGTATTCACCGATCCATATCTAAGTGTTCATTGATCCATATCTAAGTGTTCATTGATCCATATCTAAGTGTTCACTGATCCATATCTTAGTGTTAACTGATCCATACCTAAGTGTTTACTGATCCATATCTGAGTGTTCACTGATTCATATTGAAGTGTTTACTGATCCATATCTTAGTGTTCACTGATCCATATCTAAATGCTCACTGATCCATATCTAAGTGTTCACGTGTTCACTCATCCATATCAAAGTGTTGACTGATCCAAATCTAAGTGCTTAATGATCCATATACATGTATAAGTGTTTACTGATCCATATCTAGTGTTAACTGATCCATATCTAGTGTTAACTGATCCATATCTAAGTTTTGATGATCCATATCTAAGTGTTGACTGATCCAAATCTAAGTGTTCACAGATCCATATCTAAGTGTTCACTGATCCATATCTAAGTTTCAATGATTCATATCTGAAAATTAAGAGGCACAACGACTTGTTTGTGATCATTTAAGGTTTGTCCTGTGTAGGCTGACACTAGGAGCTCTCCTTCCCTTTCTCTCTATTTCTCCCTCTCCCTCCCTCCCTTTCTCTCTATTTCTCCCTCTCTCTCTCTCTGATTGGTTGGAGTGAGCTCTGTCAGTTTGAGTTCCACACAGACATTTTCTTTCCTATTTCATAACATTCCCAAAATGCAAATTTCATAAAATGTTCAAAAATGCTTTATTTTCAAATCTTTATTTAGCAGAAACTAACTCCATTCTAAATCTTCATTAGAGGTGCTTAATGAGAAAAATACAAAAAAGGGAAAATGAAAAAAAAAATTAACAAAAACATTCGAGTAAAAATACAGAAATACTGTACAATATATACCAGAATCATGCAGGTGTTTTGTACAACATCCTTAATGCAGAGACTGAAAGACAACAACACCCCAGAACTACAGAAAACATGCCGAGGGCTGCCAGCATCGCCGATAAAAACAGCAAATCGTCTAATAAAATTCAGTTAATATCTTAAAATAAGGCAAGAATCTGACTCCTGCAAACTAGAGAATATCTTCAAGACATGATATGTCCATATGGACAAGAAATTTAATTTCTTGGAACTTCTGCCACCAATACTACTAGCCATCAAGCAGTGACAATATTATCTATACAAGTATATTTTTTAACCTTTTTTGGCACTTAACCTAAGTCTTATGTCTGAATGGAGTTTGATTTGTCCTTTCTATGGCAGAATGTTTAAAATATCACCTTTCATTATGTTTTTGAGATTTATTTGGTTTAGTATTATACGCTGGCAGCCCTGCTTACATACACCACCCATGCAGAACCCACAACACCTCCACGCACCAGGTCATTGGAGAAGGTAGGCGTCTCCGCCACAGGACTATCCATGGAACTGTACTGGCGCTGTCGCGACGAGGCCTAGCACAGACGAACGGCATCAATTCAATAAACCCTGACACTAAATGGTGTCACATACTCATTTCTACTAAATAAACCCTAACACTAAATGGTGTCACATACTCACTGATGTATAAACCACACTGGTGGATTTCAAAGGAAGTTGTCAATAGTTCTTTCATCTTTCATCAATATCCAAAACAATCAACATAGAAATTCAATGCAAAACTGTGAATGTGTCTTAGTTTTGGAAGTGTGGGGACGTATGCATCTGTATTTAAATATATAAAAATTGTCGGCGTTCTATCCAAATCAGCTGGTCGTGAGCATTTCTCTACTCCAGTATTATATCCCAATCGACCAACCATCCCTCATTAAGACGTCATTTGCTTATGACGTCACAATACTGTTATTACATGTGTGTATAAATACCATATTTATGATATGGTGTTATGACATGGTTGAATGGGTCAGTTCTGTGATAAATAATTATACAGATGATTTAGTATATTATAATGGTTTTATAGTGATTGACAGTGTGACAGATAATGATGAGTACTCACAGTTCTGATACTGGAACCGTCCGTCACCTCCTGGTCTTCTTCCACGCCCACTCTACAAACACATGTGATCAATGTTACACCTGGACATACGACACTCATGTCACTGTAACTACAGAACTTAATCATGGGTACCGCATGTCAAACCATCCTCAATGTCCTGGGGTTACGATCACCTACACTCTCTACACCCCTGGAACATGTCTGTGCAAAACTGAAGGCTCCGTGTGCCGCTCCTTGTTGATGAGACAAGAAGACTGGTTTGACCCTTTGATGTACATCCAAAGAATCTCATGGTCACATAACGGTAAAATTGAAAAGCTTTGAAGTCGGTCGTAGTTCCTTTGTATTCTTCAAAGGGTAGGTATGCAGCCTAGCGATTGGTCAGATTTTTCATCTGAACATGCCTTCAGTTTTGGCGTGACAAACCCAGGTATTCCAGTGGTGTAGATATCGAAGGTGATCGTAACCCCTTGCTATCGAGGATGATGACAAGCATGAACTACACTGCACTAAACAGCTGTTTCTTCCCTCTACGACTAGCTCAACTGTGATGCGCGGGCCAAAAAAGTAGAAATCCAAATTGCTTTTCTGCTGTTTTAATAGAAGGGGATGTACATCAAAATGTCTTTTTTATATGGTTTTTAGAAAGTTAAAGAGTATGGTTTAATTTCCGATTAATATTGTGTTCATTGTGGAAATAATAATAAGCATTCAAATAATATATAAATAAGATGATAGGAATATAGAGTTTCATTATTCCAGGAATTTATGAAATATCAGTTGGTATATATTTTAACACAAGCAATCTGTTTAACTATAGTGCTTGACTACAAACAAGAAAATGATCATGTTTGAGCCACAAGTATAACTATGTTATATATTTAGTAACACTGACCTAAAGGGCATTTTTGTAGCTGACCTCTGTATAAAAATTGATAAAATCAACCTTAAAACTTGGACATCACTTTGTATACCTAATCTGTAGCCACTGCAACATTGGAGTGGTAAATCCGCCACAGATGATGACCGTCACCAAAACAACCATCATCGTCGAGGACACCATCAGCCTCCTGGCCTCCGACGATGTGTTCCGGATAGACAGGGCGAACGCTATAGCACCTCGCAGACCTAGAAATAAAGTGAGGACTGATAAAGGGTTTGTCATGTTGGTTTAGTAAAATAGAAACTCTCACTCTGATACAACTATATTAGATTCTAGCATGTATTGATCTCAGGGAATATATTATGGTTAAAATGTTGGAAGGTTTAAGCATAAAGAATGTGTTAATTACTTTAAACAAATAGCAACAAAACGTATATTTTTCTTCCAAATATAACTGAAAATTTGCATCTCTTTGTACAAACAGAATTCTTTTTAGGATAACTTTTCCAGGATAAATAATCTGACACTTAGATGCGTAAGAAGATTCTATCTCAAAAGAAATTCTGGCATTTCATATGTCATTGAATGACCAACTAACCATGTACATATAATGCATGTACAATGTTTTAAAATAATTTACGTCATGGCGTGGAGAGTTATCTCCCTTGGACCAATGTGCTGAGAACTAATACTGTCGCCGATTGTATTACACCATGAAAACTGACTGAATATATAGCAAATGAGTTTTTAGCTTCTATACCCTTATGTTTGAAAACTGAGAATTGGTAGCAGCATTGTAAACGTACAAACACCAATATTTGGTTTTTAAATCCAAGACCTTTGTTGAAAACCACCAGCCATTGGGTTACCAAAATTCACAATTCTTCATTGCAAGTTGTCCTCAAGTGTAATTTTCTTACCCAGAGACAGATTCGGGTGTGTGTGTGACAGTCTTTTATATACTCACCACTGAACATCATCATGTTCATGAAGGAACTTTTGATTTTTTTCCGTCGTCCAAGATTCAGCAATAAAGACAGTGGGTAGATATTACAGAACCTGGCGACAACTATAGCAAGCTGGGTCAAGTTAAGGTCAAAAGGTCAACCTCATCGGCCACAACTCAAATATCAAATTCTACTGATGAAGAAAACGACGGAGAAGTATTTTACAGAATTTAAGCCTTACATATCTACTGCCATTCATCAAGAAAAGGAAAACTGCCCACACCTAGGTAGGTGTAGCCTCACACAAATGTTGAACTAAACTGAATCTAGCTTTGTTCCACGGGGGATGATCATGAAAAATCACAACAACTAAGATTTCTTTTAAATAGTTGAAATACACTCCATATCAGAATTAACAAAAAAACATGTATAATGAAAGTCATCTAACCACAAATATAACATACAAAAGATCTCCAAATAACCCATCCCCTAAATAACCCATCCCCCAAATAACCCATCCCCTAAATAACCCAACCCCTATTGACTTGTTTGATGTTCTTGGATTTTTCTTGAATACCGCATCTGAATTCTCCAATAAGAAATACATCATTTTAACTGTTTCAGAAATGTTGACAATAGAAATCCTTTAATATATTATATATGTCATGTGACAAGAAAGAGCATTATCAGCTTCAACAAGAGATAAATCCCGTGATCCCAGACTTGCCAGTCGCCTGCCCTACCACTGAGCTAAACAAAATTCCCCTCGGTGAAACTTAGTGACCAATCCATGTACATTTAAAACCTGCAACAAGAAGAAACACATAAGGTGCTACAAAGGACAAACTTCTGTTTGAAAAGGATACGAATGTGGACAATATGAAGCCTGCGTGCCACTTCTGAGCATGGAAAGTAAATATAGACACGCCCACGTAGAGAAACACAAAGTTTTCTGCCAGGAAATTGGTCAGTTCAAATAACTGAAACAGAACACAGAACATATAAAATATACTCAGAAACATGACCAGTGCAAAAAATTCTTTACCACAGATTTAGAGTTAAGATGGAAAAATTCCCTCACAAGTTTACGCCATATTTCATCTGGCTAGTTAATACATATCTGCCTTATGGCTTAGTGCAATGAAAAATAGTTATTGTATGCTATAAAAAACAATTAATTACACACCATACATGTATATCAGTATAAATATATGTAAACATACAAAATTGAGTGACCAGAATTTGTTTATGTTTAAATAGTTTGAGGGGGTCATAACACTTACTTGTTTTGTTCTTTGTTTTGATTCCACAGATAAATTGTTAAAGGTATAATGTGCCTGTGTGATACCACAGAACAGCACCGCTACAATGCCTGGAACAGAGACAGTAAAAGGTATAATGGGCCTGCCTGATACCACAGAACAGCACCACTACAATGCCTGGAACAGACAGTAAAAGGTATAATGTGCCTGTGTGATACCACAGAACAGCACCGCTACAATGCCTGGAACAGAGACAGTAAAAGGTATAGTGGGCCTGCCTGATACCACAGAACAGCACAGCTACAATGCCTGGAACAGAGACAGTAAAAGGTATAATGGGCCCGTGTGATAACCACAGAACAGCACCGCTACAATGCCTGGAACAGAGACAGTAAAATGTATAATGGGCCTGTGTGATACCACAGAACAGCACCTCTACAATGCCTGGAACAGAGACAGTAAAAGGTATAATGGGCCTGTGTGATACCACAGAACAGCACCACTACAATGCCTGGAACAGAGACAGTAAAAGGTATAACGAGCCTGTGTGATACCACAGAACAGCACCGCTACAGTGCCTGGAACAGAGACAGTAAAAGGTATAATGGGCCTGTGTGATACCACAGAACAGCACCGCTACAATGCCTAGAACAGAGACAGTAAAAGGTATAATGGGCCTGTGTGATACCACAGAGCAGCACCACTACAATGCCTGGAACAGAGACAGTAAAAGGTATAATGGGCCTGTGTGATACCACAGAACAGCACCACTACAATGCCTGGAACAGAGACAGTAAAAGGTATAATGGGCCCGTGTGATACCACAGAACAGCACCTCTACAATGCCTAGAACAGAGACAGTAAAAGGTATAATTGGCCCGTGTGATACCACAGAACAGCACCGCTACAATGCCTGGAACAGAGACAGTAAAAGGTATAATGGGCCTGTGTGATACCACAGAACAGCACAGCTACAATGCCTGGAACAGAGACAGTAAAAGGTATAATGGGCCTGTGTGATACCACAGAACAGCACCACTACAATGCCTGGAACAGAGACAGTAAAAGGTATAACGGGCCTGTGTGATACCACAGAACAGCACTGCTACAATGCCTAGAAAAGAGACAGTAAAAGGTATAACGGGCCTGTGTGATACCACAGAACAGCACTGCTACAATTCCTAGAACAGAGACAGTAAAAGGTATAATGGGCCTGTGTGATACCACAGAACAGCACTGCTACAATTCCTAGAACAGAGACAGTAAAAGGTATAATGGGCCTGTGTGATACCACAGAACAACATCTTTTTTTTGACACACACTTCTTAATTGATTAACCAAGCAATCATAAATTGGCCATTATGTGGATAAATTTACTGAATTTCGTTCTCTTTCAATAACCATAAAAACTTCATCAAGCTGAGCAGGTTAGTACAAATCCAGTATACTGTAAAACATGTATTACAGTTTTAACTTGTTCTTACGATGTGCCATTACTAATTAATAAAGTTTGGCAAAGTATGGGATTATTTGTACTCTTATGGAAATTAGTCTTCACAAGGCATTTATTTTTGTGGAATTTTCTTTGACCACAAATATAGCAAAATTAAATCCCCAGTGAATAAAAGCAACTATACAGTATGTGTATGTAATTTTTGTTTCTTTGTGAGGTCACTGTATCTACCCTGGTACAGGACTGAGTGATCTACCCTGTATTATACTTATAGTTTATTCATTTTGAAGGTAATGTACTTACTTGTAATATAATTACCTGTAATATACCTACCTCAGTCTGTGACATTATCATTTTCAAGCACTAGTCCGGACAAGCAAAATAAAGTGTTTATTATAACAAATATATTGAAATTCAAATAAATTTCAAGAACTTTCAACTAGTCCAAACGAAAATTTACTAGTCGTGGGCATACAGGACTAGTAACATCGCAGACTGCTACCTGTTCAAGCAGGTGAACTAACCTGTTAGACCTGCAGCCTCCGCAGCTTGGAATGTGCTATAGGACATGAGGAAGAACAAGGCTGTCTCCAGCAGAGGGAAGTCTCGGATCTTCGTGTACTTGGTGATGTGGGAGGAGTTAAGGAATAAATCGGGCGAAGACTAAACTATCAGACACGAAATCAGCATCTCACAATTCAGGTATGTTATAATCAACATCACACAGGTGTTTAGACTTACCGTTAGGTGTGTTTGTATTGAACATTTATAACTCTGTATTTTTCTACTTAATCAAAAGACTCGTAATTTCGTTACAGAAAGGATATGACAGCTGTTAGACAACCAATAAATGAACCAATGGCGAAAGCTCCGGCAAAAATTCCTACGAAGCTTCCCAGGGATTTAAACAGAGCATTAGCACTAAAGCCAGTGCTGGCGTACTGTCCATACGTCTCCACTGACCTGTCAAATAAAGAAAACATCCATATAGTACCGTTCTTATCTTCTTCTATACAAGACAAAGTTCAGTTACAGTAACAGGAGATCCGCGAGGGTTTTGACACCCACCATGATCTTAAAATCTACAATAGGTCCCAGTGAATTTTATTTTTTTTCTTGTATCTTCCAAACAGACGGACTTGTTTACAAAAACTGGATTTTGTGGTAAATTGTATTACCAATATACAGTTGGGCTCACAGTTTACATTCAAAGTTAAGTTGCGGTTTACATACTGAGAATTTGCTATGAGGAACTGGAATTGTGAAATTGTGAACTGACTGCTTGCTAGCTATTTTGATTTTTCTGTAGGTCTCAAAAAGCCAGCAAACCTGATAATAATATAGGGGATCTGTACATAAGATATGAAATTTGACAAAGACTGGTCAAGTGCTTCCGGAGAAATTTCACAACCAACTACGGGTAAGACTGTCAGGAAACAGACGGCAGACTAATGGCGATTTAACCACTATGTTCGGATGATGGGCTAACAAAGAAAATTTTATATTACATAATTAAATAATTTTTGTTTGGATTGAAACAAAGCTTTTCATTAATGAATTTTATTTTCAGAGTTATTTAGGTACATGTATAACTATGTATAAGTATCTTGTTTAGCAATAAATAACAGTCAACATTGTTTTCTTGTTAGTGTACACATTTTTGATTATTTGTCCTATTACCGGTAAGAGTATATTTCAAACAAAATTTCCCTTTAAAAGGATATCAATATTCATTTTATTAGTACATTTTTTGTACATGTAGTTAAAAACACAAACTCAGAATATTAATTCATTTCTGATAATTGAGAAAACAAAAGATCAAAACAAAATCCACACAGGTATATGATAACTATTACTTCTTTTTTAAATACACAACTTAGTCAATGACATCAGAATTTCTTAAATCTTAGTCATAGTGTGAGAACTCATTTACACATTATGACACCATAACCACTTGGCCACTGCGACCAACAGGTTGAGGGCTAGTGGTAGCAGAATGTCAGACACTTGAACCACTTGGCCACTGTGACCAATAGGTAGCGGGCTAGTGGTAGCAGAATATCAGACACCTTAACCACTTGGCCACTGCGACTAAGAGGTGGAGGGCTAGGGGTAGCAGAATGTCAGACATATAAACCACTTGGCCACCAAGACCCATAGGTGGAGGGCTAGTGGTAGCAGAATATCAGACACCTTAACCACTTGGCCACTGCATCATTTTTTAGCTGTATATACCGGTAATTACAAAAGATTGAAGTAGAAGGCCTATATTTAATATTATTTGCTCCTCTTACACAATAATGCTGTTCTTAATGCAAAATGTCAATTAATTGTTGGGGTATGGTTATTATGTGATGAAAAACAACAACAAAATCAGGTGATTCAAAACAGCAAAACCATGTGACACAACTCCAGCTACATTTGTAGGGAGTGTTTAATGGAGGACATGTTTAACAGACAGATTATATATTACCCAAAGTCGATGTATTGCAGAGATCTAGATCAAAGTAACACATAGACTATAAACCACTGTTTTTCTATCCTAACCAATTTCTGATATTTACAATCAGGTGTAATTTACGTACATTACATTAAATGAAACACAGTAATTTTTACATAAACATACACAAACATTAAGAAAGTAATTCACAAATTAGCTATGTACATTTCATGTTTATTACATACTGAAATGTACATATTTTAGCAGTAATCTACCTGGTTTTCAGGCTCAAAACATTCCAGTAAATTATGAATGCAATAATTACAGATTATGTAGATCCCATTTTACAGTAAGTACTGTGAATGTGCCATTTCATCACTGCATCAATTTGCTTAAATTATGACCTACAAATTAAGTACACCAATGATTATGTTTAATTTACAATAATATGAACTGATGTGTTATATATGTTTATACAAATTATGGCTTAATCTCGGACAAAATTATGTTTTTAAATGTTTATGCTTACCTCTTTAAAGTCACCTTGATCAGTGAACTTAGATATGGGCAAAATGGATAACTACTATTACAATTATGAGAAAGGATCATACAATTTCACATTATTACAGATTTTGTGGTCCATTACAAATAATGAAATATTTATTCATTAAAATCTGTATAATATTGATTTAACCACCAAAATTTTAAGTATGAATGTTTTTATATCTGTTTTTTTTTTTTCATTTTTATGTTGAAACATGAAAATCTATACAGTAATGCTATTGGAAATATCAGCTAACACGACTAGAAAAGACCTTAGCCTTATATAAATATCTGAGAAATGTTTTATCTGAGTGTTCAAAAGTGGAACAAAGTTCTGATTATCATGCATATAATTCAAACTCAACTTAACATGTTTAAAATTATATTACTGTCAGTAATTTCAAAAGTTGTAGGAAAACAAAACAATTTTTTTAAACAGAAGAGATGTAAACTGATAGGCTAGCCAGATATTTATAAATCATGTGAAAAACCTAATAATTAATTTAAAAAAAAATTAAAACTAATTCTGAAAATCCAGTTAAGCGAGAGTAATTTCAAAAGTTGTAGGAAAACAATTTTTTTTTTTTATATATACTGGAGAGATGTAAACTGATAGGCTAGCCAGATATTTATAAATCATGTGAAAAACTAATCACTAATCTTATGAAAAAAAAAATCTAATACTGAAAATCCAGTTAAGCGAGATGAAATATTCAAACTGTAAACAGACAAGTTGACTTACTCAGATAGGACAATGGCCACAGCATCGTTGAGAACACTTTCTCCAAACACAAAGGCGAATAAATCGACGTCTACCTTCAGATCACTAAATATAGCCAGCACAGTCACTGTGGCAGAAAAAAAAAAACACAAATTAAAACCAATTATACATGCAAGTCTTGATTAAATCTCTGGAGTTTTTGCTATCTAGATTTTACAGCAGCCTGTGCCTTATTGAATTGGTAAAATAAAGTAGGATTTTCAGATAAATTGGGAAAATATTCTTGAATTTTGCTTCATTTTGGGAAAATAGTACAAATTTTGACCTGGGGAAACAGCCTTATATCGGCTGTCTAAATGGGCAAACAAAATCACTGAATCTGATTGTAAAAAAAAAATCAATTTTAGAAATATTTTCTTCAGACAGGAAGCATTGAATATAAACTCCATTTGAATTAATATCCCAAATGTTTTATGATTGATGGGTCACAATTTACACCATCCTCGATATCCAGGGGTTACCTTCAGGCTCTCTGCTACCCTGGAGTATATGTCATAGCGAAATAGAAGGCTGTGAGCGCCACCTAGTGGATGAGCTGAGAAGGTTTGTTTGATCTTTGATGTACATCGGAAGAGTCTCACTACAGTAAAATTGATTGGTCCAAAATGTATCACCCAAGACCAACAATACTATGACACATGCCAAGGGAGCAGAGCGACAGCAAGCATAACCCTCGCAGTATCAAGGGTGTACCCAAGTAAGGTCTGAAGGTCTAAAATACATACATATAGGTAATATTTATTAATAATATCAAAGGAAACATAACAAGGGCTGTATAGAATAATGGATCACTGAACTAGCACAGGGCCATCTGCATCACTGAATAAGTAGTTGGGCTCAATGATTTAGAAGAATGGGGCCATCCCTGAATAAGTAGTATATTATGGGGCCATCCCTGAATAAGTAGTATATTATGGGGCCATCCCTGGATCAGTAGTATATTATGGGGCCATCCCTGGATCAGCAGTATGGGGCCATCCCTGAATTAGTAGTATGGGGCCATCCCTGGATCAGTACTATGGGGCTATCCCTGAATAAGTAGTATATTATGGGGCCATCCCTGGATCAGCAGTATGGGGCCATCCCTGAATTAGTAGTATGGGGCCATCCCTGGATCAGTACTATGGGGCTATCCCTGAATAAGTAGTATATTATGGGGCCATCCCTGAATTAGTAGTATGGGGCAACCCTGAATAAGTAGTATATTATGGGGCCATCCCTGAATTAGAAGTATATTATGGGGCCATCCCTGAATAAGTAGTATGGGGCCATCCCTGAATAAGTAGTATGGGCCATCCCTGAATAAGTAGTATGGAGCCATCACTGAATTACTAGTATGGGGCCATCCCTGAATAAGTAGTATGGGGCCATCCCTGAATAAGTAGTATGGGGCCATCCCTGAATAAGTAGTATGGGGCCATCCCTGAATAAGTAGTATGGGGCCATCCCTGAATTAGTAGTATGGGGCCATCCCTGGATCAGTACTATGGGGCCATCCCTGAATAAGTAGTATATTATGGGGCCATCCCTGGATCAGCAGTATGGGGCCATCCCTGAATTAGTAGTATGGGGCCATCCCTGAATAAGTAGTATGGGGCCATCCCTGAATAAGTAGTATGGGGCCATCCCTGAATAAGTAGTATGGGGCCATCCCTGAATTAGTAGTATGGGGTCATCCCTGAATTAGTAGTATGGGGCCATCCCTGAATAAGTAGTATGGGGCCATCCGTGAATTAGTAGTATGGGGTCATCCCTGAATTAGTAGTATGGGGTCATCCCTGAATTAGTAGTATGGGGCCATCCCTGAATAAGTAGTATGGGGTCATCCCTGAATAAGTAGTATGGGCCATCCCTGAATAAGTAGTATGGGGCCATCCCTGAATTAGTAGTATGGGGCCATCCCTGAATTAGTAGTATGGGGCCATCCCTGAATTAGTAGTATGGGGCCATCCCTGAATAAGTAGTATGGGGCCATCCCTGAATTAGTAGTATGGGGTCATCCCTGAATTAGTAGTATGGGCCATCCCTGAATAAGTAGTATGGGGCCATCCCTGAATTAGTAGTATGGGGCCATCCCTGAATAAGTAGTATGGGGCCATCCCTGAATAAGTAGTATGGGGCCATCCCTGAATTAGTAGTATGGGGCCATCCCTGAATAAGTAGTATGGGGCCATCCCTGAATAAGTAGTATGGGGCCATCCCTGAATTAGTAGTATGGGGCCATCCCTGAATTAGTAGTATGGGGCCATCCCTGAATAAGTAGTATGGGGCCATCCGTGAATTAGTAGTATGGGGTCATCCCTGAATAAGTAGTATGGGGCCATCCGTGAATTAGTAGTATGGGGTCATCCGTGAATTAGTAGTATGGGGTCATCCCTGAATTAGTAGTATGGGGCCATCCCTGAATTAGTAGTATGGGGCCATCCCTGAATAAGTAGTATGGGCCATCCCTGAATAAGTTGTATGGGTCATCCCTGAATTAGTAGTATGGGGCCATCCCTGAATTAGTAGTATGGGGCCATCCCTGAATAAGTAGTATGGGCCATCCCTGAATAAGTTGTATGGGTCATCCCTGAATTAGTAGTATGGGGCCATCCCTGAATAAGTAGTATGGGGCCATCCCTGAATAAGTAGTATGGGCCATCCCTGAATAAGTTGTATGGGCCATCCCTGAATAAGTTGTATGGGGCCATCCCTGAATAAGTAGTATGGGCCATCCCTGAATAAGTAGTATGGGCCATCCCTGAATAAGTAGTATGGGGCCATCCCTGGATAAGTAGTATGGGCCTTCCCTGAATAAGTAGTATGGGGCCATCCCTGAATTAGTAGTATGGGCCATCCCTGAATAAGTAGTATGGGGCCATCCCTGAATAAGTAGTATGGGCCATCCCTGAATAAGTTGTATGGGGCCATTCCTGAATAAGTAGTATGGGCCATCCCTGAATAAGTAGTATGGGGCCATCCCTGAATAAGTTGTATGGGGCCATCCCTGAATAAGTAGTATGGGGCCATTCCTGAATAAGTAGTATGGGGCCATCCCTGAATAAGTAGTATGGGGCCATCCCTGAATAAGTAGTATGGGCCATCCCTGAATAAGTAGTATGGGGCCATCCCTGAATAAGTAGTATGGGCCATCCCTGAATAAGTAGTATGGGGCCATCCCTGAATAAGTTGTATGGAGCCATCCCTGAATAAGTAGTATGGGCCATCCCTGAATAAGTAGTATGGGCCATCCCTGAATAAGTAGTATGGGGCCATCCCTGAATAAGTAGTATGGGCATATCCCTGAATAAGTTGTATGGGCCATCCCTGAATAAGTAGTATGGGGCCATCCCTGAATAAGTAGTATGGGCCATCCCTGAATAAGTAGTATGGGGCCATCCCTGAATAAGTAGTATGGGGCCATCCCTGAATAAGTTGTATGGGGCCATTCCTGAAATAGTAGTATGGGCATATCCCTGAATAAGTTGTATGGGGCCATCCCTGAATTAGTAGTATTGGGCCATCCCTGAAATAGTAGTATGGGGCCATCCCTGAATAAGTTGTATGGGGCCATCCCTGAATAAGTAGTATTGGGCCATCCCTGAAATAGTAGTATGGGGCCATCCCTGAATAAGTAGTATGGGCCATCCCTGAATAAGTAGTATGGGGCCATCCCTGAATAAGTTGTATGGGGCCATCCCTGAATAAGTTGTATGGGGCCATCCCTGAATAAGTTGTATGGGGCCATCCCTGAATAAGTTGTATGGGGCCATCCCTGAATAAGTAGTATGGGGCCATCCCTGAATTAGTAGTATGGGGCCATCCCTGAATAAGTAGTATGGGGCCATCCCTGAATAAGTAGTATGGGGCCATCCCTGAATAAGTTGTATGGGGCCATCCCTGAATAAGTAGTATGGGCCATCCCTGAATAAGTAGTATGGGGCCATCCCTGAATAAGTAGTATGGGGCCATCCCTGAATAAGTAGTATGGTCCATCCCTGAATAAGTTGTATGGGGCCATTCCTGAAATAGTAGTATGGGCATATCCCTGAATAAGTTGTATGGGGCCATCCCTGAATAAGTTGTATGGGGCCATCCCTGAATAAGTAGTATGGGGCCATCCCTGAATAAGTAGTATGGGGCCATCCCTGAATAAGTAGTATGGGGCCATCCCTGAATAAGTAGTATGGGGCCATCCCTGAATAAGTAGTATGGTCCATCCCTGAATAAGTTGTATGGGGCCATTCCTGAAATAGTAGTATGGGCATATCCCTGAATCAGTAGTATGGGCTCAATGATAATATTCATCTTGACTACAGAACGACTTGTTCAAGGTTGAGGTTTCTATGGTAACAAGGAATTTCACTGGTGAAGAGTGTATGAACTTTTATTTGGGTTTTTGGTCAGGAATAAGTTAACATTCAGATAAGGAAGGTAGGTCACAACTATTGACTTTACAAATCAAATTTGTACTAACGAGGAAGAGTTTTAGGGAAATTTGAACACATGTTTCCGAGGTTTGTAAAACACATTTATATAAATGAGGAAGAGTTTTAGGGAAAGTTAATCTATCATATATGGGGGTTAAAAAAATACAACGTATTTGTAGAAATGAGGATTTTTTTTAAGAACGCTGAGCACATGCAGGTACCCAAGATTTCAAAGTAATATTATCAGGGATGGACAAGAATTACACGTACAGAATTACTAAATACATTCTCAACCAAGTGAATAATTAAACACATTTAAGTGTAATAATTATAATCATAATTAATTACTAGTAAATGTAATTTCAATAATCATAATTAATTACTAGTAAGGGTCATTTCTATAATCATTAGTAAGTACACCACATACCTGGATCCGTAGCTGAGATTATCGCTCCAAAGAAAAAGCAATCATTTAAACTGAAAGTGATGTCCATCAGTCTTGTTAGACCATACATAATCCCACTGAAAAGAGAGTGATCCATATTTTTATCTGAGATCGAGTGTCACAAAATTATAATTAACAGCAATCCATTAGTTCATCTGAGATAGAGTGTCACAAAACGATAATCAACATTTACAAGGGGATAAGGATCCATTAGTTCATCAGAGATTGAGTGTCACAAAATTATAATTAACAGCAATCCATTAGTTCATCTGAGATAGAGTGTCACAAAATTATGATCAACATTTACAAGGAGATAGCAATCCATCAGTTCATCTGAGATAGAGTGTCACAAAATTATAATCAACAGCAGTCCATTAGTTCAGCTGAGATGAGTGTTACACAATTACAATCAACATTTACAAGAGAATATTGACACAGCCTTGGAGATATAGATTACTAATACTTATATAGTATATATACCTACCCGACTACACAGCAAGATATTGTTGTACCAACAAAGGCATATGCTATTATGGCTCCAAAGTTTCGGAAAAAATGCCTCTGAAATGGAGAAATAAAAGCATAATCATTATGATAATGTCAATATTTTACTCATGTTTACAACGCAGTCACCTTACTCAAACCCACAACCTCTTGGTCAAGGGCACAGCAGGTTACTACTAGACTTCCGTTCCTCAAATTTACCCCCTTTACAACTGAATTAGATTTTACATAAACCGTATTTTATTAAATAGTTACATCTGCCCCTATTAGCAAACCCCAACCTTTTTTTCAGGGATTTCGGGGGCGTGTCGATTAAAACCTATAAAAGTTCCTTACCTCACTGATTTGATGATATAATCTTCAGTCTTTCCTGTACATGGTGTTATGGAGCACACCATTTTGTGTTTTTGTAAGCGCACAGTGTGCTTACTAGGTTGAATACAGTACATACATCCTGTCTTTGAAGAACGAGAAACTATTCTTGTATCCGTAGCAGTATTTGAAACGCCTCCACAAACCCTGTTATCAAACTCGTTTGATATTTATTTACCATGTCTCTGTGTCCAGATTCATCCTCGATATCCAGGGGTTACACTCACCTTCGCTCTCTACACCCCTGGAATATGTCATGGCAAAATTGAAGGCATGAAGACACTTTAATTGGTCTCAGGTGAAAAAAAAAGACCCATCGCTAGGCTTATACATGTCTTTTGCAGATTACAAACGAGCCACGAATGAATTCAAAGCCTAACAATTTTTACCGTACAAGATTCTTTAGATGTACATCAAAGGGACAACTTTTCTTCTTTCTTGCCTCATCAACAAGGGGCACACACATGAACAGAGCCTTCAGTTTTCCTGTGACATATTCCGGGGGTGTAGAGAGCAAAAGGGAGAGTTACACCTGGATATCAGGGATTGTCCAGGTTTTGATGATTCACCCATACAGTCATATTTGAACCTAATGTCATTATGATAGATACTACGATAGAAGCAGGCAAAACCTAAACAAATAATATACAGATAAAAATAAATTCAAAATCTACAATATTGTCACAACTTACCCTCTTCATACTGTACCCTGCTTCAAAGATGATGAAAGGCAGCATAATGTTGAAAAAGAACTCCGGATCAAAGGTAACCTAGAAAACAGAATTCAACGATAACTAGTCTATACTACATAGGTCACATACCAGTGGGATGCATGTCATCCTGTTCTGATATACCTTGATTGTTCAAATACGCCTTGAAAACAATCAAATTTAAATGAGTTTTAAACTAACTGGTCTTAACTAAAGTTCAAGTCGCTGCACCTGTTCCAGAACAAAAAATAATTGAAAAGTGTTTCAGCGTACTGGAGGCCAGGGAACCAACACGAAAAGTGGAAGACTTAGCCCAGGCCTCACACAAAACCCACAAAATGTATACATGTATATGTACTGGGTAGTGAGTTTTGCAGTAAACTATTCACAGAATAATCAAGAGGCCTAATGGGTCTGAATTGCTAACCTGGTATTAATCTCACACTTGTAATACTAGACTAAAATACAGCTACCCGCAAAATATCATTGCTCGATTAGGCCATGCCAATTTGATTTATTGTTTGTCGGATTTACCGCTCCTGTTTTGGAAAAATAAAATAAAAGTAAAAGTAAAATATTACCGCTCCAATTTTATCGTCTTAGAAATATGACGAATCTGGATATATTTTTCAACGGTTCAAAAGTTAGAAAGCGCTAATCCGGATCATTTGAATGTTTGAAACGAAGGTAAAAATGGTATTTCAAGCGTTTTTTCGGCAGCAACACGAGGGAAATGTGCGACGAGGCTTTTTCACTTTTGAAAAAACTGGAAAAATGTCATAAATGACTTTCTTATCATGTTGGTCACTACATAAACTGGTCACCATAATGTATTGCAAAATACCGCAATAGATGGTTAATCGTTTCAAGATCTCTTGATCAAAAAAACAAAATACGGAACTCAAGCAGTCTCACTAAAAAGCGACTTCAAGCGTCAACAGAAAATATCTTTAAAAATCCTTTAAAAATATTAAGTAGGCGATATCATAAGAGATGTTAATACAAATGTACGACTTTAATAACACCTCTATATTGAATTTCAAACGATATTCTTCCCAAGCAATCGACCCAATTTCGCAGACATCAGTCATTTCATCAGTCTTGTGTTAATAGAATAGGACACTGTTGATAGTTCAAAAAATTGTTTGCTATTGATATTTTGGAATATTTATGTAGGTATTACCATTCGAACTCAAATGGCGTACATTTAAATCCGGAATGGATTACAGTTTAACACTTGGTTCATGATGCTTTTTCAACCACAAGATAGACAATAATTGATGGTATATATATATGGGACGTCAGTTTATAAACTGATATTAAACTTTATGATCTGGATATGATAGTACACAAATAATGCTTGTGTCGATTTATATTACAATTATTATTAATGTAGCTGAAAGGTTATGTCTGCAAAACACCTAGTGCCATATATCTAGCATTCAGGTTTATTTTTATAGCGGTACATCGTACATATATATATATATATATCTAGTCCAAAGGGTTCTGACTCTCTGACCCGCTAAATATTTGGACGACAGGCGGGTGCGAGAGTCAGAATTCCTACTTAGTTAAAAGTGGAAATTTTGCCGACCCGTGGCAGGAACAACAACAACAATTTAAATACGTGTACTGTTTGATGATTCATTATATTAATAGTCAAACATGTATTCTGACATTTAGTCTTTTGAAAACTACTGCTCGCTCGACATTTTAAGGAATTCAAATTTTTTTAAAAACAAAATACTTTCGCCCGCTCGCTCCAATTTTGAAATCTCATTTTCCGAAGAACAATAAATCAAATTGGTATGGCCTTAGACTTCAATATACGACCCTGATGACCCCTGTGACATTGAAAGTCCAAGAAAAGGAGAGTAGGTTGAACACATTTTATAGCCTTTTACCTCAGTATGCTTCCAGGGCTTTTTCTAGGTAAATTGGGAAAAGGCCCCCTGGGCGAAATTGGGAAAAATCATCATTATATCAACAACGAAAATCCTTGAATAAAAATAATCTATTAATATACATGTTGTTGTATAATAATAATTTTGATATTAAACTGCAAGAAATACATCGTTTTTGTCTTTATTGTTTGCAGTCAATGCATGCAGTGTACATGTTTTCACAGAACTTTCAGAAACTTTAAGGAAATTACAGACTGGAATTTAGTCTAGTCAACTGATTGGGAAAATAAAACTGAAATTGGGAAAATTGAAGCCAAAATCTCATTGGGAATGGGGCCTTATATCGGCCCCTGAGAGACCCCAGAAAAAGCCCTGGCTTCTGCCCAAATATCAATATTTTAATGGTTACCAGTGTCATATCCCTGGGCTATTTTGGTAATCTAAAAGGTGTTAGATTAAATACAAGGTTATTCGTTAGAACAAACTTGTAAATCTTGTACATGCAGGGTTCGCACTGGGTATTTTATTAATGGATGGAAATCCTGAATGTGGAGTCCTTTTCAATTCCCATGCTTGAAAAGGTATAGGGAGGCTTAAACACAAATCCTGACAGTGATATATAACTATTGGTGTATTAATTACTTACAGCACGAACGATGGGAGCCATTTGGTCATTCTCATTGACCATTCCCCATAGATTGTACTTAAGAGAGTGTGGTTTATCTGTGGAGTTTTCTTCTGATTTCAGGTTGAGGATGACAGATGAGGGAGGCTGAAAGGCATAGAATGTCTCATTATTGGTCAATTCCACCTCTGGTGTCTCCGTACTGGCTGAGCTTCCATAACGAATCACCATCCCTACGATCATACCTACAACACAGACATTATTGTTACAAGTTAAGATCAACAAGATACAAAACTAACTATATATGTCGCCGTGCTGGCTGAACTTCCGTAACGAATCACCATTCCTACAATCATACCAACAATATGCATATGGACATCATTGTTACAAGTTAACTGTTAACATCAAAAGGATACTAAACTAACTACTCCATCCTCTCCCCTATACCGTCCTCTGTGAATACTGATAATTATATGGATTGTATGATATGGGTCTTGTGGAGTAATGCTGTCTCTATAAAGAACAAGGATTTTAAGTTATTTCTTTAGACAAAGGAATAACATAGGAATAGATTTAACTAGATGTGGCAGTATGACATATATGAAAGTCCCTGCTAAAGATATTTCTTTTCTACAGGGTTGTATGCCTTGTTAACTTTTGGAAAATAATACACACAATAGGAAATTTTTACAATGATAATTTATATAATGGGTCAAGTTCACAGAAACAAAGCCACTATATATAGCATCTACTGTATTTAATCTCTAGGAATCTAAAAGGATTAACTTAAAAAGACAACAGACAAACATGTACAATTTGTACTTATCAAGATCAAGACATGACAGGATAAGCAGCACTTCTAAAGTTCCTGTTCCCTGTAAATGTGGTGCCTAAAGATTAGATATGTATCAAATACATGTCAGGATGTTCAATTGTTCGCATGTAAGTCAGACTAATTCATAGTATTCGAGCTTGAGGTTCCTATAAAAGCTTATCGCAACATACTGGTACAAATCAGCTCACAAATTGTTTGTAGGGTCTTTGCAACCAACCAACGTCTTTCTCGTTTCTCTGGAGAGCAAACAACGGCAGTGCATGGTGATGTTGTCATTTGGCACAAACAGCTAAAATTAAACATTTCTAGCACTGCCCTAACACATACTCTTTTACAGCTGGGTTGACTGGATCAAGTGATGTGAATTAAAGTATCTTGTTTAAGGATACAACACAGTGCCTTGACTCGAGGTAAATTAAACTCTGTTTGAATTCTTCTGTCACAAACTGTGTGTCCTATACCACCTCTACAATATATATAAAACTATTCGTTGGTTTGGTTTATTTAGTTTTACGTCCTATTATATTACAGTGCACTCCTCTTTATATCATGTTGCATTTGTCAGACAAAAACATGATGTTAACAGGAATGTGACATTAAGAGAAACATGTTTTTCCACTAAATCTAGTGCATTTCTAATCTCCATAACTAAAAGTAAGCTATTCAATGTACATATTAAGACGTTTCAATATAAATACATAACATTATTTCAATTAAAACATTTTTGGGGTTATTTTTTATTTTCTATGAAACATTTTGTACAAGTTGTATCTGAAATCAATGGAAATGACATCATTTTCTGGATATTTTATGTGATTGGTTAAAAAAAACATGATATTAAGAGGAATTCATCTCAAAATGCATGATATTAACCAAATAAAATTACTTGGTTTATATAGAGAAAAAAATGGTGCTTGGGGAAAACATGATATAAAGAGGAATGTGATATTAACAGGAGTGATATTAAGTGGAGTCCACTGTATTAACAGTCAGGGTCATATAAGGACATTGGAACTGCCTAGTGTGGCAGCTATATACATGTATGTGTAAATGTGTAGGAAGTATTGGATGTAGCTCATAAAGAGATACACATTTATAAGTAGTCCGAAGGGTTCTGACTCTCTGACCCGCTAAATATTTTGACGACAGGCGGGTGGAGAGTCAGAATTCCTCATTAGTTAAAAAGTGGAAATTTTACCAACCCGTGCACGGGCCACTGTTTAAGCTGTGATTATAATATGAAACATTTTCGATCACATGTAAAATAGGTAGCAATGGAAAGAACAGATATTTTTCTACAAACCTACACATTTAATCAAGTCACAGGAGGTCGTAAACTAACTGTCGCCACCCATTTCTAAAAAAATAACCAGTTTCCTCACATCTGTTTGAAAATGGCTGCGGTCGCAAGATCCCGCGAGAATTATGTTCTGAACTAACCTATTTTGATCACGTGATGTTAGGCGGCGGCCATTTTCAAACAGATGTCAGGAAACTGGTTATTTTTTAGAAATGGATGACGACAGTTGGTTTACGACCTCCTGTGACTTGATTAAATGTGTAGGTTAGTGGAAAAATATCTGTTCTTTCCATTGATACTTAATTTACATGTGATCGAAAATGTTTCATATTATAAAACACGGCTTAAAAGGCGACCCGTGCACGGGTCGGTAAAATTTCCACTTTTTTACTAAGCAGGAATTCTGACTCTCCACCCGCCTGTCGTCAAAATATTTAGCGGGTCAGAGAGTCAGAACCCTTCGGACTAATTCATAAGCAGTATATAAGTGTATTTCTGGAAAACATAATCTCTGATGGAAGCACATGGTCGTGCACTACACGTATACTCTTTCTTGTTGGAAGAGCATGCAAGCTTGCTAGTAATAAAGACATGTATGTCTCTTGGACCCACTCCTCTTTTTCATAGCTCAGGCTGTTAAAACCGTATCACAAATCCCATCACTAATAATAATGATACAGATATAGCATGCTACAGATACACATACTGAAATCATAATGACAATGTTGAGATAAGTATAATTGGCCACAAACAAAATAGGATGCTGCGGCTATATAACACTATGACTCATTGTCAAATGTCAATCTCTGACTGTTCGACATCATTATCAGCTGTCAGGCTATCTGGACAGGAAATTTAAATTGGTATAAAGCACGTGTACATCATGTATTTGCAAATTTAAACGTATAGCTGATTTATATAATTAATTAAATGTTTTGATATTTTTATAATTTATTAAACATGCATTCCTTCAATCAGCTGGATCGGCTATCGTTAGCCCAGTACTTCTGTGTCATCATGATCACTCCATTATCAGCCTGGATAAGATATCGACAGGGTATGATTAAATATTGACGCACTGACCATTGAACGGCTAACTAACACAGCGCATTAAGTAACAACTTACCGTATATCATGGACAGGCCCGACTCGTGCACGAAGCGTAGCCGGCGATGTTTGAATAGCCAGATTGTAAGAATCGTCAGTAGGAGGATCCCAAGTAGTATAAGAATAGTGGCACTATCCGTCTTATGCACGGTGAGCACTTGCTCCTCTTCCTCCGAAGCAACCGACATATTTGATAAAAAGTGTTTTTGCAAAGGTACACACAGAAGTTAACAACTAACGAGTCGGAATTGCAGAAACATGAATACACGTCATGTTGACATTGGCTTTATGTCGCCATGTTGGAAACTCCCCATACATTGGTAGTTTCGTATTTTATACGATATTTCTTTGTTTCTTTGTGATAAAGTTATTGGTTGTGTTATAGATTCGTTGTGAATTAAGTTAAGGGCAAATAATTCAATGTGTGCTGACATTTCCCCCAAAATGTTCAGCATTATTTTCATGCGCAACTAAAAACATTCACAGAAGTTTCTAGCTAGTTCGTTTACGTTCAGGCCTACTATACGTGATTTTAGCTGAAAGCTTTTGCCTAGTAGGCCTAACCACGTGGCTCGGTTTCGGAATTTTTCGTATATTAAACCTATACACACAGTAATTGTATCAGCCCACATCAACCTCTCAATTTTACTGGTGTTGTTGGCTAGCTTGGGAAATAATTATCTTGATAGTTTGCAAAGCGGGAAATTAAAACTATGTTTACGCTCATGAGTTCCAAGGCAAGACCACGCACGCACAGGGACCTGAGAATTTGTTACAGCTAGTTTTGGACCTAAAATAGGATGTTTAGCGTAATTTTACACATTTGGGGGTTAAGTACTGAGGGGGCATTTTTATCAAATATTGATCTTTACCCCCCCCCCCCCCCCCCCCCCAAATGTGTAAAATTACGCTAAACACCCTATTTTAGGTCCAAAACTAGCTGTAACAAATTCTCAGGTCCCTGTGCACGCACGTGCAGGATCGGGCGTTTTAATGTTACGCGTTTAAAATATTACTTTTATATTTTACAGAATTTTCATTTTTTGTTGCAATCCAACATTGAACTGCTTCCAGTAGCGCGCTTCATTGGATTTCTCTTTGTCCAGTTTGCATTCATGCATATTGCCCATGAATGCCAACTAAAAGTATTTCAGTACTTATTATACCATTTTTAAAATGTTCATCTCCTAAAAAAAATAATTACACTTTTTATTTCTGTATCGTGTTTACAAATTGACAGGGTTTGATTCGTCGTCAATATACTGTTGGACCCACAGGACCTGAGAATTTGTTACAGCTACAGTTGAGTGTAAGCTAACCTTTACACCCTAGTGCACTAGGAGTGCACTACGTTTAAACTAGTAGTGCACTACATTTAAACTAGTAGTGCACTACATTTAAACTACAGGTAAACTAGTAGTGCACTACGTCCAGCCAGGTGTGACCACAAAAACCCCTACAGGTAATGGGAGGGTCCATACCTACCTGTGTCCTTACCTGTACAGATATAATATGATTTACCTGTACTTTTATGTTATACTATTGAAGTCATTAGTTTGTCAGTACTTGAACCTCATATAAGTACAAGAATGAACAATTCTGAGTTTATACCAGAAGATATTTATCATAATAGCTTAAATAAATTAAATCACTGCGTGTCAAAATTTTAAATAAAATAATAATTTAAATATACTAACTTATAATTCTTTTTAAAGAAGTAACAATTATTCTTTTCTATTTAAATATTTGCATTCTACAATTAAATTGAAACGTATGTGTTCAAATAAAAAATGGTACAACACATGTTTTATGTCGAAATTATTAAGTTAATCCTACTAAAAATATGTACAGAAAATAAAGTAAACAACAGATTTTAATATAAAAAATAGATATTAGAAGAACATATTTTGTACTTAGTATAGTTGTTTCAATAACAAATTACTTTAATATCTGACATTAAAAAGCTAGCTGTGCAATATAAGAGACGTACAAGGTTTTATACGTCTCTGGCAATACTACCTACATGTACCAGTATTGGTATTCTGTTTCAATATACACTCAGGTACAATGCATACAAATGAAAGGTTATATTAACATCAAGTACTAATATAAGAAACGATTACTTTCACCAGAACATTTAAAGTCATTTCCTTCTTCATATCAAAATACCAACATACATCTACATGTAATCCAATTGACTGTAATCAATGTTATCATCATTAATCAATTAACAGGGTAGGGCCCTCAGGCCTTTAATCAGATTGGTCAGTGATGGCTGTTGGGGAGAGGGAGGTGAGAAATTCACACCTGGCTAACTACAGACAGCCTAGGGGTGTCCCCTCTCTTGACCTCTGTACCTGAGGATGTGGCCCAGGCAGGTCAGGTACATGTACGTTATATATATATTATGCCTGGAGGGTAAAGGATTCTACCTGAAGATCTATATTTGTCCCTTTTAGTTGGATTTTATATAAGTCATTAGGTTGATTTAAAAGTACAATAAATGTGACTGGCATAGGCTTAACTTTGTTCGAAGCTAGGTTAATATAACTGCATAATATTTATTTGTTGTATACTGAGTCTTACAATATAGAATTAATTAAAATGATTCCAATAAACTGACCTTGCTTTTTTTTAAATCATTATTACATATATTCATAAACCTTCAAGTCATATTTAATACAACCTGTAATTGCCTTCAAATGTAGGCCTAAATATCGGAATATTTTAAAATACTTTTATACTGATAATTAGAATAAAATTAAGTATAATGAATGTTAGTATTTTATTATCAAACTATAATGAAGCGACTGAGCCAGAGAGTATATATTCTTAATTATTATTAATTTCAATGTTATTTTACGTACTATCAATTTATTATTGTATAATTAAATGTTTTGAATGAAACATAAAAATGGATTAAAGTTCTCAAAATATCCACTATTTAAAGAGAAATGTGTAAATATCTAGATATATTCTCAAAGATTTTGAATTTCAGATAAACTTGATAAACCTGAGTGAAAGTTAACATATGTATTATCATATTTATGATCCTGGTCATATCCAGTTTAGCCCTAAGTATTAATCAAATTGTTTTCAAATTTGACCAGTGATAGTCAGATGAGAAATTCACACCTCAATTATGTCACTGACAGGCTTATGTCAGCAGGTGTTCCTAGACAAGGTTGAGACAGGTCAGGTAACTGCCTGAGGCCTGAGGGTCAAATCAAAACATCTGTCCCATACTGAACAATCTGAATAAATTTTAATTTATTGTTGTATTACTTTTTTTCAACTTCAAATTCTTATATTTATATTAACACTGTTGTATGTGGTGATATATATACATACAGATCTTAATATAGAAAAAAATGAAAAATAAAGATTATCAGAACTCTATAGCGCGTTCATAAATATATAGATCTGAGGCATGAATGTATTTTATAAAAATATATATCTAATTTAATTAAGTAATAAAAGAATATTTATTTGTTATTTTCGCAATTAGTTTTTACAATATTTAAAAATATACTTCTAAACAAATAATAATCAATAGATATTCCTTCAATTTTTCAATATACTTGATTGTAAATTGGTAAATTAATAAAAATTTATAACGTTAATAGTGTATATTAAAAGAAATATAAGACATCAAAACTGCTAGATAAATATTAATTTTCTATTTAATTACATGATGTATGCAAGAAATTTTTGGGGAAAATTGTAAGAGTAATTATCATGATTTCACAATTTCTAGTTTTGAAATGAAAGAAAAAAGGTTGTTTGAGAAAAATAACTACATAAGATGCATATATATACATTAAAGTTATAAATATTAACTAATGATAAGGCCAGCTTCAAAGTACTAGCAGACGACAAAGGTGAGGTACAGGTAAAAATCACAGGTAGATGGATGGGACTGCCCATTAGCTGTAGGGGTATTTGACCTATATGGGGTTCAGGGTGTAGTGCACTACTAGTTTACCTGTAGTTTAAATGTAGTGCACTACTAGTTTAAACGTAGTGCACTACTAGTGCACTAGGTGTAAAGGTTAGCTGACACTCAACTGTAGTTTTGGACCTAAAATAGGGTGTTTAGAGTAATTTTACACATTTGGGGGGTTAAGATCAATTTTCGATAAAAATGCCCCCTCAGTGGTCATAAAAGCTAAGGGTGGAAAGCTTTCCAGATCGAAAAATCTACCCCACTTACCTTTCTTGCATCAAAAATCACATTTCTAGTTGAGGTACTAAAAAACGCTTGGTACCGTTGGAAAGATGGATAATTTTTATTTTATAAACCTCCTAAATGCAAGTCAAATGTATCCTCCTTCCGCAGAAATAATCTCTTCCTTACGATGTCATTGGATGACATCGTAAAGCCTCCGCGTGCAGTGACGTCAACCTCATGAATATGTAAAAAAAAAGTGGCCGTCAAGCTGCCGAAAACTTTGCGACACGGAAACTTTGCGTGGTTTTGGAGGAAATGGAGATTTACGTCATAAAACGGCATTTGTATCGGCTTTATCCTTAATTAATGAAGTTGTAACCGCTCTGTAAGGAAATGCCGTGCCGACACTGCCACTTGTCAGATTCTCTTCTACATGTAATTGAGCGTTGACTTGCCCTATCTCTTTGCCTTAAAATAGTCACAGAAATTTAAGGCTTTGAGTTGTTGGATCACAGGGGCACGCAACAACTACTAATATTGATGATGTTAGACTTACAGTCGCCGGATGTGTGCTGCGTGTCCCTGTGGTTCGATTGGAGCTCTTTCTGGATCATGTTACTCATCCCTCTATTAAGCTTCAATGACACTTACGTACACGTATGTATACGTTGGTAGGTCCAATACTTATTTAACAACATAAAATAGGTGTGTGATATATACGTCCCTGATACAACTTATATAATCGCTTTTGGTTGCCCGGATGTTAGTGCGCGATATGTCTTATTGTGGGAGGAAACCGGAGTACCCAGAGAAAAACCACGTGGTCGGGCAGGTGTCCCCATACCTTTTCACGTCCGGTCGGGGAATCGAACCCCGGTCGCCTTTGTGATAGGCAATTGCGTTATCCACTGCACCACCCGACAACCCTAAAAACACCTTTAAACATTTGTTAAATCAGAGGTAGGATATCGTGACGTAAGTCCCAACTCCGTGTTGTTATCAAGAAATCGAGTTAAGATGACGATCGTTGACGTCAGTGATGGAAAGGAATATTCTGAAAGATAAAAATAATGTGAGTGTAAATGTGTGCATGATCCACAGCGTTAGCATACGTAGCAGGCACAGGGACATGGAAATTTGTTAAGCTAGTTTGGGACATAAACTAAGGTGTTTAACACTCGGGGGGGGGGGGGGGGGGTTAGATCAATTTCGATAAAATTCCCTCCTCAATGACCAAATGACCATTATGAGAATGAAGGGGCATTTTTTATCGAAAATTAAAAATTGATCTACCACCACCCCCCCCCCCCAACCCCCCCAACCCCCCAATGTAAAATTACTCTAAACACCCCCAAGCTTATGTCCAAACTAGCTGTAACCATTTCTCAGGTTCCTGTGATAGCAGCACGGGTAGATTGCTATCCGTATTGTATAGTATAAGTCCGTGGGTAGCACCGTAGCAGGCTGCAGATTTTTCACGAAAACATTTTCTTTTCCATTTTGAATTTTGTTATTTCTGATAAATAGGCCTAATTATTAATACATTATCGAAGTGTAAGTTATTAATAAAACCATAGGAATTCTAATATGTCAAAACTTAATTCAAGGAATCTATACAAGTTAATCAAGATCTTATTTCAAAAAGTTTTATAACTTGTCCTCAGTATTACAACATCGAATCCCTATACACTGTAAATTCAATATTTATAATAATAAGCTTACACACACATATCGGACAAGAAATTAGATTAGACTACCCATGGAATACACACAAGTCAGAAATAGTTGACCATTAAATAAACCTAATAATCTGTAAATATTTTAATATGTCAAAAATCACATTGATACAATAATTAATGACTGGCACTACGGGTAACAAACTTCGATGTGTGAAATACATAGGTGACACATGTACAGTGTCAGCGTGCGCGAGTCAAAGCTTCGGACATGGAACTAAATCACTGAAAATATGAAATACTCATGCAGTATCACTATTTATAGTTATGGAAAACAGTTAGAAGCATTATTATATTTGCATTAAAAGTATTATACGAAAATAACCGGACGAAAATTCCCAGGTACGAAAATGTGTGCAGTACGAAAATGTTTCAGTACGAAAATTCACATGATCATAATGTCGTCGACAATGATAATAAAGAATGAGCAATATTTCCAGAGACAAACGGGGTATTGGCATGCGAGTGCACATATTCCGGATTACGCCAACAGTCTTTCGTTTTTAACATTTGATATCTGTGACACATTTCCGGTGAAGTGTTAAAATGTAAATATTTTGAAGACATCAGCAGGTATAGATCTATGTACGTGACAAAAAGTGGTTTAGACACTAAAGTGTTTCAATTGATGATGAACCTTTCACATACACAATCAATCGTAAAATCTCGCCGAACATAGGTGACTAGATAATCATTACAACAGATTTACAAGTGGTCATATATAGCAGTTCAAAAGCTACATACATTGTACATAATATTGTACAGTACAGTAGGCCTAGGCCTTCAGTAGAGAAATTCTAATCCGTTCTCTATTTGCAGAATGTCAGATACTGATGCCATATGTTAAGACCAATAAGTTATTTATGTATGTTTATCATATGTTTTGATGCTAGTCAATGTGAACTTTAATTAATTCACAAGAGCAATATAAAAAAAAACACTTTCTATTTTTAGGTCATCTGACCCAAAGGGTCAAGATGACCTATAGTTACCGTGCTTCGTCCGTCGTCGTCCGCCGTCCGCCGTGCGCCGTCCGCCGTCCGCCGTCCGCCGTGCGCCGTCAGCCGTCCGCCGTCCGTAAACTTTTCACATTTCAAACTTCTTCTCAAGTTCTACCAATGGGAATAAGCTGAAACTTAGCTGAAATGATCCTGAGATGGTCCTGACCAAGTGTTGTTATTTTTCGGGTCGGTCCGAAATCCAAGATGGCCGCCAGAGCCGCCATCTTGAAAAACACATTTTCAACTTCTTCTCAAGTTCTACCAGTGGAAATAAGCTGAAACTTAGCTGAAATGATCCTGAGATGGTCCTGACCAAGTGTTGTTATTTTTCGGGTTGGTCCGAAATCCAAGATGGCCGCCATAGCCGACATCTTGAAAAACACATATTAAACTTCTTCTACAGTTCCACTGGTACCTGTGAGCTGAAAATTGGTAGGGATGTTCAGGAAGGGCAGCCCATAAAATGTTGTTATTTTTCGGGTCCGAAAAACTCTCGACATTTGTGCCATAGCGGCCATTTTGTGACATGATTGCGCAATCACTGTTTTCCTGAACAACACCTATTTTAAACTTCTTCTTAAGTTCTACCACTGGGGTTAAGCTGAAACTTGGCTGAAATGATCCTGAGATAGTCCTGACCAAGTGTTGTTATTTTTCGGGTCGGTCCGAAATCCAAGATGGCCGCCAGAGCCGCCATCTTGAAAAACACATTTTCAACTTCTTCTCAAGTTCTACCAGTGGGAATAAGCTGAAACTTAGCTGAAATGATCCTGAGATGGTCCTGACCAAGTGTTGTTATTTTTCGGGTTGGTCCGAAATCCAAGATGGCCGCCATAGCCGACATCTTGAAAAACACATATTAAACTTCTTCTACAGTTCCACTGGTACCTGTGAGCTGAAAATTGGTAGGGATGTTCAGGAAGGGCAGCCCATAAAATGTTGTTATTTTTCGGGTCCGAAAAACTCTCGACATTTGTGCCATAGCGGCCATTTTGTGACATGATTGCGCAATCACTGTTTTCCTGAACAACACCTATTTTAAACTTCTTCTTAAGTTCTACCACTGGGATTAAGCTGAAACTTGGCTGAAATGATCCTGAGATAGTCCTGACCAAGTGTTGTTATTTTTCGGGTCGGTCCGAAATCCAAGATGGCCGCCAGAGCCGCCATCTTGAAAAACACATTTTCAACTTCTTCTCAAGTTCTACCAGTGGAAATAAGCTGAAACTTAGCTGAAATGATCCTGAGATGGTCCTGACCAAGTGTTGTTATTTTTCGGGTCGGTCCGAAATCCAAGATGGCCGCCATAGCCGACATCTTGAAAAACACATATTAAACTTCTTCTACAGTTCCACTGGTACCTGTCAGCTGAAAATTGGTAGGGATGTTCAGGAAAGGGCAGCCCATAAAATGTTGTTATTTTTCGGGTCCGAAAAACTCTCGACATTTGTGCCATAGCGGCCATTTTGTGACATGATTGCGCAATCACTGTTTTCCTGAACAACACCTATTTTAAACTTCTTCTTAAGTTCTACCACTGGGATTAAGCTGAAACTTGGCTGAAATGATCCTGAGATAGTCCTGACCAAGTGTTGTTATTTTTCGGGTCGGTCCGAAATCCAAGATGGCCGCCAGAGCCGCCATCTTGAAAAACACATTTTCAACTTCTTCTCAAGTTCTACCAGTGGGATTAAGATGAAACTTAGCTGAAATGATCCTGAGATGGTCCTGACCAAGTGTTGTTATTTTTCGGGTCGGTCCGAAATCCAAGATGGCCGCCATAGCCGACATCTTGAAAAACACATATTAAACTTCTTCTACAGTTCCACTAATACCTGTGAGCAGAAAATTGGTAGGGATGTTCAGGAAGGGCAGCCCATAAAATGTTGTTATTTTTCGGGTCCGAAAAACTCTCGACATTTGTGCCATGGCGGCCATTTTGTGACATGATTGCGCAATCACTGTTTTCCTGAAAAACACCTATTTTAAACTTCTTCTTAAGTTCTACCACTGGGATTAAGCTGAAACTTTGCTGAAATGATCCTGAGATAGTCCTGACCAAGTGTTGTTATTTTTCGGGTCGGTCCGAAATCCAAGATGGCCGCCAGAGCCGCCATCTTGAAAAACACATTTTCAACTTCTTCTCAAGTTCTACCAGTGGGATTAAGATGAAACTTGGCTGAAATGATCCTGAGATGGTCCTGACCAAGTGTTGTTATTTTTCGGGTCGGTCCGAAATCCAAGATGGCCGCCAGAGCCGCCATCTTGAAAAACACATTTTTCAACTTCTTCTCAAGTTCTACCAGTGGGATTAAGATGAAACTTGGCTGAAATGATCCTGAGATGGTCCTGACCAAGTGTTGTTATTTTTCGGGTCGGTCCGAAATCCAAGATGGCCGCCATAGCCGACATCTTGAAAAACACATATTAAACTTCTTCTACAGTTCCACTGGTACCTGTGAGCAGAAAATTGGTAGGGATGTTCAGGAAGGGCAGCCCATAAAATGTTGTTATTTTTCGGGTCCGAAAAACTCTCGACATTTGTGCCATGGCGGCCATTTTGTGACATGATTGCGCAATCACTGTTTTCCTGAAAAACACCTATTTTAAACTTCTTCTTAAGTTCTACCACTGGGATTAAGCTGAAACTTGGCTGAAATGATCCTGAGATGGTCCTGACCAAGTGTTGTTATTTTTTGGGTTGGTCCAAATTCCAAGATGGCCGCCAGAGCCGCCATCTTGAAAAACACATTTCCAAATTTCTCTCAAGTTTCACCTGTGGGATTAAGCTGAAACTTGGCTGAAATTATCCTGAGATGGTCCTGACCATGAGTTGTTACTTTTCGCTCGGTTCGAAATCCCAAGATGGCCGCCATGGCCGCCATCTTACAAAACACATTTCCAACTTCTTCTCAAGTTCTACCTGTGGGATTAAGCTAAAACTTGGCTGAAGTGATTCTGAGATTGTCCTGACCAAGTGTTGTTATTTTTCAGGTTGGTCGGAAATCCAAGATGGCCGCCAGAGCCGCCATCTTGAAAAACACATTTCAAACTTCTTCTCAAGTTATACCTGTGTGATTAAGCTGAAACTTGGCTGACATGATCCTGAGATGGTCCTGATCAAGTATTGTTACTTTTTGGGTCGGTCCGAAATCCAAGATGGCTGCCAGAGCCGCAATCTTGAAAAACACGTTTCCAACTTCTTATCAAGTTCTACCACTGGGATTAAGCTGAAAATTGGCTGAAATGATCCTGAGATGGTCCTGACCAAGTGTTGTTACATTTCGGGTTGGTCCAAAATCAAAGATGGCCGCCAGATTCGCCATCTTGAAAAACAAAATTGCCGTCCGTAAACTTTTCACTTCTTCTCAAGTTCAACTCCTTCTTTCTGTACACATGCGCAGTACATTATAACTAAAGTGTGTTCGGTTGAACTCTAGTAGACTACAGTAACTATAGTCGGCAATCGAACTCGCCCATTGTCACAAATCTAAGATGGCCGCCACATATGTCATTTTGAACTTCTCAAGTTCTACCAGTGACATTGAGCTGAACCTTGCAAAAATTATCCTCAGATAGTCCCAACCAAATGTTATTTATTGGGTCCGTCAGACATCCAAGATGGCTGCCACAGCCCCCATTTTGAATACACATTTAAAACTTTTCATAGAAAAATGATCCCCAGATAGTCCCAACCAAATGTTGTTATTTCTCCAGTCCGTCAGAGATCCAAGATGGCTGCAACAGCCCCCATTTTGCATCCACATCTAACACTTTCCATGATCTGAAACTTGCCTAAAATGATTCTGACCAAATGTTATTTTTCGCACTGTTCCGAAGAAATCCATGATCATCACCATCTTGAAAACCACATTTGTGTGGCATATTGTTACATGATTGTATTACTAATTCCTAGAGGAGAGGAATTTATATAAGCTATTAGCTTGTTTTCCAATCCTCACTATTTGTATAATTTCTATATATGTAATATACATGTACACTGATGGAAATAAAATATTGTTTAAACTAATTCCATAATGGTATCACAATTGGTAGTCAGATGACCGTTAAGGCCCTTGGGCCTCTTGTTATGTAAACATTCTTCTAATAAGCAGTTGAAATCAGGAAAGCGTCACATTTGTAAACGAATATTTGTGTAATGAAACTGGTAATGAACAATGAATGAAGACATAACACCTTTTGACATGTTTATGACTTTTAAATATTTGTACACTTTAATTGATAAACAAAAGTACCTTAGTTAAATTGATAAACAAAAGTACTATAGTTTAATTCATAAACAAAAGTACCATAGTTTCCCTCTCCAGTGGGGGAAATGCACATAATGACAGACACTTTTGCATTTGGGAAAGTGTCCGTTATTATGTGCTTTCCCCCTAACCATAGTTCGAAGGGTTAATTCTGACTCTGATCTGCTAAATATTGGGAAGACTAGCAGGTGCGAGAGTCAGAATTCGCCTTATAATAGATATGCGAAATTTTTGCGACCCCGACCTTTTCCACAGGTCGCTGATTAAGCAGTACTTTATAATATATATATATATGCTATGTTTTTTAGCAATTGACTTGAAATTTAAAGCATCAAACTATCACGAGCAAAACGTTAAACTATACATATAAAGCCATTTGAACACTGAATGACTTAATTACTGCAGACACATACAAACATCAAAAAGTTATACAGTACATTCAAACTGCTTAAAATAATGTATAAAGTAATGTTATAAATATATAGCGAAACTGGACGGATCATCAGCGACCAGGTAGCTCAGTGGTAGAGTGTTGTCTAGAGTTTGGAAGGACCCGGGTTAAAACCTCGGTTTGGTGGCACATTTTTCCTCTCGTGTTATAATTACATTAACATGAGACAATCTCTAGAGAGTTGAAGTGTTCAGCCAGTTTGCTGTACTCAATTTAAATGGTAGTTTGGGGTTTGTGAATTGTTTAATTTTAAGACTTTTTACATTTTTGCAGGGTGACTCCAAAAATTTACTAAAGAAAGTTTTCCAAAGGATGGGATAGACACGTGTGAGGCCCTAACCATGGCTGATCACTTGTTGACATTGGCCATTGTATATATCCTTATCTCATTGCTGCAGTTTTGTCAAGGTACTGTATACGTAAATTACCTTAAACAAGATGTGCCTCTGTGAGAAAAATACACTTATCACATAACAGGGCTTTATCACCCCTCTTTTTAGGTCCGGTAAACAGACCCATTCCCAATTAAAAGAAGGTGTGATTTTCCCAAATTTCCTCTTAAAAATTCCCAATCCAGACACTTGAAAAAAATTTGGTTGTTTAACATCGCTTGAGGAGCTTCTTTTGACATTAATTTTAATAAGGAACAAGAAAGATGGCTGTAAATGTAATGAGTACTGATCATGACAGTGCTTTAAATAATTTAGAAAAGAAATAATGTATTTAGTTGTTATAATGGTGTTTGTCAAAATTTCCCAAATAGCTTTTATGTCGATCAATTTTTCCCAATTTGATCTCTGAGGGTCTGATTCCCAAAACCCCCTGATAAAGCCCTGCATAACTGTATGACCTGTTCAGTCATATGTCAAAAATATGGTATTACACATGATGTAATACAACTATTGTGATGCATAAACAAATGCCACTTTATGACATTATATGATTGTCTCAGTTGTGAAAATTGTACTGTCAAAGTAGAAATCTGCCTGTCTTAGGGACAATGAATTTGAGAGTTTTAGTGTTTTTTTTTCTCATCAATATAAGTTATATGATATATAGAATCTTACACGAGTATCAATGTAGTATGGAATTTATTAAACTCGTTAAATAATTCACTATGTCACTCGCTTAAAGGCTTGTGACATATTAAGTTATTGATCTCATTTAATAAATCCCATATTACATTGACACTCATGTAAGATCCTCTATTTATGTACATTGATATTTAAGCAATTAGTTATCAATGTGGTGCATGTTTTCAAAACTGAGTTAACAGAAATTGATCCGGACTGGTCAGCCCTGGTTAGATCAGGGAATTCAAACAGACTGGGTACTATATATTGATGGTGTTTCTACTTAAATGTATACCAATAGACAATCATTTGAATAAGCAAAATAAATATACAACATTTGATAAGACGTGCCCCACTGATCAACCCCCCTGCACAACCTTAAGATTTAAGTAAATTTTAATTGGTATGAAACATTTCTGAGACATAAACACAATTTCGAAAAAAATCATCAAAAATCATTCAATTTGCTGAATAATGTATTGAAATAAATTTATGATTTCAGGACAAATATGCAAGTACCATCATTTGCATGCCGATTGTTACTACAGAATTGACGGAGTTTGCCTTTCCCACATCACTGTGGACGTCAACCAATGTGATGATCCGGTCACCCTCAGCTTATCTATAGATGTAAGTTATATAGACCGCTCAGTCTCAACTTATCTATAGATGTAAGTTATATAGACCGGTCAGTCTCAACTTATCTATAGATGTAAGTTATATAGACCGGTCAGTCTCAACTTATCTATAAATGTAAGTTATATAGACCGGTCAGTCTCAACTTATCTATAGATGTAAGTTATATAGACCGGTCACCCTCAGCTTATCTATAGACGTAAGTTATATAGACCAGTCAGTCTCAACTTATCTATAGACGTAAGTTATATACACCGGTCAGTCTCAACTTATCTATAGACGTAAGTTATATACACCGGTCAGTCTCAACTTATCTATAGACGTAAGTTATATACACCGGTCAGTCTCAACTTATCTATAGACGTAAGTTATATAGACCGGTCAGTCTCAACTTATCTATAGACGTAAGTTATATACACCGGTCAGTCTCAACTTATCTATAGATGTAAGTTATATAGACCGGTCAGTCTCAGCTTATCTATAGACGTAAGTTATATACACCGGTCAGTCTCAACTTATCTCTAGACGTAAGTTATATACACCGGTCAGTCTCAACTTATCTCTAGACGTAAGTTATATACACCGGTCAGTCTCAACTTATCTATAGACGTAAGTTATATACACCGGTCAGTCTCAGCTTATCTATAGACGTAAGTTATATACACCGGTCAGTCTCAACTTATCTATAGACGGAAGTTATATACACCGGTCAGTCTCAACTTATCTATAGACGTGAATTATATACACCGGTCAGTCTCAACTTATCTATAGACGGAAGTTATATACACCGGTCAGTCTCAACTTATCTATAGACGTGAATTATATACACCGGTCAGTCTCAGCTTATCTATAGATGTAAGTTATATAGACCGGTCACCCTCAGCTTATCTATAGACGTAAGTTATATAGACCGGTCAGTCTCAACTTATCTATAGATGTAAGTTATATAGACCGGTCAGTCTCAACTTATCTATAGATGTAAGTTATATAGACCGGTCAGTCTCAGCTTATCTATAGACGTAAGTTATATAGACCGGTCACCCTCAGCTTATCTATAGATGTAAGTTATATAGACCGGTCAGTCTCAGCTTATCTATAGACGTAAGTTATATACACCGGTCAGTCTCAACTTATCTATAGACGTAAGTTATATACACCGGTCAGTCTCAACTTATCTATAGATGTAAGTTATATAGACCGGTCACCCTCAGCTTATCTATAGATGTAAGTTATATAGACCGGTCACCCTCAGCTTATCTATAGATGTAAGTTATATAGACCGGTCAGTCTCAGCTTATCTATAGATGTAAGTTATATAGACCGGTCAGTCTCAGCTTATCTATAGACGTAAGTTATATAGACCAGTCAGTCTCAGCTTATCTATAGACGTAAGTTATATAGACCAGTCAGTCTCAGCTTATCTATAGACGTAAGTTATATAGACCAGTCAGTCTCAGCTTATCTATAGACGTAAGTTATATAGACCAGTCAGTCTCAGCTTATCTATAGACATAAGTTATATAGACCAGTCAGTCTCAGCTTATCTATAGACGTAAGTTATATAGACCAGTCAGTCTCAGCTTATCTATAGACGTAAGTTATATAGACCAGTCAGTCTCAGCTTATCTATAGACGTAAGTTATATAGACCAGTCAGTCTCAGCTTATCTATAGACGTAAGTTATATAGACCAGTCAGTCTCAGCTTATCTATAGACGTAAGTTATATAGACCAGTCAGTCTCAGCTTATCTATAGACGTAAGTTATATAGACCAGTCAGTCTCAGCTTATCTATAGACGTAAGTTATATAGACCAGTCAGTCTCAGCTTATCTATAGACGTAAGTTATATAGACCAGTCAGTCTCAGCTTATCTATAGACGTAAGTTATATACACCGGTCAGTCTCAGCTTATCTATAGATGTAAGTTATATACACCGGTCAGTCTCAACTTATCTATAGACGTAAGTTATATAGACCAGTCAGTCTCAGCTTATCTATAGACGTAAGTTATATACACTGGTCAGTCTCAACTTATCTATAGATGTAAGTTATATAGACCGGTCAGTCTCAACTTATCTATAGATGTAAGTTATATAGACCGGTCAGTCTCAACTTATCTATAGATGTAAGTTATATAGACCGGTCAGTCTCAACTTATCTATAGACGTAAGTTATATACACCGGTCAGTCTCAGCTTATCTATAGATGTAAGTTATATAGACCGGTCACCCTCAGCTTATCTATAGATGTAAGTTATATAGACCGGTCAGTCTCAACTTATCTATAGATGTAAGTTATATAGACCGGTCAGTCTCAACTTATCTATAGATGTAAGTTATATACACCGGTCAGTCTCAACTTATCTATAGACGTAAGTTATATACACCGGTCAGTCTCAGCTTATCTATAGACATAAGTTATATAGACCGGTCAGTCTCAACTTATCTATAGACGTAAGTTATATACACCGGTCAGTCTCAGCTTATCTATAGATGTAAGTTATATACACCGGTCAGTCTCAACTTATCTATAGACGTAAGTTATATACACCGGTCAGTCTCAACTTATCTATAGACGTAAGTTATATACACCGGTCAGTCTCAGCTTATCTATAGACGTAAGTTATATACACCGGTCAGTCTCAACTTATCTATAGATGTAAGTTATATACACCGGTCAGTCTCAGCTTATCTATAGATGTAAGTTATATACACCGGTCAGTCTCAACTTATCTATAGACGTAAGTTATATACACCGGTCAGTCTCAACTTATCTATAGATGTAAGTTATATACACCGGTCAGTCTCAACTTATCTATAGACGTAAGTTATATACACCGGTCAGTCTCAACTTATCTATAGATGTAAGTTATATACACCGGTCAGTCTCAACTTATCTATAGACGTAAGTTATATACACCGGTCAGTCTCAACTTATCTATAGATGTAAGTTATATACACCGGTCACCCTCAGCTTATCTATAGATGTAAGTTATATAGACCGGTCAGTCTCAACTTATCTATAGACGTAAGTTATATACACCGGTCAGTCTCAACTTATCTATAGACGTAAGTTATATACACCGGTCAGTCTCAACTTATCTATAGATGTAAGTTATATACACCGGTCACCCTCAGCTTATCTATAGACGTAAGTTATATACACCGGTCAGTCTCAACTTATCTATAGATGTAAGTTATATAGACCGGTCAGTCTCAACTTATCTATAGACGTAAGTTATATACACCGGTCAGTCTCAACTTATCTATAGATGTAAGTTATATACACCGGTCAGTCTCAGCTTATCTATAGACGTAAGTTATATACACCGGTCAGTCTCAGCTTATCTATAGACATAAGTTATATACACCGGTCAGTCTCAGCTTATCTATAGACATAAGTTATATACACCGGTCAGTCTCAACTTATCTATAGATGTAAGTTATATAGACCGGTCACCCTCAGCTTATCTATAGATGTAAGTTATATACACCGGTCAGTCTCAACTTATCTATAGATGTAAGTTATATACACCGGTCAGTCTCAGCTTATCTATAGATGTAAGTTATATACACCGGTCAGTCTCAGCTTATCTATAGACATAAGTTATATACACCGGTCAGTCTCAGCTTATCTATAGACATAAGTTATATACACCGGTCAGTCTCAGCTTATCTATAGACATAAGTTATATACACCGGTCAGTCTCAGCTTATCTATAGACATAAGTTATATACACCGGTCAGTCTCAGCTTATCTATAGACATAAGTTATATAGACCGGTCAGTCTCAACTTATCTATAGACATAAGTTATATAGACCAGTCAGTCTCAACTTATCTATAGATGTAAGTTATATACACCGGTCAGTCTCAACTTATCTATAGACGTAAGTTATATAGACCAGTCAGTCTCAACTTATCTATAGACGTAAGTTATATACACCGGTCAGTCTCAACTTATCTATAGACGTAAGTTATATACACCGGTCAGTCTCAACTTATCTATAGACGTAAGTTATATACACCGGTCAGTCTCAGCTTATCTATAGATGTAAGTTATATACACCGGTCAGTCTCAACTTATCTATAGATGTAAGTTATATACACCGGTCAGTCTCAGCTTATCTATAGATGTAAGTTATATAGACCGGTCAGTCTCAGCTTATCTATAGATGTAAGTTATATACACCGGTCAGTCTCAGCTTATCTATAGATGTAAGTTATATACACCGGTCAGTCTCAACTTATCTATAGACGTAAGTTATATACACCGGTCAGTCTCAACTTATCTATAGATGTAAGTTATATACACCGGTCAGTCTCAACTTATCTATAGACGTAAGTTATATACACCGGTCAGTCTCAACTTATCTATAGATGTAAGTTATATAGACCGGTCAGTCTCAACTTATCTATAGACGTAAGTTATATAGACCGGTCAGTCTCAGCTTATCTATAGACGTAAGTTATATAGACCGGTCAGTCTCAACTTATCTATAGTTATAGTTGTTTAGGTGTTATACACTGAATAAAAAGCCATGCAAAGGGTGAACAGTGTAAGGATGAACAGTGTAAAGGGTGAACAGTGTAAGGATGAACAGTGTAAAGGGTGAACAGTGTAAGGATGAACAGTGTAAATAATAAACAGTGTAAAGGGTGAACAGTGTAAATAATAAACAGTGTAAAAGGTGAACAGTGTAAAGGGTGAATAGTGCAAAGGGTGAACAGTGTAAATAATAAACAGTGTAAAAGGTGAACAGTGTAAGGATGAACAGTGTAAATAATAAACAGTGTAAAGGGTGAACAGTGTAAGGATGAACAGTGTAAATAATAAACAGTGTAAAAGGTGAACAGTGTAAATAATAAACAGTGTAAAAGGTGAACAGTGTAAGGATGAACAGTGTAAAGGGTGAACAGTGTAAGGATGAACAGTGTAAATAATAAACAGTGTAAAGGGTGAACAGTGTAAGGATGAACAGTGTAAAGGGTGAACAGTGTAAGGATGAACAGTGTAAAGGGTGAACAGTGTAAGGATGAACAGTGTAAATAATAAACAGTGTAAAGGGTGAACAGTGTAAATAATAAACAGTGTAAAAGGTGAACAGTGTAAAGGGTGAATAGTGCAAAGGGTGAACAGTGTAAATAATAAACAGTGTAAAAGGTGAACAGTGTAAGGATGAACAGTGTAAATAATAAACAGTGTAAAGGGTGAACAGTGTAAGGATGAACAGTGTAAATAATAAACAGTGTAAAAGGTGAACAGTGTAAAGGGTGAACAGTGTAAAGGGTGAAGAGTGTAAAAGGTGAACAGTGTAAAGGGTGAAGAGTGAAAAAGGTGAAGAGTGTAAAGGGTGAACATTGTAAGGATGAACAGTGTAAAGGGTGAACAGTGTAAAGAGTGAACAGTGTAAAGGGTGAACAGTGTAAAGGGTGAACAGTGTAAAGGGTGAACAGTGTAAAAGGTGAACAGTGTAAAGGGTGAACAGTGTAATAGGTGAACAGTGTAAAGGGTGAACAGTGTAATAGGTGAACAGTGTAAAGAATGAACAGTGTAAAGAATGAACAATGTAAAGGGTGAAAAATGTAAAGAATGAACAATGTAAAGGGTGAACAGTGTAAAGAATGAACATCGAAAGGGTGAACAATGTAAAGAATGAACAATATAAAGGTTGAACAGTGTAAAGGGTGAACAATGTAAAGGGTGAACAGTGTAAAGAATGAACAGTGTAAAGGTTGAACAGTGTAAAGGGTGAATAGTGTAAAAAAATGAACAGTGGAAAGGGTGAACAGTGTAAAGAGTGAACTTTGTAAAGGGTGAATAGAGCAAAGGATGAACATTGTAAAGACTAAACAGTGTAAAGGGTGAACAGTATAAAGACTAACAGTGTAATGGGTGAACAGTGTAAAGGATAAACAATGTAAAGAATGAACAATGTAAAGGGTAAACAGTGTAAAGACTGAACAGTGTAAAGACTAAACAGTGTAAAGAATGAACAATGTAAAGGGTGAACAGTGTAAAGGGTGAACAGTGTAAAGACTGAACAGTGTAAAGAATGAACAATGTAAAGGGTGAACAGTGTAAAGGGTAAACAGTGTAAAGGGTAAACAGTATAAAGAATGGACAGTGTAAAGAATGAACAATGTAAAGAATGAACAATGTAAAGGGTGAACAGTGTAAAGAATGAACAGTGTAAAGAATGAACAATGTAGAGGGTGAACAGTGTAAAGAATGAACAGTGTAAAGGGTGAACAATGTAAAGGGTGAACAATGTAAAGGGTGAACAGTGTAAAGAATGAACAGTGTAAAGGGTGAACAATGTAAAGAATGAACAATGTAAAAGGTGAACAGTGTAAAGGGTGAACAATGTAAAGGGTGAACAGTGTAAAGAATGAACAGTGTAAAGGTTGAACAGTGTAAAGGGTGAATAGTGTAAAAATGAACAGTGTAAAGGGTGAACAGTGTAAAGAGTGAACTTTGTAAAGGGTGAATAGTGTAAAGGATGAATAGTGTAAAGACTAAACAGTGTAAAGGGTGAACAGTGTAAAGACTGAACAGTGTAAAGGGTGAACAGTGTAAAGGGTGAACAGTGTAAAGGATGAACAGTGTAAAGTAAAGACTAAACAGTGTAAAGAATGAACAATGTAAAGGGTGAACAGTGTAAAGGGTGAACAGTGTAAAGGGTGAACAGTGTAAAGACTGAACAGTGTAAAGACTAAACAGTGTAAAGAATGAACAATGTAAAGAATGAACAGTGTAAAGGGTGAACAATGTAAAGGGTGAACAGTGTAAAGACTGAACAATGTAAAGAATGAACAATGTAAAGGGTGAACAGTGTAAAGGGTAAACAGTGTAAAGAATGAACAATGTAAAGGGTGAACAGTGTAAAGGGTGAACAGTGTAAAGGGTGAACAGTGTTAAGAATGAACAGCGTAAAGGGTGAACAATGTAAAGAATGAACAATGTAAAAGTTGAACAGTGTAAAGGGTGAACAATGTAAAGGGTGAACAGTGTAAAGAATGAACAGTGTAAAGGTTGAACAGTGTAAAGGGTGAATAGTGTAAAAAATGAACAGTGGAAAGGGTGAACAGTGTAAAGACTGAACAGTGTAATGGGTGAACAGTGTAAAGGATAAACAGTGTAATGGGTGAACAGTGTAAAGGATAAACAGTGTGAAGAATGGACAGTGTAAAGACTAAACAGTGTAAAGGGTGAACAGTGTAAAGGGTGAACAGTGTAAAGACTGAACAGTGTAAAGACTAAACAGTGTAAAGAATGAACAATGTAAAGGGTGAACAGTGTAAAGGGTGAACAGTGTAAAGACTGAACAGTGTAAAGACTAAACAATGTAAAGAATGAACAATGTAAAGGGTGAACAGTGTAAAGGGTGAACAGTGTAAAGGGTGAACAATGTAAAGGGTGAACAGTGTAAAGAATGAACAATGTGAAGAATGAACAATGTAAAGGGTGAACAGTGTAAAGACTGAACAGTGTAAAGGGTGAACAGTGTAAAGACTGAACAGTGTAAAGGGTGAACAGTGTAAAGGGTAAACAGTGTAAAGGGTGAACAGTGTAAAGACTGAACAGTGTAAAGACTAAACAATGTAAAGAATGAACAATGTAAAGGGTGAACAGTGTAAAGGGTGAACAGTGTAAAGGGTAAACAATGTAAAGGATGAACAATGTAAAGAATGAACAATGTAAAGAATGAACAATGTAAAGGGTGAACAGTGTAAAGACTGAACAGTGTAAAGGGTGAACAGTGTAAAGACTGAACAGTGTAAAGGGTGAACAGTGTAAAGGGTAAACAGTGTAAAGAATGAACAATGTAAAAGGTAAACAGTGTAAAGAATGAACAATGTAAAGGGTGAACAGTGTAAAGACTGAACAGTGTAAAGAGTGAACAGTGTAAAGAATGAACAGTGTTAAGGCTGAACAGTTTGCCCTCCTATACAATTATGAGTTTTTACAGTGTAATTTGCATTGAGAGTTTTGTTTGATGGTTTGATTATTTGTGTTATTGTGTTTGATTTCAGTGTAAAAATCCTGTCTTAGACTGGAAAGCGACATTCAGCAAAGAAGTAGAGAGGAGAATGATTGATGGTTTTGATGATGAAGTTTTCATAACAGTCCAACAGGGCTACACAGAGGCTAAAAAATACAGGGTCAATGTGAGTACTGGGTCAACATAGTTACACGGACACTAAAATATACAGGCTCAAAATAACAATACAGGTCCTCTGGGCCTCTTGTATGCCTGACATCTGTACAGTATCATTCCTGATTCTCCAGAGGTTGCATTCATCTCAGCCATTCTTCACATCTGTCGCTTCAAAGTTCTCTTCCTGACATATTATGTGTGTGATTCCATATTCCAAGGATGCAGAAAATATTTAGAAGATGGTACATTCCATATTCCCCGGTGTTTTACACAGTTTTACCCTTCAGGTGAAATTGCAATCTGATTAAAATACAGTCACCATTTTTGTTCGTCTACCAGCCACCGTTAATACAAAGTGCATTTTGATTGGCTGTTCATTTCCAAGATATGGAAATAATAAAGGTCATCTGCACATGACCTTTTATCAGTCGCTGTCAGATCCTACACATGAAAGTAATAGTGAGGATCTGTATTTTAATCAGATTGGTGAAATTGATATGTAAAATGATGGATAACTTGTTTCATAATTGTTGTAAAATAAATAAAGTTTATATAAAATAGACAAGTGCCAAATTACAACTAAAATTTTCTGATTTATGTATGTACTACTCCAAACTGTTTTGGTCAGATGCATTTCCTATTTTGCATTTTTGTTTACCAGGAGTTTTGAATTGAAGTATCGTCATAATATGATTAATGTTTAAGTACTGGTTTTCTTCAATTACAGATTGATTTCATCTCCGAAAAACTTGGAAAAGTAGATTTTATGGATGAAAAGTTGGAACTGATAACCGAGGGATGTGCAACATGTAAGTTTTCATAACACTAGAAATCTTCCTGGTACACATGAATGGTTCTTAGTCCCTTCCTGGTACACGTGAATGGTTCTTAGTCCCTTCCTGGTACATGTGAATCGTTCTTGGTTCCTGGAGCTTTCTCCAACCCAGGGTTCGACACTAACACAAGTCTGTTAGTCCGAGACTAGTAAAAATTCTGAAGGACTAGTAAATATGCTCTTTATTAGTCCTGTGGACTAGTTGAGTTTTCTATTTCGTTTTTGTATTCTAATCTATACTGTAGCTTATTCAAGGAGAAGAAATGGTACACAGTTAGAACTCAGGATACACAAAACTCATTTTAGAGCATTAAGATATCAATTTTTTCTGTGGGAGACCCCCCTTCCCCCTTCTGTACTAGCCCGCTGGCTCATCGCTTCGCGATTTGATGTTCATCACTTAGTGTTTTAGATGAGGCTGAAACCCTTAAGACAAGTCACAGTACCACAGGACTAGTACCTTATAAAGTTTACTTGTCCTTTGGACTAATATATTGAAAAAGTTAGTTTCTAACCCTGCAACTCCAGGCATTTTATCTGGTATGTGTAACTGTATTTAGCCTTTCTACCCTAATGGATTGTGCAGGCAGTCTGATTGTCTTGTATTTCCTTAAAATGAAAATAAATGACAGAATTCTCCTTTCAGGTTTTTGTAATTCACCTGGACTTGTTGTTGTAGTGAACGGCCCTGCTAAAATTGCTGTTGGAGTGTTGGTGCCATTGCTGGTCCTGTCAATCGTGGCCCTAGTGGTCATCATCATTATCAGGAGGAGACAACTGAGAAAACAACAGCTTACACAGACAATGTTGGTCAATAACCTGGAAGCTACTGGTGTCAGGGAGCCCGCTGGTCAGGCGGACAGTACAGACCCCACACCTGACTCGTCCTCCACCAGTACCACTATAACAAACAGTGAGGCTGTTGTGTTCTCTCAGCTCCCCCAGACTCAGGTGGTGAACGCGAACCCGACATGCTGATGTCATCTAGGAATGTGTTGATAACAAAAACCAAGCATGCTGATGATACAGTGTTCCGTGTTGTAAGCCTACTATAAGAAATTGCGACATATTCATGAGACCATTCTCATGTTGAAAATCAAATTCTGAGGGGTTGTAACCATGAAACTGTTATCTTGCTCAAGCACGGATTTGATGCTCAAGCCCAATTTCTTGATTCAATTATAATTTAATTAATAATGAAATGATATTTTAATTGCCAAAGGTTTTGAAGTAATTTATAAGATTGAGGAAGCCAAATACTGTTTTCAATGTTTACATTTTACTTTTTGATCATTTGACACAATTTAAGAAAGTACAAGAAAGCTGACTTGAGCACAAAATCCATGCTTGAGCATGAGAACGGTTTCATGAATACGGGCCCTGAGGTCTCGAAAAATGAATTTATTGTAAAAATGTTTTAAATCCATTCATGGCCTGGTAAAAATTCCAAGTTGAAAATGGTATTAAGTTTAATCAATTTAATCAATCAATTTAAAGATTCACATATACAGTTTTTAATTTCGTTTTACATGTACTCATGATCACAAAGATATATATATATATATTATTCTTTATATCCAGTGGATACACTCCACTACGCTTATCTGTAACGGCTGGTGGAATCATTAGGAATACTAGGACTGACGACATATATATATCTATACAGTATCTGTAACGGAAGGACTGGTGAAATCATAATTAGGAATACATGTACTAGCTGGACTGTGTAACACAAAATATTCCCGAGTACTTTTGCTCGTGGTGTACACCAATTTCATCATTACAATGTTCCATTTTTTAATCCAGATTTTTACAATGTATCGACATCTGCTTTATTTGTTTAATACCAGCAGGACCTATTGAATGAATCTCATGTTATGATTACATATGGTACACGATAGTCTGGTGTTAGAACTGAGAAAGCCTTCAAACGGTGGAGAGGGCCTCCTCAGTGAGATTAGTACCAGATTCTTAGACATGACACTGGAAGTCTATTTGGTGCTGAACTTAACATGATTTTATTTTTAATGTTTGTATTTTTTAACTCACATAATTGTGAATTTGTCCTTTTGTTTGATTCATACATATCACCCTGTACCACACATATTTTGTCTTTACATATCATTACTGTAGACTTGATAGTTTCACACATTCCGATCAGGCGGTTTCTATACATGGCCCCTGTCCTCAAAAACCTCATGTAGACTGTGTTTCTTATGCATATATGTTTATATATCCCTCCTACCCCTTACTCCCCCCCCACCCCACTAAATTTAATTTCTTTTTTTACTTTTATCATTTTTAATGAAAATCTGTACATACATGCAGGGATGTATTTATAGACATGCCGGTTCAGCTTAGTCAATTTAATTGAAACTTTCAATATAACATGATATAAATTCTTGGCATCAGATTAACTATCAAATTAAAAAAAAATATAGATGACTTATGAAAAAGACACTGCCTGGTACTGAATTGTGCGGGTACCTAGTTGTTCAACTATTAGCTATACTTTAACTGTTGTTAAATTGTAACTTATCAGATTTGGTACAGGGATCCTCGTAAGGCTCAAACCTGAATAGATTAATTGTATTAATTAGAATTCAAATGTAATCTTGATAATTATGACAAAGAAAACCTAACAATCTTTATTTTTTAAAAAGGAAAAACCATCTTTTTTTTCAAAGATCTAAAACAAATCACATTTTTGAAAGTTGTATGATTTAATTAGGCAAAAGGGCCAAGAATTTGAAGTCATTATGTTTGACACTTAATACGGACACAATTCATTGTTTTTTACCTCATTGTATAATATTCATCATGCCATTTCTTATAGGTAGTCATGCTAACCTGTTCATATCATGTTTGTAATAACATTAGTCTGCTGGACAGATAACCATACTATTTTATACCACTCCAGCATTGAGATACACAACGGTTGTGAATCATTCTGTATGTTTTTCAAGATTTTTGCCTGTACATGTATTAAATATTTTCTGAACATAAATATTTCAAATGTCTGCTATTTTAAAATTATAATCATGAAAACATGTTTTTATTTATTGCTTATAGAAAAAAAATGACCTTTTAGATTTACATTAACAATCTACATTTATATAAAGTTGCAATCCAATCAAACTTAACTTCTCTTTTGCCATGCACCTGCATTATGAACTAATTATACCAAATGTAAATTCAGTTTCAGAATTGTATGTTATGAACTTCTCACCTATGGTTCTTGTTCATCAGTGATATGGTAAAACACTTACAGTAAGGTTTATTTTTGTTTTACGTCCTATTAATGGCCAGGGTCATTTAAGGACGGGCCAGGTTTTGGAGGTGGAGGGAAGCCAGAGTACCTGTAGAAAAACCACCAACCTACAGTCAGTACCTGGCAACTGGCCCACAGGGGTTTTTAAACTCGCAGCCCAGAGGTGGAGGGCTAGTGGTAAAATTTCGGGACCCATTAACCACTCGGCCACCGAGGCCCATAGGTGGAGGGCTAGTAGTAGAATGTTGGGACACATTAACCACTCGGCCACCGGGGCCCAGGTTGGTTGTTTTATAAGAATCAGATTTCACAGGTGCCAGTTGGTTGTTTTATAAGAATCAGATTACACAGGTGCCAGTTGGTTGTTTTATAAGAATCAGATTACACAGGTGCCAGTTGGTTGTTTATAATAATCAGATTACACAGGTGCCAGTTGGCTGTTTTATAAGAATCAGATTACACAGGTGCCAGTTGGTTGTATTATAAGAATCGGATTACACAGGTGCCAGTTGGTTGTTTATAATAATCAGATTATACAGGTGCCTGTTGGTTGTTTTGTAAGAATCAGATTACACAGGTGCCAGTTGGTTGTTTTACAAGAATCAGATTATACAGGTGCCAGTTGGTTGTTTTATAAGAATCAGATTATACAGGTGCCTGTTGGTTGTTTTATAAGAATCAGATTACACAGGTGCCAGTTGGTTGTTTTACAAGAATCAGATTATACAGGTGCCAGTTGGTTGTTTTATAAGAATCAGATTATACAGGTGCCAGCTGTTTGTTTTATAAGAATCAGATTACACAGGTGCCAGTTGGTTGTTTTATAAGAATCGGATTACACAGGTGCCAGTTGGTTGTTTTATAAGAATCAGATTACACAGCAGCCAGTTGCTTGTTTTATAAGAATCGGATTAGACAGGTTGTTTTATAATAAAACCTGATTTATCAAAGATTTACTATAGATATACTTATTACTTATTAAGAAATTTCAACCGATAAGCACTTTGGTGAATTAGCACACTTACAAGACTTGCTGTAGAAAGTAATCTACAAAATGGTAATCGATGCAATTATACTTTATTATAAGCGGACTGCTTTCAGCGAGAAAATTGTTAAAATAAGATAAATGTTGAGTGAAACTTCTACTTGTATTGCAGACTTGGATTTTTAACTCCTCAACTTAATATTTAACATTTAATACAATATTTTGCTACACAGATTACATTTTTTAAGTAATTAATTGTTTTGGAGACAAAGAATTAGTATTTTATGGAATCAATAACAATTTTTACTTGCTGTTAATTAATAAAATTTTATTTGGAAAAGAATGCTATTGAAACTTTTGTTTTTTACCAGGATTTTAGTTCACCATGTCTGGCGTCTGCCACGTCTGTCGGTCAACTTATCACAGAAAAGAAAAGATTTTGACTGGATCTGTGAAGAACATTACTGAGCTGTTGGGATACAAGAAGAGTGTGGTAGCCCTGTTGGTAATCCGGCCCTGATACAGGATTTATAGGCAAATCTATAAAATCATTCTCCTACAGTATTAGTGGAGGGATTTATACAAATGTTAAATGAATTAAATATACAACATTTAATATAGCACCCTATCTAGCTAATATAAGCTACTTTCAAGTGCTTTACAGTTCATAGATACTGTAAAAGAGGAATTTTTCGCAGTGTGCAAATCTCTGCGAATATAACCAAACACACACCAACTTATTTAACACCACTCAAACGTTACAGTGGGTAATAGTATTTTGGGTACACTGTGCAAAACAGCATAACTGCAGCGCAAAAATTTCCACATCTTGAACAGTTTGGAGGCTATTACAGTATACAATTTATACAATCAATGAAATCCACACGTACAATTAGGGGGAGTTCACAGTAGCAGCCTTATCAGGCATTTACTCACTGTCCTATGCCACCTGGCTAGTATCTCCCTTTTGTGTGTATAGATAGTGGACAATTGTAAGGAATCAAATGTGGACTTGTGACAAAGTGTTTTATGTCAGAAGGTCAAAATTCAAGGTCAGATTGATTGGAGGACGACTCAACATATTATTTTTTATTCTGAAAGGGTTCACTTTTTCTACACAATGTTTCAAAGAATTGTATGACAATTACTATTTCAAGGTATTAATTTTAAGTTGTAAGCATATTGATGTGGAGGATTCAAAGATGATCAAATATTGGTAGGACCGACTCCCCTGTGCCCGGCTGAAGGTGGTTTAGCTATATCAGTTTAAAAGTGACTTCTCTGGAACCAAGCAATGGAAACCAACCATATTTCACTGGTAGCATCCCTAGGTAGTCGGGATTCAAAATTGTATAAATGATCGTGGTATTCTCCAAGGGGGTAGAAGGGTGAAAAGTTGTAAATTTGACCATATTGCTGTTATAAACATCTTCTCTAGGACTATGTACTGGATACGTACATGTATAAATCATAATTGGTTGGGAACATTCATGAAAGGTAGGGATGGCAACTTCTCTGAAACTAAGCAATGGATAAAAACCATATTTCACTGGTAGCACCAGTGCCCCAGGGTAGCAGGTATTCGAAATTGTAAAAATGGTAAGTCTGACCCCATCTCCCAAGGAAACTGAGTAGGGAGGCCAAAATGTATAATTATAATTATATATGTATACATATTGAGGTGGTGGGGATTCAGAATTGAACATAATATTATATTAGGGCTTATGGGCATGGCCAAAATCTTTAATCTGGCTATTTGCTTTAAGCAACTTCTTCTCTGTAACCAACAATATGGAAATCAGTTTTACTTGTTGGAAGAATCCCAGGTGGTGGTAAATGACGATTGTATAAATTAACACCTCAACCCCACCCAAAAAATACTTTAAAACTTTGAATTGGTTGAGATCCCATATCTATAACAAGATATGCCTATATAATTGCCAGGGATTAAGAGAGAAAACACAACCATGATATTATAAATGGTGCTAGGGTCTGCCATGCCCTTGCAGACTTAACCACTGGGTCATAACTTTGAAACGCTTAAGGTCCCAAACCTAAAACTAGAAAAAGAATTGTTGGGCATAACACAATCCTGATATTATAACTGATCCCGGGGTCTGCCACACTTTTGCAGACTGAACACTTGCAACTGGGTCATAACTTTTAAACGCTCAAGGTCCCCAGCCCAGCACTCTATAAAATTGCTGGGCATAAGGAGACAAATACAATAATGTTACTATAATTGTCTCCATCCTTGGCAGATTTGGCCCCTTGGTCATAACTCTGAAACCCTTAAGATCCCTACCCAAAACTATGAGGCATTAAGCCTTCACGTGGATTTCACGTGAAATGTGGTAAAAAGTGAATTTCACGTGAAATAAATTGGACTTTTTAATTTAGTTATTTTCAAAATGCTTAATTCATTCACGAGATACCCAATTCAAACCTACGCACGATAGTAATAGTGAAGATCTGTATTTTAATCAGATTGAGGTTGCCCCAACCAATGATATGGATATGTCCACAGGGACCTAAGATTTGTTACAGCTAGTTTCGGACCTAAAATATGGTGTTTAGAGTAGTTTTACACATTTTGGGGGTTAAGATCAATTTTCGATAAAAATGCCCCCTTTATGACATTTGAGTGGGGCATTTTATTTCGAAAATTGATCTTAACCCCCAAAATGTGTAAAATTACTCTAAACACCCTATTTTAGGGCGAAAACTAGCTGTAACAAATGCTCAGGTCCCTGTGGATATGTCGAGAACAAAAAGCCCATCGGTATATTTTACACAGACCGCATCGCTGACCACTATATTTTACACTGACCGCATCGCTAACCACTAGATTTTACACTGACCGCATCGCTGACCACTAGATTTTACACTGACCGCATCGCTGACCACTAGATTTTACACTGACCGCATCGCTGACCACTAGATTTTACACGGACCGCATCGCTGACCACTATATTTTACACTGACCGTATGCTGACCACTAGATTTTAAAAAATATATAAAGATGCTGATCCTGGAATTAGTCCAAAAGTTTTTTATGAAGAAAATCCCGAAAACTTAAATATTTTCGACGAGTTCTTATTTATCATATACAGAGATATACTTATCATCAAGTACTGGAACGTCTTTGAGAGGGGAAGCGATTGTGGAAAAATAGCAATGCAGTCATCGTCGGAAACCCACGGTACACTGATGCTTGCGGTTGGTCATCGTCGGAAACCCACGGTACACTTCTCTGACGTTTGCATACTTAAGATAAGTGTACCGTTGGTTTCCGACGATGGCGGTTGGTGTACCGTGGGTTTCCGACGATGGCGGTTGGTGTACCGTGGGTTTCCGACGATGGCGGTTGGTATATATACCGTGGGTTTCCGACGATGGCGGTTGGTGTACCGTGGGTTTCCGACGATGCAATGCAGTGTACACTTTAGACCCTTCACCTCTTCCGAGGTCCTTCAGAAGACTATTGTCAATAGTTACCATACACACAAATACGTGACGTCAGATGTAATCTAAATCACATAGCCCCGTATAAGTATCCAGGGTTGAATTTATTTCAAAGCAGTAGTGTTCAATGAAACACTGGTATTGATCCGGTGAAAATGATATAGAGCATCTGACAGAAAAAAAATCATGTGCCGTTCAACGTTAATAGATCAACGTAACAAATTATAGTCTTGTCGTTAAATGAGAATATATTGTCTTAAAAGAACCAAGTCGTGTGTCGGGCAAGACGTTCAAGACACAAATATCATAAAATTATTCATTTCCATAAAAATTGTTAACGATCTTCTTCCTTGGTATCTACAAGAAATTCTTCTTCAGCGTAATAACGCATGGACCTGAGAATTTATTACAAAAGTATTATAAAAGGCTTTTATGACCATTGAAGGGGACGGGGGCATTTTTATCGAAAATTGATCTAAACCCCAAAAAAGTGTAAAATTACTCTAAAACATCCTAGTTTAGGTCCAAAACTAGCCGTAACAAATTCTCAGGTCCCTGTGCGTAATATTTAACAGCATCCGGGATCATAACACTCCTGTTGGTACATGCGAGAACTTTCGTCACCCTTCTTGTCGCACAAATCTTTAGATTAAACTTTTCTGTGGTTTGTTAACAGTTTGTGGAATTCTCTGTTTGATGCAACATAGAGTTATCAAATACCCCACGTGCAACGGTCCATCTTATTTCCATATCGGTACTAGACTGGATCAGATTCACCATGCAAGATTGAGGATGGAGTGCAGCCCACTTGAATTTTATTAATTTGGTAGAGCGCCACTATGCTCGTTTAATCAGAGGCGTATATGATATATGTGTTATATACGTCTCTAGTTTAATCAAGAAGATAAGACCAACGAACCTTTTGTGTTACGTTGTCTGTTTTTGTCATACCCTCGCATACGTTGTTTTATAGTACAGTGAAACCTCTCTATTAAGACCACCTTAAATTAGGGACCACCTCTCTGAAATTCACTTTTTGACACGTTTTTATGATCCATTAACTTACATGTATATATAGGCTTTGTAATGTTAAACACACAGTAATTGCCATAGCCTTTATAACCATTGAGAGAAATTTTTTATCGAAAATTGATCTAAACCCCCAAAAAGTGTCAAATTACTCTTAACACCCCAGTTTATGGCCAAAATTAGCTGTAGCAAATTCTCAGATCCCTGTGTTCAAAACTAGGTGGTCTTATAAGTGAAGCTTAAAATACAAAGATATAGAGACGATTTTTTTCGGGACTGAAATGAGTGGTCTAATAGCGAGGGGGTCTTAATTCTGAGGCGGTCTTTAAGCGAGGTTTCACAATAATTTAGTATTCTAAACCATCCCCTCTCAACCGAAACACTGCTCTGCAGTGAAAACGAGCTTACACATGGTGAAAACCTTTTGATTTATTTCATGCGTTCAAAACTTCATTATTAATTCTAAAAGATTTGAATGTTTTTTTTCCAAAACACAGCTGTTACAGCCACTGGGACCTGAGAATTTGTTACAGCTAGATTTGGAACTAAAGAAGGGTACGTATTTAGAGTAATTTTACACTTGTGTGGGGTTTAGATCAAATTTCGATAAAAATGTCCCCTCAATGGTCACAATAGATAAAAACGCACCCTCAATGGTCATAAAAGCTATTATGACCATTGAGGGGGCATTTTTATCGAAAATTGATCTAACCCCCCAAAAGTGTAAAATTACTCTATAGCTAGCTGTAACAAACTCTCAGGTCCCTGTGGTTACAGCAGGCTCCAGTCACCAGTTATTTCATGTCATTACATTGGCAGCTCTCCTCTTTTATTTCCTATAGTCTCAGTCTTTTACTATTTTCTTCCTTTTTTCACCTTTGCAAGTATCAATGTATATTTACATATTCTCCAACTTGATGCCGTTTCTGTTTAATTAATGTGACATATAAACGGAGACGTATTTACATAAGTTAAAACTTATTTCCGAATCCTATTCGAATGTGATTGATCTTATTATGTAATGTGATGATGTGTGTATATATTTAACCATTAAACGTCTGTCAGATTGTATTTATCGTCGATATGAATGCAATTTGGGTGCAAGATGAATAGAATGACGTCCTAACCGTCACGGATATTTATCTGGCACCCAGATTGCATTCATATCCTTAAATGATCTTAGTTGTTTACGGGAAGTATAAACTATACAAAACGAAACCAAATAAAATCAAAGATACATATATATTGTAAAGTCTGTGTTCCATTCACTATTTTCTTGCAAGTCTATTTGTTCCCCCAGTGATGATTTAGACAAAAAAGCCCAGATCACGGGGACCTGAGAATTTGTTACCGTTAGTTTTGGACCTAATCTGAGGATCGTCCACCGAAGGTCGTAAGGCCATGTGAGGACGTAAAACTCTCAAAATAAATAAATAAATAATCTGAGGTGTAAGTAATTATACTCTTTTGGGGGTTTAAATCAATTTTCTTAAATTACTCTGGATCTGAACACCTCAAAATCGGTTTAGGCCCAAAACTAGTTGTAACAAATTCTCATGTCCCTGTGGCTCAGTTGTCAAAACCACGTGCACGGGGAAGGTTAAAAACATGTATCATAGCACGGATTTAGATAGTAATAATAATAATATTTATTCAGGTAAAAGGCAACAATTAAATACATAAAATTAAGCAATCTTTGGATGGACAGTTTAATTTGAATTTAAAATATCACAGATGGTAAAATCACAGATTGACTTCTTTCAAGCCATAAAGGCTTATTTCCAATGGGGTCCCTACATAGCAATTTAATTTAAGTCCGTGATAGTAATTAAATTGCCTAAAATGCTGTGAACGACAGTAATTCAAAATAATTACTAGAGGCCACACCAGTCTGCCAATGTAAATAGAGTAAGCCCTACTGTATAGACTTTAAAATAAATTGATGGTATCATCTTTATTATTATTAATTATTAACAGAAATACAGACTTTCTTGTAGGCGGGGAAGCGCTAAATCAATAAATCTACCCGGTGTCTATTACACATTACGTACACGTATCCCAGTACCATTGAGTACAGGTATATACATTTGATTGATAGTTCGTGTCTGGACGTGTATATTACACTGTTATTATACAGGTGACAATCTACCCGTTATTTACCTATCACAGTGCGCATGTTCACAGGAAGTAGCGACCATTACATGTTATGTCAACAGCTTGTGATATTCTTGAATTTAGACTTTGTCAATTGTACTGATCAGATTAAAACTAATTTGAAGGCGACGCTGGGGCCATTGCGGACAGTGCAGTGTTTGCGGTGAGTTCGTTTTGTATGTATATGTTCTATATGTCGGTAAGATGAAGTGTCTACATATAGTAGCGAGGCCAATGATTGTTTGTCCAGCTGATTTAATTTGTGATCAACAGTTAAATATCGAATTAACTTTAGATCTAAACGTACCGTAAGCGTATAGAACCTTAAAGCTTGCTGTCGTACAGTAGAACCCTTTTAGTGTGGATACTTTGGTTTGTGTGTAGAGTAGAACCTTGTTAATCTGGACACTTTGGTTTGTGTGTACAGTAGAACCTTGTTAGTCTGGACACTTTGGTTTGTGTGTACAGTAGAACCTTGCTAGTTTGGACACTTTGGTCTGTGTGTACAGTAGAACCTTGCTAGTGTGGACACTTTGGTTTGTGTGTACAGTAGCTATAGAACATTGTTAGTCTGGACACTTTGGTCTGTGTGTACAGTAGAACCTTGCTAGTGTGGACACTTTGGTCTGTGTGTACAGTAGAACCTTGCCAGTGTGGACACTTTGGTCTGTGTGTAGAGTAGAACCTTGCTAGTGTGGACACTTTGGTTTGTGTGTACAGTAGAACCTTGTTAGTCTGGACACTTTGGTTTGTGTGTACAGTAGAACCTTGCTAGTGTGGACACTTTGGTTTGTGTGTACAGTAGAACCTTGTTAGTCTGGACACTTTGGTTTGTGTGTACAGTAGAACCTTGCTAGTGTGGACACTTTGGTTTGTGTGTACAGTAGCTATAGAACATTGTTAGTCTGGACACTTTGGACTGTGTGTACAGTAGAACCTTGTTAGTCTGGACACTTTGTTTTGTTTTTGTTTTAAGTTTCACACTTAAGTTTTTGTGTATAGTAGAACTTTGTTAGTCTGGACACTTTGCTTTGTGTGTACAGTAGAACCTTGTTAGTGTGTACAGTAGAGCCTTGTTAGTGTGGACACTTTGTTCTGTTTGTACAGTAGAACCTTGTTAGTCTGGACACTTTGGTTTGTTTGTACAGTAGAACCTTGTTAGTCTGGACACTTTGGTCTGTGTGTACAGTAGAACCTTGTTAGTCTGGACACTTTGGTTTGTTTGTACAGTAGAACCTTGTTAGTCTGGACACTTTGGTCTGTGTGTACAGTAGAACCTTGTTAGTCTGGACACTTTGGTCTGTGTGTACAGTAGAACCTTGTTAGTCTGGACACTTTGGTTTGTGTGTACAGTAGAACCTTGTTAGTCTGGACACTTTGGTCTGTGTGTACAGTAGAACCTTGTTAGTCTGGAGACTTTGGTCTGTGTGTACAGTAGAACCTATAAACTTTATTTTACAACAATAATGAAAAAAAAATATCCAACTTTTATTAATCTCTCTTGTTGGCCCTAATGTTAGCGCCTGAGGTGTCTTACTGTGGGAGGAAACTGGAGTACCCGAAGAAAACCCATGTGGTCGGGCAGGTGATCCCTATACCTTTTCAAATCTAGTCAGGGAATTAAACCCTGGCTGCTGTGGTGAAAGACAAATGTGATATCCATCACCCAAAAATGGTACATTAACAAATTTTTCTCTCAAACTAAGCAATGTATATGTACCTACGATGTACATTGTGTGTTAACAACAAGTTTGATATATACCAGAGATGCTACTTGATCGATATTTGTTTGTTTAGAACATTAACGTAATGTTTGTGTTTATTTCTTGCAGTGTTTAATGACATGGGACGTAGCTATTGACCCAAGAAACTATATGACGTAGCAAGACATGAGTTGGAAGGATCCGCGCCGCCCCCAGAGAAGAAATCCTATCGTGGACTTTGACCGCCCCTTCAACCCAGAAACAGCAAAGGTAGCAACACAGCAGCTTACTCCAAGAACAGAGGAACTACCACCCAGAGAAGAAGATTTGGGGAATAAGAAACAGTTTTTCCCAGTTAGCAAAAACTGGCAAAATGAAAAAGCCAAAATGTTTAAAATTCCTGTGAAAACTTATTTTGAATATGGTCCTCGGAAATCATTTTACGACAAATCGCCTCCAATTCAAACGATCCCCATCCGAGCAGACGGTAACTGCTTCTTCCGTGCTATCAGCGCGATAATCACGGGCAGTGAAAGTGAACATCTACGTGTGCGTGAGTTGATAACAAAACATGTGAGTGACCATCCGGATATGTACCGTACCTTCCTCATGAGTCGCGGCGGTATGAACGAGTACCTGTCCAACATGAGGCGTCCGAAAGAGTGGGCCACAGATGTCGAGATCTTAGCTACAGCAACCATGCTCAAATCAGTTGTGGAAGTTTTCTTTCCATGTAGGATAAGTGGAATCACGGAATACCGATGGCAGACATTCAAACCTCTAGATAACCCTGACATGAATCATCCCGCCATTTACATTTGTAACAAAAACGAACACTTTGAACCAGTGTTGGACATTGACCCCAGTGCAAAAGGTATAAGTAGCCGAACTCCGCGAGACAAGCCAAAATCATTCCGTAGACCACAAGGACTAGATTATTAACACTTTAAGACTTTTTGTGTACCAATTGGAGGACTCGCATTATACTGAATCACCAACTTTACAACACCAACTTTACACGACCAAGAAATCACCAACTTTACACTACCAAGTAACCACCAACTTTACACCACCAAGTAATCACCAACTTTACACTACCAAGTAATCACCAACTTTACACCACCAAGTAATCACCAACTTTACACTATTAAGTAATCACCAACTTTACCCCACCAAGTAATCACCAACTTTACACCACCAACTTTACACTACCAACTTTACACCACCAAACAATCACCAACTTTACACCACCAAGTAATCACCAACTTTACACCACCAAGTAATCACCAACTTTACACCACCAAGTAATCACCAACTTCACACCCACAAGTAATCACCAACTTTACACTACCAAGTAATCACCAACTTTACACTACCAAGTAATCACCAACTTTACACTACCAAACAATCAACAACTTTACACCACCAAGTAATCACCAACTTTACACCACCAAACAATCACCAACTTTACACTACCAAGTAATCACCAACTTTACACTACCAAGTAATCACCAACTTTACACTACCTACTTTACACCACCAAGTAATCACCAACTTTACACTACCAAGTAATCACCAACTTTACACCACCAAGTAATCACCAACTTTACACCACCAAGTAATCACCAACTTTACACCACCAAACAATCACCAACTTTACACCACCAAACAATCACCAACTTTACACTACCAAACAATCACCAACTTTACACTACCAAGTAATCACCAACTTTACACTACCAAGTAATCACCAACTTTACACTACCAAGTAATCACCAACTTTACACTACCAAGTAATCACCAATTTTACATCACCAACTTTACATCAACAACTTAACACTACCAAGTAATCACCAACTTTACACTACCAAGTAATCACCAACTTTACTCCACCAAGCATTAATTAGGTTGCTAGCTTTAAGTAAACAAAGATGAAAGGTAGATGTATGTAGGTACATAGATTAGTACACGTGTACTGACATATTATACATATGATGATACTTATATTGGGAAGGTTAATGGTTGTATTTAAGAATTTCCTTTGTTGCAGACCTGGAGTTTTAAGCTGAAAACAATGATACATAATATTGTAACCATTTAAATCTACCTTCATTACCAAACCAATCCTCAAAATTTCAAAAAGAGCTAAATGTACACAATTTGTTTTGCAAAAGCTTCGTTTCTGAATTGAACAGTAATCATAGTATCTTGCCAACAATTCCCGTCATTGATTTTTGGGATCTACATTCGTTGTTGGTTTGCTGATCGAGGTGTACTGGAGTGCTGTTTTAATTTGAAATTAGGGCTAAAAGAGTTTCTTTTAATGGCTCTTACTCCAAGCATTATCAAGTATTTGATTTATTTATGAAATGTTATGTTTATCATGTCATATTAAGATACGTGACATTATTGTTACATTGTTGGAATAGCTACATGTGATATGAGTTGTGTGTGTTGTATTAATTTGTTTTTTTTTTTTAAAAAGTTTGTTGTTACCAAGGTTACTAGTAGAGTTTTAATACACAAAAATATGATAAACAAAAATAATAGTGATTGTTTCAGGTTATCAACATGCCTGAAAAAAATAATGTGGTTTTTTTTGGGAAAAAACTATGATTTTGATTATTTTTTTTTTTTTTCAATGGTCAATTTTCTGCTTTATGTAGCAGAACTGGACTGGTTTGATCTCCGGCAATTAGATACCGGGAAGCCCAATTTGTACAATGTCCATCTAGAGTTTGTAAGATACAAATACTATAGGGGGGATACTTTTTTGAAGGCCAAAAAAAGTATCCAGATACTTTTTTGATGGGGGATATAAATATGATATGACACCGGGTTAAAACCCTAATTTGCCTGTGCGTTTTCCCTCTCCTGTTACAGTCGTGTCTGTGACCAACTTAACCCTTGTTTCAAGTATTTGGTGTATACATGTACTTGGCAAGGGGATACTAAACTTTGGTTGTAAATAGTTGTATCTTTGGGGGCAAAGACTTGAAAAAGGAGGGAGGAATGTAGAGGAACTGGACTGTTTTGATTGATGGCAACCAGACAGCTTAGTTGAAATTGGTTAAGCGACCGTCTGGAGTTCAGAAGGTCCTAAGTTCGAACAATGATGTTACTGTGCATTCCTTCTATCCTGTTACGATTTTATCAAATTTTACAGTGTTATTTCCCTACATGGATAATAATTAGATATCAGAAATAGGGTTGGACACCAAAAATAGAAAGAAAGTACATTTTAATGAGGGGCTGTGGAATTGCGAACTGTGCCTGTATGGATTATAGATTTAATTACTGGTAGTCTCAGATATATACATGTAGGTGATAAAATATCTTTTATCGGCAGAAAAAGCTTGGGTCGATTGGAGTATCTGAACAGAGAATATTATTTTTTGGGGCCTAATATTGCAACTGGAACATTATGTGCTTATATTAGCCATAAAATGAAATGGGAACTGAAAGCTGCATGGTTATACTCCCATTAATTAAAGCTTGTGTGCACTAGTTCTCGCCAATTTTGTCTGAAAGGAAAGAAATGCTTGTCACTGTTATATATTGTGTATGTACATAAAGGTGATGACCTTTTACTCATAGTGCGCTGCATGCTTTTCTTTGTATTGTTTGGAATCTGGATTGCTGTGGTTTAAAATATTTTGACTTTTTTATATATATTTTTTTTCTTGTGAGTCATTTCTCATTTTGACAATCCTTTTATTTCAAGTGATAAGTTCTTTTTTTTTCACCTGGTAAACATGGAAGGGTATACCTTTAAAGGCCCAATATACGTGACTTTCGGCAAAACTTGAAGAGAAAATCAAGCCTAATAACTTATTATATTTAAAGATTTAGTTAAGATTAACTGGTATCAGCAATATCCAAGATGAATTCTTACGCGGTTACCGGTACAGCAGCAGTTGAAACTCGGTTGTTGTAAACACACGTCCGTTTCGAACTGTCTTTTATCTTCAGCTTGTTGTTGAAGTGGGCCACACCTGAATGATTTCAATTCTTTGGATTTTTTTGTCAAGAGTTTCTTGCTAGTTAATGCTCAGGTTTACTTCGTTTTCGACTTATTTTTGTATGGTTATCAACTGGATTTTTTTTCATAATTTTTCAGAATCCCAAAAGAATTCCTGAAGTTACGTATATTGCGCCTTTAAATTTTTTTAGAAAATGCTGATAACATGTTTGATTTTAACATACATGTAATGTTCACAACTTTGTACTTTTAGGTGCTGCCATTTAAGCACTCACAGCTAACATATTCTACTACTGGTAGCACCTACTTTGCTATATAACACAGTGCCATAATGCGACTCGAACCGCAACCCTTCGGTCACAGGACCGACGTTAGACTATCATGCCTTCTATTTGAGAGTATATGGTTAATTTATTTTCAAACATAAATCCGTCCATTTGTTACTTGTTCAATATTTCTATTGACTCTATCCGTCCATTTATGTTTATATTTTACAGAAGGAACTCTACTGGACCACCTGGGAGGGATCCCCCCCCCCCACACACACACACGCACACACAAGTGCACCACATGTGGTACTTATATCACATATAAACACCCATAAAAACACGTGAGATTGAATACAGAAATTAAACTTTGCCTCAGTATTACAAATCACTGAAATTGGTTCAGGGATATTTCTAAGTATTCCAAGTCTCTCTTTTTAAATGATGTCACAATCTTGTCTATCTGTTCAAAAAGTTGGTTTGCAGCGGAAAATTTAGTTTTGCTCAAATTAATGTGCATCTCCGATTCACTGTAGTCTTGTGCCAGACTGCCTTTGTTACAATTAACAGTATTTTGATAAATTCTAAAAATATTACAAAATGATGAAAATATATATATGTGTTATGACATAACTAATGTTAGAAGCCCATGTAGGAATGCTTAATTATGCCATGTAAACATGCAATTTCGCAGATCTAACATTTCACGATTTTGATTCATTCGCAAAAGTAGAATTAAACCCCATTTAATGTACGTTTGAATCTATAAAATACATTAAAACATTTCATTATTGATCATGCTATGTAGAAATCTGAGGCTTTCTGGTTGAGATATATAGCATTGCGTGGAGCTGTTTGACAGTGTGTTGCTTACAGGGTTATTGTTTTCACATAGTGCCGTCTCTTTTGTTAAAAGATTGACCACTTAAGAAATGGCAGATTGTTGCATTATGTAGCAACACAGCAACATACTTAGCAATGATCATCAATTTGTTTACATCACAGAATGGGTTTCATTTTCATTGATGTATTAAAATTTATTTGTGAAATAAATCTTGTTTTTTCATTGTTATTTTGATATTCCTTCTTCAAAAAAAAGTAATCATAATAATTGTAATAAAAAGGAGCTGATTCCCGGAGTCAGCACAAACATTATCCCAAAAAGGTGCTGATTCACTGAGTCAGCACAAACATTATCTCAAAAAGGAGCTGATTCCCTGAGTCAGCACAGACATTATCTCAAAAAGGAGCCGATTCCCTGAGTCAACACAAACATGATCTCAAAAAGAAGCTGATTCCCTGAGTCAACACAAACATGATCTCAAAAAGAAGCTGATTCCCTGAGTCAGCACAAACATTATCTCAAAAAGGAAATAATTCCCTGAGTCAGCACAAACATTATCTCAAAAAGGAGCTGATTCCCTGAGTCAGCACAAACATTATCTCAAAAAGGAAATAATTCCCTGAGTCTGCACAAACATTATCTCAAAAAGGTGTTGATACCCTGAGTCAGTACAAACATTATCTCAAAAAGGAGCTGATACCCTGAGTCAGCACAAACATTATCTCAAAAAGGAAATAATTCCCTGAGTCAGCACAAACATTATCTCAAAAAGGAGCTGATACCCTGAGTCAGCACAAACATTATCTCAAAAAGGAGCTGATTCCCTGAGTCAGCACAAACATTATCTCAAAAAGGAAATAATTTCCTGAGTCAGCACAAACATTATCTCAAAAAGGAGCTGATTCCCTGAGTCAGCACAAACATTATCTCAAAAAGGAGCCGATTCCAAAGTCAGCACAAACATGATCTCAAAAAGAAGCTGATTCCCTGAGTCAGCACAATCATTATCTCAAAAAGGAGCTGATACCCTGAGTCAGCACAAACATTATCTCAAAAAGGAAATCATTCCCTGAGTCAGCACAAACATTATCTCAAAAAGGAGCTGATACCCTGAGTCAGCACAAACATTATCTCAAAAAGGAAATAATTCCCTGAGTCAGCACAAACATTATCTCAAAAAGGAGATAATTCTATGAGTAAGCACAAACATGATCTCAAAAAGAAGCTGATTCCCTGAGTCAGCACAAACATTATCTCAAAAAGGAAATAATTCCCTGAGTCAGCACAAACATTATCTCGAAAAGGAGCTGATTCCCTGAGCCAGCACAAACATTATCTCAATAAGGAGCTGGTTCCTTGAGTCAGCACAAGCATTATCTCAAAAAGGAAATAATTCCCTGAGTCAGCACAAACATTATCTCAAAAAGGAGCTGATACCCTGAGTCAGCACAAACATTATCTCAAAAAGGAAATAATTCCCTGAGTAAGCACAAACATTTTCTCGAAAAGGAGCTGATTCCCTGAGCCAGCACAAACATTATCTCAATAAGGAGCTGATTCCCTGAGTCAGCACAAACATTATCTCAATAAGGAGCTGATTCCCTGAGTCAGCACAAACATTATCTCAAAAAGGAGCTGGTTCCTTGAGTCAGCACAAGCATTATCTCAAAAAGGAAATAATTCCCTGAGTCAGCACAAACATTATCTCAAAAAGGAGCTGATACCCTGAGTCAGCACAAACATTATCTCAAAAAGGAAATAATTCCCTGAGTAAGCACAAACATTTTCTCGAAAAGGAGCTGATTCCCTGAGTCAGCACAGACATTATCTCAAAAAGGAGCTGATTCCCTGAGTCAACACAAACATGATCTCAAAAAGAAGCTGATTCCCTGAGTCAACACAATCATTATCTCAAAAAGGAGCTGATACCCTGAGTCAGCACAAACATTATCTCAAAAAGGAAATAAATCCCTGAGTCAGCACAGACATTATCTCAAAAAGGAGCTGATACCCTGAGTCAGCACAAACATTATCTCAAAAAGGAAATAATTCCCTGAGTCAACACAAACATTATCTCAAAAAGGAGATAATTCTATGAGTCAGCACAAACATTTTCTCGAAAAGGAGCTGATTCCCTGATTCAGCACAAACATTATCTCAATAAGGAGCTGATTCCCTGAGTCAGCACAAACATTATCTCAATAAGGAGCTGATTCCCTGAGTCAGCACAAACATTATCTCAAAAAGGAGCTGGTTCCTTGAGTCAGCACAAGCATTATCTCAAAAAGGAAATAATTCCCTGAGTCAGCACAAACATTATCTCAAAAAGGAGCTGATACCCTGAGTCAGCACAAACATTATCTCAAAAAGGAAATAATTCCCTGAGTCAGCACAAACATTATCTCAAAAAGGAGCTGATACCCTGAGTCAGCACAAACATTATCTCAAAAAGGAAATAATTCCCTGAGTAAGCACAAACATTTTCTCGAAAAGGAAATAATTCCCTGAGTAAGCACAAACATTTTCTCGAAAAGGAAATAATTCCCTGATTCAGCACAAACATTATCTCAATAAGGAGCTGATTCCCTGAGTCAGCACAAACATTATCTCAATAAGGAGCTGATTCCCTGAGTCAGCACAAACATTATCTCAAAAAGGAGCTGGTTCCTTGAGTCAGCACAAGCATTATCTCAAAAAGGAAATAATTCCCTGAGTCAGCACAAACATTATCTCAAAAAGGAGCTGATACCCTGAGTCAGCACAAACATTATCTCAAAAAGGAAATAATTCCCTGAGTAAGCACAAACATTTTCTCGAAAAGGAGCTGATTCCCTGAGTCAGCACAGACATTATCTCAAAAAGGAGCTGATTCCCTGAGTCAACACAAACATGATCTCAAAAAGAAGCTGATTCCCTGAGTCAGCACAAGCATTATCTCAAAAAGGAAATAATTCCCTGAGTCAGCACAAACATTATCTCAAAAAGGAGCTGATACCCTGAGTCAGCACAAACATTATCTCAAAAAGGAAATAAATCCCTGAGTCAGCACAAACATTATCTCAAAAAGGAGCTGATACCCTGAGTCAGCACAAACATTATCTCAAAAAGGAAATAATTCCCTGATTCAGCACAAACATTATCTCAAAAAGGAGATAATTCTATGAGTCAGCACAAACATTTTCTCGAAAAGGAGCTGATTCCCTGAGTCAGCACAAACATTATCTCAATAAGGAGCTGATTCCCTGAGTCAGCACAAACATTATCTCAATAATGAGCTGATTCCCGAGTCAGCACAGACGTTATCTTCAAAAGGAGCTGGTTCCTTGAGTCAGCACAAGCATTATCTCAAAAAGGAGCCGAATCCCTGAGTCAGCACAAACATTATCTCAAAAAGAAGCTGATTCCCTGAGTCAACACAATCATTATCTCAAAAAGGAAATAATTCCCTGAGTAAGCACAAACATTTTCTCGAAAAGGAGCTGATTCCCTGAGTCAGCACAGACATTATCTCAAAAAGGAGCTGATTCCCTGAGTCAACACAAACATGATCTCAAAAAGAAGCTGATTCCCTGAGTCAACACAATCATTATCTCAAAAAGGAGCTGATACCCTGAGTCAGCACAAACATTATCTCAAAAAGGAAATAAATCCCTGAGTCAGCACAGACATTATCTCAAAAAGGAGCTGATACCCTGAGTCAGCACAAACATTATCTCAAAAAGGAAATAATTCCCTGAGTCAGCACAAACATTATCTCAAAAAGGAGATAATTCTATGAGTCAGCACAAACATTTTCTCGAAAAGGAGCTGATTCCCTGAGTCAGCACAAACATTATCTCAATAAGGAGCTGATTCCCTGAGTCAGCACAAACATTATCTCAATAATGAGCTGATTCCCGAGTCAGCACAGACGTTATCTTCGAAAGGAGCTGGTTCCTTGAGTCAGCACAAGCATTATCTCAAAAAGGAGCCGAATCCCTGAGTCAGCACAAACATTATCTCCAAAGGGAGATAATTCCTGTGTCAGCACAAACATTATCTCAAAAAGGAGCTGATTCCCTGAGTCAGCACAAACATTATCTCAAAAAGGAGCCGATACCCGAGGCAGCACAAACATATCTCGAAAAAGAAACGGGTTGTTTGAGTCTGGCGGTAACAAATTTCCATTGCCAAATCCCTTATGACAGCTGTTTGTCAGCCATATTTTTAATCATTATTTTTCCATATATTAAAAGAACACAACTTGGGACCAAGGAAATCAGCATATAAAATTTGAGAAAGATCGGATCATCCATTCTTTAACCCTTAAGAAAAAGCAGCATTAAATTTCCGTTGTCAAATTCCAGCTCTTCGACTCTCTGACCCGCTAAATATTTGGACGACAGGCGGTCGACTAGTCCGAAGGGTTATGATTCTCTGACCTGCTAAATATTTGGACGACAGGCGGTCGACTAGTCCGAAGGGTTATGATTCGGTCGACTAGTCCGAAGGGTTATGATTTCAAAAAGGAGCTGAAAAAAGGAGCTGACCCGCTAAATATTTGGACGACAGGCGGTCGACTAGTCCGAAGGGTTATGATTCTCTGACCCGCTAAATATTTGGACGACAGGCGGTCGACTAGTCCGAAGGGTTCTGACTCTCTGACCCACTAAATATTTGGACGACAGGCGGTCGACTAGTCCGAAGGGTTCTGACTCTCTGACCCGTTAAATATTTGGACGACAGGTGGTCGACTAGTCCGAAGGGTTCTGACTCTCTGACCCGTTAAATATTTGGACGACAGGCGGTCGACTAGTCCGAAGGGTTCTGGCTCTCTGACCCGTTAAATATTTGGACGACAGGTGGTCGACTAGTCCGAAGGGTTCTGACTCTCTGACCTGCTAAATATTTGGACGACAGGCGGTCGACTAGTCCGAAGGGTTCTGACTCTCTGACCCGCTAAATATTTGGACGACAGGCGGTCGACTAGTCCGAAGGATTCTGACTCTCTGACCCGCTAAATATTTGGACGACAGGCGGTCGACTAGTCCGAAGGGTTCTGACTCTCTGACCCACTAAATATTTGGACGACAGGCGGTCGACTAGTCCGAAGGGTTCTGACTCTCTGACCCGTTAAATATTTGGACGCAGGTGGTCGACTGGTCCGAAGGGTTCTGACTCTCTGACCCGCTAAATATTTGGACACTACACTTCTCTGACGTTTGCATCCCGTGGGTTAAAATGGAAAGAAACTCTCGTTTTCGTACTAAAATAGTAGCCAATCATATCGATGGTTTCATCAGTGACTACATACAGCCGGGACATCAAGCCGGGTTATCCGGTTTTTAGCGCTAAAACTACGAGTAGTTTTGGCGTCTATTGCTGCCACTATTCTGTGACCTTTTGACCCATGTCATTTTTTCCCCTCCCGCTCCGGAAAAGCTTGAATAACTACCAATCGCATGATATATGAACTATTTGAAAGCCTGAATATTAAAGGCAATGATGTTCCCATGGTATTGTTGATAATTATGATGACTTCAATAATATATATGCAATTTGTAACAAAGAAATCAATTTTTCACTCCCACAGCTCATTTAAATATTACGTCTCTGGTCTTAGTTTGACCCATCTGTGTATACATAACCTCTCGGTGTATAGCTACACACACCATATATAACCTCGAGCTCTCGCGATCGGTGCTATATATACACTCGTATGTACGGATCGTGGTATGTCCCAGACATACCGCTAACAGGTGCGTGTGTACTGTCATGCAATTTGTATTAAACTTTGATTATATAATCGCTTCATAGCCAACAGTCCTCGTTTTGATTTGATTTCTGACCGACGGCCATCTTGGACATTTAGCTCACAGAATACCATCTTTCAGTTGATAATGCCTTTTCTTAAGAAGAAAAAAGAAAGGAAAAAATCCAACTTTTTAAAAAAACAAATGAAGATAGTCTATGGTGGGTACCAAGATCCTTCTGGGACCTATCGTTTAATATTCATACAGATATGTTTGACTTACTATGTAAGTGCATACGTTAGTGTCTCTGATGCACGGGATATTCTTTATCCGATGTCTTAAATGTTTATAAGACTTAATAGTTTATACAGTGTATATATGTTCTAAAGTTAATGTCGCATTTGGTTTTCTACAAACGACATCATATCTTAAATCTTTTATGAGATATACATGTACATATGTATGATATAGAATGAAATGAAACGAAATGTTTAAATTGCTACATTACATCCGTTTTCATTAATCGTACTTTTAGGAGGTTGGTATGATATGTCTACTCCATAATGCAAACTGTTATTACCTTACAAACAAACATTTTATTATCAAAACAAACCAGTATATGTCGTTTCAACTTTGATCTGCCATTGCTCCCGTAATTAATCCTCATCTTGCATTTCCAACTGGATCTCAGGTGTGATGTTTTGCTTAGATTGTTTTAAGTGTTGCAGGGAAGGTTTATGAAATAAAGCTTCATTTTGTGTCTAACAAACTAATACTGTTAATTTCAATGCATATATTAAAAAAAACCCATTCGCTTCCCTGTAAATTGATCAATATTCATTTCAAAATTTAAAAAAAAATGATAATTTAGTCAAATTGTAAAAGCACTGCACTAAATTGAACATGTACATTGAAAACAACTCGTCAATCTAAACAATTTGCGTGTAAATTATGTTTACTCTAAATACTAACTAATCTAATCCCTATTCTGAAACCTTCTGATATCGAAACTTAGTAACCCACACAACAAAATCACTTCATAAACTGTTAAAAAATACATACTTTTGTTAGAAGTTTTAGCGTTTCAGTACTTTCAGTACTTTGATTTTTGTAGCACCGCCTGTCAACAAAACCTGTCGATTGTGTTATAATTGTGTCGATTGTGATAAAAATATAAGGTTCTGCTATATACGTCCCTGTATACGGCGATTGACATCGGCGTCATGCCTACAGAAATATGCTGGTCGTGGTCACGGTAAAATCATCTAACAGAGTGTCACAAGAAACGACTATTCTGATTGGTTGAAATCTCCGAATAAACTTCTATTCGGGGAAACGAAGGTTTAGACCGATTCTGGCCCACGGGATGCAAACGTCAGAGAAGTGTACCGTGGGTTTCCGACGATGTAGTGAGACTGAAAGCGGAATACCGTTCTCAATGTTTAAACCCCACTGTTTGGTCGTATCACATGAGTTAGTGAGTTGGAAGATTGTTGGTTTAAACACAGCATTTTTACTTTTAACTTGAGAGTGAGTTTCAGTCGCTATTGGTGACAATTATGTCTGCACTTGTCAAGAAATTAAAAGAAAATAATAAGAATGGTATCCATTATGAATTGATTTCTGTCATATCTATCATATGATAAAAAGTGTTTTTGAAACATGTCGTGTAGTTACGCTGGAATAGATATTTCGTTACACATAAAATATCCTGCTTTGGAATTATGGTCTAAATAGTAAATGCTACAACATGTTATATATTGTGTCTGACCGGCATACTGATATGCTGATATCGTTAATATCTTCTGGTCATCCTAATAGATCCAAAACTTCACCTTTTGTTTGAGTATAGTTGAGTAAGTTAGGACATTCCTCTTAAGCGCTTTCATCATTGAAAGTCCGGTGAGACTAGTCCGCAGGGTTCTAACTCTCTGACCCGCTAAATATGTGGACGACAGCTTGGGGAAAAGTGCGAGTTGGTTGCGAGTTGAATCAACGTAAAAATTCATAATCTTGCAACTCGCAACTGCAGCAAGACATGCACTTTTAACACTAATAGTTGTTTTGTACCGAAATATTACAGTTTTTATCAAACACTTCAACACAGTCTTGCAAAAATGTGTGCACAAAAAGAGCATTTTCTCTTTTTAAATACGCAGTTTTATAATTTATATTAGTTGCAGTATTGCATCAAGACTTTTGTGATGTGGACATGACAATAAAACACGCGGGTACACTGTTATTTTAGGATTAGAGAGACAAATAAATTGCGAACACGATGCTAGCAAAAATTGTCATTCTCCAATTTGGTTGTGAGACATGGAAACCCAGCACTAGTGATATTGTTCTACCCTCAAAGGAGTGAAAAAATAAAATACAATAGGCTTGATCTACGTATACATGCACCGAAGCAAAAGAGAGCTCGTGCCAATGTACGGGCTGTCCGAATAAAGCTGTAACAATTCTAGTGTCCCTGTGGATAAGCGTAGAGAATCGACTCTTGGATATCGAGGGCGGGCAACTGACTCCTTTCAAGGCATAATGTAGTCCTTGCATGTGCCTCTTTTTTTTTAAATAATAAAAAAAATAAATACAAAAATGCATTATATATCTAATTATACATAACCGTAAAACAGAGATTTAGATAGCGTTGTAAAAGACTATGCATTTTTTTCTATTCAGATTTTACAATAAAGACTTTTGCCTGGACTCTGTCAGACCGACACTTTAAGGCGAGATAGATCTAAAATCACTACGGAATTAATTAATAAGTTTTCTCGTCAATCTCATCATTTTTCACGTGTTACCGGTGCCTCGTCTGTTACTTTTGCTAAGCCTCGTATGACATCATGATTAGTAGCAATTTGATTTAAAATCAGTTTTCAAAATCAAAGCGGATTAAAATTAAGTGATGTCATTGTTTTTCTCTTTTTTCCTTGTCGCAATAATAGCTCACATAAGTTAATACTGTTTGTAAAAATGTATGCGACTAAAAAAATAATGTATCATTGTTTCTTGTTTTGAAAATAAATTTCAAGAACTGCATTTTCATCGTTTATGGTGTTGTTCACGCACATCGCTTTGTAGCAGGGACGTATATATGTCTAACATATACGTCCCTGCTTTGTAGAGTGAATGTTTTCTAGTCGTTCAAATAAGAGTTATTATTGTGAAGAATATTGCCCTGGGTATTCGAAAGAAAATGACTAATCTTGATAAAAACCGTTTTTTGTCGGTGTGAAGATAAAACAGATAAAAGGGGGTAATAAGTTATTTCGGACAAACCGAGCCGATTTTGCCCCGGTCTCGCACATGTGTATCTCACGTAGATTGGTTAGCTTACAGCCGATCGCGACGAATTATATATCCTCTAATTAAGTGCTGTCGATCATGCTGTAATGCATAATAGTGATACTCATACATACACATATAAGACGCATAGTAGAATACAATTGATTTCTAAAATGATTTCAGACTATGTATGAATTACATAAAATAAAAAAAAACATGTTTGTTGCTACCATTAAGCTTGCAATACTGACCTACAGCGCTGTAACTGCATGGTTATGCAAAACAAAATTTATTATTATTGCGTGGAAGACGGGTTAAACAAATCAATTAAACGATTTGGTTGTTATTGCAGTTGTAGAATTGTTAAATAATTGGAAGTAGTGACTTAAATATCGTGAATAAATTTAGTGGGCTTGGCTCAATCGGGGATGACCTCATCCTCCCGGTGTAGTTCAACGCCGAGATTCTCTTCCTTTACCCACAATGCACCTCATCTGTCACGATAAACTTAACATTGTAAATATAAATGTTAAGATTGACATTTCGAGGCAGGTTTCTTGCTTCATATCGGAATATGGTTTAAATATTGGCAGACGATCCAAGAGAATGACTCTTTGAGAAGCTACCTGGTGAAAATTGGCCGTAAAAAACTGCTCGGCGACTGTTTTTCTGAGCCTAGAAATCAAGAGGAAACGGTGTGTTTTCGAATGAAGATCAAATATGGCGGCCACACAGTCTGTGAACGTCAGTCTGGATGACATAGATTTGTCAAGTTTACGGGTGAGTATTTACTCTGATGAACGCACGCTTGGAAAAATAGTTAAAAGTAAAACATTTAAACCCAATCAGCTTCATATAAGTTTGATTTGATGGCCTTCATGTGATAAAACATCTACCGAATGTCAGTACCGAATCAGCTGACGAGAGGCGAATGACAACAAAGGCCTCGTTCTACCTTGTTTTTTAGGGTAGAAACAAACTCCGAGATATTTGACTGGTTCTGTTACTTATAAAACCAACAATAAAACATTAAATACATTGATTCCTATGTTTCTAGGGTTTATAACAGACGAAATACATTGATTTTCATTGGTGACTCATGTGTCTCCACTCCTGTGTAACACACGTGTTTCTGGACAGGTACACGTGTGTACACTAGCAGGGGCTACTAACAGTGTAGTTCACGTACTTGGTATTATATTTCATAATGTTCACTCACTTTATATGTAGTATCTCAATATATATATATCACCTGATCACAAGCTGTCAATGTTCAATTATCCCCAAAATTCCTTCCAGACATGTACACAGTACGTACGATCTAGACTGGGTCGATTGACAGCGACCAGATAGCTCAATTCGTTGAGCGTCCGTCTAGAGTTTGGAAGGTCCCGGGTTCGAACCCCAGCCTGGTCGTGCATTTTTCCTCTCCTGTTACATTTGGTGCCTGTGACCATGTAAACTTTGTTTTAAGTACTGGGTGCATACTTAGCAAGGGGATACCCGAACCTGGGTTGTAAATCGTGATGTTATTGTGGTAGAAGACTTTGCTGAAGGAGGGGCGAATGTAGCTGATCTTGACCGGTACGATCGTTGGCGACCAGATAGCTCAATTGGTTGAGCGTCCGTCTAGAGTTCTGAAGGTCCCAGGTTCGAACCCCAGTCTGGCCGTGCATTTTTCCTCTCCTCTCTCTAAAATAGGCCTATACATATACGTTCACAATAAAAGAACTAAGTAGGCCTATGAAAACTGGATGAAATGAACAATTTTGTTAATGATGACAGCAGCTACATGTAATTCTTCATTAACTGAAAATACCTCACTTTTGAATTTATAAGGTTTGTTTATGGCATGATGGCAAGTTCAACATCAAAATGTTTGTGTTCCTATTTACGGTAATTTCCTTAAAACATTTGGGTTCATGTCTACAACATTATCGAGTGACATGTCGCTGCAACAGTGTTTCAAAACTACAAATACACAAGCAAAGAAAAGTACACAGAAGGATTGCGTAAATATAAAATGGCAAGTCTGTTGGTCGATGCTACAATCTTTCTATAATTTCATTGTATTCCGTTAGAAGTACAGGCACATTTTTTCCAACCAGGGTTGCACTCAAACCCGACCCATAATGTGTGACCCGGGTAACTGATACAGCCCTATAGTCTACACTATAACTACATAATACAGCAAAGTTAATTACCCCACCCCCTATAAGCCCATATGTCTGCTTGAACCAAATGAGCACTAAAAACATTCCTCGTGATTTTCCTCTAAATATATCAGATGTGGCCATGGTCGCAAAATATATAAAAAGTGGTCATTCAACAGTATTTGGGTCACTAATTGGTGGCCGCTGGTCGAAAAACCACCAGGAGGAATGAAAAGTGTTCGCACATACACAATTAACAGATGGTCGCTTTAGCAGATTCGACAGTATATAAACTTAATATGTATAACACATCTACACTAAGATAGCTATAGCCAGTCTGTGACATTACCATTTTCAAGCACTAGTCCGAACAAGCGAAATGCAGTGTTTATTATAACACATATATTTTTTGAAATTCAAGGAATTTCCACTAGTCCAAACCAAAATTTAATAGTCGTGGGCATACAGGACTAGTGGCTTATGTCGAAGACTGTATAGCAGTGCCATGGGTTTGTATAAAGTGAATTCCAAGAAAGTTCAAATATAGTAAGTTATTAACTTCTTTGGGGCATACTGTACATGTATATATTACATGATATCTGATCATTAGTTTAAAAACACATAATGTAGTACATAATAATGACTTGGGCATGATCAGTGTCTACTTTAATGAATGTAATTTAAGGTCAAAGGTCATTAGGTTTGTTCCTTATTAAAATATTTTTTTATCTTTGTTTCAGGATCCTGCTGGGATTTTTGACCTCATTGAGGTGGTGGGAAATGGCACCTACGGACAGGTCTACAAGGTAGGTTTACTATAGACAGTAGTGTAGAAATGGCAGCTACGGACAGGTCTACAGGGTAGATTTACTATAGACAGTAGCTTAGAAATGGCACCTACTGACAGGTCTACAAGGTAGGTTTACTATAGACAGTAGCTTAGAAATGGCACTGTTACTTAATTATTAAATAAGCGGAAATAAAATACAAGGTAGGTTTACTATAGACAGTAGTGTAGAAATGGCACCTATGGACAGGTCTACAAGGTAGGTTTACTATAGACAGTAGCTTAGAAATGGCACCTACGGACAGGTCTACAAGGTAGGTTTACTATAGACAGTAGTGTAGAAATGGCACCTATGGACAGGTCTACAAGGTAGGTTTACTATAGACAGTAGCTTAGAAATGGCACCTACGGACAGGTCTACAAGGTAGGTTTACTATAGACAGTAGTGTAGAAATGGCACCTATGTACGGACAGGTCTACAAGGTAGGTTTACTATAGACAGTAGCTTAGAAATGGCACCTATGGACAGGTCTACAGGGTAGGTTTACTATAGATAGTAGTGTAGAAATGGCACCTACGGACAGGTCTACAGGGTAGGTTTACTATAGACAGTAGTGTAGAAATGGCAGCTACGGACAGGTCTACAAGGTAGGTTTACTATAGACAGTAGCTTAGAAATGACACCTACGGACAGGTCTACAAGGTAGGTTTACTATAGACAGTAGTGTAGAAATGGCACCTATGGACAGGTCTACAAGGTAGGTTTACTATAGACAGTAGTGTAGAAATGGCACCTATGGACAGGTCTACAAGGTAGGTTTACTATAGACAGTAGCTTAGAAATGGCACCTATGGACAGGTCTACAAGGTAGGTTTACTATAGACAGTAGTGTAGAAATGGCACCTATGTACGGACAGGTCTACAAGGTAGGTTTACTATAGACAGTAGCTTAGAAATGGCACCTACGGACAAGGTCTACAAGGTAGGTTTACTATAGACAGTAGCTTAGAAATGGCACCTACGGACAAGGTCTACAAGGTAGGTTTACTATAGACAGTAGTGTAGAAATGGCACCTACGGACAGGTCTACAAGGTAGGTTTACTATAGATAGTAGTGTAGAAATGGCACCTATGGACAGGTCTACAAGGTAGGTTTACTATAGATAGTAGTGTAGAAATGGCACCTACGGACAGGTCTACAAGGTAGGTTTACTATAGACAGTAGTGTAGAAATGGCACCTATGGACAGGTCTACAAGGTAGGTTTACTATAGACAGTAGCTTAGAAATGGCACCTACGGACAAGTCTACAAGGTAGGTTTACTATAGACAGTAGTGTAGAAATGGCACCTATGGACAGGTCTACAAGGTAGGTTTACTATAGACAGTAGCTTAGAAATGGCACCTACGGACAGGTCTACAAGGTAGGTTTACTATAGACAGTAGTGTAGAAATGGCACCTATGGACAGGTCTACAAGGTAGGTTTACTATAGACAGTAGCTTAGAAATGGCACCTACGGACAGGTCTACAAGGTAGGTTTACTATAGACAGTAGTGTAGAAATGGCACCTATGTACGGACAGGTCTACAAGGTAGGTTTACTATAGACAGTAGCTTAGAAATGGCACCTATGGACAGGTCTACAAGGTAGGTTTACTATAGACAGTAGTGTAGAAATGGCACCTATGGACAGGTCTACAAGGTAGGTTTACTATAGACAGTAGCTTAGAAATGGCACCTACGGACAGGTCTACAAGGTAGGTTTACTATAGACAGTAGTGTAGAAATGGCACCTATGGACAGGTCTACAGGGTAGGTTTACTATAGACAGTAGTGTAGAAATGGCACCTATGGACAGGTCTACAGGGTAGGTTTACTATAGATAGTAGTGTAGAAATGGCACCTACGGACAGGTCTACAGGGTAGGTTTACTATAGATAGTAGTGTAGAAATGGCACCTACGGACAGGTCTACAGGGTAGGTTTACTATAGATAGTAGTGTAGAAATGGCACCTATGGACAGGTCTACAAGGTAGGTTTACTATAGACAGTAGCTTAGAAATGGCACCTATGGACAGGTCTACAAGGTAGGTTTACTATAGACAGTAGCTTAGAAATGGCACCTATGGACAGGTCTACAAGGTAGGTTTACTATAGACAGTAGCTTAGAAGTGGCACCTATGGACAGGTCTACAAGGTAGGTTTACTATAGACAGTAGCTTAGAAATGGCACCTATGGACAGGTCTACAAGGTAGGTTTACTATAGACAGTAGTGTAGAAATGGCACCTACGGACAGGTCTACAAGGTAGGTTTACTATAGACAGTAGTGTAGAAATGGCACCTTTGTACGGACAGGTCTACAAGGTAGGTTTACTATAGACAGTAGCTTAGAAATGGCACCTACGGACAGGTCTACAAGGTAGGTTTACCATAGATAGTAGATTAGTTATACTCCAAAATTACCTATAAAGGGCTATAAGAAGTAGTTCCAACATAAAATTTTCGGGGCAATCCACTCCTTTATCAAGACACAAAGTGACATAAAACAATTACATAACGAAAACAATATTAAAAGTATAATAAGAAGTGGTTTTGGTTATTTCAATATCAGTAAGCCATTCGGCTAGCGTTAGCCGAAGGCAGAATTTAGAATGTCGGTGTCATCGTCCACCGAGTACACTCTGTGTGCGAATCGAACAACAACAAAGAGATTAAAGATTCTGAAGCTGAAATAATAGCATGGCGATTTGTCCCAAGATGATAATTGGGATGAAGCGTGGTAATTCCAAAATATCTTTTAGAACAGTAAATATATGGTAAAAAAATAGTTTTAATGAAAAAAATATCTCTTTAGAATTTTAGTGGGAGCAAGATAAATATCTTAAAATTAGTGAGGAAATGACTCCGAAATTTAGACTTTTCATCCACAAGATAAACATTGAGAAAAAGAGTATGAAATTCGGAAAACTTTTGAAATATTTTCTTTACACTTGGTGAATAAGACAGACAGATTGTCAACTTTTGAGTATTGGCCTGGAGGTTCACATGGCCTGTAATGAGATAATGATTTCAGATTATCTGCTCGTTAACGGTTCAGACTTATGATTTATAAAACAACATGTTGTTTCTTAGTTCTTAAATTATAATTTGGATACGGTTGTTATTCCCAAAATCTATAATCAAATATGTATACTTGCTTGGCATAAGAAAAATGACACATGATTATATATATTACCATGGTTAGCTGTAGGATCTGGCCGTTCCCCTGAGGGTTTTGATTCTGGTCTTACATATAGTGAGATGATCGAGATCCATGGAACCCTATAGCAGTGGGTTCTTAACCAGATTTATAATGAAGCGCCCGGAATGCCTTGGTTCAGGGACAGATACTTTTCATGTTTAGGTATTTTGTTTTTCGTTAATAGAAATACACAAATGCAGTATAGAATTTGTGATAAAATTAAATGTGTCAGTATGACATGAATGCATTGCTTGACTGAAATTTTCAGAGTTAGATTTGGCCAAAACTCTTTAAAAAAATTGGTGGATCATCACCAAATCAGAGCTTGACTATATCTTATTATTGAACAGGTTTATAACAAAGAACAGTTCAATATCTTTATCTGTTACTTAATTATTAAATAAGCGGAAATAAAATTATGGGGCAATGACAGAATGACGACCAATTCAGTGTAAGAGAATCGGTCATTTTATGGCTGGGGCATTAAAAATGAATTTCAACCAAAGACTGGTTTGTAAATATTCATGAATAAAGCGTTGATAGGTTGGTGTATAAAGTCAACGAAAGGTTGTGTATACGGAGTCTGAATCATAATTATATTATACAGGTTAATGGTGTATAACACAAGTATTTAGATTGTGTAATAATTTAAGCTGGAAACGAGGCACTTGAGCACATGTCCGTTGCCACTTTCTTCCACAAGGAGATGAAGGATATATGACAAAAAAATCCTTTTGCACTTAATTTATGTATGAAAAAAAATAAATATTATAAAAAAAAGAATTTGACTGACAGGTTTATTGTAAATTTAAATCAATTTGACTGAATGCAGAACATATTCATTCTGTTCCATCGTTCCTGCATGTGCAATATAAGATCAAATGATATATATTGGTATTCATGTGCTCTGAGCATATGTTTGGTCAACTACAAAAACATCAATGACCGTGCCCGGTTAAGTACAAGATCATCATTGACCATGCCTTGTCGAGTACAAGATCATCAGTGACCATGCCTGGTCGAGTACAAGATCATCAGTGATCATGCCTGGTCGAGTACAAGATCATCAGTGATCATGCCTGGTCGAGTACAAGATCATCAGTGACCATGCCTGGTCGAGTACAAGATCATCAGTGATCATGCCTGGTCGAGTACAAGATCATCAGTGACCATGCCTGGTCGAGTACAAGATCATCAATGACCGTGTCTGGTTAAGTACAAGATCATCAGTGACCATGCCTTGTCGAGTACAAGATCATCAGTGATCATGCCTGGTCGAGTACAAGATCATCAGTGACCATGCCTGGTCGAGTACAAGATCATCAGTGATCATGCCTGGTCGAGTACAAGATCATCAGTGATCATGCCTGGTCGAGTACAAGATCATCAGTGATCATGCCTTGTCGAGTACAAGATCATCAGTGACCATGTCTGGTTAAGTACAAGATCATCAGTGACCATGCCTGGTCGAGTACGAAATCGGTTGCTGTTTAGACCGTTTTTAGGTGTGGCCGACCTTGACTTTTACCATCCAACACTTGATTGTAACTGTTGTTTGATTAAACGTAGAAATTATTAATGAGTGAACCATCAATATTTACCACCAAGAGAGCAGTACTTGATCTGGGTTGTACAACACACATGCTGTTTAACGTTTAATGGCAGAGTTGGAAACTAGCACACATCATCCACCAGTAAAACACGCATTAGTGTTGGTAATATGCCGGGTTTTATACGTATTTCAGTCCCAAATTTCTGCGTGAAGATATATATGTCTTGAAAAAAATGAAATTAAATGATTAACCAAGATAATGTGCATTGTTAGAAAGATATGTCATGTATGGCAGTGATAAACAAATTCTCTTTGAATATGGTAGTACATGTATCTGTTTTTCATCTTCATTTGTCGGAGTTAGCAAGTGAAAATTTTTCATCTAGTGACTAAAACTGATTTATTTTACCCATGGAATATTGTATTAAACAGCATTTTTTTGTACTTTGTTGCTTTTTCATGGAATTTGTTTTATCCATTTAATTTGCATCATGTGTGCATGTGTTCCTCAGGTATTTGAACAGACAGTTGATGATATGTATGAACCTGAATGAAGTGAGGCTATATATATATAGAGCTCTGTATGTATGACTACATGTACATCAGACTTTCTGTAGGATATACATGTACTAACCATCTTTGCTTGCAGTTGCATTAATTTGGTATGGTGTAACTTCATATACAATTCTTGTATATAGGATTTCTAGTCATATGTCATATAAGTATATTTTGTATATAAACTGTACGTTCACTTCCTGATTGGTACATTGGTACCATCCCTAGCATAACACAGATAATACAATTTATTAAGTGGTACATCAAGTGAAATAACAGGAAATTTTAAAAAGACAAAAAAACTATTAATGTAATATTTCTGTATTCAAGCAGGTATATTCCTGTGGTATTTTTACAGAATATATAGGAACATTATATAATCATATCACCAGTGGGTGTTTTTCATTTGAACTTCAAATTGAAGTTTTGAATTTCTCGCTGGAGTTAATGTTTAATTTATTGAGCTGTTTCCTTGAGGATGAAATACTGTGATAGGACTAGGCTTGTAGCTCTCCGTGTGAGATTGTATAGCTGGTTCACATCAGGCTAGCTGACTTATACTCACAGCCCAGGTACTACAGCCACATGTCAAGCTCCTCAAAAACATGACAGGTGCACAGGCTTCAATACTGGAAATCTGTATCAGCAATATATCTCTGTACTGTAGTGAGTTGTATGTTGGTGGATTGCTGGCTAGAGTGAGAGATACAAGAATTAACTTAAACCACACGGCTAAAAACTGTAATTACCCACTTCCTGTTTATATGTATTTAACAATATTATTTACCCCCCCCCCCCCCCATGGTATAACGTCTCTCTTTTTGTTCTGTTCGTTCTTTCTTTTTGTTCTATCTTTATGTCTGTCTGTTTTTTTTCCGGTCTATCTGTGTGGCTTTCTTTCTTTCTTTCTTTCTGCCTGTCACCCTGTCTCAATTTGGGGATATATATTTTATAATCATAAATGGCGAACTTTCAGTTTTTGACACTTGCTGAGATAAAAAATATACAGTCTGAGTCCTAAAAGAAAAACTTTGTTGATATTTATAATGTACTATGAAGGAATGATACAAACTGACATAGGGAACATATACTTTGTATTAAATATGTCGGAGGACAGCTTCTTTGTCGGGCATTATGACCCCCTGATTAACTAATACTGATGTATGGGGGCTACGCTTACTCTGATGCCTCTTTGTGGAACACACAAACGTGATACAAATATTAGACTGGCCTCAGCTGTCTCTAGAATATTATATAGATATTTAAATATTGCGTATGTTTGTACATTAACTCAAATAATTTTAATATTTAAATAATGCGTATGTTTTTACATTAACTCAAATAATTTTAATATTTAAATATTGCGTATGTTTGTACATTAACTCAAATAATTTTGATTCTTGGATGTCTAAAAGTTCTAAACTAGGGTAGATAAGCTAGTAATAAACTAGAAGTTGAGGAATTCTCCATGAAGACTTCGGGCTGGTAGCTTAGCTACAGCCAGTCATACATGTGTAGTTTATAGAATTAAACTACCTGTTTAGTTCAGTTACGCTTTTCATAAGTCGAGATACATTTGGAATTTAATCAATATGAAACCAAACTCAGCAAATATTATATTAGTAGCTTTAATCAATTTTTGCAGACATACAGAGTGTTTCATCCAATGTCTTTATACTTTCAGGGTCGCCATACCAAGACTGGGCAGTTGGCAGCTATTAAAGTGATGAATGTGACAGAGGTAAGATTGTTGTTTGTGTCAGGGCCGTAGATTTATAACAATATTTTGAACTATCTGAAATCCAAGCTGAATTTAAATGAGCTATAGGCAATCTGAATCATTTTTGGACCTATCAATTTTCTGTTGTCATAATTTCAGTTAAATATATGTTATCAAATTATTTTACAAGGTCTGGTATTTGACCGGTGCTTGTATTAGTACAGTGGTGTTAGAATTTAAGCCAAGGTAGACGTATCAAGGGTCAATCTAGACCTTTTTTACTACCGGTTATGGGTAGTTTCCCCTCAGAATTTTTTTCCCTTTTTCCCCTCAGAATTGTGTTAAATTTACTGAAATGTTGCATTTTCCTTCATTTTTTATGTCAATATCTACCCAAATCTTTCATATTTGTCTTTTTCTGATTATCTTTTGCTGTTTTCAGTTGAAAAATATGCTTTAAAGTTTAAAAAGTGAAAATTTGTGATTATTACAAATTCCCCTCTGAAGAGCTTTTTTCCCCCCTAAAGTACAAAAAGGTAGTTTCCCCTTAATCCTAGATTAACCCCTGCGTATGTACAATTGTTGTTCAAATTACTGTACAATTGTAGCTATATTGGGGAGGGGGGGGGGGGTATTTATTTCTTAGACAAATTATAAAGTTCTTTCTTCTGATCTTGTTATTCCATATATATAAAAAAGAGCCCTCTATAAAATTATATAAGTTCTTTTTTTTAAACTCACTCACCCCTAAAGACACATTCGAACTCTAAAGCTGGAGTAGTTCATTATGAAATCCATCTCAGAACTGATCATATTGTTGTAATTTTTCTAGGATGAAGAAGAAGAAATTAAACTGGAAATTAATGTTCTTAAAAAAGTGAGTATGGTGACAGTCATAGACAGGACTGAAATCTTCTGTCATTGCACAATTCTTTTGATCTCGAAAGGTTCAGAAATAATGATTGAAAATTTACATGAAATACTTCGTGTGGATACAAAAACACAGATAGTTTTTCAACTGGAAACCTTGGAAAAGGACAATGGCTAACTAGACTTGAAGCCTGAAGGTTTCTGAAATAGGTTTAAACCACACTTCCTCTTTACAGTAATGCATTGATGAAGTAGTTCCACTTTTTCACAAGATTTGTCTATGAACAGCCTCTATTTAATAGCAATTGATTTGTGCCATCAACATACATGTAATTTTAAGACAATACCTCAGTACATATATATGCTGTAGCTGTAACCATGTCCAATACTTTCTGTTTTTGTTTTTCAGTTTTCAAATCACCGGAATATTGCCACATACTATGGTGCTTTCATAAAAAAGAGCCCTCCTGGGAAGGATGACCAGCTATGGGTAAATCACATATTGTGTACTTTCTAACCTAAGATCTAGATATTTATACCAGCTATGGGTAAATCACATATTGTGTACTTACTAACCTAAGATCTAGATATTTATACCAGCTATGGGTAAAACACTTATTGTGTACTTACTAACCTAAGATCTAGATATTTATATACCAGCTATGGGTAAATCACATATTGTGTACTTACTAACCTAAGATCTAGATATTTATACCAGCTATGGGTAAATCACATATTGTGTACTTACAAACCTAAGATCTAGATATTTATACCAGCTATGGGTAAAACACTTATTGTGTACTTACTAACCTAAGATCTAGATATTTATACCAGCTATGGGTAAATCACATGTTGTGTACTTACTAACCTAAGATCTAGATATTCATATACCAGCTATGGGTAAAACACATATTGTGTACTTAACTAACCTAAGATCTAGATATTTATACCAGCTATGGGTAAATCACATATTGTGTACTTACTAACCTAAGATCTAGATATTTATATACCAGCTATGGGTAAATCACATATTGTGTACTTACTAACCTAAGATCTAGATATTTATATACCGGCTATGGGTAAATCACATATTGTGTACTTACTAACCTAAGATCTAGATATTTATATACCGGCTATGGGTAAAACACATATTGTGTACTTACTAACCTAAGATCTAGATATTTATATACCGGCTATGGGTAAATCACATATTGTGTACTTACTAACCTAAGATCTAGATATTTATATACCAGCTATGGGTAAATCACATATTGTGTACTTAACTAACCTAAGATCTAGATATTTACATCAGCTATGGGTAAATCACATATTGTGTACTTACTAACCTAAGATCTAGATATTTATACCAGCTATGGGTAAAACACATATTGTGTACTTAACTAACCTAAGATCTAGATATTTATATACCAGCTATGGGTAAATCACATATTGTGTACTTACTAACCTAAGATCTAGATATTTATACCAGCTATGGGTAAATCACATGTTGTGTACTTACTAACCTAAGATCTAGATATTTATATACCAGCTATGGGTAAAACATATATTGTGTACTTACTAACCTAAGATCTAGATATTTATACCAGCTATGGGTAAATCACATGTTGTGTACTTACTAACCTAAGATCTAGATATTTATACCAGCTATGGGTAAATCACATGTTGTGTACTTACTAACCTAAGATCTAGATATTTATACCAGCTATGGGTAAATCACATATTGTGTACTTACTAATCTAAGATCTAGATATTTATACCAGCTATGGGTAAATCACATATTGTGTACTTACTAATCTAAGATCTAGATATTTATACCAGCTATGGGTAAAACACATATTGTGTACTTACTAACCTAAGATCTAGATATTTATATACCAGCTATGGGTAAAACACATGTTGTGTACTTACTAACCTAAGATCTAGATATTTATACCAGCTATGGGTAAATCACATGTTGTGTACTTACTAACCTAAGATCTAGATATTTATATACCAGCTATGGGTAAAACACATATTGTGTACTTACTAACCTAAGATCTAGATATTTATACCAGCTATGGGTAAAACACATGTTGTGTACTTACTAACCTAAGATCTAGATATTTATATACCAGCTATGGGTAAAACACATATTGTGTACTTACTAACCTAAGATCTAGATATTTATACCAGCTATGGGTAAATCACATGTTGTGTACTTACTAATCTAAGATTTAGATATTTATACCAGCTATGGGTAAATCACATATTGTGTACTTACTAACCTAAGATCTAGATATTTACATCAGCTATGGGTAAATCACATATTGTGTACTTACTAACCTAAGATCTAGATATTTATATACCAGCTATGGGTAAAACACATGTTGTGTACTTAACTAACCTAAGATCTAGATATTTATACCGGCTATGGGTAAATCACATATCGGTACTTAACTAACCTAAGATCTAGATATTTATACCAGCTATGGGTAAATCACATATTGTGTACTTACTAATCTAAGATTTAGATATTTATACCAGCTATGGGTAAATCACATATTGTGTACTTACTAACCTAAGATCTAGATATTTATATACCAGCTATGGGTAAAACACATATTGTGTACTTAATAACCTAAGATCTAGATATTTATACCAGCTATGGGTAAAACACATATTGTGTACTTACTAACCAAAGATCTAGATATTTATATACCAGCTATGGGTAAAACACATGTTGTGTACTTACTAACCTAAGATCTAGATATTTATACCAGCTATGGGTAAATCACATGTTGTGTACTTACTAACCTAAGATCTAGATATTTATATACCAGCTATGGGTAAAACACATATTGTGTACTTACTAACCTAAGATCTAGATATTTATACCAGCTATGGGTAAAACACATGTTGTGTACTTACTAACCTAAGATCTAGATATTTATATACCAGCTATGGGTAAAACACATATTGTGTACTTACTAACCTAAGATCTAGATATTTATATACCAGCTATGGGTAAATCACATATTGTATACTTACTAACCTAAGATCTAGATATTTATACCAGCTATGGGTAAATCACATATTGTGTACTTAACTAACCTAAGATTTAGATATTTATACCAGCTATGGGTAAAACACATATTGTGTACTTACTAACCTAAGATCTAGATATTTATACCAGCTATGGGTAAAACACATATTGTGTACTTACTAACCTAAGATCTAGATATTTATATACCAGCTATGGGTAAATCACATATTGTGTACTTACTAACCTAAGATCTAGATATTTACATCAGCTATGGGTAAATCACATATTGTGTACTTACTAACCTAAGATCTAGATATTTATACCAGCTATGGGTAAAACACATATTGTGTACTTACTAACCTAAGATCTAGATATTTATATACCAGCTATGGGTAAAACACATGTTGTGTACTTACTAACCTAAGATCTAGATATTTATACCAGCTATGGGTAAATCACATGTTGTGTACTTACTAACCTAAGATCTAGATATTTATATACCAGCTATGGGTAAAACACATATTGTGTACTTACTAACCTAAGATCTAGATATTTATACCAGCTATGGGTAAAACACATGTTGTGTACTTACTAACCTAAGATCTAGATATTTATATACCAGCTATGGGTAAAACACATATTGTGTACTTACTAACCTAAGATCTAGATATTTTTACCAGCTATGGGTAAATCACATGTTGTGTACTTACTAATCTAAGATTTAGATATTTATACCAGCTATGGGTAAATCACATATTGTGTACTTACTAACCTAAGATCTAGATATTTACATCAGCTATGGGTAAATCACATATTGTGTACTTACTAACCTAAGATCTAGATATTTATATACCAGCTATGGGTAAAACACATGTTGTGTACTTAACTAACCTAAGATCTAGATATTTATACCGGCTATGGGTAAAACACATATTGTGTACTTACTAATCTAAGATTTAGATATTTATACCAGCTATGGGTAAATCACATATCGGTACTTAACTAACCTAAGATCTAGATATTTATACCAGCTATGGGTAAATCACATATTGTGTACTTACTAATCTAAGATTTAGATATTTATACCAGCTATGGGTAAATCACATATTGTGTACTTACTAACCTAAGATCTAGATATTTATATACCAGCTATGGGTAAAACACATATTGTGTACTTAATAACCTAAGATCTAGATATTTATACCAGCTATGGGTAAAACACATATTGTGTACTTACTAACCTAAGATCTAGATATTTATATACCAGCTATGGGTAAAACACATGTTGTGTACTTACTAACCTAAGATCTAGATATTTATACCAGCTATGGGTAAATCACATGTTGTGTACTTACTAACCTAAGATCTAGATATTTATATACCAGCTATGGGTAAAACACATATTGTGTACTTACTAACCTAAGATCTAGATATTTATACCAGCTATGGGTAAAACACATGTTGTGTACTTACTAACCTAAGATCTAGATATTTATATACCAGCTATGGGTAAAACACATATTGTGTACTTACTAACCTAAGATCTAGATATTTATATACCAGCTATGGGTAAATCACATATTGTATACGTACTAACCTAAGATCTAGATATTTATACCAGCTATGGGTAAATCACATATTGTGTACTTAACTAACCTAAGATTTAGATATTTATACCAGCTATGGGTAAATCACATATTGTGTACGTACTAACCTAAGATCTAGATATTTATACCAGCTATGGGTAAAACACATATTGTGTACTTACTAACCTAAGATCTAGATATTTATACCAGCTATGGGTAAAACACATATTGTGTACTTACTAACCTAAGATCTAGATATTTATACCAGCTATGGGTAAATCACATATTGTGTACTTACTAACCTAAGATCTAGATATTTACATCAGCTATGGGTAAATCACATATTGTGTACTTACTAACCTAAGATCTAGATATTTATACCAGCTATGGGTAAATCACATATTGTGTACTTAACTAACCTAAGATCTAGATATTTATACCGGCTATGGGTAAATCACATATTGTGTACTTACTAACCTAAGATCTAGATATTTATATACCAGCTATGGGTAAAACACATGTTGTGTACTTACTAACCTAAGATCTAGATATTTATACCAGCTATGGGTAAAACACATATTGTGTACTTACTAATCTAAGATCTAGATATTTATACCAGCTATGGGTAAATCACATATTGTGTACTTACTAACCTAAGATCTAGATATTTACATCAGCTATGGGTAAATCACATATTGTGTACTTACTAACCTAAGATCTAGATATTTATATACCAGCTATGGGTAAAACACATGTTGTGTACTTAACTAACCTAAGATCTAGATATTTATACCGGCTATGGGTAAATCACATATCGGTACTTAACTAACCTAAGATCTAGATATTTATACCAGCTATGGGTAAATCACATATTGTGTACTTACTAATCTAAGATTTAGATATTTATACCAGCTATGGGTAAATCACATATTGTGTACTTACTAACCTAAGATCTAGATATTTATATACCAGCTATGGGTAAAACACATATTGTGTACTTAATAACCTAAGATCTAGATATTTATACCAGCTATGGGTAAAACACATATTGTGTACTTACTAACCTAAGATCTAGATATTTATATACCAGCTATGGGTAAAACACATGTTGTGTACTTACTAACCTAAGATCTAGATATTTATACCAGCTATGGGTAAATCACATGTTGTGTACTTACTAACCTAAGATCTAGATATTTATATACCAGCTATGGGTAAAACACATATTGTGTACTTACTAACCTAAGATCTAGATATTTATACCAGCTATGGGTAAAACACATGTTGTGTACTTACTAACCTAAGATCTAGATATTTATATACCAGCTATGGGTAAAACACATATTGTGTACTTACTAACCTAAGATCTAGATATTTATATACCAGCTATGGGTAAATCACATATTGTATACTTACTAACCTAAGATCTAGATATTTATACCAGCTATGGGTAAATCACATATTGTGTACTTAACTAACCTAAGATTTAGATATTTATACCAGCTATGGGTAAATCACATATTGTGTACTTACTAACCTAAGATCTAGATATTTATACCAGCTATGGGTAAAACACATATTGTGTACTTACTAACCTAAGATCTAGATATTTATACCAGCTATGGGTAAAACACATATTGTGTACTTACTAACCTAAGATCTAGATATTTATATACCAGCTATGGGTAAAACACATATTGTGTACTTAACTAACCTAAGATTTAGATATTTATACCAGCTATGGGTAAAACACATATTGTGTACTTACTAACCTAAGATCTAGATATTTATATACCGGCTATGGGTAAATCACATATTGTGTACTTACTAACCTAAGATCTAGATATTTATATACCAGCTATGGGTAAATCACATATTGTGTACTTACTAACCTAAGATCTAGATATTTACATCAGCTATGGGTAAATCACATATTGTGTACTTACTAACCTAAGATCTAGATATTTATACCAGCTATGGGTAAATCACATATTGTGTACTTAACTAACCTAAGATCTAGATATTTATACCGGCTATGGGTAAATCACATATTGTGTACTTACTAACCTAAGATCTAGATATTTATATACCAGCTATGGGTAAAACACATGTTGTGTACTTACTAACCTAAGATCTAGATATTTATACCAGCTATGGGTAAAACACATATTGTGTACTTACTAATCTAAGATCTAGATATTTATACCAGCTATGGGTAAATCACATATTGTGTACTTACTAACCTAAGATCTAGATATTTATATACCAGCTATGGGTAAAACACATGTTGTGTACTTACTAACCTAAGATCTAGATATTTATATACCAGCTATGGGTAAAACACATATTGTGTACTTACTAATCTAAGATCTAGATATTTATTCCAGCTATGGGTAAATCACATATTGTGTACTTACTAACCTAAGATCTAGATATTTATACCAGCTATGGGTAAATCACATATTGTGTACTTACTAACCTAAGATCTAGATATTTATATCAGCTATGGGTAAAACACATATTGTGTACTTACTAACCTAAGATCTAGATATTTATACCGGCTATGGGTAAAACACATGTTGTGTACTTACTAACCTAAGATCTAGATATTTATACCAGCTATGGGTAAAACACATATTGTGTACTTACTAATCTAAGATCTAGATATTTATACCAGCTATGGGTAAATCACATATTGTGTACTTACTAACCTAAGATCTAGATATTTATATACCAGCTATGGGTAAATCACATATTTTGTACTTACTAACCTAAGATCTAGATATTTATACCAGCTATGGGTAAATCACATATTGTGTACTTACTAACCTAAGATCTAGATATTTATACCAGCTATGGGTAAATCACATGTTGTGTACTTACTAACCTAAGATCTAGATATTTATATCAGCTATGGGTAAATCACATATTGTGTACTTACTAATCTATGATCTAGATATTTATACCAGCTATGGGTAAATCACATATTGTGTACTTACTAACCTAAGATCTAGATATTTATATCAGGAGACAAATTACACAGAAACACAAATGACGAAGGAAGACAATTTTTGACCCGTGCCCTACACAAGCCTCGAAGATATGAAAATAAATATATATATACCTGTATTACAATTTTGGTCATTCGATCTATAGTATACTGTACTCACCATACACCGTAGTTATATGTATGTAATACCAGTTGTCTTGTGTTTCAGCTGGTTATGGAGTTCTGTGGAGCTGGTTCTGTAACTGATCTAGTCAAAGGTTTGTTTATAATTACGCTAAAAAAGTCTCCGAATTCCGACAGGATGATTCCAGTTTATGCACCCCCCCCCCTCCTTCCCCTCAACATACCACCCTTGAGCAGTGATTGTTACTGTTTATCAGTTAACACATATTTCTGTATTGAAACTAAAATTACAAAATTATACAAAGTTGTTACATATGTGTATAGAAATATGTGTTAACTGATAGTAACAATCACTGCTCCAGGTTTTGGGTGGTTGGTTGATGGGGAAGGGGGGGGGGGCATATACTGGAATCATCCTGACAAATTTCTTTAGAGAGTTGCCAAAAATTCAATATTTCTACTTATTTGGTTTGTCTGTTTGATGAGGTTATCATGTCAACAGCTAGGGTCATAAAAAAACGGCCTCCCGGTGTATGTAATGTGAGTGTAAATGTTAGGTGAGTATTTGGGAGGCTGCGTTATGTTCCTGTATGCCTCCTTGCGATAATTCATAACTTTTACCAATCTTTAGTGCTAACCCACCTGGGTCCGGTTATTCCAAGGGTGATTAGCTTGATCACTATTTAACAACATTTTTCAAACTTTAATACTTCTGTCAGTGTACAAGGTAAAATCTTAAAAAATTGCATGTAAGTAGACACTACAAGATATTTGAAATCTGAAAAGTTATAACTGAATCTATGGTTTCATTTCAAAGTTACAGAATAATTAAAATTTGCGCAAATCATTGATTAAGCTAATCATCATTTGAATAAATGGGCTCTGGTCACATTAAACTAACAACAGGCAAACAAGTCATTCCACTCCAATAATGCTAAGCGTTAGGTAGGAATTAGCCTTCCTCACAGGAATGAACACTTAACTAGAGGCCAAAAGTAAGGTGATGTCAAGAAAGATGTCAGGAAAGGAAATTGTGGTTTTAGAAAGAAGAGAAAAGATAATTTAAGATTCAAAATATAGTTGAATCATGCATTCGGAACAACAGGTACAATTCTACACCCTTCCTGCACGGGTTCAACATCTATTTCATGGGATCAAATTTAGAATAATTTTTTAGAAAAAATTCAATTTTGCATATTTTTGGGATTTTGTCTTTTTTCGCTCTAGTGTATTAGAGTATATCAAGTGTAGGTTAATATCAGACATTTTCTGTTGTGTGTGATTGAATGTTTATCTTAACACTTCAGCTTGTAAAATAAATAAGACATGTTCTGACAGATTTCATTACCTTATTACAGCCACGAAGGGCAACTCCCTGAAGGAGGAGTGGATAGCCTATATTGCCAGAGAAATCCTGAGGGTACGTAGACCAGTCAGCAAAAGGCTTTCGAATTTGCTACAATCTGAAAAATATAAACTTTTCTTCCCTGAGCTTTTTCAACGAAAATGAATCTATTTGAAGATTCGGCTTACTCTATATTTTCACAGAAAAACAATCGCATCTTTGTAATTTGTATCATCAGTGTCTTTAGGTCTGAAGATGTAAGATCAAGGTCAATATCACTATAAATAGATCCCACGACCAAACATAACTTTCTGTGAGATTGAGTTTCCCTGTCTTGGGCCTCAATGATTCTCTCTTATTTTGAAATATAATTCTTCACAAAAAAATGTAATTTGAAATGTTATTCTCAATCAGAAAGTATATTTGTCTTGATATAGGCTTTCTGCTGTCATTGGCACAGATGTCCTGTCAAGTTCTTTGAAATTGTTGTTTGTTAGGGGGAACTCGAGGGAGATGGGGAAGGAGAATGACCTATAAGATAACTATTGTGAAAATGTCTTTAAAGCTTGACTTTAGTACACTAATAGCGTGTTCCATTTATCGGAATGTTCCATATGTGCCAACTTGGAACTGGTCCGCTAAATGGAACAGAACGTGCCAAATTCCGTTCCTGCAGGTGAAAATCTGATGATCTAAAAGGAAAAAGAAACAACTTTTCGGGGAATAACCAAAACGGTTCCGTCATAAAATCCGCAAAACAATGCGAGTAATCCCTTTTATTTACACATTTTACACACAACGATGCCACTTTGAGTTGGAAGTATTATATTTTACTGATGAAATGCAGCCTAGCTGGTTACAGTTAGGTCTATTAACAGTTTATTGAACACCTGAAACTAAAACTTTTCACTGGCCGCCATATTGGATCCAACTTGGAACCCTCAAATGAAACGTTCCCGACGAACCGGTTCGTTCCGCTGGAACGTCGTGTTCCATTTAGCGGAACGTCCGGTTCGTTCTGGAACAACCGGAACGTTCCTCTAAATGGAACACGCTATAGGATACAGATTTAATATAGAAATCATTGCTGGACCATTTTGATGAGTATGTCTTTAAAGCATGACTTTTGTATATAAGATACTTATTTATTGTCGTTGTCTATTCCTACAGGGACTTGCTCATTTACACGGCAACAAAGTCATACATCGGGATATTAAGGGTCAGAATGTCCTACTGACCGACAATGCCGAGGTCAAGCTGGGTAAGTCCTTAAGAAAAGAGATTAAAAAATCTGGGAGGTTTGGAATCAATTTTGACACAACAGCAGACTTCTCGAGAAATCTATGTTATCAGTGGCCGATTTGTGAAAACATTCAAAAATTAATCCTGACCTTTGTCCAGAGAAGACAGTATTCAGAATTTTTATAGCAAACATATAATGCAACTTTGTGTAAAGATTCCCTTTACACAATCAAGAAATATTGTTTAATATGTGATATTTTGTTGACTAGTAAGGTATGTACTCTGTCAACTTCATCAGACAAATGATCATCATTTTCGGCTGTGATGTTAAGCTGTGTAAAGCTATGCAATAGCGTTATAATTGTACTAAAATTACTGTATTAGTTAATATGCTTTGTTTAATACTTGGTCATAGATGTGCAAGAGAATATGAGCCCCATCATCTCGATTTAGAACTTTCCCTTGAGATGGAAATAATTTTTACATTCCTGTTTCAGTTGACTTCGGTGTCAGTGCTCAGCTTGATAAAACAATTGGTAGAAGAAACACATTTATCGGGACGCCGTACTGGTAAGATATATTGAAAAGATAGTGTAGTGGTACAGGCATTCTTATTTTATGGTAAAATTAAACAGGGAAGAAATAAATGTTGTATAGATTTTGACTTCATTTAAAATAAAAGAAAGGGTGAAATTTAATGCCTGGAGAGTATCGCAATATAGGGTGGTTAGATGGTGTACTTTGCACCAAGGCAGATTGGGTTTGATTCCTAGATCGGATGCAAAACGGTACAGGGTCGACCACCTGGGTTTTCTCTAGATAACCAGTTTCGTCCCACAATAAGACCCTCTATATGCTAACATTTAAACCAACAAGAGTAATTGATAAAAGTTGAAAACACTTGTTTCATAATTAAAAAACAAGTTTGTATTTTATCACAATGTATTGTAATACAGAGGGATAGCTGATTAACTGCCATGGGAAAAAAAGATGTTCAATTCTGAAAGGAGTTGTTGTCGAAATCTTATCAAGCTGAATACTATGGATCACTTAGATATAAGACATAGATAGTTATCATGTGTGAATAGAAGTGTAAATAAATATGATTTTATACATTTCTCTCTAATCTATTATTATAAAAATATAGTGTTATACATTTCTCTCTGATCTATTGTTATAAAAATATAACTTTATATCTTTCTATCTTATCTATTATTATAAATTAATTTTATACATTTTTAATTGATCTATTATTATAAAAATATAATTTCATACCTTTCTATCTAATCTATTATTATAAATTAATTTCATACATTTTTAATCGATCTATTATTATAAAAATATAATTTTATACCTTTCTATCTAATCCATTATTATAAATTAATTTCATACATTTTTAATCGATCTATTATTATAAAAATATAATTTTATACCTTTCTATCTAATCCATTATTATAAATTGATTTTATACATTTTTAATCGATCTATTATTATAAAAACATAATGTTATACATTTCTCTCTGACCAACAGGAAGGCTGATTATGCATTTATCTCTGATCTATTGTTATAGAAATATAGTGTTATACATTTCTCTCTGACCAACAGGATGGCGCCTGAAGTTATAGCCTGTGATGAAAATCCTGATGCCACCTACGACAACAGGGTTTGTACAGTTATCTGCCCTTGATCTATAAAACGCGTATTGACAGATACAGATCTAAGTAGTGGTATTGTGGGGGTTATTGTTAACGGTATACCTGTTGTATCTCCGTATATTTCTACGAAAGGATCACTAGGGGCCCTGGCTTTTAGGGTTTTATGCATGCCCCTACCATGAAATGGCCAGGGCATATAGTGGTGCCTTTGGCCGTTATTCCATTCCATAGCTACGGCCAATTTTATTTTTGAAAATTTAAGTGAAATGGTATAACAGACATAAGATAGCCTAGCTTGTCAAACACCAATGATTTTTTTTTAATTTCACCAGAAATGCACTTTTCTTTGGTTATCAATGGGGGGCATTCATGTCATAACTGTACTGACTCATCTAGTTAATCACATCCCCCTCACCCTCTCAACTGATTTACTCCCACTAATTCTCCCACTGCTTTTCCTGCCTATTATAAAGCCTGTTTGTCTATACAAAACAATCAGTCTGTTGTTTAATGTGGCATTCTCCTGATAAATTCTGGCTACTTACAAAAGTTTATGGATTCAAGGCTTTGTCAGGTCTACCAGAAACCAGCATCAGGTCACCTAGGTCTGACCTTGTCATAAACAAACTACCACGGTCAAGTTCTGTAGAAATTTTATGACAAGTTATGAGAAATCTGTGCTTTATGTTCTATTTATAGTATTTGGTACTCGTAATTAATGACATTTATTTGTGTTTTCAGAGTGACCTGTGGTCGTTAGGGATTACGTCTATTGAATGTGCTGAAGGAAAACCACGTAAGTCTAGCTGTTTTAGAGATTATATTCATTGAATGTGCTTAATGTGAGTCTAGCTACTATAGATACTAAAACATCTATTGAATGTGCTGAAGGAAAACCACGAAAGTTAGCTATTTTTGAGAAAACGTGTAGTGAATGTGCCGAAGGAAAACCGCTAAGTCTAGCTATGTTTCAGCAATTGTTAGAAATCACATCTAGTGAATGTACTGAAGGAAAACCCCAAAGTCCTGCATGTCTCTAATCTATTGGCACGAACACATTGGCCAGGTATTTCATAGAAGTTCGGACTATTAACCAAAGTTATGCATCAGAGAACAAACTGTATTTCAGCGATTTCAACTTTTACTTCATTAGTACACGAGAGGGTTTCGAAATCTTAGCAGTTTGTCGTAATATTATTGCTGAGTTATTCCCCTTTTAATAAAGAAAAATCTTGTCTTTATTATTACTGCTGAAATTTTGAAGATTTTGATGAAATTTTCTTCACTCTATCAGTTAACAAGGTAGCATTAAACTACATGTAGTTTTCTGTGTAGATTTTTATAAAGGATAGGTGTGTTTCTGTTCGCCTATAGTTCTAGTTGATAGTTTTATAGTTTTCTGTTTAGTTTTCTATAAAGGATAGGTGTGTTTCTGTTCGCCTATAGTTCTAGTTGATAGTTTTATAGTTTTCTCTGTAGTTTTCTATAAAGGATATTTGTGTTTCTGTTAGCCTATAATTTTAGTTGATAGTTTTATAGTTTTCTGTTTAATTTTCTATGAAGGATAGATAGGTATGTCTGTTAGCCCTTGGCCTACACTTCTAGTTAATACTTAACACTGTGTAGTTTTCTATAAAGGATAGGTGTGTCTCTGTTAGCCTATAGTTCTAGTTGATAGTTTTATAGTTTTCTGTGTAGTTTTCTATAAAGGATAGATAGGTGTGTCTCTGTTAGTCCTTGGCCAACACTTCTAGTTAATGCTTAACACTTGTGTTGTTGTTTCAGCTCTTTGTGATATGCACCCCATGCGGGCCTTGTTTCTTATACCACGCAACCAGCCTCCCCGATTAAAGTCCTCCAAATGGTGAGACCACTTTCTTTATGAGCATTTAAATTTGAACTACTTTTGTAGATATCATGGATAAATCAGGAGCTACATATCATTAAATGTATAGACACTAATAGTGTATTCCATTTATTGGAACGTTCCAGTTGTACTAACCTTCGAACTGGTCTGCTAAATGGAACAAAATGTGCCAAATTCTGTTCCTGTGTGTGAAAATTTAAGAATCGAAAAGGAAAAGAAACAACATTTCCGGAAATAACCTAAATGTTCTGTCCGTTGCAATTAAAAAAGACCAGTAAAATAGGAATTGATGATATATTTTATCTTGGTTATTTATTGATTATATGGAAGAACTAAAATGATGACATATTTCTCTTTCAACACAATTCTCTTTTGGCAGGTCCTCCAGATTTTCAAACTTTGTAGAGACTTGCCTAATGAAAGATTACACACAGAGACCCAACACAGAACAATTGTTAAAACACACATTCATCAAAGATCAGCCGACGGAACGACAAGTCCGCATACAGCTCAAAGACCACATAGACCGTCACAAGAAGAACAAACGCCGTAAGTAAAATGTCATAAAAACTGTATCTAACCTTAGAAGCACACTTAGTTCTATAAAAGCACCCACACCTTTTTCATTGAAAGAGGATAGATGCGCCAATTAAAACCTATTAAAAGTCTGTTTCCTCACTGATCTGCCAATACAATATTCAGATTTTTGACCAAGGGTTCTGTTCCAGAGAAAGAAAAGAAAAAACAACACTTTTCACCCCTCACACACAGATATCACACAGAAACTCTCCTGATACACAGTTTTATCAAGCACACTCTTTCTGTGTTTTTGTAAGTGCTTATTAGGTCAGATACAGTATTTTTGATTTAAAAAGAAAATTTACAGAATCCAACAAATCCTTTTGATTCCAATATTAAAGGAGGATTATGATCCTTGATATACAGACAGGGTTAAACTTGTGATGTTTCTGGGTTACCTTTTGTAGAAATCAAAGGAAAAGCTATTTAACAGAATCATATGTTTCAAAAGATGTAGAAAAAGAAACATGGAATTTGTTTTAGAGATCAAGGTAATGAGTTGAAAGTAATGAAGTTAAAGATACATTATGTTGATGGAATACCAGTACAGTATAACCCCACTTACTCGAAGTCATGGGGACCTGATCAATAGTTGGAGGAATACAGTAAAACCCCACTTACTCGAACTTGTGGGGACCTGATCAATAGTTGGAGGAATACAGTAAAACCCCACTTACTCGAACTTGTGGGGACCTAATCAATAGGAATACATGGTATGCGAGTAATCCAAGGTGGGTTGAATATGTATGAACTTGGTCAGGACCAAATGAAATGTTCGACGAATGAGGGTATTCGAATAAAACGGGTTCAAGTAAGTGGGGTTTTACTGTATGTAGTGAATAGTTGATCTTCTCTTTAATTTTCAATCTTTTGCATAACTGATTATGCATATTATTTCTAAAAACGTCCTGTTTTGTATTCAAAATTGAATTATGCATATGATTTCTCAAAACTTCCTGTTTTGTAGTCGACGATCATGATACAGAATACGAATATGAGGGCAGTGACAATGAGGAAGAGGAGGAGAATGCCATGCCAGGGGAACCAAGGTTTGTTATATATAGCTCTACATTTACAGACCTTACGTGTCTAGAATGTTAGTAATTTAATTAACATTGTTTATAATTAACATTATGAATCTCAATTTGATCTCCTTGATCTGATACTAATATCATATAGAAACAGAGGTATTGAAGAGATTTCTAATCATTTTAGATACACTACAGACTTTCCAGTGTTGAAGCTGTAAGGAAATGTTCTGAGGAAAGTTTCCCCCATTCCTTCACATTTTTGTTTTGTTTTGCAGTTCTATACTACAGATACCTGGAGAGTCAACACTAAAACGAAACTTCCAGCTCATCCAACAACGAGAAGGCCGCCAGCCCAATGCCCGACCGCCACCTCAGCAACAAGCCAAGCAACACAAAGATCATCGCCACGGTCACCATCATCAAGGTCATCATCATCAAGGTCACCACGGCCATCCCCAGCAACAGAACCGTGGGGCGCCCCACGGGGGACAGCATCGCCCTCCATCCTCACATCAGGCGTGGCCCGTGTCCAGTCACTTCCAGGCACAGCCAATCCCTGTTGTACAGCAGATGCCCAAACAAGTCCCAAAACAGTCCCAGTATATAGGTAGGTCTCAAACAGTCCCAGTATATAGGTAAAACAATTCCCCAAATCTGTCCCAGGCCGTTGAATTTAACCATCAACACAAATTTCAGTTTGTTTCATTTCTGTATTTGGGAATCAACTTGACATTGGTTTAATTTTTTTTTTAAATGAAAATTTATTTGCAAATATTTTTAAAATTTAGCTGTTTTATGTGCCTGTTTTTATTTAGTTGGTCATCCAGGGACAGAATTTGATCTAAAGTTCATGGAAAGTCACAAACAAGTTTACCTAACCCTCTCACCCCTGTATAACATCAGTAGACTCCATGATGAGCCCATTGTGATCTACAGAATTGAAAAGGGGAAAAGCTTGCATTTCAGGGTTTAAAAGTCTGTCTTGTAGTAAAAGTTATGTTACTCAGAGCCCTGAATCTAAGACTTGGGTGTTGTAATGTAACCACAAAGTTTGTCTGACAGTTCGTACTTTTGTTTCTGGACATCTCTATTTGTAGTTTGACATACTGATACAGTGCATTCCTCTTTATATCATGTTGCATTTGTCAGACAAAAACATGATATTAACAGGAATGTGACATTGAAAGAAACATGTATTTCCACTAAATTTAGTGCATTTTCAATCTCCATAACTAAAAGTAAGCTATTCATTGCACATATGAAGATGTTTCAATATATAGATTACAATTAAAAAATCATTTTTTGGGGTTATTTTTATTTTTTTTGTAGCTATTGTACAATTTGTATCTGAAATGGATGGAAATTACATCAATTTTGGATATTTTATGTGATTGGTTAAAAAACACGATATTATGAGGAATTCACTTCAAAATACATGATATTAACTAAATAAAATTACATAGATTATATAGAGAGAAAAATGGTGCTTAGGAAAAACATGATATAAAGAGGAATGTGATATTAACAGGGATGATATTAAGTGGAATCCACTGTACACTGTACTATGTGGAGGTATTATAGGGGTTTAACATGTTTTGAAGGTTAAGGGCGGGTTCCCTGCGATCTTTCAGTGTTCTGCTTGGCAGAAAAGTGTGGGAATTCATTATCCTACGGAATATATTTTTCTTTATCTAAAAAATGAGTAGTATTTGTGTAAGAGATCAGAATGATTCATAAACTTAGTCTGTTGCTGTGTCTATGTATTCATAATAATATTATGTAACATTAGTTTCAATTTTTATGGTGATAAGGCGTACATTGTGGCATGGTGTGATATTCTGATATTACAAGCATGTTGTTTTATCTTTCTTGGGATACTAATGTTGAAATCTGTTGTTTACTTTTTACTCAGATGTTAAAATCAAGGATTTGTGACAATTTTGATGTAGAAAAAGAGATGTTTCACATCTAAACACCACAAATATTGTAGACAGATGATTTATGATAGAAATACGATGTTTAAGGTTTTTGATACAAACACATTGTACAGAACTCATAATGTTTGAAAGAATTTACCTCAGGATACAGTTAAAATGAATTTTGGCACATTTGGAAACAAGTTATTCACAGTTGGTCAGAGATCTGACAAAATGGCGGTCAGATTACTGTGAATGAATTCCTGCATGTCACCTGAAACTTTTAATCGAAGTATACGTTACCAGTACAGTGAAAACTGTGAGGCATGAATACCTACAGAACAACTTGTGAGCTTGGCTTTGTATATATAATAATAATAATAATTTACTCTTTGACAAATTGCATCCTTTGATTGTTACGATTGCCCTGGCGAGTGTTCTACGATGATTGTGTGATTTATATATAGAATGTTATATATATATAACCCTTGTGCTGAATAACGATATAAACGCTGCTGAATCTTTTTACTCCATTAACCTTTGACCTCGTTCTCTCTTTTTGACCTTCCTTTCTTCTAGAAGAGGAGGATGAGGATGATGATGAAAATGATGATGATGATGATAACGAAGGTGATTGTTTGCACAAATTAGATGAACCCTCCCCTGGTTTGACCCTGTTTATCCCTCACAGATTTATTTTATCAGTATATGCAGTTGGTGTATTGGTTTGATGGAAGTTTCACTTTTAAAGAGTTCTCATCAATATTGTTTGCTTCTGTTAACTGAATTTTACTTCTTTTTCAACAATGAATTTCATGAAATGCAAAAAATTTAGTTGCTGACAAAAGATATCACCTTGAAATTTTGTCCTGATCATTCTTTAATACAGAAGAAAGCAAATTAATCAATATTTAAGATTTAGATAATAGACATTATTGAAATAAATTTATAAAATATGAATTGATTTCAAGCATAATATCAGTTCAATTTAAAGTTGTTTATCAGGAGCCTTTTATGTGCCCTAAGCCCAAGGACACAATAATTTGGAAGAAAACCTGACAAAATTTCTTCTCTCATACAAAATTATAGAGATTTCTCTATATGATGTAAGTAAATTATAAATAAATTATCAGTAGAAATTTCTCTATATGACGTAAGTTAGGCCTAATTATAGAGATTTCTCTTTATGACATAACTTAATGATAAATAAATTATCAATAGAGATATCTCTTTATGACATAAGTTAATTATAAATAGAAATTTCTCTGTATGATCTATATTCCCTGCTATCTCTAGTATGATAAGGATGGCTTGAATTTCACTGGACATTTTTAAGAAGTCATAGAAATGTTTTGTACATGTTTCCATAAAGCAATATAAACAAACAATATGATGGGAGCTTTAAAGGGAGACTACTCAATTTGGATTTGATGCATGGTGGTCAAAAATGGGAAAGTGCTTCTTTAAGGTATGGAATGATGCTTACAATGGGTGTAGACTGATGACAAGGTAGTGCCTGTACGCTTTAGTTGGAGATCCGCTGTGGTGGATTTATATATAGTAGACAATTATATGTCTGGTATGGAGCGTCAGGATTGGGTTATAATTTTTTTTAATAGAAAATTATTAGTAGTGTTTATTTGCCAATATGTTAGTTTAGTGCCATTTTACTTTGGTTCGTTATCGAAATCCCATTTTTGAATTTTTTGATATGTTTATAGAATTATGATTATCAAAATTTCATGCTTTTATTTTTGCATCGCATTGTAGTACTACATTGTAGATACATTTTGATGAAATAGTATCGTTTATTTCATAATAATTTACAGTAAATGTCAGTAGAACGCTTGTTAGCTTGTGCCAATCTATTTTTGTGCGTTAGATGTTACGATTCGGAGCAGCTATTGATATTGAACAGCTGTACCTATATACAGTATATATATTGGTTGATGGTTTTGCACGTTGTATATGGCCATGTATATTCTACCTTAAAGCATATATATATTTGTATCATGCCTGTGTAGTTATAATCTAAGAGATATATCCCTAACATGTGAATGGCTCCTTTTCCCGAATGCTGTTTGATTGCCTGCATGCTAGCATTATCCTGAAATAATTGAAGCTCTATTTTGTAACTGATGTCTTGGATAGTTTCTTTAATTCCATAAAAAATTATTCACATTGTTTTCAATTTTCATAAAAAAATTTATATAAGATATTCAGATATTTTTGTAAGTAATATTATAATTGTTGCAGGTTTTCTGAGCTTCGTATTTCAATTTCAGACATTTATTGATGTATCTAATTATATCAGGCAAAATGAAATATGTAAAAAGTTGATATATTTGTATAATCTTCATTTAAAATCATCATTACTGATATATCTTCTGAAGTTTATAACATTAGAAATGATAATTTCGAATATTTCATATTTTAATACAAAAAATATATGGAACATGTTTTGTAGAAACAATTTTTTTAAAAAGTGGATTTAGATGGTGATGCTGTCCTGAAAGGTTGACTCTAAAGGCCCAATATACGTAACTTTCGACGAAACTTGAAGCGAAAATCAAGTCTTATAACTTTTTTAATACTTATAGATTTAGTCAAGATTAACTGATATCAGCAATATTCAAGATGAATTCTAACACGGTTACCGGTACAGCAGCAGTTGAAACTCGGTATTTGTAATCACATGTTCATTTTGAACTGTTTTCTGACTTTGACTTGTTGTTGAAGTGGGCCCCACCTGAATTATTTTCAATTCTTTGGACTTCTCTGTCATGAGTTTTTTGCTATGCTGATTTAATTTTTGACGAGGAAAATCCTGTGACTTGAACTATAATAAACAGACGGTTGACCAAAGTGTGCTAACCTGCTCCGGATCCGTTGTGTCTATATATAATAAACAGACGGTTGACCAAAGTCTGCTAACCTGCGTCGTGTCTAAAATAAACAAGACGGTTGACCAAAGTGTGCTAACCTGCGTTGTGTGCTGGTGCTCTGTACCATTGATATTTACCTGGTTTGTGCTGTTGTGCTAACAAGAGTTTTGATATTGTGATAACACATATTGACCAAATAGTAGTAAAATAGATCATCACAAATTATCTAGATGTTGGAGCTATTAAGATATCACCTGTCATGTACAAGTTGACTGCAATATTTGTCCCTCCTGCTGTCAATTATCCCCGTTTTCCTGAGTCGATTTTCGTGATCGTAACCGAGAACATTTTAGGGGCTATCTTATTGGGAGTTCTGCTGTTCAGTGTAAATCAGATAATTGTGTTACCAGCTCACAGATATAGAATTACTGTACTCCGCTTACTACAGTAAAGTAATAGCAGAAAGAGAAAGGCATGGCCGGGGTTCGAACCCGCATCGCTCCAACCTCTAGAAGGATGCTCAACCAATCGAGTTATTTCTGGTCGGCGACAATCAACCCAGTCTAGTTTGCTACAGTAACATGAAAACAATTTCATAGCTGTGAAAATAGAAGTGTTAACATTTACAGTGATAAAAGGACAATCCTTATAATGATGTGAACTTGGCCAACAAGACAAAAAATTTATTAAGGGGAAACAGTAATGTAAAATCACATATCTATAGTAAACTTAAAATTACCCATTCTTGACAAAAAACTTTTTTTATGGAATTAATTAATTTCTAAAATCACCAAACAACTCTTTCCATCTTGATTATAAATGAAAAAAATGGAGATGACAAAACAACGATCATGAAAATGAGAGGGAGCCGGGGTCATTAACAGTAGAATGTGGACTTTTGATGGTGAGGTTTGTATGTCGCCCACCATCTTCACAACTTTCTGTCTTGTTTCAGTAGTCCAAGATAACAGGCCGAGTTCCAAACACGCCCACATCCCTGGCGACTCGAGGAATCCAGGTTTCAGAGGCCCGGTGCAGAAACCAGAGGTAAATATTGAGTAGCTGGTGGACAACACTTTCTATAGATGCTTCCATCTTTGATTAGACTTTCACTGAATGTGGATATTATTCTGTATGTATTTTCTTTTTTCAGGGAGAAATTAAATGTGTCTTTAAAAAATGTCAAATGTAGGTCGGGGGATTGGTTCCTTTACATTCTCTCAGTAATATTTGTTTTTTTAAATGGATTACAAATTCTTTTTTTGTACAATATCAGATAATTATTTTTTTCATAAATCATCATTTTTCAATTAATGTCCTCGTACAAGATGGCTCACTTTACCACACATCATTCATTCATTAATAGATTATAAATATACATTTTTGGTTACCGCTGTATATTCTTTGAGCTAAACTATATTTTCGATTCATGATAATTGCATTTGGAATTATAGTTATTGCAAAATATTTACAGTCAACATTGACATTCACTCGATAACCATTGTACTGCAAACTAGAGTTATTTTCCAATAACTATACTTGAGAACGTGCAAAAATTCTATGACGTCGACAATAATACATGTGGGCGGAGCTATGCAAATTATCCCGTTCGAATCACATTGTATGACGTCATTAACAATTGACATGGGCGGGGCTAGCTACGGCTTATGCAAACTTAATGCTGTTACATTTATTGAACCGTTTTCATGTTTGTAAGTTTTGAAATTGAATATTTGTCTGCAGATGGGGCTAAATTGAACAGAAAGGTTATGAACCATTTTACCAGAAATACTGTAAATATAAGAATTAACCTTTGTTTTTGTTTAGTTTATGAGATCATAAATCCAATGGAGCAGTCGGTAAATTTAACGTAAACGCTTCGCTCCATTGGATTTATGATCTCATAAACTAAACAAAAGCAAAGGTTAATTCTTAATTATTGGAAATCGGGTATCACATGAGATGTTTGTATTCTATAGTATTTGAAATCTTGTGCCAGCAATCTTTAGAGGAAGAGAACTTATTCCCACGTTCTGTATGGAAGGCTTCTGTATCTGTCTAAAATACCTTTCTGTCTTTTGCGTGCTAACAAATTTGTTAACCTTGGCGGACACAGGTGACGTGGCAGCAGTGCTTGGTAAGTATGGCGGGTCCTGACAGCGGACATTTAGCCATCATATTCAGGCTTCTACTTAGAGCTAGTGGACTGAGGCATAATTGCAACATCAGGAAACGAACTGTACCACAATAAGTCAGGGATGTAGATATTCACCTGGTTGACACCGGGGACAACCAGTTTAGTGCTGGAATGATTCATAAAAAAGTGATATCATTTAGAAACTGAAGTTTGTGATATTTGTGATATTTGTGATATACATTGACTGTTGATATTTTACAGGAGTGGAAAAATATAATTTCAAAGTCCTGTGCAATAAACCGAGGAAAACAGACTGCCCAAAAAGTTACTTCTACTTGCCCCCAGCAAGTAGAAGTAACTTTTTGGGCAGTCTGTTTTCCTCGGTTTATTGCACAGGACTTTGAAATTATATTTTTTCCACTCCTGTAAAATATCAACAGTCAATGTATACATAGACCCAAGCTTTCCGGCATTAAATGGACGTCACACTTAATCACATCCATATTTGACAACTGGAACCAATGAAGGGCTAAGCCAACAGGCTTGGATCAAGTGAGACGGCAGATATTTATTATAATACAGATATGTATTTGATATCTAGAGCTTGTAGACTGAGTGTGATTCCCCAAGAATAGTTTGAGGTTTGGTAATAGATCAGACGAACCAGGGTAGCCTCGCCAGTTTATATATGACTGTGTTATCAGTAAAGTTCAGCATCAGTTTCCTTGTCCATTACCTATAGTATGGCATAATGGGATCAGCGCCCACAGGTAACAGGCTCTACCTTGTTTCTGTTAATAGCGCCGATTCTGTTGTTATTATAGAACGTTTCTGTTGATATTGCAGAGCATATCCTAATATCAAAATTTTCTGTTAATGTAATGAAACATATATTAATCCACCAGAACGGCTGTTGATGCACTCGAAATTGTGTTAATGTCAACTAATTCTGTTAAACATTAACAGCAAATTGAGGAAATCAATACTTATATAATCCCTAGTGTGGGTGACCAGAGGTTAGAACTTCCTGTTATAGGTCAGTATGTAATCAGTTTCTTTACACTGACAACTGTAGTAAATTCCGTCCTCATCATTGAACAAAATGGCTGTCTGTGAACTTGCAGCTCAAATCAGGATGTGTTTTAGCATTTTAATAGGTGTTTTCTATGGTATTTTAAACCAATAAAAAGAGAATGATTAAATTCTACCTTTCTCTATAAATTGAGGTAAAAAGGTGTGATTTTCTTGTTTTTGCTTCATTACGTTTTGTCACAGTTCTTGCTGTCTAAACTAAATTCTCATTTTCATTTCCTGGAAAACAAGGAATTCAGCAAAACTTCAAGTATGCAAACAGAATTTCCCAAAAGGTCAGACAAATGTGCAGCACAGACCATAGAGGTGTTCCATGTTGTAAAACATATACCGCTAGCCTCTGAGGATTTTTGAACTTTCCATACCGTATAGTCACTGTTCTAAACCTTACTGCACCGTTCCACTCCTTATGGACACAGCATTAACAAGTTATTAATCTGGCATTTATTGCAATATTATGACATCAGATCTTTATGTCATATGAGCTACTTGTTTCTGTCCAAATTGTCATTAATCATGGCGGTGTTGTATTTTGATAGGATCTTGATGCTCTGGCAGCCCAGCTGAATGAGCTAGGGGGAGCGGAGGAGAGGCGCGCCCAGAAGGTTATCGTTGTCGATGATGACGATGATGAGGAGGAAGAGGAGGAAGATAACACTGTAAATAGAGACGGCACATTACTCGCCTCGGAGCCTGCAAGGCCCATGTAAGTACACAACATTTACACTGTAAATAGAGACAGCACATTACTCGCCTCAGAGCCTGCAAGGCCCATATAAGTACACAACACTTACACTGTAAATAGAGACGGCACGTTACTCGCCTCGGAGCCTGCAAGGCCCATGTAAGTACACAACATTTACACTGTAAATAGAGACGGCACGTTACTCGCCTCGGAGCCCACAAGGCCCATGTAAGTACACAACGTTTACACTGTAAATAGAGACAGCACGTTACTCGCCTCGGAGCCCGCAAGGCCCATGTAAGTACACATCATTTACACTATAAATAGAGACAGCACGTTACTCGCCTCTGAGCCCGCAAGGCCCATGTAAGTACACAACATTTACACTGTAAATAGAGACGGCACATTACTCGCCTCGGAGCCCGCAAGGCCCATGTAAGTACACAACATTTACACTGTAAATAGAGACGGCACGTTACTCGCCTCGGAGCCCGCAAGGCCCATGTAAGTACACAACATTTACACTGTAAATAGAGACAGCACGTTACTCGCCTCAGAGCTTAGAAGGGAGACTCCCTCATTTTGACCAAAATTAAGTGATCTCATTTTAAGTCCAATCTCGTACAAACTCAAAATCTATATCCTGTGGTCAAATGATCTCCTAGTTACTGCAGGGTATGTGTAATGACCATGACAGGTGTGTCTGGAACTAACAAATACGTTTTGAAATAAAAGGGAAAGACAAATTGAGCAATGTAGTTTCAGTCTTATTTCACATACTCCTTTGAGGTTCCAAAGGCTGACACATATTTAACAGCGATAGAGATGAAATAATTCATAGCTTATTCAAAGTTCAGTTATTATTCAAACTTTTCATTAAGATGTTTCGTGCCTTAAATGCATTTGTCACTGATCTCTGTCATGTAAACTCTTGTTTTGATTCTGCAGGCCCACCGGCGGATTTAACCAAGACACGCTAGAAACGTTACAGTCAATGGTGATTCATGATGGTACGTATATCTGTAGTAACGAGCTACAATATTACTCTCTCAAAAAAAAAATTGTGGTTGACAGAGTTGTCTATCTTGTCAATTTAACTGTAATGTTAACATTACAGTCAATGGTGATTCATGATGGTATGTATATCTGTAGTAACGAGATACAATATTACTCTTTATCACATAACTTACCCGTTAAGTCATGTCATACGGCCATGTCATAAAAATGGTATTACACACATGTAATAACACTATTGTGACGTCATAAACAAAAAGGCTTGTGATATATTAAATTATCTTAACTCATTTAATAAATTCCATATTACGTCGGCACTCGTGTTAGATCCTCTATCTCTCAAAAAAAAGTTGTGGTTGACAGAGTTGTCTATCTTGTCACCCTATGCCATACTCTGACCTACAGTCAGACTCTCTGAGCTTTATGGGGCCGTCAGGACAATTTGAGGAATATTGGGACATTTGAATCACAAAATTGGAACATGGAACATTGTGGTTGTGACCATAGAACTGATTGTGATTCTAACATGATGAAGTACAAGCTGAGGAATTTATCAATTCAATGTCTTGTGTATGCCTTCACAGAAAATAACAAGAGTTATTAATGCAATGCGGTTGCATGGTGATCTTATCAAATTCAAAATTTGTTTGTTTAATAATAAGAATTTCAAGGTCTGTATTCTGAGTCTACATTGAGACCCTTTACTTAGCAAAGCCTACACTATGCTGGAACTGTGAAAGCAAATAAGAGAACACTAAAGCATGAGCAAAAACATAATCCATTATCAAAATTTATAAAACTAGGAGCAAAATATGAACAAAGGGAATATTTACGTGGAGACCCTTACAAATTCATTAAAGTACAGAAAAAGACTGGGTATTTTGAAAGTGTCTTCTGCTTCAAGATGAAACCCGCCAAGTAAATCTTGGTTGGATCAAAGTATAGGGCACGTCCTCAAAGTGAGAACTGAGGCATCATTGTAGCATATTAAAATAATGTTCACTACCTTCACATCACACAAGAATAAGAATATAGAATATTTCCCTTGTAATCATATATAATGACGAACATGAAACTTCCCCATAAATTCTCAAAGTGCTCCATATAGTCTAGTAACACACACTCTGTGGAGGTGAACCAGGTTCAGTAGTACCGTTTACCTAGCTCAAGTAAAGGAAAATTTAAATCTAATGCAGGTTTTTGTTTGAGGGATTTGCGAAGATTATATAGTCAGTGCAAAATGCTTATAACCTTATAGAAAAATGATTTATGTACAGCTATCAATAATATCTTTATAAAACTGTTTATAGATGTACCTGACCCGATAGCCGGGAACAGACACGGACGTCAGACGGAGGTGAAGAGAGAGAGAGACGAGGAGGACGACAACACTCTGATGGTGCGACGGGTGAGTACCGCATGTTTACAACTTATTTTTATACTCAAAATTAGGATCAATAGTTACTTGTTCACAATACTGTTCACAAACTGGTTCACAAACCTGTACTTGTTCACAACAGTTGTGGGGCAAGTCTGAACCTGTACAACAGCTGGCCTTGGAAAATATATCGCTTCAAAATTTGCATGACTATCTGAAAAATTGAAATATTGAGACTTCAGTTCATGAATATTGAACATTGTGATCTTGTAAATAAGATAGAATGGGTGTCTTCAAGTGTGTGAAGAAACACCCGCTATACATTTAATTTCAAATATATGTTTTGATTCCTTAATCATATTTAATGTTTCCTTAATGTCAATGTTTCCCAAATATTTACTGTTAAAAAAGATTTGGCCAGGTAAATATTTTACTTAGAAACAACGAGAAATTCCACCCATGAAGTTCAGTTCATGAAACAAATATTAGTAGTATTAAACAAAGGAAAATTATGGACTTAGCTGTAAGTTCTACACATCCAGACGTTTGAATCTTTTGAAGTTAGATTATTGAAAGTTTGATGGGAAATGTTGAATAATGTTGTAAAGATCAACAAAATGATATTGAAAATGTATGGGGAAGGGGGGGGGGGGGGGGGGGGTAGTTGTGAGGGGTTAATAGTTATAGTAGTATCCTAATTTAGTGTGTTCAGTGTCAATATTCACCTATCAGGATTGGATCTTAAAAACCAATTGGTTATCGAATGTAGTTGATTATGTTGTGTGGCAGGTCCGTTTCTGTGAAACATAATGTTCAGCTCAATATGGCTGTCTTGTTAACTCGCCTGGTCCAAAGGGCCAAGTGAGCTTATGTGATGGTGCGTTGTCTGTCAACTTTTCCTTTAAATAACTTCTTCCGAAATACCAAAAGGCCTAATGACATGAAATTTGGCTGGTAGCTTTCTTGGTAAGAAATAAACAAAGTTTGTAAAAAAAAAAAATATAGTTTTACCTAATTTCAAGATCACAGGCGTCAAATGGTCAAATGTGCCCAAACCTTTAAAATGACACCTTCTGAATCTCCCAAAAGACCTAGATACTTGATTTTTGGCTGGTAGCTTTCTTTGAAGGAGCTGAACAAAGTTTGTGAAAATAAATCACTTTGACCTGCTTTCAACATCACAGGGGTAAAATACGTAAAAACCTCTAAACAACTTCTGAAATATTTAAGGCCTAAAGACATGATATTTAGTTGGAAGCTTTTTTGGAAGAAATTGAGCAATATTTTTCAGTAAAAACTACCTTGACTTTTATCTTCAATGATGTATGGGTCATATTTGCTTATATAAAATTTTGATGTGTTCTTTAGGATTACTTAATCAAAGATTTCAGACCACTTTAATGTTACAAATATAAGATTAATATTAGGTGAGCGATGCAGGCCCATTGAGTCTCTTGTTCAAAAATGGTTGCTTCTTTCTCTATAGTATTTGACACAGTAGTATTTAGATAATCCATAAACACAAGTGATCTTCATAAAACCATCACATAAGTTACAAGTTTGATATAGAGTTTTCAAAAATCAGCACACTTTCATTGTTGTTGAAATTCATAGATAAATATGTTGGTGTTTTAATGAGAAGTTAGTTAATTAGGGTTTTGTTTATCACTGATCAGTTTTTTCTCCATTTCATTACAGCAATTCTATGTGTTCAATGAATTTTTCAGTGATAATGTAAGTGAACAAAAATGTTTGAGAGTGAACACTTTCCTGCCAGTTGTTTACAGCAATAATTCCTGTCTAACCATTTGGACTTTAATGGGAAAACTAACCTTGTTGTCGCTTATTTCTAAATTTTTTGGCTTCTCCTCGTGTTGAATTTCATAAAATATTAAAATATTATAACAAATGAAAGTAACGAGACTCGTATAAATATTGATTGTGTGTTTTGGCTTTTTGCTTATGCTGATTCTAACTGCCACAGCTATAATGCTGGTTTGTTCCGATTGCTGTCTTGATTTTTGTTTGGATTGTTAAATATTACAACAAATAGAAAGGTGATGTCGATTTAGTGTTTGTGGGAGTCAGATTTATAAGATAAAAAATCCACACATCTATATGTTTTTTTTTGTTGAAAGTATCATTTGAAATTTGAATATTGTGTCTATTTGCACTTTACACCAGAAAATGTTGATTCCAGATTATAGTGACATAATATCCCATGATTCTTTCTAGTTTTATGTGGAAGAGTTCAGGTTTAAATGAGGGCAATAAACTATCGGCACATCTGCATGCTACAGCTGACGAGAGGGAACGGGACAGGGCCCTTAACTCTGTACCTGTATGATAGTTTTAATTATCACAGGAGATTGAAAAAGCAGCGAGCACTGCCATTAATCATCCTGCCTGCCTGCAATTGTGACCATTTATATTTCAGTAATGAAACAAAATACCTGTATTGGGTTTAAATCTTCAGAGAAAATTGAAGCACAGCGGCTCTGGGCCATAAAATTGCCGGTCGCCGCGCTATGTGACAATTTGTATCTTGCCGATGAAAGTAACCGTCAACATTAAACCTAGGGATGTTGTAACGTTTGGCCTGCTGGGTACCATATTTCTACGTAATCTTGTTAAGTCCCCAATTTATTTTGCCCAGATTCAATATTGACAAGACCTAACACTTGCCCTCCGTTAGAGTTCCTTTGTCAATTCCGGTCCAGTAATTCTGCTTTTATCATCACATAATTTTTTCGACAATTTTTTAACGTAACCAGCCGTTCTTTACAACAGGAAGGGCAGGCGAACTGATGTCTCTGTGTCACTTCAAATTACGGTTGGAATGACAAAGTTTTTTGTGATTACCAAGATTTATGCTGCGTTATGTATTGTAACTTGGCTTGGTTTATGGTTGGATGTCTGCACCAATCACTGTCAGCCTGTATTAGGAACTGAACACAGTCCTTTTATTATCTGTCAGGACGGCCCCAGACTCTCACCTCAGCCAGCGTACCACTTTCTGATAACAAAGACCTGGTCCGTTCAGGTCTTACTGCCAACATGTCAGAAATGTCAGTCTATATTTCCTCGTGTGTTTTGAAATATGAAATTGATTTTAGCATCTGTCAGCTGTTTGGTTGCGAAAGACTCTCACCATTGGAGATGTGCTTGAGTTGAAGCCCAGCACTGTGTCACACTAGATCCCTAATGTACAGTAACGTTATGTCAGATAGACAGATACGCTATTCTTTCTGTCGCTATTCTTCCTGTCGATGGCTCTGTTAGAGAATTAGCCTCAGCTTCCAAGGCCTGCCTGGTCCTATCAGTGTTAGCTCCCTGTCCCAGTCCACCTTAGGGACCTCCATTAGCCCCTTGTTTTCCTGTACACCCCGGTCTACTAACTACATCACTGCCTTACTGCCCCAGTACTTGTCCTCCTGTTTTCAGCCCCTGTACCCCCACATTAACCTTCATTAGCCCCTTGTTTTCCTGTACACCCCAGTCTACTAACCACATATATTATCACTGCCTTACTGCCCCAGTACTTGTCCTCCTGTTTTCAGCCCCTGTACCCCCACATTAACCTTCATTAGCCCCTTGTTTTCCTGTACACCTCGGTCTACTAGCTACATCACTGTCTTACTGTCCCAGTACTTGTCCTCCTGTTTTCAGCCCCTGTACCCCCACATTAACCTCCATTAGCCCCTTGTTTTCCTGTACACCCCGGTCTACTAGCCACATATATTATCACTACCTTACTGCCTCAGTACTTGTCCTCCTGTTTTCAGCCCCTGTACCCCCACATTAACCCCCATTAGCCCCTTGTTTTCCTGTACACCCCAGTCTACTAACCACATATATTATCACTGCCTTACTGCCCCAGTGCTTGTCCTCCTGTTTTCAGCCCCTGTACCCCATATTAACCTCCATTAGCCCCTTGTTTTCCTGTACACCTCGGTCTACTAGCCACATCACTGCCTTACTGCCCCAGAACTTGTCCTCCTGTTTTCAGCCCCTGTACCCCCACATTGACCTCCAATAGCCCCTTGTTTTCCTGTACACCCCGGTCTACTAGCCACATCACTGCCTTACCGCCCCAGTACTTGTCCTCCTGTTTTCGGCCCCTGTAGTCCCACATTAACCCCTATTGGCCCCTTGTTTTCCTGTACACCCCGGTCTATTAGCTACATCACTGCCTTACTGTCCCCTGTTTTCGGCCCCTGTAGTCCCACATTAACCCCCATTAGCCCCTTGTTTTCCTGTACAACCTGGTCTACTAGCTACATCACTGCCTTACTGGTCCAGTACTTGTCCTCCTGTTTTCAGCCCCTTTAGTCCCACAGTAACCCCTATTGGCTCCATGTTTTCCTGTTTACCCTGTACCGGCCTTATATCATTTTCTTTTTCGCCCCCTTTAACCCCTAATATGCCAGTTTACAATCATGTGGTCACGGTGTTATTTAAATTATGTATTTATATCTTTGATCACGATTTTTACATGCTACATAAAAAATCTGCACATAGGTATATACCAGTATCAGATGTTTTGTGGTGGTTTTAGAAGTTTTTGGACTTTTAATTCTGTTTTTTTTTTATTGCTGTGACATGAGCTATATTCTTTGCGTCGTACTGTCTACTCACCGAAGATTAAACGTACCCGATACGTGAAAATTACACAGTTTAACACTTAATCCACCAACCGGATCACCACAATTTGGCGATCATTGTTGGTTATTAGGTGAAACAGGAGCTCCGATACGGTCACCTTATTGAGCTGGTCAGGTGCATCGTTTCCTGATAAACGGAGGAAATTATCTGGTAGTGGTGTGGGTTTATAGCCAATACATCACCAGATTTACCAGATAATTCAGAAACTGCCTATTAATCTGTGCCATTGTGTATTGTTGATATCGGATATTTATGCCTGTCAATTGTGGTTAAGGGGAAGGTTTCGTGAGTCAGACTTTCAAAAAGCTGTTCGCCAGTGTGTATTAATTAGGTAAGGTGTAAATTCTACCCTACAGTCATATATCTCGTTGACCTGTGAACTTTTTTTTAGGGATTAAAACCCTAACAATCCCTTTATAACGGTATTTATTAACGAGTGTTTGATTTCAACCCAGATTACAGCTAGTTTCCATATTATTTCATAAAGAATTTTTATTTTTCTTTTTTTTTTATGATAGAATATTTATTTCTAATTATCTTTGTATAATCATATTTATAACATCCTTGTCTGACATAAGAAGAGAGATAAAATCTTTGAAGTTGTTTATAATCTATATAGGCAATGTTAACCGTACGTCACTACTGACTATTATGGACTATACTGGCCTGGTGAATGTTTGGTTAAGTTCACTGAAGTTACCTGGGTGAAGGTTTAGTTAAACAGAAAAACAGGATACAGTTTTACAATCCTGGTGAATGTTTAGGTGAACTTTTATTTTTTCCACTTAGTCGGAATAAAAAGAATATTATCTCAATGTACCAATCATATGTAATCTTCATTATAAAGCGTGATGATAAATCTAGACAAATAAATCTATGTAAGTTGTGTTCAACAAAGGGAAAATCTTCACAGTAGAGATGTCTTTCTCTCTGTCGGAACAATCCTCCTTTTAGATTCGTTGTGTCCTCGTAAATAAGGATATACTGGCACTCAGCGGTATAAGATAATATGATAGACCAACCAACCCCTCACTACTGCCGATTGAATTAGACGGCTGTAACCGTCTCCCTCGACCAAATGTCGGTGAGTTTCGACTGCCGAAATTGAGGTGACAATTCTCGTGGGACAAGATCAATGTAATTACGAGTTGATGTAAGACAGGGGTTTTGCTCTCCTACACCTAATGTGGGTAATACTTTTAAAACCAATTTTCAGGCAATATTTACTTCTTCTAGGGATTGATCTATTGGATTAAAAATCCTCCAGCACCTGGCCACTCTAATATTGTGATAAAAGTTTAGTCAGTTTGTCAGCTTTTGGTAGCATAAGATTTATCTGAAACCCATGTAATACATAGTAAGGAGACTAGGTTAAACTTGGTAAATAAGTTTAAACTTGAATACACTTAGTAAGCAGTGCTAGATTAAACTTGGTGAATACGTTTAGTTAGCAGTGCTACATTAAACTTGGTAAATACGTTTAGTTAGCAGTGTGAGATTAAACTTGGTAAATAAGTTTAAACTTGAATACAATAAGTAAGCAGTGCTAGATTAAACTTGGTGAATACGTTTAGTAAGCAGTGTGAGATTAAACTTGGTAAATAAGTTTAAACTTGAATACAATAAGTAAGCAGTGCTAGATTAAACTTGGTGAATACGTTTAGTAAGCAGTGCTAGATTAAACTTGGTAAATATGTTTAGTAAGCAGTGCTACATTAAACTTGGTAAATACGTTTAGTTAGCAGTGGTAGATTAAACTTGGTGAATACGTTTTGTAAGCAGTGCTACATTAAACTTGGTAAATACGTTTAGTTAGCAGTGCTTGATTAAACTTGGTAAATAAGTTTAATCTTGAATACAATAAGTAAGCAGTGCTAGATTAAACTTGGTGAATATGTTTAGTAAGCAGTGTGAGATTAAACTTGGTAAATAAGTTTAAACTTGAATACACTTAGTAAGCAGTGCTAGATTAAACTTGGTGAATAGGTTTAATAAGTAGTGCTTGATTAAATTTGCTGAATACGTTTAGTAAGCAGTGCTAGATTAAACTTGTTGAATACGTTTAGTAAGCAGTGCTAGATTAAACTTGGTGAATACGTTTAGTAAGCAGTGTGAGATTAAACATGGTGAATAAGTTAAGTAAACAGTGGCAGATTAAACTATGTAAATAAGTTTAAACTTGAATACACATAGTAAGCAGTGCTAGATCAAACTTGGTGAATACGTTTAGTAAACAGTGTGAGATTAAACTTGGTAAATAAGTTTAAACTTGAATACACTTAGTAAGCAGTGCTAGATTAAACTTTCTGAATACGTTTAGTAAGCAGTGCTAGATTAAACTTGGTAAATATGTTTAGTAAGCAGTGCTACATTAAACTTGGTAAATACGTTTAGTTAGCAGTGGTAGATTAAACTTGGTGAATACGTTTAGTAAGCAGTGCTAGATTAAACTTGGTGAATACTTTTAGTTAGCAGTGCTAGATTAAACTTGGTAAATACGTTTAGTAAGCAGTGGTAGATTAAACTTGGTGCAGTTCATGATTAATCTTGTTAAGTTGTTTAATATTTCAAAAGGTAGACCTGTATGTAGTTGTTTGATGCTTTTATAGGTAGACCTGTATGCAGCTATTTCTAGCCGATGTGCAGTTGGTGCTCAGATCTGCCGGAGTTATATGACACTGACGGGGCTTTCTCTGAAGAGAATATGCTGCATCATAAATATCTGATCACTTCTGTTGTACATAGGGTCCTCACGACTCGTCTTTGGTCGCACGGATCCAAAATTAATTTATTTTCCCATTAACAAACTTCTTGGTGGCCCTAAATGGAGAGTTCCATTTCTGCTATCTGACGTTTGGTTTTGGAGTCGTGAATTTGACGGTTCCACAGGGATAGGAGCCACTGACAGCGGTGACGGCAGCCCGTGTGTGAGGAGCTCTAAAGGGTCTATTAGATGGTGGCGGGTCGTAGTAGACCCAGGGGAGACCCTACATTACAGACAGATACCCAGGGATTCCGTCCTTTTTACTTCCAGACAATACCCGCTGTAACTCTAGCAGATAGGCTCAATGTTCGGCTTGCCTTTTGAACGACAAGGTGAAAAGGTGTTATCACGATGTCAAAAAATTACAATGGCCAAGAAGTTATCACTTTAATACTGAATGGAAATGGTATTGAAATAAAAAATGTTGAACCAAAATAGAACCAGCATGTTCTGTGGAGGGACTGTTTAAGACCCTGTTTGTATTGAGAGGCGTTTAAGGTGTTATATAGAGGTTGAGAGGTCATACACTGTTATAACCCTGTTTGTATTGAGAGGTGTTTAAGGTGTTATATAGAGGTTGAGAGGTCATACACTGTTATAACCCTGTTTGTATTGAGAGGTGTTTAAGGTGTTAGATAGAGGTTGAGAGGTCATACACTGTTATAACCCTGTTTGTATTGAGAGGTGTTAAAGGTGTTAAGATAGAGGTTGAGAGGTCATACACTGTTATAACCCTGTTTGTATTGAGAGGTGTTAAAGGTGTTAAGATAGAGGTTGAGAGGTCATACACTGTTATAACCCTGTTTGTATTGAGAGGTGTTAAAGGTGTTAAGATAGAGGTTGAGAGGTCATACACTGTTATAACCCTGTTTGTATTGAGAGGTGTTAAAGGTGTTAAGATAGAGGTTGAGAGGTCATACACTGTTATAACCCTGTTTGTATTGAGAGGTGTTAAAGGTGTTAAGATAGAGGTTGAGAGGTCATACACTGTTATAACCCTGTTTGTATTGAGAGGTGTTAAAGGTGTTAAGATAGAGGTTGAGAGGTCATACACTGTTATAACCCTGTTTGTATTGAGAGGTGTTTAAGGTGTTAAGATAGAGGTTGAGAGGTCATACACTGTTATAACCCTGTTTGTATTGAGAGGTGTTAAAGGTGTTAAGATAGAGGTTGAGAGGTCATACACTGTTATAACCCTGTTTGTATTGAGAGGTGTTAAAGGTGTTAAGATAGAGGTTGAGAGGTCATACACTGTTATAACCCTGTTTGTATTGAGAGGTGTTTAAGGTGTTAAGATAGAGGTTGAGAGGTCATACACTGTTATAACCCTGTTTGTATTGAGAGGTGTTAAAGGTGTTAAGATAGAGGTTGAGAGGTCATACACTGTTATAACCCTGTTTGTATTGAGAGGTGTTTAAGGTGTTAGATAGAGGTTGAGAGGTCATACACTGTTATAACCCTGTTTGTATTGAGAGGCGTTTAAGGTGTTATATAGAGGTTGAGAGGTCATGGTTTGTTACTGAGCTGGGCAGTTTATTGTTAGATGTTAGGGGATGAAAGGGGGGCAACTCATGGTCTGTTACTGAAAGAAGGAGTGAAGGGGGCAATGCATGGTCTGTTACTGAAAGAACGAAGGAGGGGATGAAGGAAGAGCATTTCATGGTCCTTTACTGTAAGAGGGAAGGAGGGAATGAAAGAGGCAACTTATGGTCTGTTACTGAAAGAAGGAAGGAGGGAATGAAAGAGGCAACTCATGGTCTGTTACTGAAAGAAGGAAGGAGGGAATGAAAGAGGCAACTCATGGTCTGTTACTGAAAGAAGGAAGGAGGGAATGAAGGAAGGGTATCTCATGGTCTGTTACTGAAAGAAGGAAGGAGGAAATGAAGGGGGGCAACTCATCGTCTGTTACTAAAAGAAGGAAGGAGGGAATGAAGGAAGGCCAACTCATGGTCCTTTAATAGAAGAAGGAAGGAGGGAATGAAGGAAGGCCAACTCATGGTCTGTTACTGAAAGAAGGAAGGAGGAAATGAAGGGGGGCAACTCATGGTCTGTTACTGAAAGAAGGAAGGAGGGAATGAAAGAGGCAACCCATGGTCTGTTACTGAAAGAAGGAGGGAGGGAATGAAGGAAGGTTATCTCATGGTCTGTTACTGAAAGAAGGAAGGAGGGAATGAAGGAAGGCCAACTCATGGTCTGTTACTGAAAGAAGGAAGGAGGGAATGAAAGAGGCAACTCATGGTCTGTTACTGAAAGAAGGAAGGAGGGAATGAAGGAAGGCCAACTCATGGTCTGTTACTGAAAGAAGGAAGGAGGGAATGAAAGAGGCAACTCATGGTTTGTTACTGAAAGAAGGAAGGAGGGAATGAAGGAAGGGTATCTCATGGTCTGTTACTGAAAGAAGGAAGGAGGGAATGAAGGAAGGCCAACTCATGGTCTGTTACTGAAAGAAGGAAGGAGGGAATGAAAGAGGCAACTCATGGTCTGTTACTGAAAGAAGGAAGGAGGGAATGAAAGAGGCAACTCATGGTCTGTTACTGAAAGAAGGAAGGAGGGAATGAAGGAAGGGTATCTCATGGTCTGTTACTGAAAGAAGGAAGGAGGGAATGAAGGAAGGCCAACTCATGGTCTGTTACTGAAAGAAGGAAGGAGGGAATGAAAGAGGCAACTCATGGTCTGTTACTGAAAGAAGGAAGGAGGGAATGAAGGAAGGGTATCTCATGGTCTGTTACTGAAAGAAGGAAGGAGGGAATGAAGGAAGGCCAACTCATGGTCTGTTACTGAAAGAAGGAAGGAGGAAATGAAGGGGGGCAACTCATGGTCTGTTACTGAAAGAAGGAAGGAGGGAATGAAGGAAGGCCAACTCATGGTCCTTTAATAGAAGAAGGAACTTGGGGGATGAATGGTCTCACAGTAACATTATGCTATAATCAGTGATACAGCCGGCGGTACACATCAACATTATTTATTTCAATTATGTCGCAATTTCTATGTTGAAGGAGTTTCTGTCTTGCCACACAAATTTTCTGATGTACGTTTTCCTATCTCTGTGATATGAAGAGATGAAGACCATTGAATAACATTAGTCTCCAGTCAAATTTCCTAAATCACCTTTCCTGTCTATACACTTGTACGAAAGTAAACACTTGGAGACCTGTATGTTGACCTTGTTTAAAACTTGATCATCGAATGTGTATTAAACACCAATTGCTTTTGTCTTTTCAACGTCTATTATGTTGCTTATAAATAGTAAAAACATTCCTGTTTTGGTTTTTTGGGATTTCAGATTTTCACTATTGAGATGGAAATCTTTATTATGATATTATTAACATTTTGGCAAGAATTTAAAAATATGTTGAAATTAGAAGACATGAACATTTTTGGCTGAATGAGAAGAATGCTTCTTATTTTGTTTAAAAAGCTACAAAGCAAACCATTGCAGATTTGATGTAAGTAGATAAAAATTTCATTACTTGATGTAAGTAAACACAAAATGTCATTACTTAATCAAAGAATGGATGATGTTTCATTATTTGAATTCTATTTTTGGGTATAAAAGAAAATGAATTAGTTACAATTTATAAGGCAGTACATACATGTATGTTTCTTTGGAATATATTTGCCCATTATACAATATAAAACATCTCGTATATCATCAAGATGACGAACTTGAGTATTATAAATAATCAATACAGGAAGGCAGTCATTGATGTTTGACCTTTACAAACACGAAGTTCATACTTTGTATGAAGTGCTACTTGAGTCGAGGGTACAATGCGACAATTGGACGCTGAACGGTGAAAGGTGGCCCCTTTAGAGGCTACTACAAGTGTCGGCTGGTTGGCTCCAGGAACGGCTGTAGGAAGTAGACATTAGTGGCTCTATTGCCCAACATTGTTACTGATGATCCGCACTGCGTTTGTTTCTGCTGTTGGACACCCCAGAACAGGCTCTCGCGTCGCCTGTATGCTCACAGACGGGTTTCGTCATTACTGGACATGAAAAAGTAATAATGCTTTTCAGCAGTTGTGTAAAACAAGCGATTTCTGGCACACAGAGAGTGGTAGTGCTTGATTGTAACAGGTCAGACCTCTGTCGGCACTTAGCTTCAGACAACTGTCCCGCTCTAACCCCCCCCCCCCCCCCCCCCCCCAACACTTAGCTCCAGACAACTGTCCCGCTCTAAACCCCCCCCCCCCCCCCAACACTTAGTGCTAGACAACTGTCCTGCTCTACCCCGCTCTACCCCTCCCCTCCCCTACCCTTCCTCCCTACCCCCAACACTGACATTATGACATGTGTTTGTATAACATCTTTTTTTCCTGAGGGAAAAGGCTAAGTGGATGTTTTTTATCACGAGATCGGAACAAGGGTCTCTGGCTGATCTCCTGGCTCAACTGTGCTTGCTGTTGACACCAAGTGCTGGACAGGCCGCTGATTACCATCAGTATGTTACGCGTTGTGGAGTCGTTAAGAGTCTGAGGATAGAACATATTGCAGTACATTAGATACAACACTGTGTCATTGCCACACCTTACCACTATCATATATCTCAAGATCCATTTCCTCTGTTTCCAGGGTTTGAATTTAACACTCGCTCACTCGCTAAATGCCAGTTTATTTCTGAAATTGTGATTAAAAAATTTTCAGCGAGTGGGTCTATTGCCTGTTGAAAAGCGTATATATATATTTATCAAATCTGTACACATGTCAGAAAATGTTGTTGAAAGTATAAAAAAAATTGTAAAACAAAACCACTATTTGTAATACAATTTAATAGTACATGTAGTACACTTTTTAAATTAACACTGATTCAGAATGCATCGTATGATCGTAGCGCTCTCATTATCCACTTCAAAATTGCGAGCAAGTTTATAATTTGGCGAGTTAAAACTTAACCCACTTGCCACAAGTTGCTAAAAAAGTTTATTTCTACCCCTGATTTCTTCAGAAAACCTTTATAAGTCTCGCCTTGTAAGCCCCTTGGTCACTCGTACTATATCATTATACCCCCCCGCAACGAAGTTAGGGGGGGTATACTGGAATCAGCTTGTCTGTCCGTCTGTCTGTCCGTCTGTCCGTCTGTCCGTAGAAAAATGTTGTCCGGACAACTCCTCCTAAACTACTGGATCGATTTCAATAAAACTTGGCAGTATTGTTGGGGACCATGTGTAGATGTGCATGCAGGGTTTCGTTTGTCAAAATTTTGGTTGCCATGGTAACCAGGTCACTATACACAGGTTTCCATAATAAAATGTTGTCCGGACAACTCCTCCTAAACTACTGGATCGATTTCAATAAAACTTGGCAGTATTGTTGGGGACCATGTGTAGATGTGCATGCAGAGTTTCGTTTGTCAAAATTTTGGTTGCCATGGTAACCAGGTCACTATACACAGGTTTCCGTAATAACGTGTTGTCCGGACAACTTCCTATAAACCACTGGATCGAGTTTAATGAAACTTGGCAGTATTGTTGGGGACCATGTGTAGATGTGCATGCAGAGTTTTGTTTGTCAAAATTTTGGTTGCCATGGTAACCAGGTCACTATACACAGGTTTCCATTATAATGTGTTGTCCGGACAACTCCTCCTAAACTACTGGATCAATTTCAGTGAAACTTGGCAGTATTGTTGGGGACCATGTATAGATTTGCATACAGGGTTTCGTTTGTCAAAATTTTGGTTGCCATGGTAATGAGGTGACTATACACAGGTTTCCGTAATAACATGATGTCTGGACAACTTCTTCTAAACTACTGGGTCATTTTCAATGAAACTTCGCAGTAAGTAATGTTGAGGATTACTATACACAGGTTAAAATTTGTCCGTTCGGCTTTTAAAATTCTGCTGACTGTTGACATTATATAATGCATGTTATATACAACTTGTACTACATCATGTTTTTTTCAAAAACATGTCAGACACCTCTAATAAGAGGTAGCGGGGGGGTATTAGTTAGCCATCGGCTTACAGTTCTAGTTTGTTTCATGTAAAACAAAATGTTCATTTTGATTAGGTATAAATATTTTGAATGGAAAAATGAAGTAAGAGAATATGGGGGAAAATTTGACCTGTGAAAGAAAACCTATTTACATTTACATATTTGTAGCATCTTTTTTTAGCTGATACACACTTTTCTTATCACTAATATGAAATTCTTGTAGGAATTACAAAATTCACTTTTTGACAACATTTGTAGAACAAAATGAAAGAAAACCTATTTACATTTTACATATTTGTAGCATCTTTTTTTTAACTGATTCACAATTTTCTTATTGCTAATATGAAATTATTGCAGGAATTACAAAATTCACTTTTTGACAACATTTGTAGAACAAAATCCTTTTCTATAACCAAATGAGATCTGCCTGAGATATATAAATGGTGATACAGATTTCCTGATATTAATCTCAGCTTTTGAATTCTTTATCACTGAAACTTGTAGAATAATATACTTTAATAATATTTAATAGCATCAGCAGTGCTGTTCCATTCCCTGCTGATTATTTTTCCTGTAAACAAATAAACAAACAAGGATTGGAGAAATATTCTGGGGGTTTCCTTGCTGTGTGGGTCCTGTATATTTTGACATGGTGTTTATGTATCACCAGAAGATAAACTGCACCACTACAGAAATGGGCCAATTACTGACATAACCTGTTTCATCTTGTGGTATTAATCTTTAAGAAATTGAAGATGAATCCAGCCGAACATTTCTCTGAACCATCGCCTGAATGATAATTAGATTAGCATATCCTGGCAATTTTACGCTCTATCAATTCCTAAACAGAAGGACCGTCTGTGGTTGGGTATATCTCCCTCATTTTAGGAGCACAAAATGATATCCTCTTGCAGAAAATATTGAAAAGAAATTTTAGCACTGAAATGTGATAAATATAATATAAACATGAATATGATATTAAAGGCCCAATATAGATAACTTCAAGAAATTTTTCGGGATTCTGAAAAATTCTGAAAAAAATCCAGTTGATAACCATGCAAAAATAAGTCTAAGACGAAGTAAACCTGAGCAGTAACTAACAAGAAACTCTTGGCGGAAAAATCCAAAGAATTGAAAATAGTTCAGGTGTGGCCCAATTCAACAAACCGCATGTAGAAGACAGTTAAAAATGGACGCGTGTTTACAAATACCCAGTTTCAACTGCTGCTGTACCGGTAACCTCGTTAGAATTCATCTTGAATATTGCTGATATCAGTTAATCTGAACTAATTCTATAAATGTAGTAAGTTATTAGGCTTGATTTTCACTTTAAGTTTTTCCAAAAGTTACATACAGTATATTGGGCCTTTAACAGGAATGTAACTGAACGCAATCAGGATATTAACACTAAAAGATTTGACATTGAAAAGCATGTGATGTATACAAAAGTCCCATTGCACTTTGTGTTTTGTAAAATATGTACAATGCACTTTGTGTTTTGTAAAATATGTACAAAAAACAAGTGTTAAGTGCAAAGCAACTTCAATATTGATCGTTTTAATAGGAATAATTACGTCACCAAGTCTCCTGTATGGTTTATTGAGTAGAAACCCTCAGTGTTTGCGTCTGGTGTAGCAGGTTTTGAGTCGTCAACACAAGTGCATCTGAATTTATTTAAAATCCCAATTAGGGGAGTGCAGCCGTGTTAAGAGTTGTTGAGATTTGTGTAAGTACTGCACAGTGATGACAGGTAGCGGGCGACTCCGGTGTTAATCAAAGATTCCTGGTAGGGCGGAAGTTCCGTATGTAAATCGCAGGATGCTTATATCTCTATTCCATTTGATTTTGAGGGTTGTATTAGCGCATGTCACTGGGTCACACAAAACGGTAAAAATGAGGATTTGGTTGGGCATGCTGCCTGATCACAAACAGATGTCAGCTCCGTCCCAGTGATAAGTCAGGGATCAGCTCCCCCTCTTTCTTCCTTCTTTATGGTGGCAGCTTTCTTCAGTCCAGGAAAGTGATAAAGCATGGCCGATTGTCACGATCAGTAAGGATAAGATGATCGGACAACAAGTTCAGTCCATGGTTTGTATTATAGCCATGGTAATGTATGAAGATCTGGGAACAGAAATCCTCCCCATCCTGATAGTCCCATATAAATTTAACACAGATGTACAGCCAGGCAATCTTTATACTTCCTGTCAAATCATTAAAGAAATCTTGGAAGTTTTAATTGGTTTTTATGAGTGTACGGCATCACCTATGGGTTAATGGTAAGGTCAGACTCCGTGGTAGTAGGAGGGGGAGGGGGGGGGGGGGGGTTTGAAGTTTTCCCCTAAACATTTCATCATTTCTTTATCCCAGTTATGGACTAAAAACTATAGACGCTTTACCCATTTCATATGTATAAACTTTATTTATTTTACAACTATAAGAAACTACTTATACAACTCAGATATTAATCACTCTTGTTGGGCCAGTTGTTAGTGTGTGGTTGTCCTTTAGTGAGAGGATACTGGAGTACCAGGAGAAAACCTAGGAGGTCAGGCAGGTGACCACAAATATGTACTTATTTGTAACTGTGAAATGTCAGCACCATTGTGACTCAATGTTATGAAATGATGAAAATTGATTTGGACTCTTACACAGGTAGTCTATTAGAAGGTCAGGTCAAATTAAATTGGCAGGTGGTTACACTGTACCCGACAAAGGTGTGATAGTCAGATTGATCTACTAGAGTCTCTGATATCGAAGTACTTCGTCAGAATAAAGACTAATAGTAAATATGTTTAGAAACAATAAAAAAGCTGATTTATGTTTGGTGTATGTTGAGGAAGATTTAGTGGAAGTCTTTAAACTTCTACTGACTGGACACAATACTAGTTCCCGAAGCAGACTGGGTCCTCTGAGAGCTCTTCAGGAAGAATGTGTTTACTCTATGGAGTTCTAGTTACACTCACAGACTGGGTCCTCGGAGAGCTCTTCAGGAAGGCAGTGTTTACTCTATGGAGTTCTAGTTACACTCACAGACTGGGTCCTCGGAGAGCTCTTCAGGAAGGCAGTGTTTACTCTATGGAGTTCTAGTTACACTCACAGACTGGGTCCTCGGACAGCTCTTCAGGAAGGCAGTGTTTACTCTATGGAGTTCTAGTTACACTCACAGACTGGGTCCTCGGAGAGCTCTTCAGGAAGGCAGTGTTTACTCTATGGAGTTCTAGTTACACTCACAGACTGGGTCCTGGGAGAGCTCTTCAGGAAGACAGTGTTTACTCTATGGAGTTCTAGTTACACTCACAGACTTGGTCCTCGGAGAGCTCTTCAGGAAGGCAGTTTTTAGCTCACCTGGCCCGAAGGGCCAAGTGAGCTTATGTGATGGTGCAGCGTCCGTCGTCCGTCCGTCCGTCCGTCGTCCGTCCGTCCGTCCTGCGTCCGTCAACTTTTTCCTTTAAACGACTTCTTCTAAAATACTGAAAGGCCCAGTGACATGAAATTTGGCTGGTAGATTTCTTGGAAGGAGCTGAACAAAGTTTGCGAAAAAAAATCACTTTGACCTAATTTCAAGGTCACAGGGGTCGAAACCTTAAAACAACTTCTTCTAAAATACTGTCAGACATAGAGACTTCATATTTGACCAGTAGCTTCCTTAGATGAAGCCAAATAAAGTTTGTGAAAAGAAATGACCTTGACCAATATTCAAGGTCACTGTGAGGTTAAATCTATTTTAACCTTTAAACGACTTCTTCTGAAATACCAAAAGCCCTAGAAACATGATATTTGGCTGAAAGGTTCCTTGGATACAGCCCGACAAAGTTTGCGAAAAGAAATGACCTTGACTTATATTCAAGGTCACAGGGGTCAAATCTGTTAAAACCTTTAAACGACTTCTTCTGAAATACCAAAAGCCCTAGAAGCATGATATTTGGCTGAAAGGTTCCTTGGATTAAGCCCGACAAAGTTTGTGAAAAGAAATGACCTTGACCTTTATTCAAGGTCACAGGGGTCAAATCTGTTAAAACCTTTAAACGACTTCTTCTGAAATACCAAAAGCCCTAGAAGCATGATATTTGGCTGAAAGGTTCCTTGGATGAAGCCGGACAAAGTTTGCGAAAAGAAATGACGTTGACCTTTATTCAAGGTCACAGGGGTCAAATCTGTTAAAATCTTTAAACGACTTCTTCTGAAATACCAAAAGCCCTAGAAGCATGATATTTGGCTGAAAGGTTCCTTGGATGAAGCCCGACAAAGTTTGCGAAAAGAAATGACCTTGACCTATATTCAAGGTCACAGGAGTCAAATCTGTTGAAACCTGCAAACGACTTCTTCTGAAATACCAAAAGCCCTAGAAGCATGATATTTGGCTGAAAGGTTCCTTGGATGAAGCCCGACAAAGTTTGCGAAAAGAAATGACCTTGACTTATATTCAAGGTCACAGGGGTCAAATCTGTTAAAATCTTTAAACGACTTCTTCTGAAATACCAAAAGCCCTAGAAGCATGATATTTGGCTGAAAGGTTCCTTGGATGAAGCCCGACAAAGTTTGCGAAAAGAAATGACCCTGACTTATATTCAAGGTCACAGGAGTCAAATCTGTTGAAACCTGCAAACGACTTCTTCTGAAATACCAAAAGCCCTAGAAGCATGATATTTGGCTGAAAGGTTCCTTGGATGAAGCCGGACAAAGTTTGCGAAAAGAAATAACCTTGACTTATATTCAAGGTCACAGGAGTCAAATCTGTTAAAACCTTTAAACGACTTCTTCTGAAATACCAAAAGCCCTAGAAGCATGATATTTGGCTAAAAGGTTCCTTGGATGAAGCCCGACAAAGTTTGCGAAAAGAAATGACCTTGACTTATATTCAAGGTCACAGGGGTCGAATCTGTTAAAACTTTTAAACGACTTCTTCTGAAATACCAAAAGCCCTAGAAGCATGATATTTGGCTGAAAGGTTCCTTGGATGAAGCCCAACAAAGTTTGCGAAAAGAAATGACCTTGACCTATATTCAAGGTCACAGGGGTCAAATCTGTTAAAACCTTTAAACGACTTCTTCTGAAATACCAAAAGCCCTAGAAGCATGATATTTAGCTGAAAGGTTCCTTTGATGAAGGCCGACAAAGTTTGCAAAAAAAAAAATGACCTTGACCTATATTCAAGGTCACAGGGGTCAAATCTGTTAAAACCTTTAAACGACTTCTTCTGAAATACCAAAAGCCCTAGAAGCATGATATTTTGCTGAAAGGTTCCTTTGATGAAGCCCGAAAAAGTTTGCGAAAAGAAATGACCTTGACCTATATTCAAGGTCACAGGAGTCAAATCTGTTAAAACCTTTAAACGACTTCTTCTGAAATACTAAAAGCCCTAGAAGCATGATATTTGGCTGAAAGGTTCCTTGGATGAAGCCCGACAAAGTTTGCGAAAAGAAATGACGTTGACCTTTATTCAAGGTCACAGGGGTCAAATCTGTTAAAACCTTTAAACGACTTCTTCTGAAATACCAAAAGCCCTAGAAGCATGATATTTGGCTGAAAGGTTCCTTGGATAAAGCCCGACAAAGTTTGTGAAAAGAAATGACCTTGACCTATATTCAATGTCACAGGGGTCAAATCTTTTAAAACATTTAATTAACTTGTTCTGAAGTACCAAAAGCCCTAGAAGCATGATGTTTGGCTGAAAGGTTCCTTGGATGAAGCCTGACAAAGTTTGCAAAAAGAAATGACCTTTACCTATATTCAAGGTCACAGGGTCGAATCTGTTAAAACATTCAAACAACTTCTTCTGAAATACCAAAAGCCCTAGAAGCATGACATTTGGCTGAAAGGTTTCTTGGATGAAGACTGACAAAGTTTTGTCTTATAAGGTCACAGGGGTAAAATATGTTTAAATCTTAAGATGTTCTTCTAAATGTCTTACATTAAAAGATTTTAGGGGACTTTAGGGTTACACTATTATATAAGTCAGAGATTGATACCAGGTGAGCGATGCAGGCCCATTGGGCCTCTTGTTACTCTATGGAGTTCTAGTTACACTCACAGACTTGGTCCTGGGAGAGCTCTTCAGGAAGGCAGTGTTTACTCTATGGAGTTCCAGTTACACTCACAGACTTGGTCCTCGGAGAGCTCTTCAGGAAGACAGTGTTTACTCTACGAAGAACTATTCTTCGCCACTGTTTGAATCAATTGGCGATTAATCACGATCATTTGTGTCATTTTGGTATGCACAGGCAACAAAGAAAATCTAGAATTTTTGCTTAAAAAAAAACATGATTAATTTTGATTGCAAGCGCTTTTCCTCTCTGACTGAACTGGAATGGAATTACTGGAAATGAATTCCGTGCCTTGATATAAAAACAGGGAAGCCTTCACAAAGGGCCGATTTCATTTTGTAATTTAGAAAAGCCATCGATGGTATCATGCAGCTCCGCACAACGTAGGATTACGCACTTGTGTCGCAATGATGTGATGATTAAATGCAAGTTTTGTGTTTTTTTTCTGGTTTTTGGAGAGGCTGCACTACAGTAGTGACACTCGCCGGGCACTCACGACACAATTACACCGACGATGGATCTCTCCTGCTCGTGTTTACGGCAGCTTCACAACAACTCACTGCCACACAGAATGTATTACTGTGATTCTGAAACATGAGGGTGCATTCTGATACACAGGATTTGGTGCCACGGCATGTTCGGCTCGCAGACTCGTAATTTTCACACTGATGTTGGTTGTTTTCTGTAGAATAGTCAGTAATTTATATGGATGGGGATTATAGCCTGCAATTACTGTCTGCAAATTACGCCCAATTACGGCAGAATAAAAAAGGAGAGGAAAATGAAGATTATACTTTGAGAAAGAAGTGTTATTGACTGGTGTTGTTACAAATATCTAGCATTTCAGTGGCCGCTTGATTAGAACACATCACTTAAATCACATAAGTTTGGTCAGCACATCTTAGACACAAGTTTTCTCTTGACATTGCCATGCTTTGTCAAAATTTTGAAATTCAAGAAAAAAGGTGGGCTTGTCAATTGGATGTGAGATGATACTGTCAAATGGTTGATATATGGGTACACAACTTTCCTTTTATCCACTTACGGTGCTACTTTGGAGTAGTTGCCCCAATTCTCTTCCCATTCACAAATTCTCCATTTCGCACAGCGAGTTGTATTGAGTTATTTGCAAAAAAAAAAAAAAAGATATTGCCTTAAGTTTCATCTCTGAATCTGAACTTTTACCTTGTGCAGTCAAGTCTTGTTAGCTCGGAGTTCATAAGTATTAAAACTCATTAAAGTCAGATAAGCTGAAGTTTCCTACAATCACGTCCACGTCAGGATATAGGTTCCACTGTATTGTCACAAACACAAACAATATTTAATATTAAACGTGTCACAGTGTTTCCAGATCAACTGTCCTCTCTGTCAAGTTATGACTGAGATTTGTATCGTTGACAATGACGTGTTTTGCTTGTTTCGAGATCGAGATTGACTCTCCTCTCTGTCAAGTTATGACTGAGATTTGTATCATTGACAATGACGTGTTTCGCATGTTTCGAGATCGAGATTGACTCTCCTCTTTGTCAAGTTATGACTGAGAATTGTATTGTTGACATGTACAATGACGTGTTTCGCATGTTTCGAGATCGAGATTGACTGTCCTCTATATCAAGTTATGACTGAGATTTGTATCGTTGACATGTACAATGACGTGTTTCGCATGTTTCGAGATCGAGATTGACTGTCGGTCCTCTCTGTCAAGTTATGACTGAGATTTGTCTGGTTGACATGTACGTTGAAATGACATTTAAGTTCCCCTATCAACAGTGTCTGCGTATAGTGAATCTTATTGAAATCAAAGTACTGAAAGTACTGAAACGCTAAAACTTCAAACAATAGTATATATATTTCGACAGCTATTTAAGTGTTTTTGTTGTAGAATCTGGGGTGTGGTGTTCGGGGGTGAATACATTTAAAAAGGGAGGAGGAGTAGTGTGGAAGATTTTAATTGTACATATGATTTAGGTCGCTTTCTAGCTTCGAACTAAAGGGAATTTCCCTGTAGCTGTGTGGTAGACCGTCCGACTAGAAACTTGAAGATCGAGGGTTCGATTCCCGGTGGAAGTACACTATTTTCTTTCCTGTTACAAATGAAAACGGATGTAATGTAGCAATTTAAACTTTTCGTTTCATTTCATTCTATACTGATTTCAATCTTTCTATGTCAAAGTCCTAAATGGCTGTTTTTCAGCCATTTTGTTTTTCTGATCAGTTACAAAATCAAAAGGGCACGACAGTAGGGACCAAGGAACCTACATATGAAATATGAGAAAGATCCCTCTAGTAGTTGTCAATTAGTTAACAATCTTTCAATGCCCAAATCAAAGATGGCCGCCTTTCCGCCATTTGGTTTTTACTCATCAGTATGAAATCAAACGGGCATAACAAAGCACAATGTGAAACCTAAATATGCAATGTGAAAAACTGACTGAAAAAGTTTTTAACACAATAAAACAAAACTTTTCATGTTAACATTATCGTTCGGAGGAAGGTGAATGAATCATTGAAATATACGCTGCTGGTAGTTAGCACAATGGATATTAGATAAAAAATAAAAGGAGTCGTTACAAATGATAGTTCGAACTACAAATTGTATCTAATTTGTCACAAAATGTCACAATAAACAGTCAAATTGTTGTTCCAAAAGAACGACGACCTATTACGATATCTTTGCCAAGGTGGAGCAAAATATTTGTATGCAAATATGTCATATTCACTTACATCTCTAGGCCTATTTATCAATTATCAAGTTCATTTACAAAGCAGGGAAAATTACATGTATTTTGGCTGTTGCCTATGTATAAAGGGCCACACATAATTACGGGAATTTACACCATAAAGGTTTTTGCACACCATAGAAAAAATATAAGTGTTATTTCTACTAAATAACTTATATTGTTTCAATTGCTATGTACACTATACAGGTTATGGTAAAGTTTCGTTAAAACAAAAATGTCAACCTACAGTCAGGAACGTATATGTCCCTGCTACAGTGTATATTGATATGTGAAGCACAACGAACGTAATTATAAAACCACGAACTTTTGCTCGCCTTAGAAAAGTATAAGTGTTATTTTCAATAAATCAAGTGTTTTGCCAATTAATATGTTCATTATTCAGGTTCTGATAATGTCTCATTAAAAATTGTATACTCAGTACAATATTAAGTAAGAAAATCGATCAAGTGTGTGCATTCAGTATGTATATATCACAACGTTAGTGACAATCAGGGGAAGTAACTCGTAAATAACATTATCATTTCCAGGGGGCGGATTTTCACTGTAATTACGAATTAATATTTCCGACCGACAAATTGGTCGAGTATTTCGGTTTACGCACATGTATAATGTAATATAACATTGAAATCAAAATCAGGGTATTTGGCTATGCGCGATTATATAATCAAAGTTTAACAGCAAAGTACACCATGCCAGGAATTCTGCGAGCCGTATACCAGTGTCAAGCACATAGAGAGTATATATATATAGCATGGATGTATGTGTATACACGAGAGGTCAGCCACCAACAGAGACGTAATATTTAAATGAGCCATGGGAGTGAAAAACTGATTTCTTTGTTACAAACCGCATATAGATTATTAAAGTCATCATAATTATTAACAATACCATGGGAACATCATTTCCTGTTAGGTTTAGGCTTTCAAATTGTTCAGATATCATGAGATTGGTAGCAATTCAAGCTTTTCCGGAGCGGGAGGGGAAAAAATGACATGGGTCAAAGGTCACAGAATAGTGGCAGCAATAGACGCCAAAACTACTCGTAGTTTTAGCGCTAAAAAGGGTTAATCTTAGGTAAAGATGATCAGGTTGGAGTATATATAAGCAGCAGGGCTATGTAAAATGTTTGAGTAGTCTATTATCTGTGGTGATGATATGTGGAGCTGCGATTATATAAGTAACTGGTCACGCTGGTACTACAGATGAGTAGATTTACTTCCTCATGCTGAGTGGGGCCAGTGAGGGGAGGGGGGGGGGTATGCTAAGGTGGCGGTAATGAGGGGTGAAGCTGACTAATTGGGATCACAGAAAGGCCAGACTAGGTACTGGCCTAGTCCCTTCACCTCTCCCTCATCACTGGGACGATCATCACCTGCACATGATCAATTTGGTTTTTCTCTGCAATATATCATAGCTTTTCCTTGCCTGATTTCTTTTGTTCAGGATTGTATCGCCTATGGTAGAGCTTCAAAAACACATTTTTCTAAAATCTAAATCTACAAAACATAACCATAGAAAATTTTGCAAACAAGATTTGACATCAGAATATTTCGTTGACGAAGGGCTAAAGCCGAAATGCTCATATAAATATTGATAGATGATACTTGATTTTCTAATGTTCACTGTATATATAAGAACATTTTGATGGAATAGAAATAGAGCAAGCTTTGATTTTGATAATAGTAGTGTACTTCAGACATTAGATTTTGATAATAGTAGTATATGTCAAATTTTTATACATGGTGTTTATTACTTGTATGTGATCTAATATGTACCTTTAAATTTACTAGCCTTGAATAATTTTCAGTCTTCCATAAAACTGATGACCTATACACAGCATTATAATCTGACTAAAGTGATGTTAGACATGGGTTTCTGGTTACAACAGATACACTACACTTCATCGTCTGGTTTTAGTATTAGTGAAATAACGAGCCTTTGAATGAAGTTTATGTCAATCATGGTTTATTTTTACAGAATGAAAAATTGAAAACCTAGAATTGTGTGACTGGGTTCACCGATGTATGAACCTAGAGAGCATGTGTTTGATTAGAGCAGAGTATTTCAGCCGAGTCTAGACCTCAGCAGGGACACCAGGACCAGGAAACAAAAATCATCGTTAAAAGTAACGTCTGCTTAATTTGTTACAATGGTGTGGAGATGTTTTTGAGACTTAATTTCAGGATAAATTTGAAAGCAGAATTGGAGTGGCAATGAAAGGTAATTGAAATTGTAAGCATATATTAGACTGAGATTTTTTAAGTTTTTTTTTTTTGAGAAAAGCAATAAAAACTAACGAGACCATCTCCTGTTGAGTTAGTAGCATCAGTCTTGTTCTTTGTGCAGCAGATGAACTTCATGCATTAAGTAAAAACATTAAAAACTGTGCTGGAACAGTATTTCCTTTGGCCAACCACTGAGAAACCTCGTCAGTGCTACTGGTACGGTGACTGGACCGGGCACAAGGCTAACGATGCCTGTGTTTAATGTACGAGACATGAAGAGCTTTAACTCTTCCTAATTTCTCCCAATGGTCTTTGAAAAAAGATCTGATGGAGCAGGAATGTTAACAGATGTATCTGGTGCGGGGTAAGGTTTAACCATCTCCTGATGAACAGAGGAGTACTTATACAGCCACGAATATATACTACAGTTGTCCTTGTACTTATCAAGTGCCAGTTTACAATTAAAACATGTTACATCAGTTTTCTACCAATGTACTTATTCTTTGCCCAAGTGAATTGCTGTATTTTGCCATAGTTGCATCATTTTCTCCGTGGCAATTTTAATTATTTTTTAATTTAAAAACTATGCATAGCATAGACGGTATGTAGATTTCTACTAAAACATTTCTAACCAAAACTCGATAAAGATCGTTCTACAGTTACAACTACAATATTTTCTATTTGATAAATACAAAGAAAAGTCATTCTACACTGACTGCAGAAAAGCTGTTTTTTCACAACTGATCTTGTCATTCATCATTTAGACTACAAACTTTTATATATGAGTCAAATAATTTAGATTTATTTTGATGTAAGTGTGCTTAAAAGGGGAATCACCTGACCATCTGTTATTAATCGTGGTATGCTTCCAATGTGTTAGATGTTATTATGGGTTTGTAGGGTGATTTAGGAAATTTTCCTGGGTTTGACCATATGTAATTAATCGTGGTATACTTCCAAATTTTGTTAGATGTTATTATGGGTTTGTAGGGTGATTTAGGAAATTTTCCTGGGTTTGACCATGTGTAATTAATCGTGGTATAATTCCAATGTGTAAGGTGTTGGCAGAGGTAAGAGGAAGTGTTTGAAGGCAGGATATAGGCGTCTGTAAACACCAGAACTGTTCACACCTGTGACCGGCTGGTGGTGCTGAAGGACAGGTGTGAGCTGTAGTAGATTGAACAGTCTGTAATATCCCTAATAGCCTCCCTTTGTTCTCCTAATCCACTTACCACCAAATGTGAAACCAGTTCCATAGTTACCCTACCTAGCCAATATACTCTCTATAGTACATCAATATACAAATTTTACAGTCAAGACAATTAACCTGTACATCACTACAAACAAATCTGAGGAATTTCCAGGAGCTGTCTAATCAAGCGCTTATCATAACAACCTGTCCTAAGCCGACTAATATCTCATGCTTGTGTTTGTGCTGGAGATGTATTGTGTTCTGTTGGTAGTGGAACCATGCTTCCAACAGCATCTTTTATAGTGCTACTGCAAAGATAACAAAACACCCATCCTAGATCCACTTTCCTCCACCACGAAAACCTGGCATGTCCTTAAATGACCAAATAGTTGTTAGTAAGCCATAAAACATAAACCAACCTTCTGGAATCTGTTACCCTTTTCATGAGTTAAAGCTACAGGTGCGATGCCTCCCCTGTTCCTACCAGTGTTGTCTGGTGCAGGTGTTGTGATATTTAGTTACCTTACTGTAGTACAGGATTCCTATGATGTCCTTACTGGCCCATGATGCTTTGTTAGCTGTAGGGAGTATAACATTGTACATATGGCACCTTAGCAGTGTCTCCTCACTTCTGTACATATGGCACCTTAGCAGTGTCTCCTCACTTCGCTCTGGAGGCTGGCTATAGGTTACCAATATACAATTCCGTCAATGTCTTGTTTATTTTGTGTTGGCTGAGAAGCAGAGATTATATCAAGGACCACTCTGATGTCACTCACTGTCAGTGTTTGCATTAAAGGAATGCTTTAAAGTTGATCTGTATAAGACTTTGTATGCATTCCAATGATATTTTCATCTACTCAAGTGTAACTTTGAACCTTTAAGTCTGAAGGTCACTATGGCTGCCATAGTGTCCAGTAAGACTTCCTCTCGTGTGTGTATATCTGTAGTATATTTTATGAAGGTCACTTTGGCTGCCATAGTGTCCGGTCCTCCGGTGTGTGTATATATGTAGTATATTTTACATATTGACCTAAATCAGTAATGATCTCTTGCAGTGATCTTCATTTATATACTCACATTCTGTGTGTTTTTCAATGTATTTTGAATTAAAATTTTCATGAAGCTGAATACAGAGTTTTTTACAGGTGATCATTACTCCATTGCGTAGCTGAATCACTATTAGATATTGGTATAGAAACAAAGGGTTTAGATCAATGACAGGTTGTCTATGGAGTGATTAACTCGCTATATGAAGTAGCACACTTCAGCCTATTAAGGTAGCGTCTGTTTATGCGGGAAATCTTACAGAATTTGACCTTTGGCCAGGATCGGATGGGATCTGAACCACTTGGCATCCTCAACGTCAGACGGGATAGGAACACCTTACAATCACCTGTCGGGGTCACACTCACCCTCACCTGCGATTTCTAGCATATTCTGATGATTTGTGTGGGAAATATTTGTAATATTTAATACCTCGGTATAGCTTTGTTTCGGGACAGATTCCTGGCCGAGTTATTGGTCAGCACGACAACAGGCTGATTAGTTTAGTCGTGCCGACCCTCCGCGACCCTTCATGACTTTTATGGCAGGTGTTGTGTTCGTTTTAAGGACTTTTAATTGATTTAATGTCACAGCACGGGTTTGTTTTAACATGATGTGGTATAATCAATTTAGCTACTGTTGTGTTAGACCCCCACAGTTATCAGTAGGCTGTTGACATGTTTGGAATCAGAAGTTTGGATATGAATTTTGTAACGGGGGCAATTGACATCAGGGTTCTAGATTAGAAGTTCAATCTTCAATTATTTTATTACACACCTTGAGGTGAAACGTGTTTAACCAGTTCATTATTATGGAGAAGATATCTATTTTGTCAAAGTTTTACTTTAGGGTAGATATTGTACTTTAAATGATGGTGATCAACTTGATATTTGTTCTCAATCACCACTGACATATTTGAAAAATTCCTTTTCAAACGAAGTTGGAATATTTCATAATGAAACTTCAGGGGTGAATGGGTGGACATAGAAAGTATCGCAAGGGATCAAAAATATTAAACTTGCTTAAATCAGAAACTAGGCTACCACACTTTGCATTCCCATCTTCAAATGCACATCTAATTCTTTGAAACCAAGAACAAATCATGCCTGATGCTTTAAAGATATACAATCCATGATGGCTCAACGATTTGTTTTGAACATCTCATCAGAGAAACCTATCTATAAATTCTTTGTAAAAGGTGTAATATTTGAAAATTCTGAAAATCACATTTATTTTTTTTGTTCATGTTTGTATGTTAGGTGTCAAAACATGACTGTAGTAGGTTTCTTTTTAGGGGCTAGCCTGCTGTGACAACAGTCCCCAGCAGTCTGGTGTTACCACAGTTATCTCCCCTGACTACTGGACCTCACACCTGTCGTGAGTCATCAGGCCATTATGACCGGCTCACCACCTGTTGGTCAGTGTGTCTGGCCTAATCTCCCAAACTGACCACTAGCTGGGCAGACCTAATACAATCTGTGGTGTGGAGTGGTTAAGCGTGGCATTTATTTGTACTTGGCCTTATATTGATGTCTTTGATGGTGGTTGTTGACAGATAGAATTACCTCCCCTGTTTACATTTGTCTGAGACCATTACATGCTTCACAGATTCTGTATATATAAGTCCGATAAAGAGCCGGACAGCAGTACTTAGCCTTCAATGATTTCCAGTCAGCAGGAAAATTAACCCTCACCTCAAACTGATTGCTTTGCAGGAATTTCAATCAAGGTTTTAATGCAGAGATCAGTAGAGTTAATTGTGTCCATTCAGTGATATGTCCTGGCTTGAGCCACCACTGGACACCATGTCCAGCTACAGTACAGACTTCATTCAGATGGTCATCATTAAGTCATACACCCCTGAAGACTCACTTGAACTCTTCCAATTCAAAAGTGGGAATAGTTCATAATGAAATATCGGGGATGGATGAGTTAAATTTGTAAGTCTCTGGTGCTACATTAATCCTGTTTAATACTTGCCAATCTTTGAAATTGTTTTTGGGTGAGTAACATGTAACTTCGGAATAAATTTTATAATACTGAAATAGGTTCATGAATATAGAAAGTCTATTAAAAGTAAATGTCTTTTTCTTAATATTCTGCATCTATGAATATAAATTTTCCCAAATTCTGTTGAATTCTGTGCAATTTCTCTCAGATGGAGAATGTACATCCTTGCTATCAATTCATTTTTTAGAAAGAAATCTAGAAAAGAAATCCAAAAGCAGAGCTGGAATTTATTTGTATCACTGCTGTAATTTGCGCAGGCTCTGCTGAGCTTGGGTTTATTGGTACGACTACTGTAATTTGCGCAGGCTCTGCTGAGCTGGGGTTTATTGGTACCGCTGCTGTAATTTGGAAAGACTCGGTCGAGCTTGGGTTTACTGGTACCGCTTCTGTAATTTGCGCAGGCTCTGCTGAGCTGGAGTTTATTGGTACGACTACTGTAATTTGCGCAGGCTCTGCCGAGCTGGACTTTATTGGTACCGCTACTGTAAATTGGAAAGGCTTCGCCGAGCTGGGGTTTATTGGTACCACTACGGTAAATTGGACAGACTTGGCTGAGCTGGGGTTTATTGGTACGACTACTGTAATTTGGACAGGCTCGGCCGAGCTGGGGTTTATTGGTACCTCTACGGTAATTTAGAAAGGCTCGGCCGAGCTGGGGTTTATTGGTACCACTACGGTAAATTGGACAGACTTGGCCGAGCTGGGGTTTATTGGTACCACTACGGTAATTTGCAATTATGTTGGTGTGTCTGTTAATCCTGCCTCAGCTTGCCTCTTTGACTATAATTCTAAAATAAAAAAAAAGATTAATTCAAATTTTATTCAAATCCTGAACAAAATCCAAGGATGAAACTTGATCAAGTCTTGTGAAACACTTAAAATACAAGCCAGGATTTCAATTATATTTTTTAAAAACTTGTAAAGGATTACTGACAGTTTGAATTTGACACTAGCAAAGCCATTAGGCAGGCTGATGCAGCACTGTATTTGTAATGCGTCGCATGGACAGTGTATAGTCCTTTGTAATGTATTGACAACACATCGAACTCCAAACAACATCGGATGGAAGTAAACGTCCAAACGTTTTGAAAGTCTTTATTTACAGTTGTGTCAATTAATGATTTAAACTTATTTTCTTCTGGTACCTGTGGGCTTTAATGCAGTTGGACAAATGTCAGTACATTTTCATAAAATTGAGAAAATGACATGGAAAAAATAAACTCGTCGATGTATATGATGAAACAGACACATTAAAAATAACAGATATTTTTGAAATATGTCATGTTTGAAAAATTAAAAAAAAAAAGTTCAAAATTCCCCCCCCCCCCCTTTAAGATTTCTCGGCCATAGCCATATAGTACAACATAAAGAATACTAAAAGAAACAAATAATACTCATATTTCGTAGATAGGAGAAAGCAATATTTCATATCCTTCAAATTTTAAACATATCAACTGCATTGGTTTGTGAATGAAATGCTGCCTGTATTGACTTGTACTAGATAATGTATGAAGTGCTGACAGGGCTGGTAGCTCATTACAATATTTACAATGGTAGCTGTATCTTGTTGACAAGTATACTGCTAAAACTTTTGTTGTCGGAGCGATTTTCAAACAATCAACACAAGATTATTAGATTCAATTCCGAATAAATTTATGTGAAAAAAACCTGGAGTTGCTGACACTATTTGTTTATGATCTAATTACTTAAGAAAGAGGTTAGTCTTACGTAAACTTTTAGCTGTCATGATTTTAAATGAAAATTCAGAAAGAGTTTTCTTTTTTTAACTAAGAATTAGAATAAAGATGATGACATTTTCTGGTATCTCTGTCCTGTCCCTTTGTGCCGTTTCCGCCTTTGGGGGAAGAGATTTTTGCGATAATTTCTATAATGTGTAAATTTTCAGAAAAAATGGGTATTTGTGGAAAGCTGTCATTTGGGGAGACAGTCGTGTAATGGGATGTTCATTTCAATAACACATCAGCAACGAGATCAAGATCGTATGATAATGTCAGATAGAGGGACAGATGTTCAATGTTTTTAAAAATTATGCAATGCATACTGATGTTTAATGGGAATATTGATGGAAGGCCCTGTGTAATTGTAAAACTGACTTCTGCTTGTCGAAATCTACCCTTGCAATTTAACATGTCAACACTCGGCCCCGGCTCAATTTTATGGGCCTGATTGACTTATCCTAAACATGTTGTCAGAACTAACAAACAAAAAATTGTAGTTTCTACTGGAAAAGGTACTTTTACTCCATGGTATTGAAAACCTTTATAATTCAGCATAAATTTCTCCTGACTTTGACCAGTTGTCATGCAAAGGGTGTGGTATCACTGTATCACAGGTCTGTGCAATGATTTGCCTGCCTAAATCTGACACTTACAGGAGCGTGTACTGTGTCATTTCAGAGAATATTAAGACATTTTTTTCACAAAAGTGTGAAAATATACTCCTGTTTAAAAATTTGATTTTTTAATGATACATTATTTGGCTACAAATACATACCCTGAATATTGACGTCTTTAATAAGTGGAAATTTAACTCCTAATATATCGTCTAAAATGACTGGTTTGGAGATGATACTGAGAGTGGCAGTGTTCTCAGGGGCTGTATCTCCACGCTAAATCACACAAAGAGGGACCAACCTGTTACTACGATCACACACTAATTATATCTGCATGTTGATCGGTGTTTTATAGAGGTGAGATGTGTGTCAGGGAGATAAACAAAAAAAAAACATCAACATGTACCGGTAGTGGAGCGACTTGTAATTCTCCAGTGTTAGAGGTTATGTTAGAGATAAGAGGTGTCTGTGTGTACTGCCGCCCCCTTCATAATTACCTCTCACCCAGGACAGATGTGAGGGGATCAGTACTGTAGGGTAGAATAGGGCGGGCTCCAGTACCCTGTTGATTCTATCATAGCTGCAGTGCTGGAGAGTCGGTTCTGTAGCTAGCCTGCTTTCACTTTGTCTCGACCAAACGGTTCTATAGCTAGCCTGCTTTCACTTTGTCTCCGACTATAGTGTACCCTACACTAGTTTTACTACAGAACATAAGTGCAGGGCTGGACAGTTATCTGTTGAAAAGTGTGTGATCGCTATACTCTTGTACCCATTCTTAAGACTTTGCTGGGGATATACAGTGGATGACATTCTATGTATTATATACTACAGACAATTCCAGGAGATAAAACAGACAATTCGTTATTCGGATTATGGATTAATTGACAAGGTCTGATAGATTCTCCTTGAACAATACAACAGAGGATTGTGAATTATTATTTTGATTAGGAACAGATTGACTGGGTTCTACAGACGACACTTTATCAGGATTATGAATAGATTGTCAACAGGGTCTGATGTTCATTCTAACCCACAAAGCCCTGCACTATGATACAGTAGCAGACGGCTGCTGATCAGGGAGAAAACACTCCCTGAATTTGGAAAAAGTTTCCTTACATGTGCGTCCTGTATTTATACAAGAATGGTGTTTGTGTTCGCCAGCCATAACAGTCTGATACAGTTATATTTTGTTTTAGACAAGTTGATGTAAGTTATTAGGCCGAGTGCCTGAGGGGGTTGAGAAGTGTCAGAAACTCAATAGCCCCTCATTGTGTGTGGGGACTGTTACGCCATGTAATCGCTGCACTTTGTCAATCTCATTTAAAATAAGTGCATTCTGTTGACATCCGGATGTGGAAAATGTATATATAATAAATACAAAACTTTGTATCAGAAGGCGGGTGACAAGTGTGGATCAGCACGGGATACTTACCTCCCAATTATGTTGGGACAGTTTATGTACATGTAAATGTGTACCCGTGGAAGGCTGCCAGAATATCAGGTTGTCGGTATTTATGAATGAAAGTCTACGACTACACTGGGACTAGTGTTTATATACGTAGCTCTCGTGTGTCAGCGTATCAGTGACGGCCGGCCCTGTCCACGGCTGCTATTAACCTATTGTTGATTTTCGTATCAATAATATTTACCAATTTTGAAAATCAACACCTGTATTGCTGCAGTGGTCCGTGTGGAACAATGAGGGACGTTTATCTCAGCGCGATGTGAGAAGAATTGTACGATAAATCTAATATTGGACTACACCCTTCATTATTTCGCCTTTTATTGTCAACCCACTGACTGCCTGGATGGAAATTTGTGGTTTTAATGGCAGTTAATGTTAAATATTTTTGAGGCCATTTGTAACCCGACATCTGTAGTGCCATTCAGAAAAGCACTCAAATTTAATTGACATACATAGTTTTAGAACCGACATCAATTTTGAGTCTATAATTGTAGATTTTGGCAGCAGTAGCGAAAACCTTTACATATTTAATGAGTCTAGCCATTTGAACAAAAAACTCCAGTGATTACATAAAGTGATGCCATTTGTGAGCAGGTTTTGTTGTCGGACGACTTTCGGGGCTGATTACCTCAAATTAAAGTGGAGATGCTACGATTTGAAAATATTGTGTGCAGCAGCTCTCGGTTTGCTGTTAGGCTGAGACAGGGTCCTCTTAGGAACATTAATTACTTAAAGGATGGCCTTGAGAAAATTGACGGACATTGCAATTTTAGATTGAATATTTAATGCAAAAGGGTTGTCAAAGTAGCTCTCTCTAATAGAATTAGGTTCAACCTTGAAAAAGGAACAACTTTTTGTGTGACATGTTTATGTGACGAATTTTTGTACGGTATTGGGAACCGGAGCTAACAACCAATATCGGGGATTGGAGAGAGTTGGACTACTCCATCACCACTGGTATTAGCCACTATTGATTGTGAGAGCCACTGTAGCTAGCTTTGATGTGTAGATATCAGTGTGCGGCTACCTCCACTCGCCAGCCGCTCTCAACACTGCCACCTAGCCACACTGCAGATCCATCCCCATCACTCGGTGTTGAATTATTTATTATTGGACTTATAGCAGACCTGGATGCTTTCAACTGATACACCATTACAAGACCCCGGCAGTGTTAAGAAGCTTTGATTATTTGTCAGATATATTTCATACTTTTTAGGCAAGACCTTTCAGGATGAACTATTTGCATGAAAAAAAAAATTCAATACATCAAGAATACAGGGATAGAAAATGGATGAGATGGAATGTGCTAACATGTTCTGCGCTGGATCGAGTTATTGACTGATATTTATAGGGCCTTGTCATTGGAAGTTTTATAGGGTTGGCGGCATTTGGGTCACATTCTCTAGCTGAAACAAGGAATAAGACTGTCTTTGGAAGCTAGGGTGTCAGGCTGCTGGGGGAAGAATCCGCGGATAAAACCTGATGATCTTTGGACATGACTGTGTGTGTCACACGAGTGACGGACTGTCACCTGGAGCAGTCACCTCCTCGTAATACTTCTGGCACAGATTTCTCTGGCTGAGGCTGCTGTTGCTGCGGCTGCTGATGTCGGAAAGTTCAGCTGATGCCAAGTAACGTTTTTTTAATGGCTTGAATTCGAGGCAAGCTACGTGACAATGATTACCTTGGGACCATGAAAGAAAAGAATTTGACTATACAATTGGACATTCCATAAAAAACTCTTCAGATACCATTCCATTGACATTTGTAAGACAGAAGCAAGCTTGTGTTGTACGAGACGAGATATCATATATGCGCAAAGCTGTGGTACAAACTGACTCCATAATTCAAGTTGTAGTGTGAATTTAAGCAGCTTGTAAAAAAATTCCTTGTGATGTTTTAATCAATTTTATTGTGACAAATTGTGAAATTTTCAACAGACTCTCAGAGAATAACGCTTAAAGCAAGGACATTTTTTTGTGTGAAATAAAAACCAAACTAGTCATGGTGATACAAGAAGGGACGATAGTGGACGACGGTTTCCAGTTTTATAAGATTGTGGACAATTATTACTACATGTTGGTGGAGGTGAGTTGTTTATTGTAAATTACATCACACTTGATTATCTTATAAATTTCTGTTGGTGGAAGAATCTTCAAATGTCTTAAAATCTACCTATAATAACCGGGAAATTTTCAAAGCCCACTGTTAGACATGTGTATAAGGTAAATACTATCATCTAACCTGTTCATTCAGTAAACTTAATCAAAACAGAAAGATGATGTAGAATGTTCCGTTGATTTTCAAAACAAAAAGATGAGGGTGAAATATTGTGTCATCCTCCTTAGAGATGTCTAGGAGTAGTGTCTATATATATTGTTTGTTGTATACGTTGTCTCTGATTCTAAGAAGTTTGAAGGAGACAGCACTTTAGATGTGTTCTGTCTCGTGAATGTACGGTTTACTAAATGAGCAAGCTACGTGTTGAAGTTCATTCTTGATCACTGCCACCGATTTCAATGGAAACACTTAAAAAGATAAAAGTTGTTACTCGCTATCAAACGTTTCATCAATGCCACAGGGGTGTAAAGATTTAAATCCTCTGCTCCACTCCACATAGTTGATAAAAACGCTTATTTACTTATGTCTCAGAAAGACTGACAGCTCTGTTTCTCAAACAGAGGCAGATGGCGGGGAGAGGTTTGTTTTTGTGACGGTTTGTGCAGTAATTTAAACTACACCATGTGTTGGTGGGCCCCGTTGGAATGATAGTAACTCGGTACTGTTTACGACCCTGTGATGTTATTTTAGCCCGATTAAACACTTTCAAATAAAGGGTTCTGGGTGACTGCTGTTCTACCCCGCTGCTGTGTTGACGATTTCTAGCTGGCAGCAGTCGCTGATTCCACCTGTCTGTCATTACGGAGGTGTGTTCGGTACAATAACATTGATCTGGAGAGAATTAAAACTTGACATCACAAGGTGAATGAATATTATTGTGTTATTTAAGCAAAGCCATCATTAGCAACATCTTGTACCAAACTACTAAGTGCATACAATAATAGGTAAAATGCAGGTTTCCTGTAAATACATATAGGTATATGTCTCTGTGAAAGAAAATCTATAGCACTCAGTGTTTATCATTCTTGTTTTGTTTAAATGGTATCTTCAGGTGTTTTAATTAGAGCGGAGCACCTGCGTGTACTGCCAGACATAAATATAAAAGTCATCATAACCTAGAATTACATTGATGATTACTTCTACTGCTATGTTGGTTTACGGCCGGTTTACAGTGTAAATCCTGTACAGTTATATCCGTAAATGATGTAAGGTCAGCCCAACCGACGCTTGATAGAAAACTAGACTTTTTGTAAAAAAAGAATCAAGAATGAAGAAGTTAGATGGTATATGTCGGTTATTATTGTCAGTTATTATAGGGTTACCGTGTAGGTAGCGGGGAATATGTTGTAGATGTGTATTTTACAGTTTGATTGATATGTCTGGGTGTGTAGTACGATGTCCAGCCACTGTGGTATCGTGTCTGGTGGACCGAGACAAACTGTTACCCCGGCAGCTTTGTCTGGGCGGATACAACATATTCCCAATAAAACAGCAAGAAGTCTGCAAGGAAAAAAAATGTTGCAAAAAAAAATTAAAAATTTGAAAGCTTTGAATTATGGCAGCTATTAAACGGTAAACGTTCTCCGTGAGTGATGTAGTAAACACGACATATCTGTCCAGCAGTGAAGGATAGGAAATTCCATTGAATGAGTTCTCAAATCGGGTAAATACGACGGTACGCCAAGCGTAACACACCGATCTGTAAATGACAAGTGGGATATTTCCCTTCACCTGCACCTAAGAGTATAAAAGAATATTTTCTTTACAGAATTCATTCAGAAACCACAGAAATTTCACCAGTTTTCCACATCACAGCTTCAGGACGTTGATGACTTTTGACATTTTAATTGTTATTTTGTCAGCTCCTAAATTTTTGCCCGTGATAATTCTGTCCTCCACCCAGAATACACTCCTATAGTTAAAACATTGTGGTAAATAAATGCATTGGTCTAGTCATTGGTAACGAACATAATCAATTATTCAAATAATTTTAAATTTGAATTTATGAAATCCTTTAACTTTGTCTTACTTTTAATTTGACATGAAACATTGAAATATCTTATACTTTTTACAAAAAATGTGTATTTTCGTAATTGAGGTGGGAAATTGCTAAAAGTATAAAGAACTACACGTATATATGGTTTAAGGAAGGTTTTCTGCAATAACATGTATGTGGTACGGCACATTTCATGTTTGATATTCTAGTGATGTAGGGTGACAGGTAGATTTAGGTGACACGAGGATTTTTATTACATCAGGTACAGTACAGTACAGCTCACCCACATATCCAGGGTACCTGTGTTATGATTCCCCCTGATACGTTATAAACTGATTACCGTGTAGGGCGGACACTTGTGAACCTATTACCTAGCCATACCTGTACTGTTAGCCAATCCATTGTAGCCTCAGGTTAATAGGTTGGCATGGCGTTTTAATCAATCTGTACCCAAAACACATTTGTATTGTATTGTTGATAGACAAAACACATTTATGTTGTATTTTTGGTAGACAAAAACACATTTATATTGTATTTTTGGCAGATAAAACACATTTATTTTGTATTTTTGGCAGATAAAACACATTTATTTTGTATTTTTGGTAGACAAAACACATTTATGTTGTATTTTTGGTAGACAAAGCACATTTATGTTGTATTTTTGGTAGACAAAACACATTTATGTTGTATTTTTGGTAGACAAAACACATTTATGTTGTATTTTTGGTAGACAAAAACACATTTATGTTGTATTTTTGGAAGACAAAACACATTTATGTTGTATTTTTGGTAGACAAAACACATTTATGTTGTATTTTTGGTAGACAAAACACATTTATTTTGTATTTTTGGCAGATAAAACACATTTATGTTGTATTTTTGGTAGACAAAACACATTTATGTTGTATTTTTGGTAGACAAAACACATTTATGTTGTATTTTTGGTAGACATAACACATTTATGTTGTATTTTTGGTAGACAAAACACATTTATTTTGTATTTTTGGCAGATAAAACACATTTATGTTGTATTTTTGGTAGACAAAACACATTTATTTTGTATTTTTGGTAGACAAAACACATTTATGTTGTATTTTTGGTAGACAAAACACATTTATTTTGTATTTTTGGCAGATAAAACACATTTATGTTGTATTTTTGGTAGATAAAACACATTTATGTTGTATTTTTGGTAGACAAAACACATTTATGTTGTATTTTTGGTAGACAAAACACATTTATGTTTTAAATAACACAAGAAGAATGCTACCTTAAACATAATTTGTTATTACTGTCAATAATAGCTGTCAAATTTGTCAGAAATTGATACATTTGTATATATACCAGTCAGTTTACATGTATACAAAATCCCTGTTGGTCTGAATTAATGCACATTTTTCGGTTTCTTGATGAAAAGTGATATTTTGTTTCCCATTGTGAGTTTCTGTTGTATATAAGATTAGGAAGCGTTGTTTCCCATTGTGAGTTTCTGTTGTATATAAGATTAGGAAGCGTCCACTTGATGTAGAAAGGCTTTAGTATCTGCAAGCTCTCAGTTGATCTAAAGAAAAAAGTAAAATTCACAGATTTTTTAATTGATTAACTCTGACAATATATGATGACTTGATAAGTTTAACTCCTGCAGTAACATAAAAGCTTAGTTAACCTTAGATGGTGCTCTCTGAATATGTGATCCTCCTTGTCGGAGAATCACGGGAAGAGGGAAGTACCAAACTACCCCCAACAAATATCACCAAGTTCTTTGTACGGGAATAGGCTAAAAGGAAAGATAATATATATGTAATTGATTTTGGTAATTGTCAATAGACTTACTTCCTTTCTGACACTATTTTCCCATGGAAACTTATACATGGGAACATTCTAAATGCTTGTCTTTGGATTCTGTAGATTATGGAAGCAAAATTACATACTTCTTTTTCTGTTTAAGTTTCACTGTAAATCCAATATATACACTGTATTCTATACACTAGAAGTTTTCATCTGATATTTCATTTGCTGTAAGTTATTTCTTACATTTGTCTAGTATCTGTCTGCTATAAGAATCACTCCACCCAATTTAAGTCTGTATGTCTGAGTATTCAAACATTTAGTAGAACGTTCCCACTTCTAACTCAGAAACCTTTATATAGCAGATTTTCAACTGGATCTTGCTGTCGTTTGGCGAATATTTATTTCAAAACTATCTTATTACTGTATTTTCATTTTACAGCAGAAATCTTTGAAGACTTAAATTTTTTTTTTTTAAAACTGAATATTTTACCTGATTAGACAAGTAACATTAGTATGATATTTGCCCAGCTTGCAGCTTTGAATTTTCTGATCCTTCAGGAAATGTCCCTGCTTATTGAATAGCCAAACTAAAAATATCATTTAAATTTAAATCTATGCTATGTAAGGAAGCAAGTCTCATTGATAGGTTACTGACGGAATTATCCAGAAGGAAAAAAGCTGTGACAATAAGTCTTGAACATTTCCCCTAGAACACCAGCACAGGTGAACTGGCTCCTGCTCCAGGGCTTGTTGGCCATGGTAAGACCTCAGAAAAGAATGGTGGGTTCGCATGCTCTATCTAATCTATGGCCAGGTCTTCAGAGCAAGGCTCCCCTGTGCTGTTGATGAGTTGGAATCTCATGTCTGTCGTTGAGCTTTCTTATTGGTCCAGCATATCTCCCGTACAATTATTATGGGTTGTAGGCTGACCATACTTGCCAACCCTCCCTATTTAGGAGGGAGACTCCCGATTTTGGACCCTTACATGTTGCATTTTCAACTTTGGAATCTGCTTAACTGATCCTAAAAAAGAAATCTGAGGATTTCATCTGAAAGAAGAGCTCAATTTAAGAAGTCATTTATAAGTGTTATATTTCCTCTGAATGTACATGTATACATATTAATTATGTTTTCAATTCTGAGCATGCGTAATCTCCCCCATGGAAATTTCAAAAAGTTGGCAAGTAGAGTAGCAAATAAATTCCTGATTGATAGATTTTTGCCAAAAAAAGTTAACGTATATACTCAATGTCACATATTAAAAAGACACTAAGTACATGTTGAAAAGGAAAAATATGTAAGATAAAACATGAGGAGTTATAGAATGGTTACAAGATGTCGCACTGGAAAGTCAGACAGGAAAGCTTGTAGACGTCTTGGTTTGGCCGTGCTCTGTTAATACGATTACTAAAACAAGGTCTAAAACAAAGAGTAGCACTAAAACAGATGACTTTGTAATATGTTCATGAGCTTTATAACATTTGTTTCAAAGATGATGTAAATAAAACAAAAGAGACCTGGAGAAATGTTTAAGAGTATGCACATTATCAGGGAAAATCTCCATGTTTGATACAGAATGTTGTTAGTTTGTAGGACACTTATACTTGCTGGATATTATCAATCCTTCTTTCTGTCAAATTTTCATTAAAAAGTAAATATCTGTTGTTGGTGTAGTTTGATAAGTAAATTCAAAGTGAAACAGTTGTTATGTGCATTTTGATTGTTGTATGTACTCTGATTGGTCAATAAGAACTCTAAGTTTTGTGTATTCTGATTGGTCAGTTATATAATGACTCCTTATGTATAAGTGTTTTGAGTTATTTTGTGTGTTGATAAAGAGATTTTGGGAGAAACAACCATCAAATCTGGCAATATCTGATTGGAATTTCTAATGGAAATATTTGATGCTTTGTCTGTACGTTCTGTCATGTTTGAGTGGGAATTCCTGATTGTTTGGGGAGATTGTGACACAACTTAACATATCTGATTGAGGGAAAGTCTCCGGAGAGCTGTTCTAATGCGAGATAATTGTTACAAAGATTTCTGTAAAGGTTTGCCGGGATTGTTTCAGGAACAGATATTGTTTGACAGAATAATCGAAGAATCGCCTCAAAGCGGAAAAGCTTTCACAAAATGATGATAGAAATTTCTTCAGATATGTTTTAAAGTATCAGGATTTGTTCGTATTAAAAACAAACAGAGATACCAAACGTTTCCGTTATGTTAGTGTGTTGGTTAATAGGGGAATTCTCATCTGATCGAAAGAGGCATGGTAAAATCATTGATTTACAAGTTGTTGGTTTTTTTTTTTTTTATAAAATTCATGACAACGTAACTTTATGATTAATTCATTAAAAGGATCTTCTGTTGCTAAATTCATGACAAAACTTCATTGTTCATTAACTCATGCTTGATATAAGGTCTCTTAACATTCTTCTTACACAGTTGGCATTGTTTCATGGCCATTCACTTTTTATAGTTCAAACAAAACAATGTATGGTTTTACCCACCTTTTCTGATCAGTTTGAAATTTCTACTTTGCTTTTACTTTCCCATTATCAAGTGTAAAAGATGTGCATTGGTTTTCTAAGGTTGCCTTACCAACCTAAGCGGTAGGGAATTTCCCTTTAGCTCAGCGGTAGAGCATTGAGCTGGAGAGCCAAGGGTCACAGGTTCGAGCCCCAGTGACGGCACTATCTTTATCACTTTTCCTCGTTCTATTACACATGTATTGTTGGAGATAAAGAAAAAGCATTATTTGAACTGTATAAAATATCTAAATCCTAATTTATTTCATGACATTCCTGATTGAGAATATTGCTGACATTATTCACTGTAAGTAATACTTGTCGAGAGAGTTTGTGAATTCCTGCTATTCCTTTGATTAGGCCATCAGGACAGTTTTGACACCTGTGAAATTCTTCAAAGAGATCTTGTCATAAGTTGGTGTGCACACCTATTTGTTAGGTACAGAAATAAGTAGAGAGATTTGTCCTAAGTGTAGTCACGCGGGGCCTTCATCCCAACTTTTATGTCACTAATGAAAAGCCTTGTGTGGACACAAATCTGTGGAATCCTCTTTCAAATTACATAATTATATACCCCTTACTTTTCTTATAGAGCCAACTTTGGATTATTTCGGCAAAGTCAAATTAAGGGTTGATACTTGACGGATAGCTTTGGAGCCGTTAAGATTCATATGTAGTCTGGTGTTCAGGTGTCATATATTCAGGTTTCATCGCAGAAGTAATCTCAGTATGTACTTTTAAAAAAAAGATTTGCACTAAAGTACATGGAAAAATTGGAATAGCTCTTAACTGAATTGAAAGTGTAATGAAAACTGTAAGATAATTGAACTCTGAAGATTTCTTTTCTTGTTTTTAATTAAGAATGCTGCCGTGTGTCTTTATCTGCGATTGGTTGACAGCACATATAGGGGTTCACATCGTGGTGTTTCGGGTGAGAAACGAAATCCATCGAAATTAAAAATTCAATGAAACAACAAATTTTATCTCTCACAAGCATCGGTGAATGTATTTGAATTTTTTTCAGCTTCGGAAAATTTAAATGGTTTACAAATTGGCACTAAATTCCCTATTCTGAATTAATTCCTTAAAACATCCCTTTATTCAGAATTAAAATAAGGTATAATTAGCAATAAAAGTTGATACCCACAGCCTGTGTGACTTACAACCAATGAAGTCTGCCCCGTGCCCTGCTGTTCAATATGAGTTGCCCCAACCTTAATAAGGACCTTAGGGACAGAGAGATTTAATAAGGACCTAAGGGGCCAGGAAGATTTAATAAGGACATAAGGGGCCTGTAAAGGTCAGGGTATGTGGGAGGGTGATATAGCCGCATGTGTGCCTGTGTTTACAATTCACTAGTTGCCTCCCCTTACATTGAACTCACTAGAACCTCTCAAGCTTAATTAGTCCAGTTATAATGAGGGCGTACAATAATTCACCTTGTAATAAAGTTCATGCATACTTCTAGGATAAACGGTAATTTATTTTAGGGGTATATTTACAGAAAAATTATATGTCGATCTTCGAATAAGCTGTTGTTCATAAAAAAATGGTAGATATTTGTGGTACGGGGTGTTTTATATGTAGACTACGGTACGGTAGATAGATGTGTAGATGTGGTACGGGGTGTTTATATGTAGACTACGGTACAGTAGATAGATGTGGTACGGGGTGTTTTATATAAGTAGACTACGGTACAGTAGATAGATGTGGTATGGGGTGTTTTATATGTAGACTACGTTACAGTAGATAGATGTGGTATGGGGTGTTTTATATGTAGACTACGTTACAGTAGATAGATGTGGTACGGGGTGTTTTATATAAGTAGACTACGGTACAGTAGATAGATGTTGTACGGGGTGTTTTATATGTAGACTACGGTACAGTAGATAGATGTGGTATTGGGTGTTTTATATGTAGACTACGGTACTGTAGATAGATGTGGTACGGGGTGTTTTATATGTAGACTACGGTATGGTAGATAGATGTGGTACGGGGTGTTTATATGTAGACTACGGTGCGGTAGATAGATGTGGTATTGGGTGTTTTATATGTAGACTACGGTATGGTAGATAGATGTGGTACGGGGTGTTTATATGTAGACTACGGTGCGGTAGATAGATGTGGTATTGGGTGTTTTATATGTAGACTACGGTACTGTAGATAGATGTGGTACGGGGTGTTTTATATGTAGACTACGGTATGGTAGATAGATGTGGTACGGGGTGTTTATATGTAGACTACGGTACGGTAGATAGATGTGGTATGGGGTGTTTTATATGTAGACTACGGTACAGTAGATAGATGTGGTACGGGATGTTTTATATGTAGACTACGGTACAGTAGATAGATGTAGTAAAGGGTGTTTTATATGTAGACTGCAGTACGGTAGATAGATGTGGTATGGGATGCTTTATATGTAGACTACGGTACAGTAGATAGATGTGTTACGGAGTGTTTTATATGTAGACTGCAGTACGGTAGATAGATGTGGTATGGGATGTTTTATATGTAGACTGCATTACGGTAGATAGATGTGGTACGGGGTTTTTTATATGTAGACTACGGTACAGTACATAGATGTGGTACGGGGTGTTTTATATGTAGACTACGGTGCGGTAGATAGATGTGGTATGGGATGGTTATAAGTAGACTACGGTGCGGTAGATAGATGTGTTACGGAGTGTTTTATATGTAGACTACCGTACAGTAGATAGATGTGGTATGGGGTGTTTATATGTAGACTACGGTGCGGTAGATAAATGTGGTACGGAGTGTTTTATATGTAGACTACCGTACAGTAGATAGATGTGGTATGGGGTGTTTATATGTAGACTACGGTGCGGTAGATAGATGTGGTACGGAGTGTTTTATATGTAGACTACGGTACAGTAGATAGATGTGGTACGAGGTGTTTATATGTAGACTACAGTACGATAGATAGATGTTGTACGAGGTGTTTTATATGTAGACTACAGTACGGTAGATAGATGTGGTACGGGATGTTTTATATGTAGACTACAGTACAGTAGATAGATGTGGTACGGGGTGTTTATATGTAGACTACGGTACAGTAGATAGATGTGGTAGGGGGTGTGTATATGTAGACTACGGTACAGTAGATAGATGTGGTACGGGGTGTTTTATATGTAGACTACGATACAGTAGATAGATGTGGTATGGGGTGTTTTATATGTAGACTACGGTACGGTAGATAGATGTGGTATTGGGTGTTTTATATGTAGACTACGGTACGGTAGATAGATGTGGTATGGGGTGTTTTATATGTAGACTACGGAATGGTAGATAGATGTGGTACAGGGTGTTTTATATGTAGACTACGGTATGGTAGATAGATGTGGTACAGGGTGTTTTATATGTAGACTACGGTATGGTAGATAGATGTGGTACAGGGTGTTTTATATGTAGACTACGGTACAGTAGATAGATGTGGTACGGCGTGTTTTATATGTAGACTACGGTACAGGAGATAGATGTTGTACGGCGTGTTTTATATGTAGACTACGGTAAGGTAGATAGATGTGGTACGGGGTGTTTTATATGACAACTACGGTACGGTAGATAGATGTGTGGTTTGGTTGATCGGAGGCTAATGAGGAGAATGTCCCCACACACTCACCCTGACACATGAAGGTAGGACGGACACCTCCCACCAAGATTTATTTCTTCTTTGTCTTTTTTTTTTGGCACAACTGATCACAAGTAAAAAGATTAGCCTAATGAAAATTGATCTGGACAACATGCTGGTCGTATAGCAATAATGTATTTTTAGTCACCGTGGGTGTGGAGGGGTAGTGTAAGGCTGTGTTTATCAGGCCCTGTATAAGATTGATGTCTGTGATCGTTGATTTGTCTAATTGCTGTGTTTTTGTCTGTCCTTGAAGGAATATTGGCATAGACTTGACCTAGCAATGTTCCCCTTACAGGCCTGATGTTCATCATATCCAAACCTTTAGATTTTTTTCGCAAAAAAAAAAAAAATTTGTTTGATTTACAATAAGTTTTTTAGTCAGCGAAATTGAAATGTTGTTATCCTTCTCTTTTGAAGGATCTAGACAAAACAAAATTTTTTTGAATAAAAATAACTTTATGATGCTTCCCAATAGATAAATATATTATAAATCTGTGATGTAGTCAGATTGTTGTCGTCTGTGATGTACATTATAAATGGATGTCATCTGTGACGTACATTATATACCGTCGTCTGTGATGTACATTATAAATTGAAGTCGTCTGTGACGTACATTATATACCGTCGTCTGTGATGTACATTATAAATTGATGTCATCGTTGATGTACATTATAAATTTATGTCATCTGTGATGTACCTTGTAAATTGATGTCATCTGTGATGAACATTATAAATTGATGTCGTCTGTGATGTACATTATAAATTGATGTCGTCTGTGATGTACTTTGTAAATTGATGTCATCGCTGCGATGATACTAGCAATGGAGTAAGCAATTATGGACCCATTAACATTCCTCGAAATCGCTTCATTTCATTAGAAAAAATTCTCATTAATTTTTGGATTTTTTTTTTAATTTTGCCCAAATTGACCTGAACTGAAATACTTCAAAATGATTAAATGAAATTTGCAACCAGTTTTCCATTAGATTTGATGACACTTTGGCTGTTTTTTCATTCTATGCCGAGGAGAGAACTTGCACAAAGTGCACGATTTTAGCGACTCTGTCGTGCCTGTGACCGCACGAATCTCCAGGAGACGCATTGTGGTGCATACTGCGTGCAATGCACGTGCTCTCCTAAAAGTATTTCACGTTTAATCTCATAAATTTTGATATGGCTGTATCTTAACCGAGATCTGTCCCGAGACTAAGGTTTCTAATCAATCAGGCAGGATTACAGCATGCTGTACTACTGGTGGCGAGGTGGGCCAGACATTTTCTTCTGCTTTGATCTGTCTAGCATCTGAAACCTCTAATCTATCAAACATGGATTTGGAAGGCAATCTTACAAGGTGGGCTGCACGTCAATCCAGCTGTAATTAAATCTCAATGACTGACTCGAAATATTTGCATGAAAATGTCAGTCATATGGTTGCATCATAATTTTAGAATAATTGAGATCAATTCTGTTTCAAACACAGGAGCACTGTTGGATGCGAAATTGATTTTGTATCGTATTCATTTTATTTCTGTTGGTTTAGTATTCATATTCTACCTGACCTTATGGTAAAGATATTTTAATCAACCAAACATCAATCGACGTGAGGGTTTAACAATGAAGGGATTTGTCCCTGTCCTACATTTTTCAAATAAATCAAATGTGTCAGTTTTATATTAAAAAGTTTTTGGATAATTTTTTTTCATGTCACAAATAAACAATATGCAAGCAAAAATGAAAAAAAGATTTCTTGCAAGATAAAAGGTATTTTTTTGTAAGCTTTAATGATCAAGATAATTTGTCTAAAAAGAAAGGAAATGGGAGATTGTACAAGTTTAATTTGAAGTAGGCATGATTGGAGACTGTTAGCTTGTGTAATGAGCTTCGTAATCTTGCAGGGAAAAAATTATTGACAGAAAAATGATTATTTGGCCAAGCACACGTGCCATCGATATGAAACATCAGAGCATGTAATAAAATCAAGTCTGTCATGTGTGGGGAGGCCCAGTCATCAACAGACCCACACAAAATCAGCCCAGTCATCAACAGAACCACACAAAATCAGCCCAGTCATCAACAGAACCACACAAAATCAGCCCAGTCATCAACAGACCCACACAAAATCAGCCCAGTCATCAACAGACCCACACAAAATCAGCCCAGTCATCAACAGAACCACACAAAATCAGCCCAGTCATCAACAGAACCACACAAAATCAGCCCGCTGTTTAGATTTGTCCTTGTTAGCTTAAATATCATCAGCTATGTAAGGGATGAACTTGGGGGGGGGGGGGGGGGTGCATGCTTAGATAAAAAAGCAGAAATAGGCAGAGTAACGGCAAGTATGACACTCAATTCAATTGGAATGTTCGCAGTTTACTATATATGCAGAATATTTCATACCGTATTCAAGCGTCATAAAAACATGTACAAGGAAAAGTTTATTTGTGAAATCTCTTTGTGAACAAAAATGATTGTTTTCATTTCTCTAGAAAAAAATCCTCTGTGAGCATAAATGTTTCCTCACAGACATGATTGTGCCCAGTAGTATACCCCACATCCAAATAAAAGTAAAATTGAATGGTGACTAAACAAAAATCTTCAAAGGGAACTTTGCCAGCAACAATGTCCTGAAAGGCATGTGGACATTTATCATTGTGATCGAACACAAAACAAAGGTCTCTTGGTTGTGGCTTCACTACATCAGAAAGGTTAGTTTGTAGGGATGGGGGCTTAAAGGGAAATTGCTGTAGATAAGGTTTAGTTTTCTGACAAGATGAAAGGCGTGGTTTACACTTTAATATTACTACAGCTACAGTGTTACTACCCTCTCTCTCCCAGTTCAATGAAGAGGTATCGGCTGTCAGACATGCTTTTCCTATAAAAAAAAATATCAAAATTTCAAAATCACAGATGTATTAATGTTAATTTGCATGGTTTTTGTTTGAAGAGTAAAATTGTGTATAAAGTGTTGGTTTTTTTAGGGAGAATGTAAAGATGGAAATCTGTATGTTCAAATCAAGATGATTTAGAATTCAGTGAAACCTTTAGTTGCCAGGGGAGTGAAAAGATACAGAGACTATAATGGTACTGTATGTTCTGAGGAAAGAAAAACTGATGTACAAATTCCGATATTAAACATATCCTTCACTGCTGTCATTTAGGAGAACCAATTCTTGTAATGATCTCTCTAGCTTTATCAAACTCATTAAAATCCAACATTACAAGATTTTCAATTCATTTCTTGTTTTTACAGCTTGAATGCGAGATTCCATTATACAGTGAAATATTGGTAACGATGGGCTGTATGGGAATCTGAGTGCTAATGAGAGTGTTTGTGTATGCAGGCAGACATTACAGCTCCAATATCCTCGTCATAGCAGTAATGCAGATCCTGTCTAATTATCCTCCTGGTACCGCAGGCACGCATGGAATTAAACAAATTTTTTCTCTTCTGTCTTAATGATCAGGAAAATTCATGTTTTATAATGGTTCTGTTTTTGTCTAAGGACATCTTTTTCCCTGCTCGAACGTTTCTCTCCTGCTCCGATATTTCTTCCCCTGCTCGAACGTTTCTCTCCTGCTCCGATATTTCTTCCCCTGCTCGAACGTTTCTCTCCTGCTCCGAAATTTCTTCCCCTGCTCGAACGTTTCTCTCCTGCTCCGAAATTTCTTCCCCTGCTCCGATTTTATTTTCGAGTATTGCCTATGATTAATGCAGTATTTAAGTTCTTTGTGCTAATACAAACACAACAGCTCCACAAACATCAAGACGGCCATTATACCCTTCCGGATTGATTTTGTTGTCACAAATTGAGGGATCTGTTCGCTTGTACAGTAATACCGCTAGCCATCTGCTGTGGCCAATCATGACCAAGTGGTCAGTTTTTGTTCTGGCCAGTGGCTAAAGTTGATAAGGTGTATAATGAGTCGGTCAGAATGGCCCTAATTACCCAGGCTCCTGTTGCTGACATGGCTGTACATGTCAGTTCAATTAAATCATTTCTACAATACTCCAGTCAACATGGTATAGGAATTGTGTTCCTTCTTTCTTCAATGTGCCTCTGATTGCCCAATTTGGGAAAACATTCAAAATATGTTCAACAGTACCGAAAAATTAAAAATTGTTTAGCTCACCATCATCAACTGTTCAGCTTGCCCTTGTGGGGGAAAATAATAGATAAATGATTCTAAATACAAAATAAACAAATCTCAATGACTTGCACTGATTTTTTTTCCTACGAAACTCTTGATAAGACCTACAAACATTTTGTTGATAAATTGAGATAAGTTAATAAATAAATTGTTGTACAATGTACTTTAGGCCCATATTATTGAAAGTGACACAATATAATGATGTGCTTGTGAGATGATTTACTTCTGACATTGATTGATTGATTGATTGATTGATTGATACATTGTGGTGTACTGGTTACAGAATTGATTGATGGAAATTGATTGAATGGCAACAAGGTGTTGGTAACAGATTGATTGAAATGGACAAGGTGTGTGTGATTGATTGAAATTGATCAAGTGTTGTATATTTCCCTGACATCCACAGCTGATGGATTATAACTATTGATTTTCAGTATGCATTAATAAGGACTGACGGGGATGTGGATATATAGACCAGGCGAGAAAGTTGATAACCCCCGTGTACGCTCACACTCCTTTTCCATACAATTAACCAGAGAATATAATATCAATATTTACTCGAGGAAATGTGTGCTATTTACAGGGGATATTAATGTTTTCATTTGATTTTGCCCGAATATTTGTATAGAAAAGAAAAAAAATCATACCACTCTTAACTGGGGAATTAGGAAATATTTTGTCGTTTGTAGTGCAATAATTGATTATTTTTTCCATCATCATCGTTTGACACTTGCCAGGATTTGAAATTGTTCGTAAAGTGAAATGAAACCTTTTAAAAATTTAGTTGTGTTGGTCATCATACAGGCATCAGAAATTAAAAATCTGAAATGATTTGCGTTTCCCTCCAAAATACGCAGTAATATGTTGTTTTGTCTGATTGATAAATGTGATATCATATGTGAAGTTTATATTTATGGAAAAATAAAATGTTTGTCAAATCATACATTTTTGTCAAGGTAATGATAAGTGACTACGCTGCTCTATTTAAACGTGGATCATTGTTTTATTTTTGAATCACTCGGTTTGTAAAATTAATTGTAAGTCAACAATGAACAGTAGCTAAGTAATTCATTGCCAGAACATTGAGCAGGAACTCCAAATCTTGTTGTTGGAAATGGTTTCTACATTAATTTGTATCGGCTGTCAAACAGGGCAGTAATGGAAACAAGGGTGGTGGTGGGGATGGGGGGTGTCAGTTTGACCTGTCCAGTACAGGTCAGTTTCTCTGGAGGTGTGGTCCGTTCACGGTCATATTAACTCTTGGACCATATGTATAACATAGAAACTATGTAGAAGATGGTAAACCCAGACCATTTCCGTCTGGCCGGTACATGTCTATCAATTATAACAAAGAGAATACCTTCCACATGTGTGATTGTGTTGTCGCTACTGTTGATGGAAGGTTGCTGACATTTATAACGCAAACTTTACACCCTAGCTGTGTCATAAAGGTCAACCTTAGGCCAACCTGACCTGCTCAGTAAAACACATCATCGCAGGCCAACATCGTAACCTTCTGTTTATAATTACGGAAAGGAAATGAAGGCACCAGAGAGCCTTATTGCTATAAGAAATTGGGAATAGAAATGATGTTTGTTTTGTGTAAATGTGTTTGACTTTCAGGTTGTAATACAAATAGGTGTCATACATGTCTCTATAAAGAGATCACCAGTTTTCGGTAAATGTTTTGTAAAATGAATTATAGACACTGTTTTATGTAAAAACCAACATATAATTCTACAAAGCACTTAAGCTGTATAAAAGACATTATCATCCAGAAATCTTAACACTTTTTAACCTGATTAGACCCATGCTCATACAACTTCAGTTGTAGGTGGAAAGCTGTACATGAATTTTAGATTCTATCAAATTGAAAAAATGATGTTTGTTAATGTGAATAGCTGTAATTTGGCTGTTGAACAGCTGTAAGTTGGGCTTTTTTGGTATGTGGTTTGATAAAAATTATTTTGTGACTTTGTGAAATGATCCCAAATTTTCCGTTTCAGTTGTTTCTTAAAATGTCAGGTTGAGAAAACATTGTTTCGAGACTAGTGTTTGTAGGTCATTTGTCTTTCATGACTGATTGACCAGGAATGATTGTCAACAGGCGCGGCACTGAAAACCCTGGTACTGTAAACCACAGTTCCAGCACCATCGAGAATTTTCGGAATTAAAACAAAAATTGCAGAAGTGAATCTCTGCTAATTATGATGGCAATAACTCACTTTAAGATTGTGATCTGCTGAAACATCAAATGCTGAATTTATAAAAATATACAAAAAAATGAATGACTTCATTATAAACAGTGCCTTATGACGGCATGATGATAATAAGGTTATGGGGTTAGGGGAAAGTAAACAGCAGACAAGGAAATTAGACCAAACTGACAAAGGTCAAGGTCCCACATTAGCACCAGAGGGGTATGGATGGAGACTGGTGTTAGATTTTCCAGTTTTTTACCGTTTTGAGGAGAGCCGATACCAGACTGCTCTGGGGGGACTGATGTAGTTGTATGTGAGTCACTGGTCCCTCCTCCCAGGGCACATAATGTCTTACTGGGTGTTAATCACATTCCCCGAGCTGTGAAAATTAACACATATACGTATGATCCACCATATGGTCCTCGGCTTGAGGGCATTTTCTGTCTTTTTTTCCGATTAAACTAATTTTCTGGTTTGAAGATAACTGTTAGAAGCTACATTAACAAATATTTCATGGTGCTTTCAATTTCTAACTTAAAGAGGAGGATGTAACATTTTACTTGTATTAAACATGTATAAGAATTAAGTTTCTGTGTCAGTTCTTATTGATAAGCTCTGTATCAGGTTATATAAGTGAGTATAACGTACAGAATCATGTTGTCATCAACATACAGTTCCAGAGTCCTTACAAAATAAGGGTAGGGATTATCAGTTGGTGGCTACTGATTCAGTCCAGGGTTTTGTATATGTCTCGGGGAAACTAATTCATATATATCTCGGGAGACTTAAATTGACCTTGTTTGTTATTAATGACTGCTTGGTTTGTTTGTGTCTACATCCTATTGACAGCTTTGGTCATTTAAGGATGTGACAGGTTTAGTTTGGTGGTAGAGGAACTCCCAGAGATTTTGGTGGAAGAAATCTGGAGTTCCTGGATAAAAATCTCTGAACAACAGCCAGTACCTGTCGACTGCATCATGCAGGCATCAAAATGAAACTGTGACTGAAGATGGAGGATTATAGAGTGAAAGGCATCTCGGTCCAAGTTATAAATGATGAACAGAGTTTTGAGAAGTGATGTATTGACAACATTTGATGGTAGAGGACTTCTACTCATACAGGCAGATCAGTGAAGCTAGGAGGGCGGTTTTATTGCCATTGTATTGTTATCATGTTCTGTAGTTTTGGTGCGATGTAAAGTTATATCTTGTTTTTATCAGATATTTTTTGCGGAGTCAGTACCCATACCTTTAAATCTCAGAAAGCACAGTCACTCATCCTGAACATGACTGGACCAATAGATTGTGAGGAGCCCAAACAGATATTGATTCGTTAGATGTTTCTAAATGAGTTTTAATTAAAGTCGGATCCAAATTTCGTTGAAGTCTGAATCATATTTTGACATGCAACCAGTGAAACATTGGAGCCGTTCCAAAGTACATGTAGATATGGAGCTTGCTTAATTCCTTAGAATCCAAGCAAGATTTATGTGAAATTTACGGTTTTAAAACATATGGCCTTGATTTAGAAAGTTGAACACCAGTTCATAGGTTGTGACACGTTTAAATACAAGGTATTCCACGGTGGTTCCCCACATCACATGATCTACCTCAGTGTCGTACTATCAAAGCTCTAAATCTGTCGGGATTTGTTTCCGCCAAAGTTTATTTTGGTCAATAAATTGATTGAAATAAAGTGGAACCGGTTGTCCTACTTCCGTTTAGAGACATTTATTGGAAAGAAGTCGGGCCGCCATAGTAATAAACCCACATCTTGTAATTTACTTGTGTAAGATGGAGATGTCTGGGGCGGAGGTTTAATGGAAATAAAACACATCTTTCTCCTGATATGTGTGACCGGGTGTCCACTGATATCTGTAGAGTTAGGTAAATCCTGGCTCCCGATTAAGTGGGGGGTCAAGGCTAACGGCTTGTCTCTGAACTTAGAAAGTTCTTTGAATGATGTAAATGCATCAGATCGTTAAGCATCAGGTTCACAATTTTAGTATTCTGTATCCCACTGATTCTGGTTCTTATGATGTTAAAGACCAAGGACTAGAGGATGTTGAAGTTTTAGGAATTTCAGTGGAGAAAGTTTACCAGATATAAAGCCCCTGTGATGGAGCGTGGGTATGGGAGGAACAGGCGGTGGGTATAGAGTGTGACAGAGACATCATTGAGACATGATGATTTAGGTAGACCCAAGGATCAGGTCTTTTGAGAAGTCATCAGCCATGAAATGAGGCACACGCCATCCCCCATAGATCATCTCACTAGACAGCCCTACTCAGCCCTCTCCCCGCCTGTTGGCTTTGTATCCCTAGGGACCCACAGGTTTGACCCATTATAGCCCCTGGAATGATTGAAGTCTGTCCACATAATCCGAGTGTTCCAGAAATTAAAGTTTAGCTGGGGACCCTGATGAGAGAAGCATGTTGGCTTATGGTGGTGTTTATGTAGTACATCCAGGGTTTGGAACAGATTAAGACCGACTTCAATCAGTTTCTTCTGGTAGTAGATAACCGACTAAACTTAATGTCAGTAATTACTGTATCTATATCACAGACACAATCCTCAGCCGAGGCCACCGTTTCATGTTCCCTTCATAAGTAAATTACTGGCATCCTAATTTGTATACATCTAGGTCTGAAAATCATTGAGCGATTTCTCTGTTTGCTGTTATCAGTAATTAAAAATGGAAGCTTTGAAATACAAGTAATTTATAAACAACTATTTCCTGTAATTTAAAACTTCCATAAATATTAGTCATATAGGATTAATTTGGATTTCTGAAAATTAAACTGTTCCATAATTTGGTTTTCTGATACATTTGACCCCCATTAAGGGTCTTTTCTCTCCTAAATACAAAATGAATTTAACAGAAGCCAAAATAATCAAGTTCTCCACCTTCTGACATTTATTTGTCAAACCTTATTTTTGAGGGGAAGACTTCCAATTTTTCATTCTCAATGACGCCGTCAGTATCATCAAAATTCCATTTATTTTACGAAACCAATTTAAAATCCATTGTATAAAAGATACAATGCTTATGCTTCAGTAACCATATACAGGAAAACGTAACTTTCAGCTCCAGTTTTAATTTGCGCCTTTTCATTTTTAGCTGAGGACAAGTTTATTATGTGATAGGAAACAGAAAATTAACATATAGATCTAATGTTATAGACAAATTACTCTGGGGGAACAGAGGTTTATCAGAGCGATAAATAGTCGGGGCAAAGTTTCTCCAACACAGTATTATTTTGTCAAATAGACGATCAAAAATACTGATTAGATGTACTGAGATTTCTCCTTCATTAAAAAAATGAAAGGTTGGCAAGTGTGCGTGTTTAGAGTCAGTTACACTATCACCCCTGGAGACATGTTTTAACTCTTCAGATTCAAAGGTTGGGATACGTCATTATAAAATTTTAGGGGTGAATGGGTCCGTAATTAATTGGTATAAATGATTCAAACTCAAATTCTAAGTCAGTTCGAACTGAAGAGTAGTCGCCTATAATGATAAGAATTTAAACACGATTAAGAAAACCATTTGAATTTTTTTTTTATGTAAAATTTTCTCTCTCTCTTAGAAACTATTTTTTTAGAATGTTATTTCAGGTTTTTAGAATTGTTTGGTAACAGGATTAAATATATTTGAAATTACGTTTATAGTTTCCTTTTAGCATAGCAATGTAAAAATGACAGGAATATTTGTCAGTCTCCGTGCCTAACAGTATCTGTGGTTGCCAAGGCTAATAAAGCAAACCCAATCCATTGAGAGGGCACCTTTCATCGAGACAGGAATCGGGGATAAAGGAATGCCTCGCAGAATGGAATGTCTCTGAAAGTAATTTCCCTAGAACATAGCGGAATATGGTTGTGAACAAAGGCTTTGTGGCTTGTCGTTGTGCTGATGTCGCGATCACGGGGAGTCGTGTACCGCTAATCAGAGTCACCAATGGCGTGAATTAAAGGTCATGTCCGATCACCAATTTACAAGTCTCATTTACATTTCTGTGGTTCTGAAGGCTATTTATGCACAGGACGTGCACATTGTTAGCATATATAACACATTTCAGGCTGTGCTGGTCTCTCTGTCAGAGCGAGACCTTTTTCCCATTTCCTCCACAAATTGTCTTTTGTTCGTCTACATGTCTTGTCTAGACCAAACATTTCCAGATTCTAGATTAGGCCTTCACAGAACTGTTATGATGATTGCTGTCGGTCTTTATCTTTCTTTCTATGTAAAACGTTATTTTCACCTGTCACATTTATTGAAATATTCCTTATTAAGCTTCATGAGTCTGACACACAGGACCAATATATTTCTCACTCTCAGTTTGTCCGTCTGTCCATCTGTCACTCCTTCTTTCAGAACAGTGTTTATTTGTTTTTCTCACTATCTGTCACTCTTTCCCAACATCATATTGTATCTGTTTGTCAGTCACTCTGTCACTCCTTCTAAGCAGCACAATTTCTATTATATTCTATAATATGTTTTAGTTTTGTTTCTCGTTCCTGGGAGACATTCAGCTACCATTGCAGGTTTTAACCAGCAGACTGATTAAAAGTCTGCACATCTTGTGTAATGTTAATTCTGTTGTGTCAAATATTGGCATTTCGTTATTGTCAACAAGAAGATATAGTAAGTGAAAGATCGTGTGGTTTCTGCGCTTTGTGAATTTTCAGGAAATGACAAGTTCTTGAGCTAGGCTGCAGGGTTTTAGACCGAATTGAATGTCCTTGAAGCTGATTTTTTGTCTCCAGCTGAGTTTGCGATTCAATCTAGATACGTCTGGTGACAGAAATTGTATTTGATTTTGGAAATACATTTTGGTATATTATATAATTCTGTCTGATTTCGTTCTGTCCGAGAATATAAACGAAGTATATTTTTCTAATTTAACCAAAATGAAATTCTGTTTTCATCTTGTTTCTGGTCGTACTGGCTACAGGAGCCGTGAAGCTGCAGGGCTAGCAGCAGAAAGGATGTAGAAGAATGTCTGGTCTCCAGAGATGTTTTAATCATCTTCTGATTTTTGTGAGTCATTTATGTCGGTCAGCCTAATAAAATGGATATGGAAGCCTCTGGAGGTATCATTGTCAAGGACCGGTACATTTCCCCGACAGGCAATTTTAGCAGTCCGGATGAGGAGTTGATCATTACTGTTTTTGAATTAAAATGTTTCAATTTGATCAGATGTATTTCTAGGTTATACTTTAGCGAGGTCAAGATTCTTCCCCAAAGTACATCAATTTTTATACGCCAGGAATGCAGACATAAATTTCAACTAACAAGATTAAACAGAGAGAAAAAAAGCCATTAAAAGAAATCGGGCCAGATGTTCGTAAAAGGAAATTTAAATAAATGAAAACGGGAAAATTCAGGCTACAACTTAATAGTTTGTATCATCAAGTGAGCTTGCTGAAGGGTTGTAAGACTGGCCCCTGTGGGAGCCAGGTTTTATCGCCCTTTTGTGGTGTGGGGTATAGTCCTCGGGGCTTTTATGATAGGGGCTGACTGTTGCTGCAGATTCCATAGGAGAGTTCTGGATGGTTGTCACACATCGATTTCACTCCTTGATTGTTTTCTATAAGCGTGATTCAAGACTTATTGAGATTCAGATTTAATTATAGATCTTGATTGAAGGCATCGTAGACTTGTCAGAAAAAAACGTCACTTTTTAGGCTGCGACCCTTTGTTATGGCTCCGACTGTGTCGGCGATATTCTCCAATATGATAAATGGATTCTTTATTGAATTAGGTCATTGTTATCAGAAAATGACGACGTTAGCTGGGAACAGATTCCGTCTTGATCTGCACTTCTCGGAATTAATGTCGATGATGTCATGTGTGCGCACATCCTCTATGTATGATTGGATTGAATTACTTTGTCCAGACTTGAGAAAATATCCACTTGAATGCCATTTCCTTACAATCAGCTGCGATTCACTCGCCTGTAAATTGCATCATTTAAGAAGTTTATTACTTTCAGAAAACTGTTTTCTAGTAATCAATTAATTAAGTGAAGTGCAAGTTTATATTTTTGGATCTGAAGCGAGCCTGTAATGATGCATAGAAAAATATTTCAAGTATTGATTGAAGTGCTGTCAAGTTCAGTGATGAAATATAACCCTGTACAAGACATCTTCCTCGCCGGGGAAACGTTGCCAGTTTAAGACTTGGCTTTTGCCAATAAAGTCAAACTGTCTCTTTCTTTGAAAATGCTGTATACTTAGAAAGGCGGCCTTTACGTGGTGCTGATATGTGCTGTAAGTGTCAATAAAATTAGATTGTACTCAGTTACACACACGTTAATTAAACCTGGTCCGTGTAGAGTACCAAAACTAATTTATCTACTTTAAAATATACTTTTAAAAATGCTCCCAGAGGATGTCTTGGCAGATACCAAACAGCTGTTGATAGGACAGTGTAGTATATAAAAAAGTGGTTTTGTTCTGGCAACTCTGGGACCATGCTGCTGTGATAAAAAAAAATAACTTTTAGATCAAAGCAAAATGTTTCCAAAAAATTTCCAAAGAGAAACATAATAATGAAACATATACAAAATGTGTGAAATGTCAAATAACTAAAACAGGGTTCTTGTCAATGATTGGAATTAAGTAATGTTGAATATTAAAACTAGTTCTGTCTCTGTGATTAAATGTTCCTGTTCATTTTCTCCGGCAGCTTCACAAGTGGTTTCACTTCCACAAACACATAATCTTGCAGCCCGCCTGCTGCAATTAGGCCACGGAAACAATAAATGTCAGACAAGGGATGAATATATGGAGGCACAAATATTTAACATTATTAAACCCGAGAAGATTATAGTCATTTTTCTTCAGGGATGAAGACAGTTGGATTATAACAGCCAGCCTTCAGTGACAGAGGAGTATTTCCCCGAGATGGAGGAGGGTGCTAGAACTAACAATTTGTAGTGTTAACATAATAATAGGCTTCTTGAAATTCAATCTTGAGATAATGAAAACAAATTGAGCAGTGTGAAATGATTGGATAAGGAACTTGTTGTAATACATTATAATATGGAATAAAACCCGCATGTATGTATTTTGTACCAGACAGTGTTAGTCTCTGGAACAAGTGGGAACGGCTTGCTACAGCGTCTGTGCGGACATTCTATCCTGCAATGCATCTTTGTTTAGTGTGATAATTGTTTTATTTGTCACCAGTTATGGTTGTTCTCAGAATGTTAATTTTATGGGTTATTTAGTCAAATGTCTGTAGGCGGGTGTGAATAAACATCTGCCTGTTTTTATGATAAACCATACTCATCCTTCTAAAAGCCCGTGCATTTGAATAATCCTTTCCCACGTACTGTAGAAGTGAATGATTTTTGCACAGAAAGTATTTTGCTAAATAATGATTGTGCTAATAGCAGTTTCTGTACGTTGCTTTCTGTGGATAGTATTGTGAGTGTGCCATTGGAGGGTTCCAACCTATCCCCAGCAGTGAATGAGCTAATTAAGGGCAGAAGTGTCATAGTATCAGTCCAAACAAATTCTACCTACAATGGCCTATGTTTTATATACTCAAAACTCTAGACAAACATAAAACAGACCATGGTTTACACAATTGTAAAAGGTTTCTCTTTTCTATAAATTCATGGATGATAATTAAAACTAGCATCACATATTGAGGATCTGAAATCAGTCAGATAGAATAGGAATTAGTCAAATAGAATAGTAATTTGTCAATCTGAATATAGAAATTAGTCAGTAAACATGTGTTTTCATGGTGTTCTACTATTTATGTGTTGTAGAACAAGACCGACAATGCTATACAAGATGGCGACAGACGAGACCGCCGGGCGGAGCTTCAGAGGACGGGGTCTGGGAACAAAGTACCGGTGGGCAAAACACCCTCCAACTCCTCAGCTCCTGGTGCTCTCGGAGGTAAGTACTGGTGGGCAAAACACCCTCCAACTCCTCAGCTCCTGGTGCTCTCGGAGGTAAGTACTGGTGGGCAAAACACCCTCCAACTCCTCAGCTCCTGGTGCTCTCGGAGGTAAGTACTGGTGGGCAAAACGCCCTCAAACTCCTCAGCTCCTGGTGCTCTCGGAGGTAAGTACCTCCAACTGACCTTGATCTACTTTCATGGTCACAGGGGTCAAATGTCTGAAAATCTTAAAGCAACTTCTCAATAACCGAAAAACACAGGGTGATGATATAATGCATTTAGCATGCTGGGATGAAGCGCTACCATGCTTGTTCAAATGAATGACCTTGACCTACTTTCAAGGTCACAGAGGTCAAATGTCTTAAAATCTTCACGCAAATTCTCAATAACTAAAAGGGCTGGGGTGCTGATATATGGCCTGTAGCAGCATGATGCTGGGATGAAGGGCTACCATATTTGTTAAAATAAATGATCTTGACCTACTCTTAAGGTCACAGGGGTCAATTAAGTTAATATCATATATAGTCAGATGACCGTTAAGACCCTTTGGGCCTCTTGTATGAAACTCATAATTGATATATTAACTGGTTCTATGAATTACCCATGAAAAATGGATGAGATTTTAAGTCGCTCGAAAATAGGTATTTTCACAGATTATCAGAGATATGAACATGTTGTAACATTTTACTGTACATAGTGTTTTGTTCGACAGCGATCCGGTCTCCGCGTCACAGTGCTAGTAGTGTAACATATTACTGTATGGAGTTGTTTTGTTCGACAGCGATCCAGTCTCCGCGTCACAGTGCTAGTAGTGTAACATATTACTGTATGGAGTTGTTTTGTTCGACAGCGATCCGGTCTCCGCGTCACAGTGCTAGTAGTGTAACATATTACTGTATGGAGTTGTTTTGTTCGACAGCGATCCGGTCTCCGCGTCACAGTGCTAGTAGTGTAACATATTACTGTATGGAGTTGTTTTGTTCGACAGCGATCCGGTCTCCGCGTCACAGTGCTAGTAGTGTAACATATTACTGTATGGAGTTGTTTTGTTTGACAGCGATCCAGTCTCCGCGTCACAGTGCTAGTAGTGTAACATATTACTGTATGGAGTTGTTTTGTTTGACAGCGATCCAGTCTCCGCGTCACAGTGCTAGTAGTGTAACATATTACTGTATGGAGTTGTTTTGTTTGACAGCGATCCAGTCTCCGCGTCACAGTGCTAGTAGTGTAACATATTACTGTATGGAGTTGTTTTGTTCGACAGAGATCCAGTCTCCGCGTCACAGTGCTAGTAGTGTAACATATTACTGTATGGAGTTGTTTTGTTCGACAGAGATCCAGTCTCCGCGTCACAGTGCTAGTAGTGTAACATATTACTGTATGGAGTTGTTTTGTTTGACAGCGATCCAGTCTCCGCGTCACAGTGCTAGTAGTGTAACATATTACTGTATGGAGTTGTTTTGTTCGACAGAGATCCAGTCTCCGCGTCACAGTGCTAGTAGTGTAACATATTACTGTATGGAGTTGTTTTGTTTGACAGCGATCCAGTCTCCGCGTCACAGTGCTAGTAGTGGGGTCTTACCCGACTTACTGCCTCCCCACACACCGCCACAGTCACGGTCGCCACCCACGCCCCAGAGACCCCAGGACAAGACCACGTCTGACGAGGTACAACTCGCAAATCCCGTAAGACACACGACAGGGTTATCAAGGACCCGGATATCGTATACACAGAGCTAGCCCACTATAGCTTACAACTGCTTTAACGCTTAACACTCTTACGTCATCATGTTTTCATCTGTATTGATAATGTGATTCGGTGTCAGATGTTCTAATACCATATTGGAAGATCAAGCGAGATACTTTTTGTCTGCAGAAATTTTGCCTTCCACTTAATCCATCAAAATCATATTTCTCTAATTAATTTTGCATGCTACTTCATCCATTAAAATCATATTTCTCCCATACATTTTGCATGCTATTTCATGTATGAACACTATATATCTGACATAACTAGTCAGGTTATCGTGTCTCTTGACACAGGAGTAAACCGGTTTGAAGTTCTGGAACATTGTTTGATAACCACTAGTGGGAAACACCCGGAATGTGAATTTGTCAGCGAATCTTAAAAATTTAATTTATTTCTTTGGTTGGGACATAACAATCCATGGCAGTGGTTTTCCCCCTTGGAAATATATATGTAAAAAGTATATAGAAGAAATAAATTTCCCAGGGTAACATACAGATTCCAAGATGGAATCCAAATACTGTTGGAGAAACAATTTTAAGTCCCAAAACTTTTTATAGCTGATGGTCAGGGTTACCTCTCGTCAGTTTTCAAATTTGAATAGGTGTACAATCTCTGAATCAAGTCCTCGTACAATTTGAAAATGAAGTAACGCCATTCAGATGAACGTGATAACAACCATAACGTATATATATATCAGGGTACATCTATTTATCATTGAACACATATATCACTACTCACTTTCAGACAGCACACAGGACTGTCGTTAATATATCATACTCGTACATTTTCATATCTGCAGCTTTCTCTAACTGATCTCTTCTAGTTCAAATTCCTCTGCAGTGAAATGCTGTGTTTAATATTTTGTTGAGATGTTTTACAAATCGTTTCACTCTTACATTTTCAAATTAAAAACTGTTAATGCGACAATTGTGTTTTGTGAGATGTAATTTTATATTAAATTTACGTTCAAGAAATGAAAATTCCAGTCGATAAAGATTGTTGCGATTGTATCTTGTTGAAATGATTATTTGAGTACTGTTTAACTAACAAAAAGCATAATGTAAAATGGAATCCATTATAAATATGAAAAATAAATTGAGAAAATTTTTGAAATGATTTCTGAAAAGATTGATATCTTTTTCTCTCTATAATTATTGGAGGATGATTTTACTCATTCACCCCTCAAACTTCGTAATGAACTGTTCCAACCTTTGAATTGGAAGAGTTCAAATGTGTCTTCAGGGGTGAATGAGTTTATGACAGAAGCATGCCTTTTTATCTTACAAGTATCGACAAGCAGTGAGCAGTGCGGTCACACCATCAATGCGCCACCAGAGGTCGTTTTCAGCATTTGGGTTCGGAGCCGAGGGATCAACGATCGGTTCCATCTCTCAACAGTCACGGAGAGGCTCGCAAATCAACGTAAATGTGACACCCTCACAAACCACGACAGAGGCGATCGGCGACACACCAGAAATCAGAAAATATAAGAAAAAGTTCAACTCTGACATTCTGTGTGCAGCATTATGGGGTAAATATATTAACCTTTATTTAAACCAGTGGTTCTGCTTTATTTATAGTTTTTGTAGGCTTATTACTTAATTTGTTGACAGCCTGTTAGAGATTTAAAGTTTTTTCAGCTCATTCGGGATTGAGTGAGCAGATTACATTATATTTTGATATGATAGACTAAGTGGAATATGGCACTTGTCAGTACTTATTAATGACTAAGGGGCCACACTGGTATAAATCATCGGATTCTTTAATCGGAGGAAAATCTTGAGCAATGTATTTTCTATGGGAAATCTTAGACTTGAGAAATCTCAAGAATTGAGATGTGTTGTAGAAGTGTGACCTGTTGGCATGGTAGTCTAGGACGCCGGCTCGTAACCGAAGGGTTGTCGGTTTGAGTCGAGGCACGGTAGTCTAGGACGCCGTCTTGTAACCGAAGGGTTGTCGGTTTGAGTTTAGGCACGGTAGTCAAGGAATTTAGGCACGGTAGTCAAGGACGCTGGCTCGTAACCGAAGGGTTGTCGGTCTGAGTTGAGGCACGGTAGTCTAGTGATAGGATGCCAGACTCATAACTGAAGGGTTGCGGGTTTTAGTCGAGGCCCGGTAGTCAAGTGGTAGGACACCATACTCATAACCCAAAGGTTGTGGGTTTGAGTCTTGCCACATAAGTCAAGTAGTAGGATGTCGGGCTCATAACCGAAGGGCTCTAAGTTTAATTTGTGGAACAGCACTGTGTTTTACCTTTGAGCAAAATCATTTACTCTGCTTGTTCCTGTGTGAATCGCTTTGAGACAACCTACAAACTAGGTTGTGATAAAGAGGTATATAGAACAATCTCAGATTATTATTATTATATTGATAATAAGCTAAGTATAAATCTGACATTTTGTTTGATGCAGGGGTCAATCTACTGATTGGAACAGAGAGCGGGCTGATGCTGCTGGACAGGAGCGGACAGGGCAAAGGTAACCGTTACATTGGTCTGGTACAGATATAACTTCATCATACCCGGTAACCCTCCCTCATTATGAGGGAGACTCCCTCATTCTGTCCAAAATTTACCATTCTCCATCGAAATCTCCCTCATTTAAGTCCAAACTCACACAAACTCAAAATCTACATCCTGTTGTGAAATGATCTCCTAGTTACTGCAGGGTGTTTGTAATGACCATAACAGGTGTGTCTGGATCAAATGAATACTTTTGGAAGTTATTTTGATACATAATAAAGGAAAGACTAATTGAGCAATGCAGTTTCAGTCGCATTTCACGCACTTTTGCCCTCTTTGGAAATATGGAATGAAGGAGAAAAGAAATCCGAATTCAGTTTTGTTGTGTGAAGTTTATAAGAATATGTGTGTTAAAATGAGATGATTGCTTGTACTGTGTGATTTGTTTTGACAGTGTACACGCTGATTTCTCGGCGCCGCTTCCAACAGATGGAGGTTTTAGAGGGACAGAATATCCTTGTGACAATCTCCGGAAAAAAGAACAAGATTCGGGTATTTTACCTGAACTGGTTAAAAAACAAGATCTTCAAGACCGAGGGTGTAAGTGTTGTAGGTATCAATATGTTACTCAGCATGCTGCATGTCAAAGTCCAGGTACTGTCTCACTGGTGTGTCTCGGGCCAGGTGTTGTCTCACAGGTGTGTGTCGGGCCAGGTACTGTCTCACAGGTGTGTGTCTCAGGCCAGGTACTGTCTCACTGGTGTGTCTCGGGCCAGGTACTGTCTCACTGGTGTGTCTCGGGCCAGGTACTGTCTCATAGATGTGTCTCGGGCCAGGTACTGTCTCACAGGTGTGTGTCGAGCCAGGTACTGTCTCACAGGTGTGTGTCTCAGGCCAGGTACTGTCTCACAGGTGTGTGTCTCAGGCCAGGTACTGTCTCACAGGTGTGTGTCGGGCCAGGTACTGTCTCACAGGTGTGTGTCGGGCCAGGTACTGTCTCACAGGTGTGTGTCGGGCCAGGTACTGTCTCACTGGTGTGTCTCGGGCCAGGTGTTGTCTCACAGGTGTGTGTCGGGCCAGGTACTGTCTCACAGGTGTGTCTCGAGCCAGGTTCTGTCTCACAGGTGTGTCTCGGGCCAGGTTCTGTCTCACAGGTGTGTCTCCAGCCAGGTAAAGTCTCACAGATGTGTCTCCGGCCAGGTACTGTCTCACAGATGTGTCTCAGGCCAGGTACTGTCTCACAGGTGTGTGTCGCGGGCCAAGTACTGTCTCACAGGTGTGTGTCTCGGGCAAGGTACTGTCTCACAGGTGTGTGTCTCGGGCCAAGTACTGTCTCACAGATCTGTGTAAGTGATCCATAACATTTCATGTGTAAATAAAATACCATGACTTCAGCTTATAGCCAATGTAAGAATTTCCATTTATTTCAAAATAAGAAAAACAGCACACACACACCAAATTTCCCTTAAAAAATGAAATTGTTAAAGTAAGGTACACCAGAAAACACCAAGATCTGTAGAGATGTTTCATACAACCAATAGATTTCCATCAGTTACACAGTGAATTATTGATTTTGACTGCCTGCTACATAAAAAACTGATAAACGATTTAGAATAGAAATATTTCACTGCGATTAATTTGACATAAAAATAGTTTTGAATGTTGATAGATGTTCTAGAATGGGAATAGTTGTAATTTGTTATTTTTGTGAGCCAAGATTGTGTTCAGGGAGAGTAGAGATTGATGCTTGTGTATCGACACACCGGGACCAGGTTCATTCATCACGCAGTGCAATTATACCCAGTAGAAATTTATACCTCCTCACATAACCTCACACAACATGTATTTTAGCTGGGCTGGGATTGGCAAGATTGATAATCTTGTACAACTATACACTTGTACAGCTTTCGTTAAGATCAATCAGTCTCGGGAAATAATTCGGGATCTCTAAGTTGAGTTGAGTCTGTGATGTAACAATTGAGACAGAGTGATCCCTGGGGAGACTAGTCGTGTACTTTGGTTTAAATTAAGGTTCTGCTGGAGGCCGACTTATACAAATTAACCACTGTACTCGGCATCATTATCATGATGAAGCACTTTTGTATTTTTAAGCACATAAGAGTTATTTCCCTTGAATCAATTTAGGACTAATGACATATTTATGAGATTTTTTCCTTTCCCTTTAGCTGTATTTCTCATGATTTGTTTCTCATTTCTCCTTTGTAATAAATAGTGGTATGGATATTGAACATGTTATTTACAATGTATGGTATGCAAGCTATGTTGCCATTTATTAATGATGTCACAATGTTTTCTAACATCTAGTCTATTGACTTTAAGTTTTCTAACATCATTTTATTTTTTTATGAGTTATAAACCAGAAACACTACTTTTGTGGATGTTATTTGAATATTTTGGTAGGAACGGACTCACAAATTGTCTTGATCACTAGATAATGACATAAAGACATTATTACCAATCACAACTAACACTGTTTATAATTACTCACTGTGGTACCTAGGTTAGTGACAAATGTTACTGTGGTACCTAGGTTAGTAACAAATGTTACTGTAGTACCTAGGTTAGTGACAAATGTTACTGTAGTACCTAGGTTAGTAACAAATGTTACTGTAGTACCTAGGTTAGAAACAAATGTTACTGTGGTACCTAGGTTAGTAACAAATGTTACTGTAGTACCTAGGTTAGTAACAAATGTTACTGTAGTACCTAGGTTAGTAACAAATGTTACTGTAGTACCTAGGTTAGTGACAAATGTTACTGTAGTACCTAGGTTAGAAACAAATGTTACTGTAATACCTAGGTTAGTAACAAATGTTACTGTGGTACCTAGGTTAGTGACAAATGTTACTGTAGTACCTAGGTTAGTAACAAATGTTACTGTAGTACCTAGGTTAGTAACAAATGTTACTGTAGTACCTAGGTTAGTAACAAATGTTACTGTAGTACCTAGGTTAGTGACAAATGTTACTGTAGTACCTAGGTTAGTAACAAATGTTGCTGTGGTACCTAGGTTAGAAACAAATGTTACTGTGGTACCTAGGTTAGTAACAAATGTTACTGTAGTACCTAGGTTAGTAACAAATGTTACTGTAGTACCTAGGTTAGTGACAAATGTTACTGTAGTACCTAGGTTAGTAACAAATGTTACTGTAATACCTAGGTTAGTGACAAATGTTACTGTAGTACCTAGGTTAGTAACAAATATTACTGTGGTACCTAGGTTAGTAACAAATATTACTGTAGTATTAGGTTAGTGACAAATGTTACTGTAGTACCTAGGTTAGTAACAAATGTTACTGTGGTACCTAGGTTAGTAACAAATGTTACTGTGGTACCTAGGTTAGTAACAAATGTTACTGTGGTACCTAGGTTAGTAACAAATGTTACTGTGGTACCTAGGTTAGTGACAAATGTTACTGTGGTACCTAGGTTAGTAACAAATGTTACTGTAGTATTAGGTTAGTAACAAATGTTACTGTAGTACCTAGGTTAGTAACAAATGTTACTGTGATACCTAGGTTAGTAACAAATGTTACCCTGGTACCTAGGTTAGTAACAAATGTTACTGTGGTACCTAGGTTAGTAACAAATGTTACTGTAGTACCTAGGTTAGTAACAAATGTTACTGTGGTACCTAGGTTAGTAACAAATGTTACTGTAGTACCTAGGTTAGTAACAAATGTTACTGTGGTACCTAGGTTAGTAACAAATGTTCTGTTTCTATTGTAGAACGACAAGCGCAGTGGTTTTGTCAATGTCGGAGATCTAGAAGGCTGTGTCCACTTCAAAATAGGTAAGAAGTCAGTCAGATCATCAAGATCAATGTTGTTATAAATTTTTATAGAACATTGAAAGTAATTTCTTATGATGGCAAGGGCATTGATGTCTTACAGACATTTTCTTGTTTAAATGTATATATGAGTTTGGTTTTGAACTTCTAAATAGCAAAGCTAGCTTAGAAGAGACATGTTCTGTGTTTTTTTTTTTTAGGTTTTTCTTGGGACTCCTTTATTGTGAAATACATTCATTTCTGCTTCATATCTTTGTAACCTGTTAAAGCTATGACACTTTGCGTGATTGTTAACCCCCATTGTCTCATTAGGTCATTGTGACCTCCGCTCAAAGGGTAGCAAAGGTAGAAAAAGTCTGATTGCTTCAAACATTCAAAGGTGTACGCCAAGGTGATGCTAACTCTCCCTCACTGTGTCTAATTACATGTAACAATAACTGACCCAACAAGCTAATCAGATCAAAGGTCACCTCATATCTTTCATCCTTAACTGAAAGTCATCAAATCAAAGGTCAAGGTCAAATTTTACATTATTTCACTGCATCACATTTTGATATAACATAATAAAGCATTATTGGTCAAAATAAAGCAAGACTTCAACCGACAAAACTGCAATGTTATTAGATCAAAGGTCAAATTTTACATCTCTTAACTGCTGAACTAAAAAGGTCAGAAAACATAATGGGACCCTTTCTGGTATGTCAGTGATTTAGTTTTGCTAAAACTTTGTATGTAACCAGTTTGTAAGTAATTTATGATTGTGGACTAGATGTTTATGGCTCCATGTCTGTGTGGTATTCTCTGGAAATTTGCCAATTCTCCATAACGGTTAATCCTTATTTAGGCTTAATGATAATTTTGGTTATCCAATAGCTAGATTCTTAACATTCATGTTACAAAGACCCTCAGAGATGGTTTGTAGTTTGTGTGAGAAATCACAATGTTTTGTTTCGTTTTCAGTGAAATATGAGAAAATAAAGTTCCTTGTCATAGCCCTCCAGGAGAGCATAGAGATCTACGCATGGGCACCCAAGCCCTACCACAAGTTTATGGCATTTAAGGTGAGCTGTTCAATCTCCTTCCCTGTCAATTTGTCTTATATCTAGAAATTTCATTCAGGAATAAAACCTTGAGCAATTCTCTGTTGATGTTTTAAGTCATTCACACTTGAAATTTCATTATGAACTATTCCAAACTTTGAATTGGAACGGTTCCAGTGTATTTTCAGGGGTGAATGAGTATTATGTTCAGAACAGACATCCAGTAAGAAGGATTTTTTGTTTCTAGTCTTTCAGTGATCTAGTCCACCGACCCCTACTGGTAGATCTGACTGTCGAAGAAGGTCAGAGGTTAAAGGTCCTTTACGGGTCGAATTCCGGGTTCCACGCCATCGATGTTGATACCACATCCTCCTTCGATCTATACATTCCTTCCCACGTAAGTATTGGAGGTCTCAGACTTGACAACATTTACTAATATTTCCTGATTTCTTGGTGTTTTAGTGTTACATATGTTTAATGAATATCAACTTCTGCATTTTTAGTAGAAGAAATAAGATTTAATACCATATTTGACTGTAAATGATATCCCTGCTTTTGGCAGAAAAAAAATTGGCCAGAAGTTTAAACATTGCATCGTCGTCCTTATCATTTAGCTTTTGCCATCTTAAATATTCCCTGCTAGAATCTTTAACCGTGAACTTGCTAAAACTTTGTAAGTGTTGAAGTGTTAATAACTGTCCAACTGTTTATTAATGTTAATGTGTTCAGAACTGTCCCTGTGTTCATAATTGTTCATGTAAAAAGTTTTGAACCTCACTGTGATCACTTATCCAAAATTGAGGATTTTGTTTTTTTGCCAGGGTGGGCTTATTTGCGGTCAAATATGGTATAAACTTTAACAATTAACATACTGTCAGACAAGGAGGTCAAGTCCATATGCACCCTTTCTGTACTGATGTCTCTGGAGCCTTAAGGGCTGGAACTATTGAAATGTCTTGATGCCGGCAAAATAGTGTACCATCCTTGACACTCCATGGGCTACATTCTCGTGTACCCTCTACACTCCTGGAACATATGGAAGAAAAACTGAAGGTTCATGGCTAATTATTCAATATTTCTCAGGTAAATAAACCTGTTCAGAAGAAGCAACATCCAACTTTTTGGTTATACAAAGACAGTTTCTTTTGATATACATGAAAATATAAAAGCGGTCTTCTTGGCTTATCTACAAGGTGTTGCATACCTTGAGTCTGTGATTTGGCTATGAAATGTTCCAGGGGTCTAGAAAGTCAGTGTCACTCCTGGATTATCCAGGCTGGTGATGCTCTGGGCTCTAGATGCTAATTTTTTTATCGGCACATCTTGGTGTCTGCAGTACAGAAACGGTTGTTTAATATGGAATTGGTCGAAACAGAATGTTACTAATGATTCAGAAGACTAATGTCAACTAGCACTTGATCCCAGTGTAACTTTGTTGTGGTGCGTAATGTTGTAACCTTCTCAGTGATACAATGTCGACTTCGTACCCTGGTATCAATACCGTATATATCCTACAAAAGGCCCAGTACTCTACTGTCGACTTCGTACCCGGGTATCAATACCGTATATATCCTACAAAGGCCCAGTACTCTACTGTCGACTTTGTAACCGGGTATCAATACCGTATATATCCTACAAAAGGCCCAGTATTCTACTGTCGACTTCGTAACCGGGTATCAATACCGTATATATCCTACAAAAGGCCCAGTACTCTACTGTCGACTTCGTACCCGGGTATCAGTACCGTATATATCCTACAAAAGGCCCAGTACTCTACTGTAACAGTTTCAGAATAGGCAGGGGCATTCTAACAATTAAACAGTAAAAGTGTCATAAATCCTGCTCAACTACGTAAGAGGAGGAATTACCAGACTGGGCTTATTGAATGATATTTACGGTACCTTCTAACCAAGATCTATAAATTGTATCAGTCAGTGCTTTAATTAATTTGACATATTTAAATTTAAACTTGACTTTTTCCAAATTCAGGACAAAAATGTGGAAAGTACAGATTTTGTATTTTAATTGTAAGCTTCTAGAAATTTAGTTAAAAAATGACTGTCCTAACAAGTCTAACTGAAATCTAAGTTTCATTTGTCATAAAAAAAAAGGCGGTTTTTAAGTTCTCTAGAAGATCTTTACAGATATATATAGACCTGTCGACATGGTAAGGCTGAGAAGGAAATCCTTGTGTTGATGTTGTAGGTATGTAACAGAAAGTTATCTGAGTTTTTAACATTGAGATGTGAATGTTGAAAAATCCCAACAGTGGACAGTCTTTCTGTTGTGAAGGGAGTAAGGGTGGGGTTAATGAGATATAAGTGGACAGTCAAATTGACCGCCAGTATTTTTACCAGTCTTACGAAATATAGCCGTCCTCATTGTATAAAGAAAACTAGATTGGAAAAAAAAAGTCGATGATATATATAAACTTAATTTGTTTTGCAACAGTTATGAAACAAGTTATGATTAAGTTGTATTAATCAGTTATTTTGGTCAGAATGATAGAGTCTTGGGGAGTTGGGGGGTGGGGGGCTAGTTTGGGAGGAAACTGGAGTACCGGGAGAAAACCTATGTGGTCGGGAAGGTGACCTCTGACCTTCTCACAACCAATCAAGGGATCAGTCATTTTGGTGAAAGAAAAAAGTGCCACCATCCCCCCAAGATGTATAAGATTTGCTATGATTTCTTGGAAATTATATCATGTTTTTAGTAAAAAGTTCAAGTTAATTTAAGAAAAGTCAGTTTGTTGGATGATATGAATTTTGACAAGTTGTTTATGGTTTTATCTTCTCCGTAGTTTTGCCATAACAATGACGGCACACCACAAACTGGTATCACGTTTTATCTCAGCCAGGTAAACAACTGGTGCTGCCCTCTGTTGCTTGCTACTCTTACGTTTTCTCCGGGAATTCAAAACTTGATTATGAAAATGAGGCCCATGTTGATATTTCTGAAAAATATCATTTGATAATATTCTTCGGAAGAATGATTTACCCTCCTGATTTGTGATAAAAGATTTCTATATTTATAGTTTAGATGTATTTGAATGTTCTTCTCAATTAAGATTATGAAGATGTCAGCTTGTGGCATTAAAGATTTAACCTCTGTTATTGAAATATTATAATCCCTCACTTTCTGTTATCATTTTCATAAGCAAGTTTTAAAGCTGAATATATTCACATTTGGATTGAGTTCTGTACATTTTAGTTTCAGTTTGTTTAAATTTGATCAACACTTTTTAACTAGAAAATCATTCAAATTCTTTTTATTTTCACTTCATGATGTAGGTCACTGGTAGAATCAAACCAGATAGCTATCTGAATTTCCAGATTATATCTGGGGTTGAAAAATGTCCCTATTCCTCTATGACAGTTCAACAGTTTTTCTTCTTAATTTGGGAAAGCGAAGTACCAAAAAGGTGTGTTAGTAGTGGTCCTTCTGTTTTAGGAGATGCTGGAGGATACAGAATTATTTATGCTCATCCCATCCTGTCTCATCAATCAAACCCATGATATCAGTCTGATAATTCATTTCTTAACAGATTTCGGTCAAACTTTATACAAAGGTCAAACATGGTGTCACTTTAAAGTTTGTTTATCCTTGTGTCAAGGTCAAGGTCATCCACACTGTATCAAGGTCAGGGTCAAGGTCACCCACACTGTGTTTCAAGGTCACACACACTATTTACAAAAGTGTAGATTTTCAGTTTGTTTTGAGGAATGAATACAACCTTTGTGTTAAGTAGGGAAGGAAGTTTGGTAACCATGCAGGAGAAAGGAAAGTCTAATTTTACAGAGGGCGTTATTTGTATTATTATGACAGAGGGGTGCTAATTAGTACATCACATGATCCCATCAACTGGTTTTTGCACTGCCTATATTTTACCTGTTTAGAGATTTACCAGACTTTGTTGTATTTTTTTTACTGGTTTTATGTGCTGTCTTTATTTTCCCTGTTTAGAGTTTGACCAGAACGTGTTGTATTTTTTACCTGCAACGCCTTTCTAAAAGGCCTGACCAGTCAACAGTTTATTATCGGGATTGTTTAAGAATCATAGAAAATGTATTAAAGTATAATTCTTATCTTCACCTACATCGAGGTTTTTATAGTGAAAATAAACAGTGTAAAGAGTTTTATTTGGGAACACAATAAGGCAACAGAACAGGAAGCTGTGTCCTTTCAGGCCTGGGAAAGCTAGGTGTCCATACTATTTATTAACTTGGTTTTGTAGATTTTATCCCAACTAAGTTTGCCTTATTTTTACCGGGCCAACATGGTTAAATTTTCCCATTTTCTGTGAGAGGAATTATGTTTTTAACTAGCTGTTGGCACAATTTCTATAATGCTCTAAAAATCTTAATTTAAACATTTTGTTTTTGCTATTTGCTTACAGCTCAGATCAGAAGAAACGTCGTTAGGACATAGTGCTATTTGTTAACTGATCTGTTATTGGATTTCTAAGATTTTGGCTTAAATCTGAAGTTGATTTTAAATATAGAAATGTTTATCTTGTAATGCACTTTATTTAAGCATGTTGAATTTTTGGTGGAAAAAATTTCAGGATACCATATTCGACCTTATTAGTGTTAAGTGTTAATGCTCAAAAAGACATTAACGTGGTGCAGTTAATTGTGACATCGTTGTTAAAAAATAAATTTGAGTTTTTCTGGAACAAATTTATAAGAATAAAAACTGAAGATTGTTTGACAAATCAGTGAGCTGGGAACATATTGTAAATTTTATTTGTGTATTCATCCACTTTCTCCGAAAAGTAGGTGAAGTGCGCTCATTAGGTCAGATATGGTATTCAATCATGTCTTGTTTGTACGTGTGGAGTGAGGTTTTTATTCTGTTAACTTGTGCCTTATATACCTCAAACATTACATGGATGTCATAAAGACATACAAACTTTATGATAAAATGTGATAATCTATAATTATAAACAGGAGTTATATTGTAACAGAAACTTTTTGATAAAATGTGATAATCTATAATTTTAAAACCGGCACTGTATTGTGACAAAAACTTTATGATAAAATGTGATAATCTATAATTATAAAACCGGAGTTGTATTGTGACAATATTACACACAGGTGAAAGGGCTGTCTCGGGTAAGACCTACAAACTACTGACGGCCTGCTGAATCAGCTATACCTCTCTCAATCCTCCCTATCTCTATCATCTGTTACAAGTTACTGGAATATCATTGTATTGAAAAAAAACCATATTCAGTTTGACGAATTAAAGACAAATCAATGATTTCTTTTGACAAGTTTAAAAAATAACTAAAGAAAATAAGGATCATGTAATTTATATATATTTTTTATTATTTTTTTTAAATCTGTATCTCTATTATTTATTTATTTTTTAAAAAATTGAAATCATTTAGCAATGACATTACTTACAGATTTCTGTATATCTTGGACTATCTCCTATGGCTGTGCCCCTGGCTAGAGCCATATATTTTACCTCCTATTGTATCGACAGCTGCAGCCTACCTACTATTAAAATTCCTACAGTCATTTATCTTTCATTAACAGCATGGCACAACCCTACTTGAGATGTATAATAGTCGAATCTGAACACTCAATGTGCAAACAAATTGGGTCTGCATACATATTTGGGTTCAAGTCTGATTGTTCAAAGTGGACAGTTGAATATTTAAGTCTGAACACTTAGTTTGAACAGCCATGTTTTATATATTAAAATGTTATGTTTCATGTATAATACATTTCCTTGAATGTTATGTAATTTTGGAACTTTGGTTCATTTTGTGTCCATGGCATACATATTTTTGTAGCCTTGCAACTTTGTAGAACTGCATGTTTTAATTTTCTCCTCCCATATGTTTTGTTGATGGAGACTTTCCTTTTTTCCATTGATTGCTATTAATATATTTCACCCTAAGTGAAATCCAGTGATTTCTGTTCTTATATAAAATGCTGATGTATGTTTCTAGGTGATATTATTGCATGACATCTCGTCGATTTTAGGATTGACTTAAAACCTTCCAGATCAACACGTAGCAACAAACTAAAATTCTTTAAAGATCCTCAAGAAGAAGATATTAATGTTCTCTTTTCTTTCTTTTTTATCAATTTATCAATAAAAAGAAATAGCAGATATATAAAATTGTCCATAAGACACTGCCTATGAATTATGGACTGGATTTATCATCATCTTAGCAATTTCTTTATTATTATGTGGTTTGTTTTCACCGAATCAAATTACATATAAATATGGATGTATTATAATTTCTCTCTTTACATCAGTTTCCACATCAGTATTGTCTTTTGTTGAGTTGAAATTTTGTGATTTATAATTTGTGGCAGTATATACTTTTTGACTATTTTATATAAGATTTGTGATGTGTCTGTTTCAGACCCAGGGTCCCATCACACCACACACGATAGTCGTTCTACCCAACACCAACGGCATGCTGTTACTGCTCTGCTACAATAGTAAGTTCTCGTTTACATCTTCTTCATAGCGACGCTTATCTCCAACTATCTGATCAAAATTTTAAAAAATAAATAAATAAATGACTGTCTGTAGTTTGAGCCTGGCATAAATTTAGCATGTAAACCCTTATTTATGAGGGTAATTGTACTCTCGCTGAAATGTCAGTGTTACGAGGAAGCTGGGTATCAAGGGGTCGCACCCCGGTGGAAACACTATTCTCTCTCCTGTTACACATGGTGTAGTCGCCAGGATGTTTTTTAACAAGAGGAACACTGTATACTGCTTGATGAATTTGTCAGAAAGAAAGTTAAAAAAGCAAAATAAAAGGTATGATTATCATTATTTATGTAAAAATTATTATTTTACACAACCAAAATATGTTTTTATGTGACTTTTCGATGACTAGTACAATATGTTCCCTGTCACCTTTATTTGATGACAAGTATTGCACTTGTCAGCAAAAAACATCACATAAAACATTTATTGGTTGTGTAAAATAATCTTAACAGAATTCATACTTTCATTCCTGTAGAAAATGTTTACAAATATGATTATTATGGTTTGTGTTTGGTTTATTTTTAGATGAAGGCGTCTATGTTGATTCAAACGGCCGTGTCACTAAAAACGTAGTTCTACAATGGGGGGAGCTCCCAACCTCCGTAGGTAAGTACCTTTATATGAGAGGAAATTTTCTATGTAAAGGGAGATAATCCACTTTGGTAGCACTAAGAATGATTACCACAGAATTCCTTGTTTATCAAGTGTAAAGTATACAACCATTTCTCGAAATTATCGTTTCTACCTTTTAAAAAAGGATGTTTTCAGTGGTCATTAATTTAAATTTCAGTATTTTCTGAAATTCTAAGAGTCACCAAAAAAATTCTGTTGGGTGTAGGACTCTGGGATCGTTTTGTAGATTTTTCACTGACTTTAAGTAAATTAAAACAAATTGAATAATTATGTGGCGTTTGTTTTTCACGTTTGATGTGCTAACCCCTGTTGATGTGTTTCAGCCTATATCAGTACGGGGCAGGTTATGGGCTGGGGAAACAAGGCCATAGAAATCCGCGCCGCCGAGACAGGACACCTCGATGGAGTGTTTATGCATAAGAAAGCTCAGAAACTCAAGTTCTTGTGTGAGAGGAATGACAAGGTAGGTTGGATTATAAATCAAATTGTGATTCAGCCATTGAATTTTTAAGTATATTTAAAAAGTGGACCGATTTGAGGTTGCATTTGATTTAAATCCTGCAGCGTTTATTGTGCCCCCACCATGAAATGGCCGTCCAATTTATTTTTTCCAGAATTATAGCAAAATTTAACTCAGAAATATTTTAGTGAAATGACATGACTGTCATTGGTGAATCTTGTCTATCACCAATAAAGAAAAAATTGGAAATTTCACAAGTCAATTTCTCAACAATATGATGATGTCTCCATGGAAATGATTTATGCCTAATAATGCCTGCTCAAAAGGGAGGTAAATCTAAATCTTGTTTATGATACGAACCATCATCATTTCAGGCATTTTAGTTTGGGTTTGTTTTTAAGTGTTTGCCATATTTGTTTGGAAAGGAATTGATTGTATCACCCGCTAATTGTATTGTATCATTTTTACAGGTGTTCTTCTCCTCTGTGCGATCGGGGTCCTGCTGTCAAATCTACTTTATGACGTTAAGCAAGCCAGGTCTGGCTAACTGGTGACAACATTACACACGCTATCTCAGGGTCCATCGTTGAAATTCTCATCTGCAGCTTTTGAAAAAATCCATCACAACTTTTTACCTTTGACACTGGTTCAGTATTTTATTTTGGGCAGAAATTATATCTTTCCTAATGCCACAGAAGCTGATAACAATCCTGGTTGTTGTGGAAACTGCCTGCCGTTTTATAAAGATGAGTTGATTTTACCATGGAGACCACATGGTGACTGGTTGTCATGGACATTGATGTGGTTGCCATGGACACCTATGCTATGGTTGAGAGATTGAGGTTGTTTCAGAAAAAAATCGTGTAAATGGTTGACATGGAGACATTTAATAAAAAAAAAAGCTATTTTCGTGAGAATTGTAAATAATCCCACTTGTAAGTGTAGATATGTTGTACAGCTTTCAATTTCGCTGTTGCCATGGCAACTGACAGTAAGCAAAGGACAATTATGTCATATCATGTTGTCATGGTAACAGAATTTTGTACAATATGCTTGGTAATGCTGCACAATAACTTATGTCTGCATGAACAATGTGGACGTCATACACAGCGTCCTAGGACTGACTCAATGGAAGACTAGATAGCAAGGAAATGTGTTCACAGACAAAATTCCACAGATGTTGGATCCGTTTCACTCTTGGGCTGATATCAGATTCCCTGTCCGTTCACCATGCCGCACGTAAGATAACACTGTGCTGTACGGCGTGGCCTCTTTCTGTCGTTGTACGGCGTGGCCTCTTTCTGTCATTGTACAGTGTGGCCTCTGTCTGTCATTGAACAACGTGGCCTGTCTATGTCGGCCGTCATACAGCGCGGCCTGTATTGATCGTCATAGCGTGTGGCTATAAATATATGCTGCCTGTGAGGCATCTTTGAGTTAAACGGCTGAGACAATGAAGAAACAGAAGGCAGGTATCACAGGACCCATGACAGAGCTAGAGTTACACCTATTCTGTATCAACCGCAACACAGAAAACGTGCTGGGTGAGGTGTACCTTCCACCAATATAGAAAAATGTGCTGGGTGAGCTGTATCTACCGCCAATATAGAAAAAAATGCTGGGTGAGGTGTACCTACCACCAATATAGAAAATGTGCTGGGTGAGCACAGATTGGCAGATCAGCTTGTTATCCTGACTGTTCATTTAAAGTGAAAAATCGCCTGTCAGATCATTTCTGGTGTAGTTTTGATGAAGTACAATAATTAAGTTGAATAGGCTTTGGGAATTTGACTGTTTTAACTACCAGATCCTAGCCTTTTTTTCAATGATAGGGAGACCAACAATATTTTGCTTGTTTTTATGGGTTTATTTTGTTTGTCCATGCTAATATTACATGCCTCTGGTATTCTCTCTTCTTTAATGAAGCTAGTTTTATCTTGGGGGGAAATCGTCCCCTTCTTTCCAAACCTGAATCTGAAAAAATTGGCAATCATGTTACATTATGTATGAAGAAACGAAAATTGTTATCATCTTGTCTTTGTAAGGTTTAGCATGATATGATAATTATTAAAACTGGTTCCAAGATAATAATTGGAATATTATTGACAATTGAAGGCTTTGGTCAAAGTAATGAAATTAAAACATTTAATATTGGTTCAGCTTTGTTCAGAATGTATGTAAACAAATAATGCCTTCTTAAAGAAGTTGAATAGCCAGTTTTACGTCTAGTATTGTATCATAGGCAACACAGAATTTTTCCACTCTTTGAAAGCAGTACAGAAGTTGGAGTTTCATTGTTTCAATGATATAAATATGTGTCAGATAATACAAACTCGTAATTTGGGCTATTTTAAATAAAATTTCTGTAATATCAGAACTAACAAATCCTTTACCCCACATTCTGTTAAACAGTATTTTTTAAAATGCATAATATCAAGTTATTTTAGAGTGGTCTCCCTTCTAAGGTAATTACTGAAACAAATTAATGCCTCGGTTGAAATGATGTACAACAGGTTTTGGAGAAGACTGTCGTTGGTCCAGGTATTATTTTACTGGTTATAATACTCAGTTGTAAATATGCACCGTGTGTGTGTATGTTGTAAGCACTTCGCCAAGTCAACCCAATATAATGTGTATTCTACTGGCCTTGTCTGATGTCGGTGTTTGTGACAAAACCATCTAGTTTAATTGATGTACATGATTATAGTAATTTTTCTTATGCAATCAGCCAAACTGCTTATTTTTGTGTTAGTTCTCCTCTTCCATTGATTTGTTGAAAACCTTTAGATAAAAATATTATCATTTAGCGCTTTCTATGCTATTGTTTGTCTGGATACAAGGAGAGTGTGCTTTGAGTGGTGAAACCATTTTTTTAGTTACGAAGGGAGATAATCTTTGTCCTCATGGATACAAAAGGTGGGCATTTTGATACAAGATGCCGTGAGAGGAATATAAGTATTGTGTGCCAAAAATAATTTGATGTGATTGAGAATATGTTTATCTGTTTGAGGACATATTTTGTAGTTTGTATTAGTGTAGCAGAGTCGGGACCTTTATGTCAGGTCTGTAGGTAAGAGTTGGACTTTTATGTCAGGTCTGTACGAAAGAGTCGGGACTTTTATGTCAGGTCTGTACGAAAGAGTCGGGACTTTTATGTCAGGTCTGTAAGTAAGAGTCGGGACTTTTATGTCAGGCCTGTAAGTAAGAGTCAGGCCTTTTATGTCAGGCCTGTAAGTAAGAGTCGGGACTTTTATGTCAGGTCTGTACGTAAGAGTCGGGACTTTTATGTCAGGTCTGTACGTTAGAGTCGGGACTTTTATGTTTGGTCTGTAAGTAAGAGTCAGGACTTTTATGTCAGGTCTGTACGTTAGAGTCGGGCCTTTTATGTCAGGTCTGTGAGTAAGAGTCGGGACTTTTATGTCAGGTCTGTAAGTAAGAGTTGGACTTTTATGTCAGGTCTGTGAGTAAGAGTCGGGACTTTTATGTTTGGTCTGTAAGTAAGAGTCGGGACTTTTATGTCAGGTCTGTGAGTAAGAGTCGGGACTTTTATGTTAGGTCTGTGAGTAAGAGTCTGGACTTTTATGTCAGGTCTGTGAGTAAGAGTCGGGACTTTTATGTTAGGTCTGTGAGTAAGAGTCTGGACTTTTATGTCAGGTCTGTGAGTAAGAGTCGGGACTTTTATGTCAGGTCTGTAAGTAAGAGTCTGGACTTTTATGTTAGGTCTGTAAGTAAGAGTCTGGACTTTTATGTCAGGTCTGTGAGTAAGAGTCTGGACTTTTATGTCAAGTCTGTAAGTAAGAGTTGGGACTTTTATGTCAGGTCTGTAAGTAAGAGTCGGGCCTTTTATGTCAGGTCTGTGAGTAAGAGTCTCGACTTTCATGTCAAGTCTGTAAGTAAGAGTTGGGACTTTTATGTCAGGTCTGTAAGTAAGAGTCAGGCCTTTTATGTCAGGTCTGTGAGTAAGAGTCTCGACTTTCATGTCAAGTCTGTAAGTAAGAGTTGGGACTTTTAAGTCAGGTCTGTAAGTAAGAGTCAGGCCTTTTATGTGAGGTCGGGACTTTAATTTTAGGTCTGTAATAATATGTAGCCATCAACTTTAGTGACAAAACTTTAAAACAATAACCCCCATTAGGTGTAAAGAGTGTAAGGTTTTGAAATATTGGGTGACAGAAATCGGAAGAATATATGCATGCTGGTTCGGTATTGGATGAACACATGCACATTTTGCTCTTTTTTTTTCAGCTCAAGTTTGTTTCTCTGCTTCCTTGGTTGATGTACAAACATTTATAGATGACTTTTCTATGATCTCATGTTTATTTTGTCAGTTTTATATATTTAATCTGATGTTATAGCCGTGAATGATTTCTAATTTCTGAATTTATCCTTGTGTTGTGTAAGATTTTCATGTAGAAGTAAGAATATCGTGTCAATTATGTTGAAATTTTATGTGAATAATTTTAACAGATTTGAAAATTTTATGCCTTACTATTTTAATTCAATAGTAAGATTTTTAAATTAAAAAAATACAAAAGAAATCTAGATATGAGATCGAAATCCCAGATTATTTTGTGAGTTATTCTGTAAAAATATTTGGAAAGCAAATTCAGTAACAGGATAGAATTGTCAAGTTATTTCAATATTCTAGTCTGAAATCATTTTTTTCTGCTTTCGAGGATAAATGTTATTGATTTTTAATGCAGTTGTTGAGTGAATAAATTAAATTTTTATGGTTAGGTAAAAAATTATTTCTATGATTTAAAATACTCATTTGTTATATGCTATCACACCATAAAGAATATGGAGAATTCTTAAAATCCCACCGCTTGTTTACATCTTATAAACATTTAGATTCATCTCCATGGGGACTCACAGAATACTGACAGGTTCTGTTACTATAAATATCTAATTGTTTGTTGACCCGAAGATTAGAGATGTAGTGATTTTTTGTATTTTTGTAGTCATTTGAAAGTTTCTTTTATGAAAACGGATTTATTTCCCTGTGCAAATCATGTGTAACTATCCTGAAAATCAAGTTCATGATAAACTGTGTTACGATGTTGGGGTAATAGATTTTTATAAATAAAGATTATTTATTCCTTATGGTGTTCAATATTGGTGAACATTGTATGATGTAATATACAGCTTTCGTAAGTTAAGAGGTCAGATCTGAAACCTATTACATGCATTTGACAGACAATCTGTTTTCTATAAACTTTTCAGATAAATCCCCGTCAGTCAGCAGGACTGACTCTGATATGTTGAATTCCTAATCATGGTTATTTAGTTAATATGGCAGTACTACTGTCCTCTTCCTTCTTTTTTATATTTTCCCTATTTTTTTTTCTCTCAAATCTGGCAGATTTCATATTCAGAATGTGAATTAAGTTCTATGAATAGATGTGTACGGTATGTGTATCATGACATTGTATGCCTGGAAGATTCAATCTTAAATGTAAATGTTGGTGATGTTCACCGTTTGAAATAGACATTAATCCTGTAATATAAAGATCACATTTGTTTCACAGAGGGTGTTTCTGTTATTACAAGTTTCACTTTGCAGATATCTGTAATGAGTTGACTTTTTAAAGGAGTCTCTTTTTAGATTTTTGGACAAACACGACTGTGATAATAAAAAAAAGGAGAGATTTATTACAGCCATTTCAAATAGTTATAAATCGTTCAGAAAGTTATAAATTGTCCAGATAGCTATAAAGAGTACCATTGTGTTTATCAGATAATTTTCTTAAAAAGATTGTTAGAATACCATAGATGTATAAGATAAAAAAAAAAAACATTGAAAAAACTTTTTTTATTTTAAAGTTCGGTTCTTCCTGGGGGGTTTTGTCAGCATTTTACAGCTTAACTGACAGACAGTTCCTATTGGGATACATCAGTTTAGGGAGTAACCCCCTGACAATCTTAATGGCTGTGTGAGCTAGCCAACAGCAAATGGTGCTGTTCTCAAACTCAAGGGTCCATGTTCTTCCCTTGCCTGTACTTCCATATTTTTACCATTTTGCTCATTTCAAGTGATCTTCATGTCGGAGTGCTATGATGGCTTTATACAGCGAGTTAATTGCACCATAGAAAAAGTCTGAAACTTGTTTCAATTATCTTGAAAATATTTTTAAAAAGTTAGGTCTTTTTGTTTTTCTTTTTAATGATGTAGAAGTAATGAAATGTTTTCGGTCTCTAAAGAGACGAAGTCTTGCAGAAAAGCAACTGGAACCAGGTTCAATTGTATGTCTAAATAAAGAAAATCATTTTGTCCAACATTTCTAGAATTCCTTAAGATTTAGTTATAATTGTCAGCCTCTGAAGCAAAGTAGCAAGAATCTGTTTGAATTGATGTTAGTATAATGTATAGAAGTATTATTTCATAGACATATTTCAACTCTAACGTAACCGGTAGATAGTTTAGGTTTTATCGTTCATTCACGGGGGAGTATAGCTTTAGATTTTAACAATATCATATAGAACATTACGTGTTATCTATATAAAAGTCATGCTTTGACAATAAATCCAACGTTAACGTTTATCAGTGTCGGGATTCCATTGTACAGAGCATGTTCGGGTTGCGGTACGACTTTAGGTGGTTCACTATTTATATTAACACACCAATGCAAAGTTGTATACAAATGTGTTAGTTTCGTATTTCGTATGGGGATGTGAATTCCACAAGAGTATGGTGTAAGTCTTGCGTTATATTTATAGGACAATGAACCCTGTTTGTTTGTGTAATACGTATAACATGGTCTGTCTTTTCTGTTCGTGCCATGTTTGTGGACGTCTTATAAGCTCATGCTTAATCCAAGTGCAATTTTTCTAAATAAATTGAGAGAAGAACACCTTCTATCATGCAGTAACCTTGTTTTTGTGTTGTAATTTAATATATCGGCTATTTCTGGCTTACTCTGTTAAACCGCATTCCTCTTTATATCATGTAATATTTATCAGACAAAAACATGACATTAACAGGAATGTGATATTAAGAGAAACATGTTTTTCTACTAAATTTAGTGCATTTCCAATCTCCTTAACTAAAAATAAGCTATTCAATGTACACATGAAGATGTTTCAATCTATAGATAGCTTCATTTCATAAAAAAGAAACACATGTTTTGGTAAAAATTTTAATTTTTTCTATTCAATATTTTGTACAATTTGTATCTGAAATTGATGGAAATTACATCATTTTTGGAAATTTTATGTGATTGGTTAAAAAATCATGATATTAAGATGATACTACCTCAAAGTACATGATATTAACCAAATACATTTACATAGATTATAAAAGGGAAAAATGGTGTTTCGGAAAAACATGATATTAACAGGAGTGATATTAAGTGTAACAATACATTTAGCTCATTCAGCTCATAGAACTGCCAAGTGAGCTTAAGCTGTGGTGCAGCGTCGGTCTGGGCGTCTGACAATATTTCCTTTAAACAACTTTTCTGAAGAACCAAAAGGTGAAGTCATGATATTTGGCTTAAATTTCCACGATGACCTTCAACAAAGTTTGCGAAAAGCAAACTTTGACCTACTTTCAAGGGAACAAGCTATGTTGAAATATGTCATAACCTTCAAAGGACTTTTTCTGAAATACTAAAATTCCTAGTGATATGCATATGATCTCTGGCTGAATAACTTCCTTAAAAAGAGCAGAACAAAATTTTCTAAAAAGTTCTTTTAAAAAAACTTTTAGGTCATAGAGGTCAAATATGCAGCAATGGGTTAATTTTTTATATTGGTCAGATCTACAATAATAAAAATCACAGATTAAAATCAGCCCTAGAAACAGAAACATCTAAAACTTCTCCAAAGTTTATTTAAAATTGTGTACTTTTATGCCCCGCTATGAAATAGCTGGGGTTATATGGTTTTACCCTTCGTAATTCCACCATAATCTTTTTTGTTTCTGCTTATTTACTCATTAACGAATAAAGATAATGAACTGTTATTTGGTATGCAGATTCATCATAATAAAATACAGGTCAAGTTATGATTTGGTGGTAATCCGCTAATTCATTATAAATTTACGGCTAATTGAAGTTGCGAAATTTTAATCAATGAGGGCATGACCCATTTCGAAACCTTGTCTAACTCCAGTCCGTGTTGTGCTATTTCAGGGATTTTTGTACGTTTTCTTTCCCTGGGACAATTCACATAAAACTAGATACTGTTTTACTGCAGTCAGGGTTAAGTTTGGTCTCGGATACTATTGTCAGAGAAAAAAAAACCCAGAGAATATCAAAGCGTCAACAAAACCAGAATCCGAACTCAAAATCGATTAAGCAAGAGGCAAAATAGGTACAAAGGAAATATTTACACGGAGACTCTCGTAAAAGTACAAGAAAATAAGACCAGGTGTTCCGGAAGAGTAAGCGTCTTCCGCTTCATCGACGACACCCGCCATGTAAATCTTGGCCACATTTAAGTAAGAATCAGTCCTCAAAATGAGAACCGAGTCATCATTGTCAATCACAACAAGTAAACACACTAACAAGCAAATTAAAAAGCGTCTATCTTCATATCACACAAAGATACAGAATATTTCTTGATGAGATTAAAATGGCGACCATAAAACTTGCCCGTAGTCTTCATCAACCTGCATCTCTCAAATCCCCGTGTTGTAAGTTTGTTCGTCAGCAGTTGACATCTATCACGAAAATTTCGAAATTCAGAGCAAGCCCAAGAAAAACAAATCAACTGCAACATGTAAATACCAAAGGATGGAGAAACAGGGATGTTACTATCAAGAAAGGGAAAGTTCACGATCGGAAAATCGAAATCGTCACGTTTATCATTCAGCTTAGAAGTAAGCTGCCCGTGTTGATAACAGTTTAAGTAAAGATTGTGATAAGAAGCTGAGGTAGGAGAGTCGGTTGTGTCTTTAATGTATGGACAATTGCTTAGAAATCCCAAAAGTAAATCCTCGGACAAGTGGATTAAGGTAGAGGTAATTCATATAAAACCAATAGTACTTATATTTGCAGTGGTTGGAGTAAATTTACCGCGGTGTTCACGGCCTTAGGGGCATTGTGATGGTTTTATGTAAATTATGTATTGTAGGCGATTTCTGTTGGTTTAAAAGGAGATATTTGTTAATGGAAATATTCTGATTATGCAAATAAACTGTCAGAAATATAAAATAGAACAAAAAACAAAGACTTTGCCGCAAGGCCTTTCTGCCTTCTCAGACTTCTTCATTCCGCCTGGAGAAGCCTGAGGAGACAGAAAGGCCTTGTGTCAAAGTCTTTGTTTTTTGTTCTTTTTTTTTATATTCGACTTCGCAAGGAAAACTAATTACGTTTCTTTATATATATATATATGAGAACTTATTTCATTACATTTGCTTCGATTCATTGGGTTCTAAAATACACCTTTAACAGCAAAACATTTCGGTTTTTATCTCAGTAAATTTAAACAATGATAATAAATGTAATGCTCAAATGACACCCTTGTGTTGAATCAAAAAATAACTTTATATATATCTGCGCTTCTATACTCATCAATAAAAGGCATAAACAAAGTTATATAATTTTGGCCTGTTTTTGTGGTTATGATCTTTTGATTTCGAAAATATATACGATTTTGTATGATATTTGTAAACACTTTCTTCAGGTTGGAAAGTATGATTTATGTACAGATTATTTTACACAACAAATACATGTTTTTTAATTTCAATTCTCACCATCTTTTGCATCAAAATTTAGGCGTCGAATGCACATTGCTCAATAGCTGTGAGACAAGTGTCACAGAACAGCAAGACCAGATTGTGCATATTCGGAATGGGCCCTAAAACGTGTAGAACAACAGTATCAAAGTTAGGGAAAAAACAAGAAAAGATCAATTAAGGATCAGGACAAAACAAAAGGTCAAGTGGTCATTCCGCATATCAAGGTATATCAGAAACCATCCAGAGGATATATCGCAGGCATGGCATAGTAACAGCCATGAAGCCACTTCGAAATATTCTTGTACATGATCAGGATAAACAAGATCGGATGCCAAAACTGCGACGCATTGTGTATTGGAGAGAAGGGAAGACGATTTGGTGCTCGCCTTGGTGAACACCGGAAAGATACTGAAACACAAGAAGGAAATAAATTCATCCGATCAGAAAAGAAGCAGTCGGGGTCTTAGATAAACAAATCGGCAATCACTGACCATGCCATACAGAAAAAAAGCATGTGATTGATTGGGAAAAGTCCAAAGTGCTTGACAAAGAGAGCAATCTGCGTAGGCGGCAGATCAAAGAAGCCATCTGGATACGCCGCAGTGGGCTGGTTCTAAATCGAGATGAGGCGCTTCACAGACTCTCGCACGTCTAATACCAAATAGTAGTTGAATCTAGTCATTTCGCAACAATAACTGTATTATTGTATATACGCCTAAACAGCGAAGACGAAATGGCTGATTTGTCATTTACCAACTCGTTCACAATAATTTACACCATCTTTAGTGTAAAAGCTTTGCTGGACATTAATCTGACGAAGGTGACGGGGTACACATCGTACTAGTCATCGAAACGTCGCTTAAAAAACAATTGTTGGTTTATTAATCTTTACAAAAATAGTGTATGAAATTTCCATTTTTTTTTTTTGTTATTACCGGTAATAAGCTTTGAAATGCAGCACTGGTCACCCAATAATTAGCAAGAGCGTGAAAAACTGAGTATAAACATATTAAGGAGTCAATTGTACATGTGCTAAAAAGCTCCATTACTCGCCTTGGTTACCGGCGGGTGCATTCGTGTCACACTAACACATCTAGTTTTACGGATGCAGGATACAGGTGTACCGATGTATGTAGTGGTCAAAGAATCGATATGAAAAACAACTTTTTCGAGTTAACCCGACCATGTAAATTCGTGGTTCTGGGCACTACACCTTGTCGGATCCTAGCAGATCTCCCGACAGCGGGTCGTGTAACACCCGTCTCGAGGAAGGGAAAAACATACCAAATATTCTCTGTATTAAATGCTATTCATTTTTAGAATATTCTGGACACGTTCAGTCTGACAAATCCCTTGCAGCGATCCATCCACTAGAAGCACGGAACCCTTCTACATGTATCTAAGTCCAGGCTAGAATAGTGCGAAAATCAAGTTCAACCCACAAACTAACTCGTGATATTACTAGTTTTAAGTTCTTCATCTTCAATATTAAGTAATAATTTATTGACAAAAAATCGCAAACTTCGTACATCATGTAGAAACAGTTGTTAGCTAGTAAATGCGTACACTATTTGTCCGATTCATTTTGACCATTGATCTGGAGGCATGCGATATATACTGTATCAGATGTACGAAACATTCGCCTTGTAACCCAGAATTAAACGTAAACATGGTGCTGTATCACCCTCGTCATGTATTGGGTTTATTTACGTCCTCTACAACCAGGAAATATATCATGACGAAACTGAGGGTATTTATATTAAATAAATAGTACAGCCACGTAACGGTAAAATGACCGGCGTTGGAGTCCAGTGCCGCACCTTTAGTTTTATCTTTAATGGACATTTAACCGCCAAGCAGTTATGTCAGTTATTTGTATACAAAAATGAACTACTCGCATGTGTTCAAATTTGACAATGACATACTTAAGTATATCCCAGGAGTGCAGAGGACATAATTAAGTGTGTTACCACTGGAATATTGAGGACCATTTCAAACATTTAACTGTACTAGCTTTCTGGCCGCCCTCTCTGTTTCCTTCTATGATTTGAAGATGGATATTTTTGAATATGAATATTTGTATGGCAACTTGTTATAACTGAAAAAAAACACTGCTTACTTGGTTTTGTTTTCATTATATGCATTCTCGATATCTAAGGATTTCGGTCACCTACGCCCTCTACACCCCTGAAGGCGCATGTTTTTAGTGAGGCAATAAGACTTTCTAAATTTACCAAATTAATATATCGACGAAGATTCACCGTTACCTTAGCAACCATACCTATCATAGTAACTATCGTAGCAACCGGTTTTGAAATGATTTTCTTCGTATAACATTTCAGCATTATTACCTCCATATATTAGTGTACCTCATTTTGACTGCGTATACGGTAGTATGCCCGCAGTTAGCAACGAACATATATTCATTATGATAATTCTTAATAACACTATGATTTTACCTCGGGAATCATGGCGGTATTCTGATCGTTTTCCGTCCGTAGTGTGTTATGGGACTCGAGTGTTTTATATTTTTGAAATTTTTCTCCTGGACTAGTGAATGAATTGTTTGAACAGATTAAACTATGGATACACATTTGTAGAATTTAAGATTCCTGCCAAAATCCAAGAGACAAGGACTTGGCCCCGAAAGGGGAAATGAAACAATATGTAGAAAAAAAAAAAATCTGCTTCTCCATACTCAGAGAAACTGCAATCTATTTTTCCCAGGGAGGGAATGATGATGAGGAGTTTTCTTTGGTTAATATGTTAATTCAGGTACACCTCGGTAAACTAATATTTATACCTGGTATTGGGAAAGCATGTCAAGTAATATTTTGTCCGTTTTCATTAGGAATTTATTCCTATTTGGTGAACATAATCAGAAAATAGATAGTGTCAAATTGTAAAATTGGACTTCCTGACCAAAGTGATATAATTAATCAAGATCTGAAAGATCTTCTCTAGAATCGATAGTACAACAGCCCATATCTCTGCATGGATGGAATGGTAATTTCAGCTCCCCGGGTTATTCGATTTCCCCATGGATATGGGGTTACGAACACCTTTGGGTGACTTTGTCCATTTTTATTGGAAATTATTCTTATTTATGTTCTTATTTATTAACGTTCCCTCCTCAATTGCAAAAAAAAGTAGTTAACCTTGTTGTGATAGAATAGTACTGTATTCCACTTCGTTTTCTCTTCATCACATCTCTACAGTGTAAATGGGTTGCCAGTACCTATGCTATGACTACTAAGGCCTTTTGGGTCTTTTGTATGTATTCTAGTGACCAGAGGTAATCTTGATGTTGGTGATAGGACGCATTTAAGGTACATAGAAGAATTAAGTGAGTAATGGGATTGGCGTTAAAGAATCAATAATGACTTTCGTTGAAGTGATTATGTTGTTATTTGAACGAGAAATAGAGATATTTCACTAAGTATAACAGAGGCGATGTCAAATTCACCGTACGAGAAATAGAGATATTACACTAAGTATAACAGAGGCGATGTCAAATTCACCGTACGAGAAATAGAGATATTACACTAAGTACAACAGAGGCGATGTCAAATTCACCGTACGAGAAATAGAGATATTACACTAAGTATAACAGAGGCGATGTCAAGTACACAGTACGAGAAATAGAGATATTACACTAAGTACAACAGAGGCGATGTCAAATTCACCGTACGAGAAATAGAGATATTACACTAAGTACAACAGAGGCGATGTCAAATTCACCGTACGAGAAATAGAGATATTACACTAAGTATAACAGACGCGATGTCAAGTACACCGTACGAGAAATAGAGATATTACACTTAGTATAACAGAGGCGATGTCAAATTCACCGTACGAGAAATAGAGATATTACACTAAGTATAACCGAAGCGATGTCAAATTCACCGTACGAGAAATAGAGATATTACACTAAGTACAACAGAGGCGATGTCAAATTCACCGTACGAGAAATAGAGATATTACACTAAGTACAACAGAGGCGATGTCAAATTCACCGTACGAGAAATAGAGATATTACACTAAGTATAACAGAGACGATGTCAAGTACACCGTACGAGAAATAGAGATATTACACTTAGTATAACAGAGGCGATGTCAAATTCACCGTACGAGAAATAGAGATATTACACTAAGTATAACAGAGGCGATGTCAAGTTCACCATGCGAGAAATAGAAATATTACACTTAGTATAACAGAGGCGATGTCAAATTCACCGTACGAGAAATAGAGATATTACACTAAGTATAACAGAGGCGATGTCAAATTCACCGTACGAGAAATAGAGATATTACACTAAGTATAACAGAGACGATGTCAAGTACACCGTACGAGAAATAGAGATATTACACTAAGTATAACAGAGACGATGTCAAATTCACCGTACGAGAAATAGAGATATTACACTAAGTATAACAGAGGCGATGTCAAGTGCACCGTACGAGAAATACATATATTACACTAAGTATAACAGAGACAAGGTCAAATTCACCGTACGAGAAATAGAGATATTACAATAAGTATAACAGAGGCGATGTCAAATTCACCGTACGAGAAATAGAGATATTACACTAAGTATAACAGAGACGATGTCAAATTCACCGTACGAGAAATAGAGATATTACACTAAGTATAACAGAGGCGATGTCAAGTTCACCATACGAGAAATACATATATTACACTAAGTATAACAGAGGCGATGTCAAGTACACCGTACGAGAAATAGAGATATTACACTAAGTATAACAGAGGTGATGTCGAATTCACCGTACGAGAAATAGAGATATTACACTAAGTATAACCGAAGCGATGTCAAAATCACCGTACGAGAAATAGAGATATTACACTAAGTATAACAGAGGCGATGTCAAATTCACCGTACGAGAAATAGAGATATTACACTAAGTATAACAGAGGCGATGTCAAATTCACCGTACGAGAAATAGAGATATTACACTAAGTATAACCGAAGCGATGTCAAAATCACCGTACGAGAAATAGAGATATTACACTAAGTATAACAGAGGCGATGTCAAGTACACCGTACGAGAAATAGAGATATTACACTAAGTACAACAGAGGCGATGTCAAATTCACCGTACGAGAAATAGAGATATTACACTAAGTATAACAGAGGCGATGTCAAATTCACCGTACGAGAAATAGAGATATTACACTAAGTATAACAGAGGCGATGTCAAATTCACCGTACGAGAAATAGAGATATTACACTAAGTATAACAGAGGCGATGTCAAGTACACCGTACGAGAAATAGAGATATTACACTAAGTACAACAGAGGCGATGTCAAATTCACCGTACGAGAAATAGAGATATTACACTAAGTACAACAGAGGCGATGTCAAATTCACCGTACGAGAAATAGAGATATTACACTAAGTATAACAGACGCGATGTCAAGTACACCGTACGAGAAATAGAGATATTACACTTAGTATAACAGAGGCGATGTCAAATTCACCGTACGAGAAATAGAGATATTACACTAAGTATAACCGAAGCGATGTCAAATTCACCGTACGAGAAATAGAGATATTACACTAAGTACAACAGAGGCGATGTCAAATTCACCGTACGAGAAATAGAGATATTACACTAAGTACAACAGAGGCGATGTCAAATTCACCGTACGAGAAATAGAGATATTACACTAAGTATAACAGAGACGATGTCAAGTACACCGTACGAGAAATAGAGATATTACACTAAGTATAACAGAGGCGATGTCAAATTCACCGTACGAGAAATAGAGATATTACACTAAGTATAACAGAGGCGATGTCAAGTTCACCATGCGAGAAATAGAAATATTACACTTAGTATAACAGAGGCGATGTCAAATTCACCGTACGAGAAATAGAGATATTACACTAAGTATAACAGAGGCGATGTCAAATTCACCGTACGAGAAATAGAGATATTACACTAAGTATAACAGAGACGATGTCAAGTACACCGTACGAGAAATAGAGATATTACACTAAGTATAACAGAGACGATGTCAAATTCACCGTACGAGAAATAGAGATATTACACTAAGTATAACAGAGGCGATGTCAAGTGCACCGTACGAGAAATACATATATTACACTAAGTATAACAGAGACAAGGTCAAATTCACCGTACGAGAAATAGAGATATTACAATAAGTATAACAGAGGCGATGTCAAATTCACCGTACGAGAAATAGAGATATTACACTAAGTATAACAGAGACGATGTCAAATTCACCGTACGAGAAATAGAGATATTACACTAAGTATAACAGAGGCGATGTCAAGTTCACCATACGAGAAATACATATATTACACTAAGTATAACAGAGGCGATGTCAAGTACACCGTACGAGAAATAGAGATATTACACTAAGTATAACAGAGGTGATGTCGAATTCACCGTACGAGAAATAGAGATATTACACTAAGTATAACCGAAGCGATGTCAAAATCACCGTACGAGAAATAGAGATATTACACTAAGTATAACAGAGGCGATGTCAAATTCACCGTACGAGAAATAGAGATATTACACTAAGTATAACAGAGGCGATGTCAAGTACACCGTACGAGAAATAGAGATATTACACTAAGTACAACAGAGGCGATGTCAAATTCACCGTACGAGAAATAGAGATATTACACTAAGTATAACAGAGGCGATGTCAAATTCACCGTACCAGAAATAGAGATATTACACTAAGTATAACCGAAGCGATGTCAAAATCACCGTACGAGAAATAGAGATATTACACTAAGTATAACAGAGGCGATGTCAAGTACACCGTACGAGAAATAGAGATATTACACTAAGTACAACAGAGGCGATGTCAAATTCACCGTACGAGAAATAGAGATATTACACTAAGTATAACAGAGGCGATGTCAAATTCACCGTACGAGAAATAGAGATATTAGACTAAGTATAACAGAGGCGATGTCAAATTCACCGTACGAGAAATAGAGATATTACACTAAGTATAACAGCGGCGATGTCAAGTACACCGTACGAGAAATAGAGATATTACACTAAGTATAACAGAGACGCTGTCAAATTCACCGTACCAGAAATAGAGATATTACACTAAGTATAACAGAGGCGATGTCAAATTCACCGTACGAGAAATAGAGATATTAGACTAAGTATAACAGAGGTGATGTCAAATTCACCGTACGAGAAATAGAGATATTACACTAATAATAACAGAGGCGATGTCAAATTCACCGTACGAGAAATAGAGATATTACACTAAGTATAACAGAGGCGATGTCAAATTCACCGTACGAGAAATAGAGATATTACACTAAGTATAACAGACGCGATGTCAAGTACACCGTACGAGAAATAGAGATATTACACTAAGTATAACAGAGGCGATGTCAAATTCACCGTACGAGAAATAGAGATATTACACTAAGTATAACAGAGACGATGTCAAGTACACCATACGAGAAATAGAGATATTACACTAAGTATAACAGAGGCGATGTCAAATTCACCGTACGAGAAATAGAGATATTACACTAAGTATAACAGAGGCGATGTCAAATTCACCGTACGAGAAATAGAGATATTACACTAAGTATAACAGACGCGATGTCAAGTACACCGTACGAGAAATAGAGATATTACACTAGTATAACAGAGGCGATGTCAAATTCACCGTACGAGAAATAGAGATATTACACTAAGTATAACAGAGGCGATGTCAAATTCACCGTACGAGAAATAGAGATATTACACTAAGTATAACAGAGGCGATGTCAAATTCACCATCACTTTGCAACTATATATTCACTCAAACTCCTAAATTGTTGTACAATGTAATAGCGATGAAACGGTGCTGTATGTCTTCATTAAAGATTATGGAGCATACACAAGTCAATCGAAAAGCATTGCATGGAGCACAGAGCATTGTATTATAACACAGAACTCGTTTGTAACCCCAGTTTTTACTAATTGTAATGTCTTGTTAAGCGTATTAAACATGTCATGTGTGCTTTCGTTCATAAAAATGGTGTTTTTTTTTTATACATTTAATTATTCACTCATTTCTTTCCGAATAGTCTTCTAAACCTTCTAAAAAGCCTACGTCGTCGGCGCCTTCTGCGCGGAACATGGACTACAGGGACTGGGGCTGGTGTAGTCGTCATGCGTTTCAGACGTTCGATTTCTGCTAGTCTGGCTCGCTCCCTCGCCTGCGCTCTAGCGTGATCTTCCGCTACACGCTGAAGTCTCGCCTGTTCCTGACGTTGTCGCTCTGCCTCCTGCCTCATTGCTAACTCTCTTGCTTCCTGACGCGCCCTTTCTTCTGCAAGACGCTGAAGTCTTTCCTGTTCTTGACGCTGTCTTTCTGCCTCTTCAGCTATTTGTCTCTGTATTATTTCAGCTTTCCTGGCTGCTTCTTCTGCAGCCAGAATTTTAGCCCTCATTTCTGCAGCTAATCTTTCTTGTTCCTTTTTTTGTCTTCGAGCTTCTTTTTCCCTTGCTTTCCTTTCTGCTGCAGCTTTTAACCTCGCAGCCTCTTTTGCTTTTTGTTCTTCCAGCAGTCGCGCCTCCTCTGCTGCTTTTTCCGCTGCTATTTTTGCAGCAAGTTCTTTAGCATGCTGTTCTGCTAGTTTCGCCCTTTCTACAGCTAGTAAACGAGCTTTTTCCCGATCTAGCCATTCAAGAGCTGCAACAGACAATTGCGCCTGCTGCTTTGGTAATACAAAAGAGGAAGGCATAGCGTCGGCTGTGCTAGTCCCTTCCGGTACGATAACAGGTTCATCGATCGGACCGACAGTGTTTGTTGCTTGATTTCTATTATTTCGATTCCATCTCTGTCGACCTCTTCGGTTTAGGCGTTGTCTGTTTCTATCTCGTGGTCCTTGATGGTGATCCTGAGTATGTTCAGTTCCGGTGCTTTGTGCGTCTGTAGGATCAACCGGACCTTGTCCTAATCTTTCCAAACGACGTCTCTGCTGTCTCTGCTGTCTCTCCATTCTCCTCTGGAGCCGTTGCTGTCGTCTCCGCTCTTGGCGCGTCATTTGTTGGTCACCTTGTCCGGGTCCTGCATTGCCTGGTCCCGCGCGCGCATCGTTCAAGCGGTTCATTCGATTCAAACGTCGCTGCCGCCGCCTTTCACGCCTTTCTGCCCGTGTTAGATTCGGGCTAGAAGGATCTGATGGATTAGGTTGCTGCGAACCAACTGAAACGAATTGGGATGTGTCGGTAGCAGTGGTTGGATCTCTGATGTGACCGTGGCCATGTGTGGGGTCAGGGGATTGTTGTTGCCCTGTCCGAACTGTTGTATCAGAAACGCCGTTCCTCAGGTCCCACAGCTGCTGTTGTCTCAATTCTTGAGCCTCCTCCCGTGTAGGAGTTTGTCCAGCCGGGGTGTTCGGTTCGACAGCAACAAAACTCGATATGTCCACTGCTCCCCCCACGTGTTCATGGTTCGAGTGATCGATCACTGCGCCGCCACCGTGATCATGGCCGTGGTGGGGGTCGTTAGGGTGTAGACTGTTGTGTACAGAAGTTTCACCGTTACGACGTGCCTGACTTTGCGTTCCTGACGCATCAGCCCAATTTTGGGCGTTTACGTTTGACAAGGGGAATTCCAAGTGTTCAGTTACAGATGGTTCGAGGCCACTCAGCATGCCACTCACAGAGGAGAATCTGTTGGGGTCAAACAGGCCCGGCCCAGCCCCGCCTTGGCCACTCAGCACTGAAAAAAAAATTTATTTTATACAAATGTAAGTACGGTATTCGATTGTTGATATTAAGTATCGACTATTCTGATTTCATAATTCATATAGACGTTTTCTTCAGAAAATAGTAAGACCTGCTCTCAATAAAGTGTATTTATTTTCAAAGTTTCACTTTAGCATGAAAATTTGTTATATGTATGTCACACACGGTGGATCATTGTTTATAATTATATGTTTGTCACACACGGTATACCATTGTTTATAATTATATGTATGTCACACACGGTGGATCATTGTTTATAATTATATGTATGTAACACACGGTGGATCATTGTTTATAATTATATGTTTGTCACACACGGTGGATCATTGTTTATAATTATATGTATGTCACACACGGTGGACCATTGTTTATAATTATATGTATGTCACACACGATGGATCATTGTTTATAATTATATGTATTTCACACACGGTGGATCATTGTTTATAATTATATGTTTGTCACACACGGTATACCATTGTTTATAATTATATGTATGTCACACACGGTGGACCATTGTTTATAATTATATGTATGTCACACACGGTGGACCATTGTTTATAATTATATGTATGTCACAAATGGCAGACCATTGTTTAAAATTATATGTATGTCACACACGGCAGACCATTGTTTAAAATTATATGTATATCTCACACGGTAGACTATTGATTATAATTATATGTATGTAACACACGGTAGACTATTGATTATAATTATATGTATGTAACACACGGTGGATCATTGTTTATAATCATATGTATGTCACACATGGCAGACCATTGTTTAAAATTATATGTATGTCACACACGGCAGACCATTGTTTAAAATTATATGTATGTCTCACACGGTAGACTATTGATTATAATTATATGTATGTAACACACGGTGGATCATTGTTTATAATTATATGTATGTCACACACGGTGGACTATTGTTTATAATTATATGTTTGTCACACACGGTGGATCATTGTTTATAATTATATGTTTGTCACACACGGTATACCATTGTTTATAATTATATGTATGTCACACACGGTGGACCATTGTTTATAATTATATGTATGTCACACACGGTGGACCATTGTTTATAATTATATGTATGTCACAAATGGCAGATCATTGTTTAAAATTATATGTATGTCACACACGGCAGACCATTGTTTAAAATTATATGTATGTCACACACGGTGGATCATTGTTTATAATTATATGTATGTAACACACGGTAGACTATTGATTATAATTATATGTATGTAACACACGGTGGATCATTGTTTATAATCATATGTATGTCACACATGGCAGACCATTGTTTAAAATTATATGTATGTCACACACGGCAGACCATTGTTTAAAATTATATGTATGTCTCACACGGTAGACTATTGATTATAATTATATGTATGTAACACACGGTGGATCATTGTTTATAATTATATGTATGTCACACACGGTGGACTATTGTTTATAATTATATGTTTGTCACACACGGTGGATCATTGTTTATAATTATATGTATGTCACACACGGTGGACCATTGTTTATAATTATATGTATGTCACACACGGTGGATCATTATTTATAATTATATGTTTGTCACACACGGTGGATCATTGTTTATAATTATATGTATGTAACACACGGTGGATCATTGTTTATAATTATATGTATGTAACACACGGTGGATCATTGTTTATAATTATATGTTTGTCACACACGGTGGATCATTATTTATAATTATATGTTTGTCACACACGGTGGATCATTGTTTATAATTCTATGTATGTCACACACGGTGGATCATTGTTTATAATTATATGTGTGTCACACACGGTGGGCCATTGTATATAATTATATATATGTCACACACGGCGGACCATTGTTTATAATTATATGTATGTCACACACGGTGGACCATTGTTTATAATTATATGTATGTCACACACGGTGGATCATTGTTTATAATTATATGTATGTCACACGGTGGATCATTGTTTATAATTATATGTATGTCACACACGGTGGATCATTGTTTATAATTATATGTATGTCACACACGGTGGACCATTGTTTATAATTATATGTATGTCACACACGGTGGATCATTGTTTATATTTATATGTATGTCACACACGGTGGATCATTGTTTATAATTACATGTATGACACACGGTGGATCATTGTTTATAATTATATGTATGTCACACACGGTGGACCATTGTTTAAAATTATATGTATGTCACACATGGTGGATCATTGTTTATAATTATATATATGTCACACACGGTAGATCATTGTTTATAATTATATGTATGTCACACACGGTGGATCATTGTTTATAATTATATGTATGTCACACGGTGGATCATTGTTTATAATTATGTGTATGTCACACACGGTGGATCATTGTTTATAATTATATGTATGTCACACACGGTATACCATTGTTTGTAATTATATGTATGTCACACACGGTAGATCATTGTTTATAATTATATGTATGTCACACACGGTAGATCATTGTTTATAATTATATGTATGTCACACACGGTAGATCATTGTTTATAATTATATATATGTCACACACGGTAGATCATTGTTTATAATTATATGTATGTCACACACGGTGGATCATTGTTTATAATTATATGTATGTCACACGGTGGATCATTGTTTATAATTATGTGTATGTCACACACGGTGGATCATTGTTTATAATTATATGTATGTCACACACGGTGGATCATTGTTTATAATTATATGTATGTAACACACGGTGGATCATTGTTTATAATTATATGTATGTCACACACGGTGGATCATTGTTTATAATTATATGTATGTAACACACGATGGATCATTGTTTATAATTATATGTATGTCACACACGGTGGATCATTGTTTATAATTATATGTATGTCACTCACGGTGGATCATTGTTTATAATTATATGTATGCCACACACAGTGGACCATTGATTATAATTATATGTATGTCACACACGGTGGACCATTGTTTAGAATTATATGTATGCCACAAACTATTAGAAGTTTATTTTATTTATTATCATGATACACACTATTTAGCAGAGTTTCACTTGAAGTTGTATCGCTACTAGGATGAATTAGTTTTCGTCGGTAATCAAACAATTTCGAAAACTCGGCTTTGACCCTAAAGTGAAAGGACATGTATACCAAGGATTAAAATTAAACTTCTAAGATATATAACATTAGGTAACTATCGCTATCAACTTTTGATTGGCGCAAATGAAGCTCTTTTGTTTCCTGATATACTGCAAATCTTCATACAAAGTTATAACGATCCTATTGAAAGAAACTCGCATTTGATTCTGTCTAATATTTTATCTCACAGTAGTTTGTAAAGACAAACAATTATCAACAATTTGGATTTTCTTAAGATATTATCAAATGAAAAACAATTAATTCTACATCGTTTCAAAAAGAAAAAATAGCAAATATTTGGAAGCTAGTGAGGATAATGTTTCCGTGTCGGAGAGACAATACTTACTGGGTACAAGGCATGATAACAAGATAAATCCAATAGAGACCGGTGTGTTCCTTACAATCATCGTCAGTACGCAGTGTGATGGAGATGTCTGTGGTGGCTATTTAACAGTGAAAACCAGGCCGCATGACGTTCTGATTGAGTACTCGTGTGTTTACGTAAGTAGGAAAACAAAATAATATGGAGGTGTGTATTTGTCACTAACCACATCCGGGTCCTAGCAAGGTGTTTTGATTAGGAATGTTAAATTCAGGAAGTTGTTTTGGCTTGTTATAATTTTGTTTGGCTTGTTTTAATTTTGTTTGGTTTGTTTTAATTTTGTTTGGTTTGTTTTATTTTTGTGTTAAGTCCAATTAACAGCTTGGGTCATTTAAAGATGGCCTTTATGTCTGTTTTGTAAGTATGCCTGTGTGGCAGAGACGGGGTATGTTGGTGTATTTCCTTCCTTGTGATAGCGTACATGATCTTCATGCTGACGTTGTAGTGCTACCCCACTGAAATTCTATGCCAAATGTGCATAGAAAACTTTGTTATTTTGAATGTATTCTATATCAGTAACATATGTAGACAGCATGACTTATAAGTATGTTTGTCCCTTACATATTCTGTTATTAATTATGATTGGTTCTATTTTATTTTTTAGTCTTGATTCAGCCGATTTCTCTGGATGACGACGCCATACTAAGACTACACCCATGGAATATGTCATGGCAAAACTGAAGGCTTTGTGTGTGCCACCTTGTTGATGAGGCAAGAAGACTAGTTCGACCCTTTGATGAACAATGTACACCAAAAGAATCTCGTGGTCACATAACGGTAAAAATTGACAGGCTTTGAAGTCGGTTTCGGTTCCTTTGTAATCTTCAAAGGATAGGCATACAGCCCAGCGAATGGTCAGGTCTTTTTACCTGAGCGTGCCTTCAGTTTTGCCGTGACATATTCTAGGGATGTAGAGATCGTAGGTGATTGTAACACCTTGATATCAAAGGTGTTATAAATAGCTACTTTCCATAGCGTCGTATGGCTATTGTTCATATGGGCCTCCGTATTTAAAAATGTGGTTGTATGGTTCCTCGACCGAATCATTTACAATCCATTATATAATTACGACCGTATGATGTAACGGTTACATTCTCATCGAGGGCCTGGCCACACGGCCATCAATAACAGCCGTTACACACTACACTACGCGAATCCCACACCGCTGTTAGAAAACACATATATATCACCTATTTGTATCACAACTGATGTCAGAACATAAAGATGTATTGGTTTCCCTCTCTCTTCCTTTGACGTATTTTATGCGTGACATCAACATATGTTAATACTGCCCATGCGCATTCACTAGTTCCGTTGTTTTCTCACCTTGAGTGACACGTTATCTAAGTGTTTGCGTCATTTAAATGTAAATAAAGATTATTTTTGTCATTTCACAGCACGTACTCTTCTGAATCAGAAACTAACCAACATAAACATGATATGTCAGTTTCGGAGGTGGCGTTTTGACGTTACTACAAATGTAACACAACGCAGTCTGTTCTGAGCACCTGTGACCATATCGAATCCTTCAGACAATATTTACCGCGGTGTAGCGACACGGTCTACTAGATGTGACCGTATAATGAAAAATATGAAGTAAGTCAATAAATGAAATGAATGAAGTCATAAGATTACCCTGGAAATGATCGGTTTCGAAATATTAATTTTTTCTATGAATAAACAATTAAAGGCCCAATATACGTAACTTTTGGCAAAACTTGAAGCGAAAATCAACTCTAAAAACTTTTTATATTTATAGATTTTGTTAAGATTAACTGATATCAGCAATATCCAAGATAAATTCCTTCGTGGCAACCGGTACAGCAGCAGTTGAAACACGCTATTTGTAAACACGCGTCCATTTCGAACCGTCTTTTACCTTCGGTTTGTTGTTGAGGTGGGCCCCACCTGAATTATTTTCAGTTATTTGGATTTTTTTGTCAAGAGTTTCTTGTTAGTTACCGCTCAGGTTTACTTCGTTTTAGGCTTATTTTTGCATGGTTATCAACTGGATTTTTTTTCATAATTTTTCAGAATCACGAAAATTTCTCTGAAGTTACGTATATTGGGCCTTTAAAAAAGGAGGATACGCCTATTCCGACGGGTTGAATGTGTGTTTTGTAAAACATTGCAAGTTTGATTCGTTTTTGCGTGATTCTAGTGTGTCCCGGTTAAACTGTTCTAACATCGAGGACAAGCTGTATGTGGTATGGTGTCAGTCTGTAATATATCGGGCAGATGTTCTTTTAACTCTTTCTATTATATTTTTATATATTTGGTGGTAGGTGGTGACCATGCTGATTCACGATACTCTAGGTTGGATCTTACAACGGCCTTTTTGCAGTGTTTTTTTTTTCTTTTTTTTTTCAATATGTATTTTTAAGTTGCGACGAAGAAATCCTTACATCTGATTTTACTTTGCTGTTGTTGTGTCAATGTGCTTGTCCCAGTTCATGTAACCCCTAGGTATTTAGCATATTTGCCGTTTTCCAAAGTGTGACCTGCAAATACATGTATGTAGGATGAGACGATGGCCATGGATGACCTTGACCTAGTGATAGCTAGATTAACATTTATCAGGATGAAATTCCATGACCATGTCTTTTCCTGTTCAATATTTTTTAAAAGATCTTTCTGTAGAGTATGAGAGTCCTCAGTGTTATTGATTTCATGGTACAATCGTCTGCAAAGAGTCTAGTTTGAGATTGAACAGATGCTGGAAGTTCAATTATAAAGATTAGAAGAGAAGGGGTCCGAGGACTGATCCTTGGGACACCCCACTTACTATTGGTATTTGACTAGATATCTCACCGTCTAAACTACTTTCTGAGTTCTGTTGTTCAGAAATGATGATTCCCACCTCAATTGTTATCACAGACCTCATAATTGGACAGCCTCATCAGTAGTTTACGGTGGGTACCTTGTCAAAGGCTTTAGAAAAAATCTCAAACAACCATGTCAGTTTGTACTCCCTTGTATAGATTACTGAGGAGCTCATGTGAAAGAGTAAGAAGTTGTGCTCTGAGCTTAGAGACTGGTCGAAGACCAGGATGAAAAGTACCCCGTGCGGGTCAATCTGTTGTCCCTTCTGTAGGGGAACATAAATAAGAGAATACCGAACCATTAACAAAATCATAATCTAAAGTCAAAATCGATTAAACCAGGGGCAAAATATGAAAAAAAGAAAGATTTACATGGAGACTCTGGTAAAAGTACAAGAGAATAAGACCAGGTGTTCCGGAAGAGTAAGCGTCTTCTGCTTCATCAGCGACACCCGCCAGTTGACAACAACTATTTTTAAGGGTATGTCGTGTCATACCTGCAATGTTTGATGACTTTCACTTACCAACTGTTTCCCTCGAAGTTCTAACTAGAGAATTCAATGAAATGGATTATGTGTTTTTATTTGGTACCATTCTGCCCAAATACAGATACATAGCTGTGTTGAACTAAAATCTACCGCCAACGCATATTATTAGATTGTAAACAACAATCTCTTGTTTATCTGCTTTTCTAACTCCGACAATTGTAAGTCGATGTGATGGATTGTATGTGAAAACTTAAAAATATCTTGCAATTTAAAGTATCTTTTTTAAGAAATCAAGAACATGTTTACGTGAAATGTTGTGTTTATCAAAAATTGTAAACTTTAAAATCTAGTCAAAATGTAACAATCAATCTTAAACAAAACGAGGATTGATGATGATACCACGTGATGGATGGTGATGACGTAGCACGCCACCAGCCCTACCATCAGACATGGTCTATAAAAAGGTGACGAGGTTTACAGTGCTTTGTCACCTCTATAACACTATTCAGATGTCTGAAAAGTTAAACAGGACAAATAACTCCTGTTGTTTGTATTGTGGTCTATTTCTTTGTCAGAATAAAACCGCTCTACCTTGATCAGTGTGAAGTGATGTATGTTTCCTCCACGCGAAACATTCAGTTTTACAGACAATAAACAATAAAAGCCTTCTAATTCCATAGATTTATTATAGCCCAAAAGTTAGTGTTTTGTTTTCTTATTTGTAATTTGCTCAAATTATCTTAATTTTGTGGAAAATATATAATACTGGAACAAAGATTGTCGCTTCTAAGAAATACAAACCCAGATTCAACACAACATCTGTAAACATTCCTTTTAGGGATGATTGAGAGAATGTGTAATACCTTTATGAAAAATCAGTTTGATATGATATTGTGTGATATATAGAATTAAGACCAATAATACACATTCATATCGGTACCGATTCTAATCCCGAGGCTCCACTTATAGGACTTTGCTAAACGACTCCAATACCAACACTAACACTTGTTAAGAGGTTTGTACCGGCAGATTTCCATAACGTTGGTAGGTTTCATGGTGACTGGTCCCTTTTTATCTCACAGACAAATGACTTATAAGCCTCTGTAAGATCCCGGGAAACCTCCCTTTCCCCAAGTATTTCTCCGTCGGCTTGTAATACGCTTTGCCTCGTTTGGCTAGCCTGCTGGACGCTTTGCCTCGTTTGGCTAGCCTGCTGTACGCTTTGCCTCGGTTGCCTAGCCTGCCGGACGCTTTGCCTTGTTTGGCTAGCCTGCTGTTATTTCGGGCCAGTTTCTTCTTGCGATAGAGGTTTCGGAGATTCTTTCGCCGTTTCAGCTGTTTTATCTTTCTCAAAAGCTGTTTCTTTCTAGCAAGCCTCTTTTGTTTTTTGTATGATTTGTATTTTCTAGCCGCCAAATTATTACTTTTCCCTATCTTTCGGTTCCTTTGAGTTCTCCTAAAGGGACGTTTACGCAGCTGCTCCAACATCCTGGCCCTCAGAAGGTCTTTACCCAGCGATCCACGCCGAATAATTGGCAGTCCACCATGTCGGCCAATTTCTAATTCTCCAATTTGGGGTGATGGAGGTAAAAACGGCAAGGCTCGCCCGGCACCATTGACATCAACAGGTAGGAGAATAGGTGATTGGTCGGTTGGTATGAAGTCCGGCCTCCCGAGAGACATGCGGGCAGCATTTCCTCTACCTGGAGGCAGCAGATGGTCCAGTAGGCCTTGGACGGTACTGGCATGTAGTCCGACAGACCTCAAACCGTCCTTGTTTGGCGCCAGAGAAGATACATGTGTGTCCTGTAAGGGGTGGGCGTTAGGCCCGAAACCTGACACATCTACAACAATAAAAACACTACAGCATTTAGGTATACATCACATATTTTTATTATTCTAAATAAAACTTCGTTATGCGAGAAACTTAAGCATCGATTTTGGAAACGTTCCTCAAAAGATTCAATGTTCGTTTGTACAACTGCTCTTATCATGAACTTGCAATACTGAAAACGTACGGTTATCTAGTACTTTTACGAGAGTCTTCATGTGAATCTTTCCTTTGTTCCTATTTTGCTTCTAGTTTAATCGAAATTAAGTTCGGATTATGGTTTTGTTTACGCTTTGGTCTTCTCTGATTGTTTTTACGATTTACATTCCGCTAAATTATGACTGTGCTAATTACAGTTTCCGTATACTGTTTGCTCAAACAAGTACTGTGATTGCGTCAGTTCATCGTTGTGCTGTTTATGATTGGTAATACGCTAAAACGTGGGTCGGCTGAAATAGGTACGGTTACAGTATTTTGTTATTACTATGTTTCGGGTATGTCAAAGTAGTTACTAAAGTATAAATTTAGTTTTGTATGCTATAAACTTTATTTATTTTACATCAATTATGAAACAAGTTATCAACTTATACTAATCACTCTTGTTAGCTCGGATGTTAGTGCGCGAGGAGTCTTCTTGTGGGAGGAAACCGGAGTACCGTAAGGTAACCGGGGAAAACCCACGTGGTCGGCAGTTGACCCCAATACCTTTCCAAGTCCGGTCGGGGAATCGGACCCCGGCCGTCTCGTTGAAAGGTAAGTTCGTTTTCCACTGCACCACCCGACCATCAATGATTTGTATGATATGATGTGGTGTTTATTGTATTTTAAAATTATTGTATTACAATATTTTAAATTCTTTCATAGTATTATATTAAACGTTCAAATGTGTAAAATGTAAAGCAAACATGATCTGTATGACATTTTGTATTACATGTATGATATTTATTCAGTAATTTTGATATATGTACCACGTTCATTTGTTGTGCTCATATTGCATTTTAAGACTTAAATATCAATTTCATGTACATATTTTATTTATTTGTATGTCTAGTCTATATTGAACGTACATTTTAGAACCTTTTACTGTTAAAGATATTTGTCCGTGTCAGTGTCACTTTCATTTATATCTCCATAGTAAACTTTATTTTGATTATAGTCTCTTCCATAAGTTATCTCACCATCACAGTGGATACCGTTTGTTATGTTCCATCACCCCCTCCCTCGCTCCCACCCACCCCGAAAAAAACAAGATCCAGAGATCGATTAATGAAAATGCTAGACACCAAAAATGAGGCAATAATCCAAATTAGTTTACTGTTTTAAAACGTAAAAATCATATCAATTAATGCAACACGAATTGCAGGATTATCCAGTAGAATAAAACGAAATGTTTGAAAGCCTTTTTAAGGTTAGTAGTGTCTCCATAGTCTTTTTTAAGTTTGTTATTAAAGGCCCAATATACGTAACTTCAGGAAATTTTTCGTGACTCGGAAAAAAATCTTTAAAAAATCCAGCTGATAACCATGCAAAAATAAGCCTAAAACGAAGTTAACCTGAGCGGTAACTAACAAGAAACTCTTGAAAGAAAAACCCAAAGAATTGAAAATAATACAGGTGGGACCCACTTCAACAACAAGCCGAAGTTAGAAGACGGTTCAAAATGACGCGTGTTTTACAAATACCGAGTTTCCACTGTTGCTGTACCAGTACCTGCGTACGAATTCAACTTGAATATTGCTGATCTTAGCAAAATCTATAAATATAAAAAAAAGTTATTAGGCTTAATTTTAGCTTCAAGTTTTGCCGAAAGTTACGTATATTGGGCCATTAATGAGATACATACATTTGTATGCTTATCAATGAAGTAAAGTGGTATTAACAGGCCAGACAAGTTGAAGACATCGCATGCTTTCAGATACATGCAGTGGTTTGGATTATTTTTTATTCACATCGAAAAATTAAAAAAACTAACATATTTTAACATAAGATAAGCTTTTACTTGAAAACACAACAGAGATCATGCTTGTCATTAATTTTCATTATTATTTCGAAGTTAATGTTGCTGACATTTAAGTTATAAAGTCTCTTAATACTTCGTTTCTTATCACAGGCTCCTGGTATGATTTTTGGGTTATCTACCCTGTTTCAAACAATGTCAAACTTACTTTTATACTATCTCGGGATTCCTTTTGTCTACTATTACCATTTGTCAGATGTTTCAGTAATCCCCAGTCTACTTATATCATATGTCTGGTCTCTTTAATATTCTCACATTTTGTCTTGTTATTATTCAATACTTAAAAACCTTATATTTCGGAAAAAAATAACCGAATTACACTACTCACGTTTAGCCAGGAAGATAGTAAATCCTATATAAGCGATGTCAGCCAACGACATCGTCATTGCGAAACAAGATTCTAGTTCGGCGCTAGCTTTCGTATATATATAGGTTATCACGATTGACAGTGAAGATTGATAGACCTCTCAAATGGATAATAAAATACTGACCTTTACTAATAGTTTACATTATTTCCAAAGGGAACCTCACGCGGCCATATTTAGTATGGATGTGAAGTGTCCTTTTTTCGATCAATCATTAACGCATAATTGCGGTAACTTATAATTGTTGTATAGTGTGTTTTAGTGCTACAACTTACGGATCTTACATTAATGAAATATAATATTTTATTACATTTTTACCAGTGAAATATCGAATCTATAAAAGTTACATTTTTTCAGTAGTGAGAAATATGATATTTTTCACTTTTTCTGATTTGAACAATCAGAACGCTGCTTAAAAACGAATTGTGGGAAATTCAAAAGCTGTCAGTGTACATTTTAGAATATAAATGTAATAAACATAATATCTAACAGTTTCTTCAGCAATACCAAACAAATTTCACTTTTATGGCTAATATTTTTATATTTTTCACTCGTGCTATGCACTCGTGAAAAGTATCAAAATATTAGCCCCGCTCGTGAAATATATTGTTGTATCACTGAAGAGATTGTTGGATATCCTCTATAATTTGAATTATAACTGCTTCAGTAAGACCTAGTGACCCTGCTAGTTATTGACGTGACAGGCTCAATTTGACTTCCTGAATCAGTTTGCATTGACGAGATAGTATTATAGTTTTAGACTCATATGTATTCATATCAAATAACATAGTATATATAACCTAATTAAAGTGTCGTTAAAGAAAAGAAGCCATTGGAAGGTCTGTGAATAAATCATAAGTTCCTGTCATACAATATAAACAATTTCATTCAAACTTAGCTGTTCCGCCAATGTCGTTTAAATGACGACGCATATACAAACGTAGGTAAAAAACTAATTATTAGAAAAACTATCAATAAAGTTAAGCAATTGTTCAATAGTAAAAATGTAAATATAGGGATTGAAAGTATTTTTTTAACTTTTATAGTGTTATAAAAGGTCAGCGGTTACATCCACATTTAGCATGAAGCCCTAGCGGGCTTCATTCAATATTGATGTAACGGCGACCTTTCATAGCACTTTGAAAGTTAAAAAAATACTTTCAACCCCTATAAAGTCGTCAGGATCTTGTAAAAAATTAAATAATATCATGATTTATCAACATTATTATGACGTCATGATGATGTCACAGTCGCAATGACGTCATAATCAACTAGTGATTTATTTTCTAAGGCATACTTCCTTGTTAGTATGACATGCATGTATCACAAAAGTGTTAAGGTATGATTTAAATCCAAGTTTATAAAAGTGCGGTAGTTTTGTTTTACATCTTCAGCGCAGTTATTTCAGCTATTTCCTTGTCAGTTGTCATGTGTGTTGTTGGCTTGCTAATAAGTGTAGTGGTATAGTATCTAAGCCATGGCTAAAGTGCTTGTTCACTAAGTACTTAAGTTTGAAATGATAAATCACCATATACGTCTCGGGAAGGGAAGAACGCATAACTTGAATAATTCTGTTGTACTTTTTATCATGATACATCTGTCTATATTAATATGGGTCAAAGTTTATATAGATAAATATGTGTTCTTACAGAAGTATCAATGTGATATTGAATAAGTTGATTCACTGTTCAATACTTTTCCCTAATTCGGTTCAAACAACGAATGATGTTTTACTAAATATGCATGAATATTATAAACTTTACCAGGGTTACATATTTCGACAACATCTAATATACAAAATGGCCCTGCAACAAATATATATATATATAAACATAGCATAATTTAAGATAGCAAAATTACATTAAATATAATAATCATCACAGTCAATGAGATTTAAAATGAAAAAACTACAAAATATTTAATTAATAATGAACGCTTGCACACAAACATTATTAAATGGTTTGGTTAAATCATTATCATACCATTAAGTAAAGATTCTGTGATATTGACTCGTTCGGAAAATATGCAACATACTTATACTCAACAGTGAAGTGATTTCATACGTTTTGTTTTATTTTGAATTTATAGAAAAAAATCAGAGAATATCGAAGCATCAACAAACCATAATTTGAACTCAAAATCGATACAACAAGAGGCAAAATATGAACAAAGAATATACTTACACGGAGACCATTGTAAAAGTACAAAAGAATAAGACCAGGTGTTCCGGAAGAAAAAGCGTTTATCGACGACACCCGCAATGTAAATCTTGGTCACACAAGTAAGCGTCAAGAACTCATAGTGATAATTGAATCATCATTCTCAGTCACAACAATTAAGTACACTCATGAGCATACTCAAGATACAGAATACTTCTTAATAAGACCAAGATGGTAGCCATACAACTAGCTCAAATACTCATCAACTTCTGTTTCTCGATTCCATGTATATTAAGTTTGTTTGTCAGCAGTCGACATTTATTGCGAAAATCTCGATATTTAGAGCAAACCCTAGAATAATGAATCAACTCGTTAATATTTTAAGTTTGAAAAGCTCAATCGGAAACTAAAAATCGCCCCGTTTATCGTATAGCTTAGTAGTAAGCTTCCAAATTTGATCATAGTTTAATAAGAGATTGGTACATAAGCAGCTGGTGTAGAAGAGTATGTTTTGTTATTTATTTCAACTCCAGAAGGGTATATACGATCGACGTGATCGGCAAACGTGATAACACATCGTCAATATAATATGAATGTGAAATAAAAAGATTTGGAAAGGTTTTTGTTACCTATCCGGATTAGCTTTTCCACAAATATGAATTCGTAAGAAAAATAAATATGTCTGCTAAGAGTGGGACACAGTTGTTCCCATGGGAATGCCAGAAGTCTGCTGGAGAATCTGTCCTCTAAACTCAACAAAACCATTGTCAACCAGGAATACAATCATTCATAATATATCTTCTTCAGTATATTTCATTCAAACTTTCGTTGTGTTATTTCAAAACTCACTTTCATATATTTGTGTCGTCGTCCGCCTTTCTTGGAGGAGAAAGCTCTCATAATGAGAGATTGAATATGTTTATTAAAGTTTGGTACACTGTAGTATCCATGGTTGAAAAAAATCAAATCTTTTAATAGAAAAAAATATTTTTAGTAGGGGTGCACAAGATTGATCTCAAGATCTTTTGAGTTTTTCAAAATCAACATCCCGTTAATCCCCTCAAAATAAGGATGTATCCCTAATTTAATAGTACTAAGAATGGCAGTAAAAGTTGTGATAGAGCAGAACAAAGCCAGCAACAAAACGTTAAGACATGTGGGGAAAAATTAAAGAGGCACGGTGGTCTAGTGGTAGGAGGCCGGGCTCGTGATCGAAGGGTTGCCAGTTCGAGTCCCGGCTACGCAGCTGTACATGAGTACGTGGTACGTAGTGCTAGAGATTGTATAATGCTAGCTGTTAGCGCCGAAATGGCAGCACTGGGAGTTGATAACGATATTGGCTGGTTGCTAAGGCCCTATAACCACGGATAATAATATTTGTGAACCGCTTTGAGACGGCCTTTAAGGTCGTGATAAAGCAGTATATAAGAACCTCGAAGTATCATTATTTCTATATATTACAAAGCACGTTTTTCGATTAAGACACTAATGAGATAGTAGCCCGTTAAACTGTTTAAGGAGCTTTATATCATCATAAATCCCGGTTTGAGTATGATAAATGGAAACGCGCCTTCATAATTGATGGGACTAGCACATAGTTGTATTTAAGAAACTAATTATCGAACGTATCACGTCTTAGTTGATATATTTCTACGTGGAATTACGCCTTATGCAAACATTTTATCTCGCCCTTCAGCTACCGGGGATATAAACCAAATTCTTAGTATAACCACTCAGGATAATTTTCTACTCTCGCATTTTGTTGCTGACAACCATGCATTGTCCTAGTGCATGACCACTCTGGTCAGTTTGTACTCTTAAAACTGATAATTCAAGTTATTCATGTCGTTATAAAAAAATACAACATAAAGGCGTTGTTAAACTTTATTGTGATACAGTATGTTATCAATCGTGATTATGAATTATTAACACAGTTTGCATAATATTTTAATATTTTGATCAAGCTAGTCATAAACCAGACTATTTTGTTTCAATATGTAAGGTGACGGATCATATGTGTATTTATAGGTTTAATGATCGACGCATCACTGTCTGGAGACTCAATAGTCACGTACACGTACACCACAGCACAAAGACAGAAAGATTAGTAGTTGAACAGTTTTATCACGGGCTAAATTCTATTCTGTCTCCATTGTGTTAAATCAAATTCATCACTGTGAAAGAAGGTATTGATGTATATGCCAAAGAATCAATGCCAACCGTTGTATCAATACTCGGTTTAGATAAGGCTTTTGCAGAAAAAACCCATAAAATATGAAATGTATGCAAAAGAAATCAGAGAATACCAAAGCGTCAACAAAACCATAATCCGAACTCAAAATCGATTAAAATAGGGGCAAAATAGGAACAAAGGAAAGATCTACATGGAGTATCTCGTAAAAGCACAAGAGAATAAGACCAGGTGTTCCGGAAGAGTAAGCGTCTTCTGCTTCATCGACGACACCCACCATGTAAATCTTGGTCACATCCAAAAATCGCTTTATTTTTGTGATATTTCCTTTGTCCCTGTCCTCGACAGATTCAAAATCCTTTAAAATCAAACAAAGAATTTGGCTGAGAGTGAGGTACAGTTTTTTCTCAATAGTATTGCCAAAAATCTTTCCTCCAAACTCAACAAAGATATTGTAAACCAGGAAAGCAATCAATCGTACTATACCTTCCTATGTATCTTCCATCTTAACTTTTGTTGTTTCTCACAAGTTTTGTTTCTAAATAGCTTATAACCATGCTTTTGTATCGTCGTCCACTTTTCCTTGAAAAGAAAGTTCTCATTTAAATTGAATTTGCTCATTAGTGTCCTTACATGTAGTGATTGAGAATGATGATTCGGTTCTCACTTAGAGGACTTGATGTTTACTTGGATGTGAGTTACATGGCGGGTGTCGTCAATGAAACTGCAGACGCTTACTCTTCCTGAACACCTGATCTTATTCTCTTGTACTTTTACAAGGGTCTCCATGTAACACCCTTCCTTGCTCACATTTTGCCCCTAGTTCATTAAGTATTCTCTGATATATTTTTTTTATAAAACTGACTGCTACTTTTAAGTATGATTTTCCAGGCATGTGATGGAAACTGTATTGATAAGGGATGGAACATGCTTGTATTTTAAAAGGCAATTTTCAGAGAACACATCATTAAATTGTATATGAATATTAACAAAAAGGGAGCTAACTCCGCCTAGCTTTAAAAAAAATTGTTTTAGGCGCAGGGAAAAAACACCAAACCAAATTAAACCTCCAGCATTTGATCAAAATTTTGAAAAACAAATTATACTTGACAAGAAAATATGTAATAAGTATTCCTAAGACTAATGTAATTTTAGAAATGATTTTGCAAATAATATAAAATGTGAAATAAAAAAAAAAAAATGAGGTTACAATATGAGCAAAGGGAATATTTATACGGAGACCATTGAAAAGGTACAAGAGAATAAGATCAGATCTTCTGCGCCATCGACGACACCCGCAATGAAAATATAAGAAGCAAATTTTACATAATTTACTTTTAAATTATTACTATTGTATTCTGTTTCTCAGGTGTATTACTTTTTCAAATTGTTCAGCTCTAAATTAAACTTAGATGAAATAAACTAAAGGGAGATATAATAAGAATGACTGAATTCCTGGTTGACGGTATATGTGTTGAGTTTGGAGGTTCCAGCAGACTACTTGCATTCCCATGGGACAAACTATACCCCACTCTAAGCTGCCTTGCTTTTGTATTCTGACCGATGACATACTGCCAATGGCAACAGTAGATACTGACACAATACAATGGTGACGACCCACAAATTAAATACTAAAATAAGTATTTCCTGTTAAACGATTGGCCGTATGATTCGAAAAATATTAATGGTATGCAATTGCATTGTGTAGTATTTTATTTATGTATAATGATAATTACTGATGAAATAAACACTACAAAATGTATTAAATCAAAGGGCTAGTGCACCTCCAGATTGGATTTGGGCATTTCTTTCAGCCAGTTTTGGTTCCTTCGTCGGCTCCTAGGCTTCACTTTTTAGGCATTTGCTAATCATCACTGATGAGTTCTAGAAGGACGGAACAGCTGAAAGGTGCAGTTTAATTCAATAGTTGGCTCGACTTTATTTTGCTCTAAATTATAAAAATGCCATTCTCGTGTTTGTTGTTTGTTCAATTATTTAATTAAGGAATATTATATGGTTCGATAAATATGTACCAGTCTCAATCTGTCAGTTTATCATAACTTATCGAAACCCACGAAGTTATGACCAGCAATTAATAACATTGTAAGGAGGGCAATAATTCATTTGTTTCCATTGTCATTTTGAAGTATTTCCTTCTACATGTATAGGTAAATTGGCGAAATACTTGTCAGCAATCGCATTTCCGTTTCAAGATATAATAGACTAGTGCGATCAATATTCAACGCATGTTTAGAGGCGTGATAAATATGATTCGTGAAAGTAATGGGATTGTAGCCGATCACTAAGGTCGGAGGCAGAATCATTGTTGTGTGTCCCAAAATCTCGTACTGTGACCTATGGAAACCGGTGTTTTGGGAAAGTTTCGGCCACGTTGTGGAATAGCTTGCCATCCGCTATCCGCAAAACAAATACTCTGGCCAAATTCAAGAAACATCTGAAGACGTACCTTTTCACGTCTGCATATTAGGGTACCAACTTAGACGACATGTATTTACTGACATTTGTTTATCTACAGTAGATGTAGTGTTCGTATTTATATGCATTTTTTATATTATCACATTAGCTTAGATTGTAATAACTTCTTTATTATGCAGTGTAAGTATCAAATTATTATCTACATGTTGTGAAGCGCTTTATAGTAGTTTTACAATTTATATAGAGCGCTATATAAATGTTGTATATTATTATCATTATTATTATATCCGTATACAAAAACTTAGCGATTAAATCATTGAACTAAATTGATGCGTATGAAACATTTTCACGTTGATCAATAAAAGATTGGATTAAAGTATTCCTTTTTTATATGTGTGGATAACTAAAATGTACATATTGATTTGGCAGGATGTATATTGTGAATTATGATAATACAACAAGAAATGTCACCTTATCTTTGATTGTTTACTTAGATGTGACCAAGAATTACATGGCGGGTGTCATCGATGAAGCAGAAGACGCTTACTCTTCCGGGGCACCTAGTCTTATTATCTTGCCCTTTTACGCGGGTCTTCATGTAAATCTTTCCTTTGTTCATATTTTGCCCAAAGTGAAATCAATTTTGAGTTCGGATTATGGTTTTGTTGACGCTTTGGTTTTCTATGATTTTTTCTCAATCACAACAAGTAAGCACACTGGTGAGCATATTTAAAAAGTCCACCTTCATATCATACAAAGATCCAAAATTTTTCCCAATTCGACCAAGATGGCGACTATAAAACTTGATCATATTCCTCAACATATAAAACTAAATAAGCATGTTGTAAATAAATATAAGTCACGTCTACCTCACATGAAATTCATTTTATACGTTTCATGTGAAATTCACGGAAACAAATATTGCCCGTGTATCGATGAATCATGTCCTAACCGCTTCGAAATGTAAGTAGAATACAGCAAGTTATGCAAACTGTAAAGAAAACTCCTTAAAACATTAAAGGATTGTACAGAAAACACATACACAAACACATTTCTAACTCAGAAATAATTAATTAAACTTCACAGAATCATTTGCGCCAATAATTTACCGTAGTCATTTGAGCGTTTGACGCGGGGGCGTTCTCCATGTTATCTGAAGCTGAGCGGCAAGACTCGCATTGAACACGTGAATCGATGTATTCATACAGCATTCATGTCGTATTCGCAGTCTAGTGTTTGTTGTATTCATTTGGTACATTTTTTTTGTATATTCATATAGAGAAGAAACCATCAGAATGTAAATATAAACTAGTATCCAGTAACCTGACAAAACGAAATAATAATATGGCTTATCTGAATGTTTCAGGGAGTGTCATCCATCAAACTGTAATTATGTTCGATGTCCAATTCGTTTAATCCCAATGGCGGTTGGTGAAACATTTATAACACATCTTGAATGGCGTAATAGACTTATTGTCAACATACATTTATTTCGTTTATTTAATGGGTTATGAAACTTTTTAATGGCGCATTAAAAAAGCTTTGACGGGAATTAAATTTTAAAAGCGATTAAGATTGAAGATAGGGAGAATGAAGTGATTAAAAAGGGGATTTTTCGTATTTATGTTAAATAATGAATAAATTAATAAATCAAAAGGATGATTGAAAAGAAGCAAATGAATGTTTTCATCTCCGATATAGACATAGACAACATTCTTGATTTTTATATAATTCAACAAATCCATTAAATGGTTTTTATTCCACATTCCACCTTTGGTAGCGTGCACATGTAATGCACATGTTTCTTTGATGACTTTGTAAAGTAAACAACTACTGAAACCACGTCTCGTTTTTAACAGATATAAGTTTTGGTTTAAGCATTACAAACATAAACATTTAGACTGTAAACGGAAACCTCTTCCGGGAGAGATTTGTAAAATGCCCTGTTGCGTTGGGTATCTTCAGACTGTTATTTTAAGTAGAATTAAAACTTTGATTTATACTATTTGTTATACGACTATCAGGTTTATTGTTTTCTTTTTGGCCGATACGTTTGCCAAAATATTCATCAAATGCAATTTCGACCCCAAATCGATGACAAAATGCACGCAAGGTAACTACTGGACTGAATCCGGCTACTTCTCGCGTCGCCAGAGTGTATTTCTGTTGCAGGGCGAATGGTTTTCTTTTCTTCCTCTTTAGAAGGAATATTGGCCTCCGTTCTTCGAGTTATTAATCCTTTGTCACTTTTTCTATTAACATTAATACAAGTTAATAATTATATGTTATTGAATGTTTATTTTTGCCTGAATGTAAGCGGAGAACACTCACGTGGTTTGGCGGGTAACCCCAAAGATTTTAAAAGTTCGATCGGGGAATCAAACTCCGACCTTCTTGGCGAAAGTTGAATGCGTGATCAACTCCGCTACCAAACCATCGCGTTGATACGTTAAGACTGTTGCTACGAAACAGGTGAGGCCACTGAGTGTGTTTTGTTGCCCCGCTCTACCCTGAATGACTAGAATTTTTATCAATCACCAAGATAAAACCGTAAAACCAAAACTGTTGTAGCATAAACATTTTTAATGTATAAACGGGCCAGGTTAATGCTAATGAATGCTAATTGAATATTGTTTCTCTTGGTTTTAAGGAGGTATGTCCATTGATTAGCTAATTTATTCATTACCTCTCCCCTCCCCCGCACAAACCCCTTCCTCCCACACCCCTTCCCCCTCCTCCCCCTCCCAACCCTGACACACATGTCTCTCTTAAGGTCTCTCGGTCCGTTGATTATCGTTCTTGGCTTTGACGGATAAAAAATTTGATACCAATCATGGGTAAGAAATTCACCGTACATACGCCGATGATCATGCAATTTGCAATCCGACAAAGACGCAAGCGTCTGATAGAATCTATGTAAAAGCTAGAAGGCTAAGTAGGTTGAGTAATTATCGACTATTTCAACCTGATCTTATGTTAACGTGTTGTGTAAACAATACACTATGGTATAGGGGAGATGATTTCGCCTTTCTGCTGTTTTCCCTGAAAATATCAGTTTTTCACCCAAAAATGATTTCTGTAGTTTTTCGGCCAATTACAACAAATATACTTGTTCTTTATACACTAGTGAACATTTAAGTGAAATTTCATGAAATTCCTATGGATATTGATAAAGGAACCGAGTGATCTTACATCTCAAGTATATACAATATGCCAGAGAATTAATCACAAAGCATAAACAAATATTTTGTTCTACTAGGACTCATAGGGGATGCACAGAAAGGTTCAATCAGATTAAGAGTGGTACTTAGTTTATTAGTTGTATCTTTATGTTATATATTTACGCTAAAGATTAAAAATAGGATCGGGAACGGGAGATTAGAAGTTATGTAGGTGATTTTGCAAAACTTTATTTTCCTTTATTGAATAGCTACTTAAATTCAAATAATTCTCTTCAAACTTATAAGAACCATGACACCTCAAGTTATCTAATGTTTTGTTGGTAAAGTATAATTTCCTACCCAAAAAGTCTGACAAATGTCATTCTTCGATTTTAAAGACAATGTAGGTTCTCTGGTTTCCATTGTTGACGGTTGCCATAACTTTAAGCATGCTACAATATCATAAACAAATCATGAAAATTATATCAACTTGTTAGCAACTAGTTTAGTTCGAAAAAAACGAAAAACTCAGAGAATATCAAAATGTAAAAATAAAACCGTCATCTAAACTCAAAATCGATTGCACTAGGGACAAAATATGAACTTAGAAAAGACTTATATGGAGACCCTTGAAAAAGTACAACAGAACAAGACAAGGCCCTCTGCAAGGTAAACAGTCTTCTGTGGCTTTGGTGACACCTGCCATATTGATTTAGGTCACATCTAAGTAAATGACACGTCCTCAAAATAAATTAGAGAATACCGAAGCGAAGCAAAATCCGAACTCAAAATCGATTAAACCAGGGGCAAAGTATGAACAAGGGAAATATTTACATGGAGACCCTTGTAAAAGTACAAGAGAATAAGACCAGGTGTTCCGGAAGAATGGGCGTCTTCTGCTTCATCGACGACACCCGCCATGTAAATCTTTGTCACATCCAAGTAAACATCAAGTTCTCAAAATGAGAACCGATTATCATTGTCAATCACACCAAGTAAACACACTAATGAGCATACTAAAAAACGTCCATCTTCATATCACTTAAAGATACGGAATATTTCTCAATGGGACAAAGATGGCGACCATAAGACTTGCCCATAGTTCTGATCAACCTGCATCTCTCGAATCCTTGTGTTGTTAGTTTGTTTGTCAACGTCGACATCGATCACGAAAATCCCGATATTCTAGGGCTTGCTCTAAATATCGGGATTTTCGTGATCGATGTCGACATGTAAACACCATAGGTTGGAGAAGGAGGGATGTTACTATCTCAAAATGAAAACCGAGTATCATTTTCAATCACAACAAGTAAACATACTAAAGAAACGTCCATCTTCAAATCACTTCAAGATACAGAATATTTCTCAATGAGACAAAGATGGCGACCATAAAACGTGAAATGTCACGTCCTCAAAAGTAGAACTGAGGACTAAATAGACTTATCATTTTTACCCCCCCCCCAAATAAAATACATACATGGCAACAGCACAAATAATGGTTTAAGGGAAATACTCATTCAGACATATGACCATAAGCTATTTTATTTGTCTCTAAAACTACAACGGCTTCAGTTTGTGTGGCTGACCCTTTTTTGTGGTTTTCCAAAAAAACAGTTAAATATTTTATTCTTAGTATGTGTGCGTTGAATATTCGTGGATAATTGAAATGTTGCATAAAGATAAAACAACGAAATAAACGAAAATGAAACCCCAACGAAAATTAGTGATTTTCCAGCAATGCCGTGGAAAATCAATTTCATCCCAAGCACATTGGAACCTCCTTTTAATCAAATGAACAAACATGCTTTGCTATACAAACATATAAAATATTCTTCCTCCCTCTATAACCCTAACGTCCGTGATCGAAGCACATATATTATCCCGAAGTATATGGGGGACCATAAGAAATCCCATGTAGTGAGGTGAGTAACCAATTTTTTCACGTACGATCGGGAAATCGGGAAATCGAACCCGGCCAACTTGGTATAAGCTGAATGCACTTCCACTGCGTCTGCCGACTACCCTACAGCAAAATCACGAAACATTCATATTTGGTCAAAGATGACTAGATATGACAGAAAACTCAAGTTTATTTAATCAACAAATGATTTTATTTTTCCTTTGTATATACATGTGCACGCCGTTATGTTCACGCTTAACCCTAGCCACTGTACACAAAACATTTTGCGTTTCTAAATCTTCAGCACCAAACTGTTCTATTCTGTACCTTTCCACCGTTACATGATATTGAGATTGTGATATTCTGCTACAAAAAACTGACAAACATCTGTTTCGACGTCATTGCTTTATTTGGGGATAGCAAGGAATACATTTGCTTGCATCTTTTTGATAACCATGTTATTTTCTGTAAAATAAATAGCTTTAATAAAAACATTCTAAGACACGCTGCAATCATCGACTCATACTCATACTACAGTGTTACTCTTTTTGTACTTCCTTTTTGCTCTCAAAGCTTTTAATTTAGCTCTTAGTTCAGCCTTTCGTTTGGCTTTACTCTTGCTGGATTTTTTAGATTTCCTCCGCCGAGACGTTCTTGTCTTCGAACTCTTCTTATATTTCTTGATAGATGGACGTCTTGTGATTTTCGGTTGCACTGTTGTCTTCTTTACGTAATTTCCCTTTCGTGGCGAGATGGCTACTCGGGAAGATCCTGACGAGACTTGTCTAATCGGTGTTTGTTCAACCAATACTTGTCTAATTGATGTTTGTCTAATCGGTTTTTGTCCGACCGAGACTTGTCTGATCGGTGTTTGTCCAATCGGTGTTTGTCCAACCAATACTTGTCTAATCGGTGTTTGTCCAATCGATCTTTGTTCAACCGATACTGGTCCAAATGGTTGTACAGGTCGTATAAAGGAAGGGATATCACGACCAATAAAGGACGGTGCGATTTGGTTTCCTATTGTTTGAGACGAAATCCTGGTTCGCACTGGACGTTGTCGTGGCCCAATGAACGGGACGTTCCTTCTTCGGCCAAAAGGAATTGTTGGTGTCCGACCCTGGGTGGCGATTGCGTTTGTGCGTACGAAATGACGTGTCGGTTGTTGGGCTATATTGGGTCTGAAGTTACGTCCGAGAAGTGTAAAGGCCCCGGCAGCAGGTACTGACGTATAATTGATCCTGCCCCTTCTCATCATGGGTCTCCTCGAACCAACGGTATAGACCTGTGGGTTTTGGCGATATCCTACCAGTGACCGGCCGACAATAACTGAAGGGCTCATTATTCGTGTGGGGTAAGATACGCCCCCAATGTTTGAGGAAGAAGTCGAAACGTGGGATTTACCACCCATCGGATAGCCTGAAGCAAATTCCAACCCTGACATTACCGCACTGGGCATGTTGTAAACAGGAGTATTGGGTATAACAACGAGCGGGTAGGCATCTGCAAAATACAAAAAAAAATTCAACAGATGGTGGAAAATAACTGTAATACTGTAAAAGTGGAATTGTTCGCGGTGTGGATATTTTCACTTATTACTTGCATTAAATATCCGCGAATATTTCCACATGCAAACAGATTAACACTAGTCAAACTCAACACCGTTTAATAGTAGTATAGGCATACAGTACAAAACATCATGACTGGCAGCGCGAAAATTTCCACACCGCGAAAATGTTAACTTTATCAGTGGTATGTACTTAAGAGCGATGCTTATAGTGTTAGGTTTCTGATTTATCTTTTGTAATTATTTTCAAATATTTCCTCTGGATACTTATTATTATTTGCTCAGATGGTAAATGATAACTCTCTGACCGCATATTACATGGTATTAAGTTTCATAATCTTTGGGACAAAGACCTGAAACAGATCAGTATTTAAATACATATTTGCATCATCTTCAAGGCATTTGTAAAAAGATATGAAAGATACAATAATTTGAGAAAAAATATATTTGAAAATCTACCTTGGAATGTTATAGAAACATGTTTTGATATGTGAAAAAATAATCATTTAGACCATGTAGAATTTCAGAATAGGAATTCAGAATAGGTTTTCAGAATTCAAATATTTTGAACTGAATAATCTGGTTGATTAAGCATAAATGCATGGTGAGTGAAAATGTTGGTAATTTATCATAACTTGCACTTAATCCCTCGTTTAAATTTGTAGTAATATATTTAAGATAATGTACATAACCTGTTAATTTCAAGTGTATATTGATGAATAACTCGGACATTTTTCCCTTTTTCATTGATTGGAGTTGATTTCAGAATAATGATGTTAATGAAAATAAATTAGAGAATACCGAAGCGTCAACAAAATCATAATCCGAACCCTAATCGATTAAACAAGGGGCAAAATATGAACAATGGAAAGATTTACACAGAGATCCTTGTAAAAGCACAAGAGAATAAGACCAGTTGTTCCGGAAGAGTAAGCGTCTTCTTAAACGTAAACGTAAACTTTGTAGTAAGTGGAACATTGGCTTTTCTCCTATCACAGAAATAATTGCAGCAGTAACATTCTATTTATATTTGAGCTGCAACCCACTATGTGAATATTACCTGCATGCTCTCATAACGTAAGAAGTGGTTTGCTTATGACGTCATATATTGACCTAGTTCAATAAGAGTCTAGCATGGAGAACGCCCATGCGTCAAGCGCTCAGGTGACTAATGTTAATAATTTACGCTAATTTAATTCAAATTAAGAATTTACCGCTTTGGGTCGGTTAGATGACAACGCAAATACAAACGCAGGTTATAAACATATTATTAGAGAAAAAAGTTAAATATTGAACACTTATTCCATATAAAAAATGTCAATAAATGAATTGAAAGTTCAAAGATTACATTCATATTGCATGAACCTCTAGCCAGCGGGCTTCATGCAATATGAATATAACCGCTGAACTTTCATAACAGTATGAAAGTTAAAACAAATGACTTTAAATCCTTCCATGAAAGAACGAATACCGGATTCTGGGATACTGTTCATCTTATACTCATTTTTCATGGGTAGCGAATTTAAAGCAGATAAATTCTTTGATGCACGCAATAAATCAAATTTATCAATATAGCTTTATACGTTGCAAGAGTTCATCAAATTCAGCTAACGATTCCGACAAAACATAAATGATAACAATACATCGATCATTGCTCCGAAATCACAGCTTCATAAACATCAGATCGGGGAAATTCTGAAAAGGTACATTTCCTGGTAGGGAACATTTCAGAACAAAAGCATACTTTTATCTTAAATTGTACTTTAGCGAAATGTTATTTATTTTATGTAAAAGTTATATTTTTAAATCAAACAATAGGGTGTTGCTATCCTCCACTACATTGAATAGGAATGGATTTATAGTTTCATTTGATATAATTAATCATTTCATGCCATTACAGTGGTATCATATCATTGAATCATAACAGTGTTAAATGGTGCATGTAATGTCACATCTATTTCAAAAGTAGTTTACAGCAATTTCGAGCTCGTTAATTTATGTTGAGATCTGAACTATTAATTAGTTAAAAATCTAAAACTTACAATGATCTACATTCTACAGTTTATATTCATAAACAACTTTATAGATAGCTTTTACAAGTCCTTGCGTTATCATACATACAGATTGTTTTTTTCGTCATAACAAAATTATCTATGACGTAAATAAAAAAGAGGTGATTTTTTCGCATTTCAAAATTGCATTGTGCTGGCTACAAACGTATTTTGTATAATAGTTCAACATTGTTCATGAAGTATTCATATTCAGACTTAAGGATTGGAGAAGAAAAACATATTAAAACAAGAACTTCCTGTGATACCGAAAAAAACCTCATTATATAATAATATTAGGCAATGCATATTTCTATGCTACGTTACACTACAATTGTTAGGATTCTAAAATATGATATAAAACAAAACTTTATTACAACTTGAAAGTACCGCATAGTTTTCTTGTCAAACATGACCTGACATAAAAACATGACGTCGTGAGAACCTGACGTCATCAAAATCACGCTAGTTTTGATGGAGAAATGTTTCATTTGTTTAATTAAAAAAGGGTAAATAGAAAAAAAATAATGATGTCCCTGTTTAAAGAGTATTTATTTTATTAATATAACAGATTATACTGATACTATTAAACAAATGTGCAATACTTAAAAAACCTTACCATTCAACGGAGGAACCATTAAACAGGCATTGATTAAAAAGGGAATACCAAGGAGAGGATCGCAAATTAAAGAAAAGAAGTTCATGTCGGCGTTTTAATACAATATATAAACAAACATAAATAAGAAAAAGATATTTGCATCGCTCCTAGTGCGTGTACTTACAATGTAATAGGCATGCTAAGAGTCCAACTACTCCTATGACACTACGTGAGAACCTCCCCATGGTGAGAAAGTCTTGTCAGTGTGGAGAACAACCCCCTGCCTGTAGCTTTATAGCTACCGTTTGCGGTTGTTATTAATTACAATAAAGGCATGTGTAATTCATAATGAGTGTATATGTTAAAATAGAAGCTCTATATCAAATTCATTAGAGGTTAATAAATGTACTAGTCTAGCACATAAATCGCCACGATATTGTATAATAATGTATTCATGTCTATTGATTTCCATAATCCGACAATTAAAATCGCGCGCACCTGTCAATCGTATCTTCATTATATACTTGTCTATATCTACCCACAGTGTGACGTCACATCACGATAAGGGTCGTATATATTAATTTATCACGTGTGAGGTATCCACGTGCAGTTTCCCTGAACCATATATAAATGCAAAAATGCGTTTGTCTTAGAACAATTTTACAATATAGCTTAAATGTTATTATTCAATATAAGACCAAATATGCAACATACAATTTTTGTATTTGTATTTCCTCTTTTGGATATAAATATGTCACGCATTTTAAACATATAATCGTTTCTGGTTGGATATCAATATCTACACGGAAAACCGTGGTAAGTATGTTAAGTGATATAATTCAGTTAATTTTTCGATGTCATGTTATTCGAATGTGGGTCAGTTTCACATGATGTTGTTTTATATATTTCTATCTCGTGTTATCTGAGTTGGGGTCGGTTTCACGAGATGTAACTATTTATTTCTGTCTCGTGTTTGTTTAATTTGGGTCGGTTTCACGAGATGTTCCTTTATTTATTTCTGTCTCGTGTTTTTTGTATTTGGGTCGGTTTCACGAGATGTTCCTTTATTTATTTCTGTCTCGTGTTTTTTGTATTTGGGTCGGTTTCACGAGATGTTACTTTATTTATTTCTGTGTTGTGTTTTTTGAATTTGGGTCGGTTTCACGAAATGTTACTTTATCTATTTTTGTGTCGTGTTATCTGCGTTTGGATCGGTTTCACGAAATGTTAAATTAATTTATTTCTGTGTCGTGTTTTTTTAATTCGGATCGGTTTCACGAGATGTTAATTAATTTATTTCTGTGTCGTGTTTTTTGAATTCGGGTCGGTTTCACGAGATGTTACTTAATTTATTTGTGTCGTGTTTTTCTGAATTTGGGTCGGTTTTACGGGATGTTGTTTGGATTTCTTTCACCTTTAATGTTATATCCGCAAATATTATCCCAATGTTATCACTACAGTAGATATGTTATTTGCTACTGAATGCTACTGATATTGTGTCGTATCCACCAACTGGTAAAATTGGTATCTTAGGAATATTTTTTCAATAATATAAAATAATTTTACTTGGTATTTTTTCTAAAGCCAATAACAAAAACAAGTTCTGTTTGGTTCTTTCTTGATTGTTATCACGTCCTATATACAGCAAAGGTAATTTACGGACGGTCTACGGGTGTATACGATATGTGTGTGTATGTGGAATGTGTGTGTATTTGGAAGGCCCTGGAATGTTCGTGCAAGCCTTCTAGTGATAGTCCGGATCTTTTGCTGATTTAAAGTGCTACCACATTGAAGTATACTACTAAACGCCCCCATCAGAACACCCCACCCCTGTCACATTAAACTGACAAGAGTTGAACCAGGTGTTCTACTCACTTAATGCTGAACGTCAATTAGGGAGGAATAACTCTCATTGTTTAAGACTTTGGTTTGACTTGAAAGTAAGTATTTACTTCAAATATGTTTTGCGATGATTTCTTACAGTCAATTCGTTGCTAGTTCAAACAGATCGACTCTACAATGTAAGTGAAAACAGGTCGACTCTAAAATGTACGTGAAAACGAGTCCACTCTTCAATGTAAGTGCAAACAAGTCGATTCTACAATGTAAGTGAAAACAGGTCGATTCTACAATGTAAGTGAAAACGAGTCGACTCTACAATGTAAGTGAAAACAGGTCGATTCTACAATGTGAGTGAAAACAGGTCGACTCTACCATGTAAGTGAAAACAAGTTGACTGTACAATGTAAGTGAAAACGAGTCGACTCTACAATGTAACTGAAAACAACTAGAATCTACAATGTTATTGAAAAAGTCGAATATACAATGCAACTGGAAACTACAATGTAACCGAAAACAAGACGACACTTACTGGTGCGTACAGAAGGTAAAAGGCGGATATATTGAGGTTTTACTATTTATAAGGTTTTAAGTATAGGACCGTTGTGCTGTAAATAACCGATACAAGTTAACGTTAAATGCTAGTGAATTTCTTTGTCTCTTTTAAAAGATCTATCAGAAATTAAAAATGTAAATAAATCAGGAATGCCAATCCAAATCAATCATTCAAATTTAAACTGACATGAAATAACATTACTGTCTTAATCAGTCTACTTTTCAAATGACGCTTATAGCAGCTCAATTATATGGGAGCGTGTGGCATCATATCCACAATGATGTACCAAAATCGACAGTGTGTTTGAGCAGGATAACGTTTTATCACTCTCCAGCAACACAGCGTTACAATGGACACACGTCTATAAAACATCACACAATATAAACACAGACGGTTGGATATCTGTTTCTTGGATGTCGAGAATGTGTCCGTGATGGATGAGTATGAGTGGTAGAGTTAGAGCCCTGGAGCCTGGCGATCAATCAAACCCCTAAATTATAAGTGATATTGGAGACACAGATATACACTTGTTTCGTCATGCTTTTTGAATAAAAAATCAAAATTAATTTCAGTGGCATCATTTTTATGACAGTAGCGTTTAAATATGATATAAAGAAAAACGCAATTTGAATAGGAAATATTACATCCATAACTCTTAATTAAGGTTCAAGCTTAATATTGTAGATAGATATTTAAATATCTCTGTACTATTGTCACGTGGTTTGGAAACTGGATTCTTCATAGTTTTCATGAATACTGTCTGAAAAGAAGTCCATGTCTCCCATGCTTGCCCGTTTAAGACAGAAATTGACTTTTGGGTAGATAAACCTCTCTTTCCCAAGGGTAAGATATTCTCATGTGATGTGATGGTCTCATGCCCGACAGCCAAACGTTTACCACGAGTTGGGATCTGGGGTCTTCGTGTAAATCTTTCCTTTGTTCATATCTTGCCCCTATTTCAATCGATTTTTAGTTCGGATTATGATTTTGTAAACGCTGTATTCAAAACAATTCAATTAAATTTTTACACGGTCTCACGGTCCATTTCATTTCATTATAATATTATAATGTATTAAACATGTCGACAAAAGAAATGATTCCGAGCGCATAAATGAAAACCCGGGGAATGCGTACTGACTAATCGCACATTAATTATATATAATATACGATCTATCAGGTAGAGCACCCTGATTATGTCAGACTATGTGATAAATATATATAATACGTGTTAGCATTGCCTCTTGAAACTTAACCTGGCCCAGTAAATATTCCTAACACTGGTTCGATCAATCATTTGACTAAAGACCAGCCCTGCTATATATCTTACCAATAAATCATTCATATTTGAATATTTATATACACGCTATATATTTTTGTTTCAATTTAATGGTTGCTGTAACAGGTTAATGAAGCGTATACTCATTTTAAGCCATTGTTTCTATATACTATTATGTCTATTTCTATCGCTATTACTTCCATGATCATATATACATCATGTATATCTATTTGAGTCATTTTAGTCCATATTATGAAACCAAAGATCTAACTTTTATTCAATCTAAAAATAGTACAACCAAACTAATATTAAGAGTAAAATTCAAAATTAAGTATTATATTCATATTTTATCGTCAAAACCTCGATAAAGTCCAATTTTACCAATAAATCATGCTAAGCAACATTTTTCTTCCTGGTCAATGAATGTAAATGAGTTTTGTGACTGCTTTAAAAAAGGAGCATTGACAGTTGTTACGGTCAGAAATAAACCTTCGTAAAGTCAACAAACTAACAAAGAATCTCTAAAATTGAACTATTTATTTGCAATTTAATAACAGGTAAATAATTAATAAAGTGAAACTATCAGTCCATCTTATTTTACAAATAACTGTACCCACAATTCCCACTGCTGGAAAATAAAATCCCGCGAAATATCCTTCTTCGTTAAGTTGATTGAGTTCAAATCAGTGAAAGGTAGAGCAAATGAAGGTGTAGTTTATATCATATAAATCCAATATCGCCAGTGATCAAGTTAAACAGTGCTAAGACCCAGAATATTACCCAGAATATTCTTTATCACGTCTACACAAATCATATCTGCTACATAGCAACACAGCTTTTAGAAGATATGATTAACCTACTTATTTAAGCTATTGAGATTTTAGTACATCTTGGAAATAAAGAGATTGATGCATTGCGCGACAGCAATATATGCGATACAAACATTAGAGAAAGAAATTGATCCGCACGATTGGAATTAATTAAGTATTATACCTAAAGCATGCAAATTGTTCATGAATCTATCGCGTTCAAGAGCTGGGGGTTGACATATATTTAAAAAGTCATATACAAATAAAGTGTTGTTTTTTGCAGCATGATCTGTAATAATTGGATGCATGAGTTTTTTGGTGAGAGAGTCAGAACTACATGACAAGTTCAAACCAGCATGTTACTGTATGATGTATTTCACAAGGAAGTTGGATTAGAGCCAAGGTTCAATCACGTTCGACAGGAAAAATCTATTGACGAATATATTTCTGGTATAAATGAAAACGGTAACTATTTAAATACATAAGCCACCATCTCCTGAACGCGTTATATTCATGAACAATTCGACGTTGTATTCTGACAGTTATTCATCATTGTTGAGGTTAGAGGTGGGGCGAAACTCCTTTGACTTTCATAACCACAACATAGAAGGTACTTGTTTTGAATAACTGTGACCTATCATTAACACGTTGATCAATGTGTTTAATTTTTACAGTTTTATACACATGAAGCGTGGTTGTGGCTTAAGTTGTTGTAAAATATTCAATATTCTCAATATCCAGCGGTTACGCTCACCTACGCTCTCTACACCCCTGGAATATGTAACGGCAAAACCGAAGGCCCTGTGCATGCCACTTCGTTGATGAATCAAGAAGACTGGTTTCGACCCTTTGGTGTTCATCAAACGAATCTTGTTGTCACAAAACTGTAAAAATTGACAGGATTTGAAGTCGGTTGTGGCTCCTTTGTAATCTTCAAAAGACAGGCATGCAGCCTAGCGATTGGTCATAGTTTTTTTTACCTGAGCGTGCCTTCGTTTTGCCATGACATATTCCAGGGGTGTAGAGAGCGAGAGCGTAGGCGAGCGTAACCCCTGGATATCGAGGATAAACTGAACGCCAAGCACATAGCTTTACTAAGATAACGTAACACACACATATGCTACACCTTTTAAATTTAGTAATAGATACAATAGGCCGAAAAAATGAATTAAACTGCATCATACAGCTGTTTCGTCCTCCCAGGACTCTTCAGTGATGCTAGGGGCCAAAAGGTGGGGTGCTAAAAACCCTTTAATTTATGAATTTAGAAGTAAATTTAAACTAGTTCAGGATAATTTCAAATCGTGTACTACGAAAATACGTATTACGTATTTTATCAAATCAGTGAGTATTATTCACTTGAATGTGTAATTTCTGTGGCAACAAGTGTCGTAAATTGCTCCACCTACAATTCAAATCAGTACAGAAGCGTGATATCGTTTGTGATTTCCTGATATTGCTCATTGTCATCAAAGGATACCTCACCTCACCTAACTTCCTTTGTGACAGAATAGCTATTACGCGAGTCGTATTTAATCTGTTAAGGCAAAGTCTACTATGCAGGTCAGGTTTGTCAGCCTGAAACATTATATGATATATAGAATTCAATTCTTAACAGGAAAATCACCGAAATGTCATGACTAAACATATATTTATAGACATATTTAAATCAAACACCAAAGTGACGAGCGACGACGGCTGACAAATTGACACGATTATGACTTCAAAGACTGACCCAGTTGTTTTGGTGTAGTGAGTTCTCTCAGGTAAGTATTACCAAGGTAGAGGGCTGTATTACTGAGAGTTACTTACATTCAAGACAAGTGAAAACTGTTCTTTTTTCAATAAAATAAAAAGGACAAAACAAAAACAAAACATAATTAATTTCCTTTTTTATTTTTCTCTTTGTTAAGGTGATTGTTAACAGCGATTTATTCCTAATTGTAACTACGTTACAATAATATTCCAGAAAGACAGCAGTATTTCAAAATTTGTCGCAAATTGCTCTTATGGGACGATGTTCAGCTAGTATAGAGAAGTAAAACTAAAAAAAATAATACAATTAAAATTTTCTATTCAAACTACATGTAGTCTCAGGTTTGGTAGATTTTGAGATAGGATTATGGTTTTGTTGACGTTTCAATATTCTCTGATTATTTTTTTCAATAAAATCTAAATCGGAAAACGTGCCACATTACAAGCGCTGTTGAAAATATTAAGATTCTTTTTTTTTTTTAAATTTCATTTATTTCAATCGTCTATTCCGATAGTAATATTTAATAATTCTGAAACTAGATATAAAAGAAATATCAATTTTTCTGTATTGAAATGCCCTTTTTATTTTTTTGTTTTGTTTTGTAGGTGAAAGGTTTTCGATTAATTGCATCGATTTTAAATATTTCCATACTACACACATACTGAAAACCATAAATCCGGGATTTCAGTATTCATTTCCGGCTCATTTTAGAAACATTTCCGGAAGTCCTTTGTTTTCTATCGCCGGTAACATCAATAAACGGCGTGTTAGTGTCGTAACCAATTAATCAGCATTTATTTATTCCTTTAGAACGCTTGATGAACATTGTTTTAATTGTTTTTATAGATTTAATTGCTTCAAGCATGAGTGGTCATAGCTCTGAGGTGCTTGACACTTCTCTGATAAGCTATGGTTAGTTAGCATGAGAAGCTATGACAAGTGTCAGTTGCAAGTAGCATCCCAGTATTCATATAGAGAAAGAGGTGATACTGACAGTGCAAAAGTTTGTCATTAATTTGAGGCCTTGATGATTAAAGCGAATTGTATATTTTTGGTATGTTGATACATGTTTATTAAGAATAGCGCATCTATATGAAAAGTCATAACGATTCAAACCCAAAAATGTTGAGACTTTAATAGTTAAATCAAGCGAATCAAAGTAAATAATTCAGATAACATATTTAATCATGTAAGATGTAAAGTTGTGTGCAGCAATGGCGAAGAAAATATTGTCCTTGTAGTAGAATTAATTTTTTTGAGCCCTAATTCTATGGTTGCTGGAAGATAAACACAATTTGGAGGCACCAGAGTGAAAAGGAGAGTCGCTTTTCATCAAGCTTTCAGCAACTTTATGGACCTATGAATTACCCTGAAATAAGCGCAATACGAACCCTTCAAAAACCTGTGATTTTACAGTACATGTTCGTAAAGTGATTAGAACACTGAGTGTTATTATAAATAGACTAAACATGTAAAATCAATATTATATCATATGTTGATATGATGACTTACATATATATATATATATATATCTTTAGAAAATTGTTTTTTAATAAAATGTATTATTGTTTACAATGTGAATAAACTCTTTTGTATTGTAACCTCCAACTTAAAGAAACAAGATATCAGACATGTATATAAAGTCGTATATATAAACAAAGAAACATATAGCGTTTTAAGCGTTTTTCTGCGACAAACATTTGTAAAAGCAACATACAACATGACAAGTAACAAAAACTATATAGAATGAAAGCAACAGCTAAACTGTACACTATCACAGACGACCAAAAAAGGAAGATATACTAAAAACGGGAAAGAATAAAAGATTTAAAAATAAAAATCGTCCTGCTTACTAAAACCGCTGCCCATTCTTTTCAATGCACAACAATATTTTGAATATGACGTAACACACACATATGCCGCACCTTTTGAATTCAGTGATAGATACAGTAAGCCAAAAAATGAATTAAACTGCACCATACAGCTGTTTCGTCCTCCGAGGACTCTTCAGTGATGCTAGGGGCCAAAAGGTGGGAATCCAAAATGTCTAAACTAATGTAGAAACAGAAGGGTCAGATGCGTAAAACCCATTTCATTTAAATGAAATGGAGATAATATATTTTAAATTATCGTTTTAAACTATTTTGAAAATAGAAGTAAAATGAAACTAGTTGTGTATAATTTTAAATCCTGTACTACAAAAATATGTATATTATGTACCGTGCCACTTTCTAACAACTCATTTAAGATTAAACTAAATATTGCAGCTTAATGTTTAACAAATCTCCACATATCATATCATGATCCTTAACGGTAAAAGAACCATTAATAATGTGTTTTTTTTCGCGATAGATATGGCTTGAAATTCATCAGGATTTGCCTTTATTCCATCATCTCCAAAACAGTTAATTAAGATATTACTCTCCCCTTCAATTATATACTTTAAATGTAAATAATCAGGTAATGATGGGACAGAGTGTGACACCCACAAAGACACGAATGGACATGAAATCATAAATCTCCAACAGATCCCAGTCAGAAACATGGATTCCAGTATCCAAGTTTGGCTTGATCTAGATATATAACTAAACATTAAGATATTATACCGAGTATCATGTTATAGCATTCAATTTTGGTCACAAAAGAAAGTGTCGGTGGCCCTGTTCTATTTTCGACTACGTTAAAGTTGCTATATACCAATATCCAATTCTAGGTTGGAAATTTTGATATCCGAAACTTAATGGTTTAAACCAATTATTTTACTTAACTGATCAATGGAATAAAATAAGAGAATACCGAAGCGTCAACATAATCATAATCCAAACTCAAAATCGATTAAACCAGGGGCAAAATTGAACAAAGGAAAGATTTACATGGAGACCCTTGCAAAAATACAAGAGAATAAGACCAGGTGTTCCGGAAGAGTAAGCGTCTTATGTTAGAGGTTAAAGGTAAAGACCATATAAACTTTAATCAGAAAAGTTATAACTTAATTTATTATTTAAGTGATGTGTTAGATCCCTATGTTAACGGAGAAAAATAAACAACACTACACCAAAACAGCAAATCAAAATTCAGCGAAAAATTCTTTGAATTGTTCGTTAACGATGATATAAGATTGTAAGTCTGTCGCCTGATTTGCTTTATTCACACATATTCTAATAGCGTGTTTTTATGGGAGGATACACCAATTAAATCCCTATAACGACAAGAGGTGCAATCTACATTTTTGGCGCAGCTGTACAAAAGGTAATTGATGTTTATTGTGGTTTTATTTCTTCTCAGCTTAAAAATTATGGGATGATAATGCAAAAACCCTTTAACAAATCGTTTAACAATAATAATCGCTTTCTATGTAATATAATGTATGTACTTGAATTTACATAAGAACACGGGCCAGCGTAAACCGTTCAACTCAGGCGTTACGAAACGTGACGGCATATAGAACCTGGCGTAGGCATACAAATCAAACAGATCCGTCACGACGTAGCTTTTAATCGGGTACCAGGGGCTGTAATTATATTTAAGAATTATCATTATGAGTACATTTTGTACATACAAGCACACCCAGATATGGGTTATATTAATACAAACATCCCGACCTGGGACACAAACAATATTCACGGGCGCACGAATCTGGACCCCGCCCCCTTTATTTTCCAGTTACTCCTATAAAGGGGGAGGGTCCAGATTCGAGCGCCCGTGCAATAATTTACAAGAAAGAGCAGAAATAAAACTAGTGAGACGAGCGGGGCGCGAAACCCGAGACCTCTAGGTTATGGAGCCAGGACGTAACCACCAGGCCAAAAGGTCCGAACCAGTTGACCTGGTTTGTAATTTCATGATGTTGTTATGTATGGTCGTGTCTCTAACAAGCGTTATATGTTATAAATGTTATACTGTAGGCTGGTAGTAGTACTGCGGAATCAAACATTTTTTCTGGGTCCAATTTTCGTGGGTTCCCGAAAAAAACTCCAAACCATTTGGTCCGTACATATCTTGCATATGTACCCGTAGATATTTTTTACCCAAGAAATCAACGAAATTAAAAACCTCAAGAAAATCAAAGAGTCGCAGTTATGAACGAGTTTGCCCCAACGTTAGAACAGTTCTCGCGAATGATTTAATTATACCTGTCAGTGAAGCACGACTTGGCATCTAGGTCAGCGTAACTCAACCGTAGCCTCACACCTGTCTGTCCCTACTACTGTCTCCAATGTAAGAGTATTGATGACGTGTCAAGTAGGGATATCTAAATAACGTAAAAGGATACAAAGTTCAATCTGTTAAGAATTCATTGTTATATGGTTTGGTTTATTTTTGTTTTACGTCCTATTAACAGCCAGTGTCATTTCAGGATGTGCCTGGTTTTGGAGGTGGAAGAAAGCCGGTGTACCCGGAGAACAACCACCGATCTACGGACAGTATCTGACATCTGCCCCACTTGGCTTTCGCACTCGCGACCCAGAGGTGGAGAGCTAGTGGTAGAATGTCTGGACACCTTAACCACCCGGCCACCGCGGCCCAGAGGTGGAGGGATAGAGGTAGAATGTCGGGACACCTTAACCATTAGGCCATTGCGGCCCAGAGGTGGAGAGCTAGTGGTAGAATGTCGGGACACCTTAACCACCCGGCCACCGCGGCCCAGGGGTGGAGGGCTAGTGGTAGAATGTCGGGACACCTTAACCATTAGGCCATTGCGGCCCAGAGGTGGAGAGCTAGTGGTAGAATGTCGGGACCTCTTAACCACTCGGCCATTGCGCCCAGATGTGGAGGGCTAGTGGTAGAATGTCCGGACACCTTAACCACTCGGCCATTGCACCCAGATGTGGAGGGCTAGTGTACTTAGAATGTCGGAACACTTTAACCACTCGGCCACTGCGGCCCAGAGGTGGAGGGCTAGTGGTAGAATGTCGGGACACCTTAATCACTCGGCCATTGTTATAAGGCGACTGGTTACATCTGTTCGCGAGCTACTGAAATAATTACATTACTGAAATAATGTATAATGAAGCTCAACACACACAGATTTATTCAGATATATATTACTGGGTGAATTACCGCCTCAGTCCCCGGTATGGACATGTCCAAATGTAATGTCCTCAGATAGGGACATGTCCAAATGTCATGTCCTCAGAGCTATTCTATTCTTCTGTTTCTACCCGAGAAATCAAGATATTAACAGATTTAAACGTATTTTGAATATAACGAACGTATATAAACACAATATATCATAACACTTGTGCTGTTGATCTGAATGTCCCGTCGTCATTTTATCATAATAGATTATAGAGAGATATATTTACAAGCTTATTAATCACTCTTTAAGGCAAACTTTATAAAAGTAACTTGATTCATTGCTGATACATGTATGTATAATGGCTAACCATACTCCCTGCTTTTGACATGTAATTTGCCAAGGTGTTTGTTAATTTTGGCAAAACATACGAAAATTGCATATAGCAGGAATGCACAATTAACTCATGTAGATCATATATGTTGTATAAAGCAGTAATATTGTTATATATGTATATCCTCAAGTGTCTATAGCACACGATAGGGAAATGCTTGACTAGATATGGATCTATCAAAACGTACACATTGATTTTGTTTTGACCTTGACCTGACAAGAAGAAAGGCGTCAGGTCGGGTTTCAGCTAAACAGAAAGTATATTTTTTTTCGAAGACGAAAATTGGACTGATCGTTAGCTAAACTGAGAGAGTATTTTTGTCAGAGACGAAAAACGGGGTGAGTTTTGAGTTAAACGGTAAGTATACCTGTCAAAAATAAAAAGTTTGGTGAGTTTTCATTTAATCTGAAAGTAAATTTATCAAAGAAGAAAACACCTTGTTTGTACACCATTTTCTAAGATGGTGATTGAAACGGGGTGGTCAATATGGCTCAATAGAACCTAAATAATTGAAGGTACTACATATGTAGCTTAGTACCTTGGTAACGGTTTACTATTGAAGGGAAGTAACTCAGATATAATGAGTTGAAGATGTAACACGTTGATAACCAATCTATGCCGATTATTAGCTGGTTCATCGTGAAAAGCCATATATAACATTCTTAAATGCCCAATATACGTAACTTTCGGCAAAACTTGAAGCAAAAATAAAGCCTAATAATTTTTTGTATTTACAGATTTAGTTAAGATTAACTGATATCAGCAATATTCAATATGAATCCTTATGCGGTTACCGGTACGGCAGCAGTTAAACCTCGGTATTTGTAAACAAGCGTCCATTTCGAACGGTCTTTTACCTTCGGCTTGTTGATGAAGTGTTGATGAGTTATTTTCAATTTTTTGGATTTTTCTGTCAAGAGTTGTTTCTTGTTAGTTACCGCACAGGTTTACTAAGTTTTTGGCTTATTTTTGCATGGTTATCAACTTGATTTTTTTTTCAGAATTATTCAAAATAACGAAAAATTTCCCGAAGTTACGTATATTGGGCCTTTAATTAATTACGAAACAGCTGTATGTTGCAGTTTAATTAATTTTTTCGGCATACAGTATCACGGTGCAGCATATTTGTGTGTTACGTCATCTTTTACAATTATAATGATTGTTTGACGCATTTTCTTCTGTTGATATTTTCAGGCACGGTGCAATGAGGACAGGAGTAAAAGACGGATTACATTAACCAGATATTAAACGGTTTATTATAATTGATGAAGTTGACATCATCACAATTATGACTTATACTTGGTATTTAGGACACAACTAATCGTCACCAGGCAAAGGCTGTTTTATTCATTGAATCATTATTTGAGAAGAGGAAATGTAATTTATTTTTGATGAGATGCATAGATTCGAAAAATGGTGAATATATGATTACGTCACCCTGTAAGTAATCGGACGAGGAAACTTAAGTCGTGTTGACAGTTTAGATATAAAGATCTTATTCCTCTTGGGAATTTGATATTTTATCTATTGATATTTGCATACAGGGAATACTGTATACATATTTGTCTGAAGAGATGTGTGATGCTTTTCTGTATTTCTGGTGGCCAGAAGGAGCTGAAGAATAAATACATCGACATCATTTCCATGTCTGGGTAGTTTAGCTCGTAGCTTTTCGGTGTAGGTGAGCTGAAAACTAATGCAGGAATATATAAACTCGGAGTCAAACCACCATCGAGAATGTGAAAAGGATTTATACCATTTATAGATCATATCCTAAATTACTTAATCGATAGCAGCATCAAAATGTGATGTTGATGATAAAATGTGTTTTATATATTTGAGGATTAAATTTTGATTTTGTTTAGTTTATGATATCATAAATCTAATGAAGCACGAGGTAAATTGCGTTTACGTTGAATTTATCGATTGCTCCATTGGTTTTATGATCTCATAAACTAAACAAAAACAAAGGTTAAATCTTATATTCACAGTATTTTTTTTTAAATGGTTCAAAACAATTAGTTTTTGGAGGAAAGATTTTCCAGCAGACTGTTGGCATTCCCATGTGAACAGACTGTGTCCCACTCTTAGCTGACTTGTTTTTGTTTTCATACGAGGCAGAATTTGTGAAGAGCTATTCCGGACAAAAACCGATAATGATAATTTCTTAAATATATTTACAGCCCCTGGTACCCGATTAAACGTTACGTCGTGACGGCTCTGTTTGATTTATGCCTACGCCCGGTAACAAAAACCTTGCCAAAGCTTTTAATTTCACTTCCAGATATATCGATGATATGTTGTCAATAAACAACAAGTAGTTTGCTGACCACATCGATCGTATAAACCCTTTTGCACTTGAAATAAAGGACACAACAGACTCCTCTACATTGCCTGCTTACCTCGATCTCTACTTAAACTACGATCAACATGGACATTTTACTACTAAGCTAAAGGTAAACGTGACGATTTCAATTTTCTGGTCATGAACTTTCCATTTCTTGATAGTTATATCCCTGCTTCTCCAACGGTGTTTACATGTCGCAGTTGATTCGATATTCTAGGGCTTGCTCTAAATATCGAGATTTTCTTGATCGAAGTCGACTGCTGACAAACTAACAATACAAGAATTCAGGAGATGCAGGTTTATCAGAGCTAAGGGCAAGTTTTATGATCTCCATCTTTTTCTCATCGAGAAATATTCTGTATCTGTAGGTGATATGAGGATGGACGTTTTTGAGCATGCTCATTAGTTTTTTTATTTGTTGTGATTGACAATGATACTCGGTTCTCATTTTGAGAACTTGATGTTTACTTGGATGTGACAAAGATTTACATGGCGGGTGTCGTCGATGAAGCAGAAGACGCTTACACTTCCGGAACACCTGGTCTTATTCTCTTGTACATTTACAAGGGTCGTCAGCAGTTGACATCTATCACGAAAATCTCGATATTCAGTGCAAGCCCTAGAATAACGAAACAACTGCGACATGTAAACACCATAGGATGGAGATGTTACTATCAAGAAAGGGAAAGTTCACGATCGGAAAATCGAAATCGTCACGTTTTATTTCCTACAGCTTAGTAGTAAGTTGCCCGTGTTGGTCCTAGTTTAAGTAAAGATCGAGGTAAAAAGTATAAGCTCCACTTATTACCAAAAACACTTTTAGATAAAGAATCTTATCTGAGTTCCCATTTCATTTGGGCTTTATGAAACGAGCCTAAGAATTGTTCAATTTAATGAGTCGCTTGCGGGCAGGGTAAAAGAAAAAGAAAAATCGTGACAAGTTATACATATCACATATCAATTGCCTGTATTTATGAAACTTTCCTTGTATTTAAACATGAAATGAATTCTATACTCAATCCAACTTTATTGTACATTGAACCTCGCTTACATCATGGGACTTGACAGAAACGTAATATGTAAATATTGGAAAAGGAGTTCAGCTTGTGTCAAGAGATGTTAAGCTTACACTGGTCGGATTCATCACAACGTCGATTTCGAGCATGAGAAAGGTTTTATAAATATGGTGATCACGAACACATTTGGAATCCTATGTGTATGTATGTTTCATCTAGAGAAGTAATTATTACATCAGTGCTGGCACTTCCGTCAATCACGTGACTATAACTATTTTACTTGAACATCTTTACTTTGAAATGACTTTGTGTTACACGCAAGGCCTCCACTCCGCCGGAATCAATATAATCGACTTTCTTCTAGAAATATTGGTGATTCAGTAAGAAAACAATCCTTCAGATGTTTTGAATCTTAATGACTTCGCGAGGGCTTATATCAACAATATTTCATGATCATAGATAATGACATAAAAAAACTATGACAACACTAACTAAAAGTCATGCAGTGTGACGTCATGAGGATCTGTGATAAAAATAACACGGTCACACAATGTGGAAAGATATGTTAAAGATTTACGATAAATATTTTAAAAGAATAAAGTTTGGTGCCAGGACGGAAAATCTGTAATCATGATGCAATATTAAAAGTTTTGCCCAATGCTTCGAAATCTGATACTGACTGAGTGTTGTTATTCCTATTGCTAACTTGTTGCAGAAAGAGTATTCCCTCCACTCAAAACATGGGTTGATTGCATGACATTTGTTTTCGAAAAGCCGATGAAAAATCCTTCTAAGCACTGATATTGTTTCTGTCATTTTCTATGTAATTTGGTTTATCAGAGAAGCTGGCAATGGAATTTCGTATCAAAACACCTTTTCATGCACTGCGAAATTTATAATTAATATCTATGTAAAATATATCGTAAATAAGTCATTTTGTTAATTTCCATGTGAACTAAAAACGACACTAGTTTATCCTACACACGAAGAGTATGCTTACTTTAATGTACCTTCACAGACATATCGGCATCATCAATAATTAATAACGGTAAGGAGAATGTGAAGTCTAACCTGTCCCTCAATAACAGTCGTGTTAGGTACCTAGAGGATATAGGTATCGATATAGGTATCCGCACATTTTGTTGTGTATAGAACTGGTAAAATACCTGAAAGTTATTATATTACTACACCAAACGTCGAGATGCTGAGACGTGGATATCTTGTCTGTATGACGATGTCTTATGTAGGTATGTATTTGTATGTAGATGTCGTATGTATGTAGGTATTTGTATGTGGATGTCGTATGTATGTAGGTATTTGTATGTGGAGGTCGTATGTATGTAGGTATTTGTATGTGGATGTCGTATGTATGTAGGTATTTGTATGTGGGTGTCGTATGTAGGTAGGTATTTGTATGTGGATGTCGTATGTAGGTAGGTATTTGTATGTGGATGTCGTATGTATGTAGGTATCTGTATGGGGATGTCGTATGTAGGTATTTGTATGTGGATATCGTATGTAGGTAGGTATTTGTATGTGGATGTCGTATGTATGTAGGTATTTGTATGTGGGTGTCGTATGTAGGTAGGTATTTGTATGTGGATGTCGTATGTAGGTAGGTATTTGTATGTGGATGTCGTATGTATGTAGGTATTTGTATGTGGATGTCGTATGTATGTAGGTATTTGTATGTGGATGTCGTATGTATGTAGGTATTTGTATGTGGATGTCGTATGTGGATGTCGTATGTAGGTAGGTATTTACATGTGGATATCGTATGTAGGTAGGTATTTACATGTGGATGTCGTATGTAGGTAGGTATTTGTATGAAGATGTCGTATGTATGTAGGTATTTGTATGTGGATGTCGTATGTATGTAGGTATTTGTATGTGAGTGTCGTATGTATGTAGATATTTGTATGTGGATGTCGTATGTATGTAGGTATTTGTATGTGGATGTCGTATGTATGTAGGTATTTGTGTGTGGATGTCGTATGCAGTTAGGTATTTGTGTGTGGATGTCGTATGCAGGTAGGTATTTGTATGTGGGTGTCGTATGTAGGTAGGTATTTGTATGTGGGTGTCGGATGTAGGTAGGTATTTGTATGTGGGTGTCGTATGTAGGTAGGTATTTGTATGTGAGTGTCGTATGTAGGTAGGTATTTGTATGTGGATGTCGTATGTAGGTAGGTATTTGTGTGTGGATGTCGTATGTAGGTAGGTATTTGTATGTGGATGTCGTATGTAGGTAGGTATTTGTATGTGGATGTCGTATGTAGATAGGTATCTGTATGTATTTGTGTGTAGATGTCGTATGTAGGTAGGTATTTGTATGTGGATGTCGTATGTAGGTAGGTATTTGTGTGTGGATGTCGTATGTATGTAGGTATTTGTATGAAGATGTCGTATGTAGGTAGGTATTTGTATGAAGATGTCGTATGTAGGTAGGTATTTGTGTGTGGATGTCGTAGGTATGTAGGTATTTGTATGAAGATGTCGTATGTAGGTAGGTATTTGTATGAAGATGTCGTATGTAGGTAGGTATTTGTATGAAGATGTCGTATGTAGGTAGGTATTTGTATGAAGATGTCGTATGTAGGTAGGTATTTGTATGAAGATGTCGTATGTAGGTAGGTATTTGTATGAAGATGTCGTATGTAGGTAGGTATTTGTATGAAGATGTCGTATGAAGGTAGGTATTTATGTGTGGACATCGTATGTAGGTAGGTATTTGTATGAAGATGTCGTATGTAGGTAGGTATTTGTATGAAGATGTCGTATGTAGGTAGGTATTTGTATGAAGATGTCGTATGTAGGTAGGTATTTGTATGAAGATGTCGTATGTAGGTAGGTATTTGTATGTGGATGTCGTATGTAGGTAGGTATTTGTGGGTGGATGTCGTATGTAGGAAGGCATTTGTATGTGGATGTCGTATGTAGGTAGGTATTTGTATGAAGATGTCGTATGAAGGTAGGTATTTGTATGTAGATGTTGTGTGTGGATATCGTATGAAGGTAGGTATTTGTATGTAGATGTTGTGTGTGGATGTCGTATGTAGGTAGGTATTTGTATGTGGATGTCGTATGAAGGTAGGTATTTGTATGTAGATGTTGTGTGTGGATGTCGTATGTAGGTAGGTATTTGTATGTGGATGTCGTATGAAGGTAGGTATTTGTATGTAGATGTTGTGTGTGGATGTCGTATGTAGGTAGGTAATTGTATGTGGATGTCGTATGAAGGTAGGTATTTGTATGTAGATGTTGTGTGTGGATGTCGTATGTAGGTAGGTATTTGTATGTGGATGTCGTATGTAGGTAGGTATTTGTATTTGGATGTCGTATGAAGGTAGGTATTTGTATGTAGATGTTGTGTGTGGATGTCGTATGTAGGTAGGTATTTGTATGTGCATGTCGTATGAAGGTAGGTATTTGTATGTAGATTTTGTGTGTGGATGTCGTATGTAGGTAGGTATTTGTATGTAGATGTTGTGTGTGGATGTCGTATGAAGGTAGGTATTTGTATGTAGATGTTGTGTGTGGATGTCGTATGAAGGTAGGTATTTGTATGTAGATGTTGAGTGTGGATGTCGTATAAAGGTAGGTATTTGTATGTAGATGTTGTGTGTGGATGTCGTATTAAGGTAGGTATTTGTATGTAGATGTTGTGTGTGGATGTCGTATGAAGGTAGGTATTTGTATGTAAATGTTGTGTGTGGATGTCGTATGTAGGTAGGTATTTGTATGAAGATGTCGTATGAAGGTAGGTATTTGTATGTAGATGTTGTGTGTGGATGTCGTATGTAGGTAGGTATTTGTATGTGGATGTCGTATGTAGGTAGGTATTTGTATGTAGATGTTGTGTGTGGATGTCGTATGTAGGTAGGTATTTGTATGTAGATGTTGTGTGTGGATGTCGTATGAAGGTAGGTATTTGTATGTAGATGTTGTGTGTGGATGTCGTATGAAGGTAGGTATTTGTATGTAGATGTTGTGTGTGGATGTCGTATGAAGGTAGGTATTTGTATGTAGATGTTGTGTGTGGATGTCGTATGTAGGTAGGTATTGTATGTAGATGTTGTGTGTGGATGTCGTATGAAGGTAGGTATTTGTATGTAGATGTTGTGTGTGGATGTCGTATGTAGGTAGGTATTTGTATGAAGATGTCGTATGCAGGTAGGTATTTTTATGTTTATGTGGATATTCTATGTTGGTTGTATTTATCAACTATAAATATATATGTATCATCGCAACCCGCTTCGAATTATTTTCTCTTCGTATACCATTTGAATATAGATTAAGTATATAAACATAAGGATTGAACCTCATTTTGACTGCATATATGGTAATATGCCCACATGTTCATTACGTAAAATACGCTCCAAGGTGAACATGTTCTATGTCAACTTATCATATACGCAGTCGTGAGGTTCACTCCTTATACGCATTCTCGAGACCCCCAGGGTCACACTTACCTTCGCTCTCTGCATCCCTTGAACAGCGAAATATAAGACACATGCATTGCAGGCTGTTTGGTTGGTGTCCGGTAATTTCTAGATTGTACACCTGCCCCATGGAGATTACAAGTCATAGTTTTCGTTAGTCGACCGACATATTCATTTTCATATAAATCAAAGATTAAAATAGTGTTCTTGTCTCATCCACAATGTGGCGCAGACGGAGCCTGTGGTTCTGCTATGATAATTACAGAAGATGAAGATGGGTGTAACACCTGGGGTATCGAAGGATATGAGAACACGTGTCTTTGATTCTAGATATGAAACACGATATCAGCATCAAAAATTATGACAACAATTTGAATATGTATGCAGTTCCTTATAGTTTACGTTTTCAAAAAATAAATTCAATATTTGTTACATTTGTAAATGTCAACTTTGGTTATAATTATTGTTTTCGATCATGTTAACAGCCGCCAGTGTATCTACTACCCTTTTCACCGAACCTTCATCAGAACAACCTCGGCTACCCACAGCCGTCCTGTCGCCTTCCTCTACCGATCACGTGGGAGAATCCACAAGTCAGGGGTTCGGGGACACGTTTAATTGGCTGGACGTCCCACTACACGCAACAGACATCTCAATCAAAACAGAGTTACAGGCAGACAAGGTGTCAAACACTGAGCAGATTCGACCTACATCTTCCTCGGAATATCTGAAAAGTATCGGTACAAATTTGGAGGCCAGTGTACTACGTAGTAACAATGGAGGAATGGACACTTTGACAGAAGAAATAGCTGATACATCGACATACTCTGAACGGGAAAAGTTCCCAAGTAGTCTTACCGAGTATAGTGTTACTGAAGGAAGTAAAGACGACCAAGCATCTATCGATCGTAACGTGTTTTGGTCGAACCCGAACGATGTTTCCCATATGACGTCAGTTAATATGGTGGCTGCTAGTACGGCCTCGCATGTCGAAAATTATCTTGTACTAGGGGATTCTTTTTCAGTGACGAATGCGTTTGAGGAAATCACTGTATCCGATTTCGACGATGGTGACATTGAATTATCCGCGTTTGAATTCATTGATTCGTTTTCTGCATTCCAAGATGATCACAGTTACTGGTCTGATGCAACTGAATGGGAAGTAGACATACTGTCAGATTTCGACGGAAGTGACGTCATTGCATCTGATTATAAATCCATTGACTCGCTTTATACACATTCAATCGATCATTCTGATGTCAATGATTTGGAAGTGGCAACACCACCTGCCTTCGATGATGAATCTGATGATTTCTATCCTACACGCACAAGTGACAAAACTCGTTTCTCTGCCAGTGCGACCATTGGGTTCGGTAGCTATGCGTCTATCTCTCATTCTAAAACTGACTCAGTTTCTCTTCCTCACTCTCAAAGTGACTCAGCGTCTCTCTCTCACTCTCAAAGTGACTCAGCGTCTCTCTCTCACTCTCAAAGTGACTCAGCGTCTCTCTCTCACTCTCAAAGTGAGGGAGCGTCTCTCTCTCACTCTCAAAGTGACTCAGCGTCTCTCTCTCAATCTCAAAGTGACTCAGCGTCTCTCTCTCACTCTCAAAGTGACTCAGTTTCTCTCTCTCACTCTCAAAGTGACCCAGTGTCTATTTCCCACTATCAAAGCGACTCAAACTCATCTTCAGTCAATGCGACTTCTACTTTAGGAAATACAACTTCCGCTGATAATAGCCCCACGCCTAGTACAGTCACTGAAACAAGGATGTGTCGATGTGATTGTCACTACGCTGCCAACCTGAAGCTCTATCGAAACGCCACTGCTGTAAATATTACGTCTGATGAGGTACAGAAGGAACTGAAGAAACAGGTCACCAATTTGCAGAAGGAGCTGACGCTCAACAAGACGAATCTGTCCTCGGCCAAACGCAAAAAGACCAGCATGAATGATGACCGCGCAAGTGCACGTGGTGTCGGTATTATTGGGGTAGCCATGCTTGTCCTTCTAATGGGCGGTCTTGTGTTGATGGATCTCACTACGATCAAACGGGATTTCCAGCGACTAAGGGACAACCTCGGGCACTGCTGTCAGGAGGAGAACAAGAGCGCCTGCTAGCTGTAGAATCAGCGAATGCTCTAGGAATGAACGGAAGACTAGTCGTTCCACTTGATGTTTTCTGCCATAATTGTATATACATGTAACATTTTTTGTCATTTTACCTCCTGCTTCCGAGAAATTTGAAAACTACCTACAATGTAACGTGTGACAACTGAGTAATTGCTAGCATAAATACACTGTACCATGAAATGATGCTTGCAAGGTTACTGTTTTTGATGACTGCGCAATTGGTGATTGAGAAATAAATTTTTTCATCCTGCGACTTTAATACTACGTATATCTCAGTATATATTACAGACTGCTCGATTCGTAAACGGAGCGCGGAATGTCCCCGTCACATCGTTGACAGGTACATGTGTGTTGCTGTATATAATCGCGACACGGCCAAAGATTCTGACTTTTCTAGAGGCTGTAATTTCGTGCAGTTCGAACGGGATTGACAGCATCTCAGCATTCAAATGCGTATGGGACTAAACACCTTCCCGAACGATTGGCTGTAAAAAAGGCTTTTCATGACAAGAACTCCTACTTTCAAATGGTTTCATAAAGTGTCTGTATATGAATTCGCAAGTAGATTGGAGAAAGAGAATTGCTTTCCCAAATCACCGACACCACCTCGTATCTTCAGTGTATGTACACTGTATGTTTGACGGTGTTCATTCTAATATTACGACCCCCGTTAACAAAGTTGATCGAATTCTGGCACACAAATTGAAAAAAAAACAACAAAAAAAACCCCAAGGTTTTGTGACACATATGGAGTTTGATAATGCAGGTGACAAACACTATATGTATATGTTTTTAATGTATGTATTTAATCATATTTTTAGGTGGGAGGTGGTAGATTTGTTAACCACAATTCGACCAAATCTCTTAAAATCCAAGATCCCTCTGTGATCACTTTTTTACAGCTTACAAAGAAATTGTGTGCTTACTTATAATGTGCATGCGTTAGTGTCTCTGATGCAGAGAGAATTCTTGATCAAATTCCTCTACTGTTGATAAGATATATAATTTATATTAAATATGTTCTAAAGTTAATGGAAGAAATCGGATTTGGTTTACTATTCATGTATACGACATCATATTTTTATGAGATTTTATATAGAAAGAAATGAAACAAAATGTTTTATAAAAACTGCTCACATTGCTACATTACATGCGTTTTCATTCATCGTACTTTTAGGTGGGTATGCTATGTCTAGCTATAATGAAAACTTTTATTACCTTATAATAAAATACATTTTATTATTGAAACAAACCAGTATTTGCCGTTTTAACTTTGAAGCTGTCATTGCTCACGTGGGCTCCATTTTGTATTTCCGACGGGATCTCGGGTGTGCTTTTTGCTTTGTTATAAGTGTTTCAGGGAGGATTTATCAAATAAAGCTTAATTTTGTGTCTATCACACTAATAACGTTTATTTTATTGAATATATTAAAATACACACACTAGCTTCCCTGTGAATGGATCTATATTCATTTGAATTAGAAATTGATATTTTAATAAAAAAAATGTAAACTATAGTTTATGCATAAAATTGTAGCTTGAAATACAACTCGTCAGTCTAAACAAATGGCGTGTTAATGGGTTTGCCCTCAGCACTTACGCAGTCCCTTTTCTGAAACCTTTTGATATCGAAAATCAATACACTCATACAGCAAAATCACTTCAATAGCTGTCGAAAAATACATACTATTGTTAGAAGTTTTAGCGTTTCAGTACTTCCAGTACTTTGATTATGATTGGATGACAGAGAAAGTGTGAGAGGACGGGTTGGGAGAGGTTGGTTAGGAGTCAGGGTAGGAGAGGTGATAGAAAGAAACGGTAATAGGTTGGAAGGGAGAGAATGGTTTAGAGATTTTGGGAAGGGGTTCAGTATCCTTTGAACCTCTAGGACATCAAATCAGACTTGTATTTATACATTAAGAGCGCACACGATTTAAGTGCAGACTAAACTGAATTTAAAAAGAAAACAACAGAAAGCTACAAAAAATGGTACAAATATAATCATGTAATATACCAAATGTTTGTGATCACATGAACTTTCTTATTGTTTTCAATCGTAAGCTATAGCACACAATAGAGGCATTTGTTTGACTGGATATCGCTAAATCAAAACGTACACATTGATTCTGTCGCAAACGGCGACTATAAAATCTTTAAAACTTGAAGCGAAAATCAGACTAATAACTTATTATATTTTTAGATTTAGTTAAGATTAAATGATATCAGCAAAATTTAAAATTCTTTCTTACGCAGTTACTAGTACAGTAGCAGTTGAAATTCAACATCAACACATTTTGAACATTATACAGTGGCATTAGGGAGATTGGTTTGCTAAAATTTTTAAAACTTAATTTTGTTGTTGTTGCTATTTTTGTTTTGTTTTAAGATAAAAATACAGTAACATTTACAGTTTGTGGGTGTTGAAAGATGCTTTCAGTGTTTCAAGGTTGATACTGTCCGCAATGTCGGTGGGCAGGCTGTTCCAAATTTTAATGGTTTCAGGGAAGAAAGAGTTGGCGAGGTAGTTTGTATTATGAGATTAATATGGAAACAGTTATATACAAAATTTCATCAAAATTGATTCATAAAACAGGGACGTATATGTGAGACATATACGTCCATGCATAAACGATGCCTGGAAAAATCTTTGAAAAATAAATGGAAATACAAAGAATATATAGCAAAACAACCAAATGTTTCCATACATATGGTACGATATTGTAATTAATCAAAATGATTAAGCTAGGGTTGTTACTACGGAAATACTTCTCCAGTCACCGCATCATACAAATGTAGATATATACAGATGTACAGGTATATATATGGATGATTTATCCAGTCACCGCATCATACAAATGTAGATATATACAGATGTACAGGTATATATATGGATGATTCCTCCAGTCACCGCATCATACAAATGTAGATATATACAGATGTATATGGAACAGTCTCTCCCAGCATGTTATAGACTTGCGAAATGCCAACAAGTTTGGAATCATTAAGATCGGGTGAACGCTGCAAACATGAAAAAATACATCTTAAATTATTTCTTTTTTATAATTTTTTAATTCAGAGAAATTATTTGATTCAATAACACCTGAAGTTGCTTAAATTATTTAGTTTGATGTAATTTCACTTATATGGATCTAGATGTTGTATCCGGCGTTCGTTATATATAACATTTTAATCGTATACAATGAATGCTATGACAATATTCAACTTCAGACACTGTATATATGTGTAAATATTGATTGTTTTATGTAAAGGAGTTATCTCCCCCTACACCACCCTCCGTCTAATAAATAAGCTGAAGAGTATATCTATATAAGCTATACATGTCTTTTGTGCATTCTGGTGCTAGTCGTACGCGTATAATCCTTTTATTGAATAACCTATGAATGTTGATAGTAGATTTGAAATAAGATATAGGCCTATGATATAGAAAAAATATTAGATACATGTAGGCTTATGATGTTAGTCCAAAATATAATAAGTTGCCTCCCTTGGCAGAACTCTTGCGATTGTTTCCTTTATCAACGGTTTCCCGCGAATGTGAGTAGAAGAATTGTTGACAAACGTGTCTCTGCTGACACCTAAAGCACATGTAAGTATCATTGTACTTGTAAATCAATAAAAACATAATTTCCATTTATTGAAATGAATCCTTCCGTTTGACATTCATGTGCTCCACACAGATCCGTCCTGTCATTGACCGGTAAGAAATGGCTATGACACGAGTTTCCTTCCTGAGATTGTCTAACACTTAAGTAATTACAGTGGTGTTGAACCAGACATTTTTCATGTTGTGTCAGGGCCAAACTTTGAACAAAAGAACACGTGTAGTTCTAATACTAGTTACTTTTTTTTGAAATTTTTGTAAGGTTGTGAACTGTAAATCGGATACAAACAATATTAATGTCAATGTGTGTACAAAACATTTTGTATGTACATTTGTAAATGAAATGATCAGACTGTTGATCATATGATGTGAAATAAACATACATATATATACGTGTATATAAACGATATAAGGTAATTATGCTTTACTGTTATATTGTATATATACACATCACATTGGTGTACATGTACATGTGTCCAGCACCTGTTGCTTCAGTCATATACATTATTATGTACATGTACTGTGATGTACAATGTATCTGCTTGGCAGTAGAACCTCCGTCTTTCCTCATTGTACAATGTACATGTACATTAAGTGTAAATCGGATGATGGCCAAAGTGGATTCCAAACTCTCTCCCACTTTCTTGTACAAAGGGTACTGACTAAAGATCTCGTATCCCCTAAATATTGGGACGGCTGTTGAATCTGAAAGTCAGAATTCCTCCGAAGCAAAAATACACATAATTTTAGCGTCGCGTCCATTGCGGTGGCTTCATGATTGAGAAATATTTTATTTTATGTTTAGATATCAATGCCATCGGAAACTTTGGAAAGAACATATATTTTTCTACTAACCATACTATACTCAATAATCAAATTGGAGAAGTTCAATAAATAACTGTCGACACCCATATCTGAAAAATAGCAGATTCCTGACATATGTTTTAAAATGGCTGCTGTGTCTAACCTTTCATGATCAAAATTAATATAAAACTCACAAAAAGCTGTCGTGAGATCTCTATAAGGCAGCCATTTTCAAGGTCATATTTAAATCTTAACATGATCTTTTCAATGTCTTAAACCTTCCAGTCACAGATTTTAGTCCACCTTAATTAAGTCTACACATGAGATTAATACCAGGTGAGTGATGGAGGCCTATGGGACCTCTTGTATATATAATTCTGGTTTATTTCGTTGACAGAAGAACAATGCCTGCCCGCCGTGCTCAGACATGCGGCTGTGTAAAGGGGGTGTTTGGACTTACAAGCTGGAGTACACCCCTCAGACGACCAGCTGCTCTTAAAAACTTTCAGGATGCCCCATTTTCTCCAGGAGTTACTTCCCCTCAGTCAGTTACCTCCCCTTTCTCACCATTTCCAATTTCTCCAGGAAATGCTGTTGGTTGTAAGTATAATTATATAAAAAAATCCCAAGAATAGCTGTCTTTACAATTTTGAGGTATCTGATAGCTGTTTTTTTTTTATAAAAATACAAGGAACCATTGCCACTTTCAATAATCAGATTGACATTGTCTTTTAACTTTAAGTTTATTTGATGTTTCGTATTTTGTTTTTTTGTGACTATTTGTTGGCCTTGATTTTAAACCTTTCCTGTTTTGAAGGATTATTTAAAAGTATATAATAAAGAAAAGATAATGAATCATGGTTCAAGATAGACAGTAAAATATAACACATAAACAAAAACAATTTAATGGGAGATGGAATATGGTGTGGGAAACCTGTGATAAGATTATGTTTGAATGAACATGGTATTAGACCGTTTATTTTCTGTCTATCACCAGCTTGGGCCGATGCCGTGGAAAGTCCGTCTGTTAATAAGTTCCAGCTCGGAGATAAACTGATGATGAAATACAGCTACACGGCCAATGAGGACAGTCCGTTGGACCAGCCCGAACTTAACGTTTGTCAGAAAGATTACGTAGAGTTTATCTCCTTCCATGCAGACAACCAATTATGGTCACATGTGTGTAATGCTAACGGAAAGGAGGGATATGTACCAACAGACTATCTCATGGTAAGTTTATGTTCAGTAGCAGTTGACAAATTATTATATATCGTTAAAGGGCCTTTTCAACCTGCAAATATCTTTCTCAATTTCCTGGAGAGCATATACAGGCAGTAGCACTGCCCAGCCTCACACTCATTTACAGCTGGGTAGACTGGAACAAGCAGCTAGAGTAAAGATACATACATTGTACTTTACACAATATGTTGCAAGCAAGAATTATAAGAACTATGATACAGTATATAATTCTAATCTGATCTCTGTTCACAGTTGGGTTTAGGTGAAAAAACAATTTCAGGATTTGAATAAAAACAACCTATTTATTTAGAGTATAAATCCTCCGAGAGTAGTGTAGCAAGATTTTTAAACTGCATCATCAATAGATTTAAACTTAAAATAAATTATTATTTGTTCAATTTAACTATAATGGAGAGTTATTGCCCCTTACTGATTTAACAGTCCAATTTTCCAGAGATCTGTGCCCACAGGTTTCATCTGATCTCTCTCAAACTTTGTACATGTATTCACCATCACATGAAGTTGTAATTTCCTTTAAATTATTTTGATTTTACAATATTTGGAAGAGCTATTTCCTCTTGCATACAATTCCTTTCAAACTTTTAAAACATTTTAAGATGATGAAAACTGCTTTCTCTGTGATGATTTATATTTGTGATATATTTCCAATATTTTTGCATTTTGGTAAAATGATACATGTATCTTTCAGTTTGTTCAGCCCTGCAGCACTCTTGTTTTCAATGCCGAATACATGTACAGTTTATTACGTGATTATAAATGCTTTCAAACTTTTGTTGTAGATTATAGAAGACCAGGTGAATTCATTGCCATGGTTACCCAAGCCAGTAGAGTTTCAGCAAGAAAAAGGTGAATTATGATTGAGTTTCTCTCATAAAAGGCTGTGAGAAGTACAATCTTAACTCTTAATCACCCCTGTAATTCCATAATGGACTTTTCCATCATTTGAATTGGAGAAGTTCTAATGTGGTTCCAGGGGTGTATGATTAAAATGTTGTTTTGGAACTGCGAAAGTCTTTCATAATATTATTAGTAAATCCCACTTACAATGTACCTAGTATTAGGCCTGGGCGGTTTTACCGGTATACCAGTATACCGTGGTATAAAGTTTTGATGGTACGTACCGTGGTACATTAGTCCTGTACCGGTTTTTTGGGGACTTTCATTTAACTTATCAATTTGAAAGAACTATTTGTTACAAAGATCAATTGAAATTCCAATATGGTTTAATAATAATTTTCTATAAGTTTGCTGATCAACTAGGACAGACATAGCTTCACTCAAACAATATTAGAGGATAACACAACGAGAAACTTATGACAGGCCTCTTGTGGATTGGCTGCAGAACAAAAACAGCCCGAGACTTTTAGCTAGCTCAAACATTCAATCAAGGTGGTATACCGTGGTACGTACCACAGTATTTGCCTAAATACCGTGGTATACCATGGTACGTTTGATTTTGTGGTACCCAGCTCAACCTGTTATATAGTACTAACTTTGTCTGTGCATGCTGTCTGTCGGTGCGTCAAGACCTTGTGGTGACTCTCCTTGTCAGATTTGGTTTATATCCACACCAAAGCATCAGACAATGAAATTCTATATCTTATTAGATTGTGATGGTCTTCGGTCAATTTTAAAGTTTAAAGGTCACTGTTGACCACTTTGTGGGGTAGTGGGTTATACATGTATCTATTTGGCCCTGCTCATTTTGCTTTTATTGTAGGAAATTTGTGTTTGCCTTTTCAGTTCTAAAGATCTGATTCAATATTTACAATTGGATATCCTTATGACATACATTTCTTTATTGGACTGCTCCAAAGCAAAGAATATCATTATCCATTGTTAAATAACGAGTGAAGGCTTCCTGTGCAGTCAAGTTTCTATAAAGAGTGTTTCTGTCCACCAAACAGAGACCAGGGCTAATATTCATGCTTTAAGTTATATTCTGTCAGATCCAGTGAGTGTTACATTGTGTCACTGACTGAAAGAAATTTAGGGAGATTAAAAGCAGAGCTTTCTTTATGAACATTTGAACAGCCACTTAGGGTGCTAATTGGTTAACAAATATTATGTGACCATCCTTAAATCTGCCTGTTATAAGGGGGTATATACAATTGTAGTAATCACTTTTAATTTGTGTGTCCAGTCTGGTCTGACTGGTCCTTAAATCTGCCTGTTATAAGGGGGTATATACAAATGTAGTAATCACTTTTAATTTGTGTGTCCAGTCTGGTCTGACTGGTCCTTAAATCTGCCTGTTATAAGGGGGTATATACAAATGTAGTAATCACTTTTAATTTGTGTGTCCAGTCTGGTCTGACTGGTCCTTAAATCTGCCTGTTATAAGGGGGTATATATAAATGTAGTAATCACTTTTAATTTCTGTGTCCAGTCTGGTCTGACTGGTCCTTATAAATCTGTCTGTTATAAGGGGGTATATACAAATGTAGTGATCACTTTTAATTTGGGTGTCCAGTCTGTGTGTTTGCCTCTGTCTGTATGGACCTTGTGTACAACATGTCTTTAAAATCAGATTTGGTTCTTATTCACACCATATCTTTACACAATGAAGTTCCACACCTTATTAGATTTTGGTTGTCATTGGTCAAAGTCATAGGTCAAAGGCCATCAATGACATTTTGCGAATAAAAAGCTTGTGTACAAGTTACCGTGTGTGAACCCCCTGACGGTTTTGGTTGTCATCGGTAAGGTTAAGGGGTCAAAGGTCACACTTTGTTAGGGTGGGGCTATATCTATGTGAGGCCTTGCTCACTTTTGCTTTTGTTGCCGAAATGTTTCAATATTTTCAGACTGCTGAAATTTAATGAGTTAATTTTAGCAATTCGAAGGTTGAGATGACAATTACTATTTGCTTTTCAAAAGGAAACAAGCGTGTTCAAAAATTTTCAATTACTGTTTGTGTTCAAAGCAATCTTTGTAATCTCATTTCAAATAAAGATATTAAGATATAGATATTAAGATATAAATGATAAGTTTTGCCAGGTGATGCACTGAAAAATTTCTATAAATGCTTAAGTAAATATTATTTTTTTCAGCTTCGTTTTTAAATGTTGTTTAATTATATTCCAGCTGAATATAAGCCATACAAATCTGCATACCAGACAAACATGGCCAAGGAGACATCAAAGCAACAGTACACCTGTGATATCTGTTGTCGTGAGTTTAACGGACCCATGCCATACAATGCTCACATGAAAAGTAAAGCACACATGGAGGAGGTTATGTTGCTGGAGGACAATTCCTGAAGGGGGACAACTCGTAAGGGGAGACAACTCACTAGGTCAGAAAACTCATTAGGGAAGACAATTCTTTAAGGGAGACAACTCATAAGGAAGGACAACTCATAAGGGGAGACAACTCATTAGGGGAGGAAACTCATAAGTGGTGATAACTCCTAATGGGAGACAACTCTATAGGGGAGACAACTTTTAAGGGGTGAATACTAATAAAGGTTGACAATCCATAAGGGGAGACATCTCATTAGGGGAGACAACTTATTAGGGGAGACAACTTTCTTTAGATGACAAATCATGAGGGGGTTTTAAGGGGAGACAACTTTTCATGGATGACAACTCATAAAGGGTGACAATCCAAAAGGGGAGACAACCCACTAGGTCAGACAACTCATTAGGGGAGACAACCAATAAGGGGAGACAACTCTTTAGGAATGACAAATCATGAGGGAGCTTTTAAGGGAAAAAATTCATCAGGGGTGACAACTCATAAGGGGGGATAACTCATAAGGAAGGACAAGTCCTAAGAGGTAACAACTTATAAAGGAGAGAACTCATAAGGGAAGACAACTCGTAAGAGGGTGATGTCGGGCTCCAAGGAAAAACATTTGTTAGGGTAGACAAACACTATTATGAGAGGATATTTATGGAGAGTGGGGCAGCAATTGTCTTATTGTGACATCTCTCTATGGTAATCCTGTTGTATGTGATCAAATCATTTTTGGAGCTAGTCAACTATTTCAAAAGACATTTGATGGAGTTATTGTGGTTGTCATGGAAGGACTTTTTAAGGTAGTAGAAAAAGGATGAAGATCATCAAAAGACAAGGTACATCGAAGACAGAAGATTTATAACGAAGATGTCTCTACTAAAGAACAATTTTCTAAGTGGTGTCTTGGAAATGGAAGGATTCATCCTAGTATTATACTCAACTCCAAAAGTTGTTTCCTCAAAAAAAGATACAGGAACATGATACAGAAGGGAGACAACTCTCATAAAAAACCTTACAAGGGGAGATAATTGGAAATACCAATATATTTTTTTTCACAAATCATGACGTAGTATTGTTATTGGTAAAATACAGGTATTATTTAATGCAAATTTTACAGCTTAGGTTTTGGTTAATGAGTATGTACAGTAAGTATTCATTAGTGATTATTAATTGTGCTTGATATTATTGCTTTTTTTATGTTATTAAGTGTCAAGTGTAGAGAATTCAGATGTTCCTGGTATGAACATAATAATCTGTTACTCGCTAGTTAATTCTTGTTTTGCTACCAGTGTTTTAAAATTTTGTTTTGTTGTTTGTTTTGTTGTTAAGAGGACAAACATTCCGTTATTTTTCTTTGCACTTATGTATTTATAATGAACAAGATTGTATGAGCATGAAATATACAGAATGTATGTATGTGATACTTATCGGTAAAAAAAAACCCTCATTTTGCGTAAAAAAGACCCCTCATTTTGCGATTTCTTTGAACACTGCATTGAGATATGTACAGTACATTCTAAACTGTTGAAATTTAGAATTCTATCACATGATGACTGGCAGCTGATTGATAAAATTCAAACTCAGGATCCGCGGAGTAAACAGTATAATGTTATATATTTCGGTATACATTGTGCAGACATTCATTTTTGTATGTGTACAATAATTATCAGATTATTATTTCAGTTTCATATATTGTATGAAAGGGATAATTTATAATAAGTTGTCTCTGCCAATAAAAAATTTGTAGAGGATATCCTGTTTGAAGAAAAATATTTTGATAGTAAAGCATTTAAAGTTTTTTTTGAAGTGGTCATAACATCAAATTCACAAGGTGCAAAATGGACGTAGTTACACTTAATCAGACCATGTTTTATATCAATGACATTGTTGTAATGTTCTTATATAAACACAGTATTATTACTCTTAAAAAGAAAATCTAAGAACATTTGTTGTTGCTTTTTTTTGTTTGTAAACCAAAGATAAAGATTATGTCTCAATTGATTTCTGTCATGCATCCATATCTATACAATTTGATCTCTAGGAAACTCTAGTACAATACTATACAAACCATATCTGTTATATTAGTTTAGTAATTATGTCCTTTTCATCAGCCCATATAAATGTTCTCTATTCATAAACATATTTAAGTTCTTGCTTTCTAAAAAAATATATTACAATGTGTGCTTTCTATGGGCACTTCAGTCTCCAAGTCAGAATTTTTTTTCATTGTTTTTGTTAAAATGGAAAGGAAAGATCATATTCAGATTTTTCCTATACACTAACGTCAACAATCTTTGGTTAATAAGTACACTTTTCAGCCATTTTTCAATTGTCCTTGGCTAGCTGACTTTTGGCTCTATTGTGGCAAATAAGTTACAATATTTTACCTATAATATCCTGGGTTATTCATCAAAAGAAAATGCTATATAATTAGAGAGAATTATAATTAGAAATAGATCTTGCTATTTAGGAAAAAGTACTTAGATAGCTGATAAGTTTGCAAAACAATGGTGCTTTCATATTTGGTAAGTTTGCAAAACAATGGTGTTTTCATATTTGGTAAACATATTTTTGTTAAAGCGACAAAACTTTAAAAAAGGAAACATAAACTTGTTAACTGTCGCTAAACTTTCATTTGATTTTGACAATGCCACAGGGTTCTAACGAAGGTTTTACGTTAAAGTTCATGAGGCCAAACATGAGACTTGAGCTCATTTCATGATAATTCTTGGTGAACAGGTTTTCCTAACACATCTTTAGGTCTTCATTAGACCTTTTAGTTAATCCAGGACCAAAACTTGTCCTCAATTATCATACCTGTGAATCTAAGTGGTCTATGGTAGGTGTCGGAAAGAAGGAAGCTTAATCTGTCTCATTTGGTCTGAAAGATGTATCTGTCTTGATTAATCTAAACTGGAACCAGAATTTTAAGTGTTGTTTGCATGAATGAAAAATATGTACATGTAAGTAAAGATGTTGTAAGGCTTCTGTGTAAATATGTACATGTATGTAAAGATGTTGTAAGGCTTCTGTGTAAATATGCTTCCTAGTGCCACAATATTGAACAAATATTGCTTTTTGTCCTGGGGGGTGGGTGGGGTTCAGTTTTATACATTAAACTCTTCTCAGTGTCACAGGGGCTAGGTGGTAGTGCTTCAAAGGGTCAAGGGTCAAGTCATAGGGTCACTCAAGTTCATAGGGGTCATGTTATGTGCTTCTAAAGTTCACAGGGTCATGTTATGCTTTTTAAGTTTGCTGGGGTAACATTCTGCTTCTCTAGGTTATGTGGGTAGAGGATAGTTTCTCAAATTTAATGAGTTGGGTCTTGGTACTTCTCAATGTGGCAGAGGTCACAGGTTATAGTGCTTCTCAAGGTCACTGGGGTCAGGTCGTACATAGCTGCACAAGGTCATTTAAGTTAAATACGATATTGAAATGTTAATAGATTTGGTGTCTGCTTGAGGACCAGTGTCTTGGTGATTCAATGCTTTGATGTGACAACGTGAGATTTCGGCCATCACTGATGGACCTGTATGGTTGTTTTATTGTTAGGATTATCATAACTGTCATTGTTGAAAATGAACAATTGAAAAGATAATCTCACGGGGGATGTTTGTACATGCAAAAGACCTACAGTTGTCATTATAAAAGTCGACTGGACCGTGCAAGTTGGAGGGTTTTGTATGAAGGCTGGGGCTAACAAAACACCTCTGGGACGCAGTGGCCAAGTGGTTATGGTGTCTTTGACATGCTGTTACCGCTATCCCTCCACCTCTGGGTCGCCGCGGTGGCCAAGTGGTTAAGGTGTCTTACATTCTGCTACCACTAGCCCTCCACCTCTGGGTCATGCTGGCCAAGTGGTTCAGGATACTTACAGGGCTGAAACAGAGTGAACTTTTCTTTTTGTTTATATCCCCGCCATAAAATGGCCGGGGCATATAGTGCTAGTGTCGTCATTCCGTCATTAATTTGTTTTGCTGCGCATTTACTTTTTAACCATAAAGATATTGAACTTTAATTCATTAAAAAGTTTTACGACTATAAGATGCAGATCATGTTTTTGTATGTTGGTAATCCCCTTATTTTTTCCAGAGTATTGGCCATTGAATTTCGAAAAGTTTAGCAAAATTGGTATGGCTGACATTTGAGAGCCTTGTCTAGCACCAGCGAAAATTAAGAAAAAAGTCCCATAAAAAGTCTTCTCTTCGGTTGTCAGTTCGGATATTCATATCACATCTATCAGTTGTAGACTCGGTTAAAGTCACTTGTCCTGTAGTTAATGATGACATATATTGTTGATAATCTGGTGACGTGTACTGTTTTATGGCACGGGCTTGCCCGGTAAATATAGCAGGACGGTTGGCTAGAAATCTTCTTTCAGAAAAAGGATAAACATTACCTTGCTTTCATCATAAATGCTGTTTCCCATGCTTTTACCTCTCGTCAGTTTTACAGGGAATAGCGGGACCAAGATTCACATTGTTCCGAACAAAGCAAATCATCAAGTTTAGTAACGTCTATGTGGTTGATGTTTTTGTATTTATTTGAAGTATTTTAGTTTTTGTGAATTATTTTGAAATAATAAAACATAAGAATTGTGTAAAATGTCTTGTTTTCCCTCCATTTTCTCTTACAAATATTTAAGTGTCATGGTTGCTACTCTGTTAGGGGGTTGAGGATTTACTTATAGTATAACATTACTCATTGTCCCATATTAATCAAACTTTTCCATCTGTTTCTCGTTCCAAATCTGATTGCACCCACGCACGCACATCCACACCCACACATGTACGTTGTACACACATATACATCATAATACCAGCATGCACGTATACGTTTGATTACCCTGCTTGGAAACAAATCTAAGAAGTCATACAAGGCTGCAACGGGATTTGTTTTATCAGAATGCTACTACTTTAGGACTTGAGCAGAAGCAGGTGAACTGTATGTAGTTCCAGGAAACAAACTTTATAATACTAGTAGTTGTCGTCCAAGCCTTACTCTGCTAGGAGAAGCAGTTAAACTAATTTTAACATATTCCACTCGATGATAGTTGATGCCCCTCGGCCTCTTGTATTATTCAGAAAAAGGGCAATTCGACCATTAAATTGAGTCCCTTTGGTTTATTTGTACGAGGTTTGTGGCGCTTTATTTCATCATACGATTGGACCAACATCACGTTATGGTTGTGCAGAAACAATTGTTTAGGTTGTGTACATATATGTAAGTAAAACAAGTGAACCGGAGATGAAGTTGTGCACAAAAATAAAATCCGTTTTCCAAACCAAGCCATATGCGATACTTTTTCACAATACAGATGATCTAGATGAGAACATCAATATTGATTCACTTCTTTTTGGAAAGAAAAATCTATCAATGTGCACCATTTCATTAAAACAGACAAACGATTTTAATTTACAGAAAACAATTCGAATATCTTGCTCCCTTAATTTCTGAAAACAAGGTCACCCTTGTGTACACAAACATCATCTCTTGTAGGAGATTGCGTAACGACCTCCTGCAGTGTAAAACTAGGTCAAGGTTACTATGAAAAGAACAATGACGTCACGTTTCTAAGTTACCTCAGACCACATGACGTTACAAAGATTATATATCCGGATTAGTCAAAGAAATTAACATTACCGAAAGAGATAGACATCACAGACGATACTGATACCATATCTTTTCATGGACGTTACCTTGTCATAGAAACATTTTTATGGTCGCCATCTTTGTCTCATTGAGAAATATTCTGTATCTTTAAGTGATTTGAAGATGGATGTTTTTGAGCATGCTCATTATTGTGTTTACTTGTTGTGATTGACAATGATACTCGGTTCTCATTTTGAGAACTTGATGTTTACCTGGATGTGACTAAGATTACATGGCGGGTGTCGTCGATGAAGCAGAAGACGCTTAATCTTCCGGAACACCGGGTCTTATTCTCTTGTTCTTTTGCAAGGGTCTCCATGTGAATCTTTCCTTTGTTCATATTTTGCCCCTGGTTTAATCGATTTTGAGTTTGGATTAGGATTTTGTTATTCTCTTATTTATTTGTACATATCGTATCGCTCTGCTTTCCCGTTTCAACATTGTTTTTTTTTATTGGTTTCAAGCTCGATGGTATAGATCGTCTGCGATGCCTTCTTCTTTTTTAATCTCGTTCGGTAAAGTGTTTGACTGATTCGGACCTATAATATTTGTGACGTCACGCGGTCTGAGGTCACTTGGAAGTCAGAGAAGGTGTGCCCAGGGTCATGACCGATGTAGTGAAGGGCAGTCAACGCCTATTACTCTGCGAGTGTGTATCACATTACAATTTATTTAGATATACCCTGATGTTACAGCCGAAATAAACTATAAAACATACATTGATATATATTCATAGAATATAAAACTTACATTAATATAATGAGAATGCAATAACTCCAGTTTATACGTATAAACACTGGGGTTGTTTTACCATTAGACTTACAAGTGAAAGGCCAGGCTTTCTTCCTTGCTCTTTTCTCAGAGAACACTATCCCTTGCAGTAAAAATTCTAGAGAGTTCAATCACGAGTACTGAAGGGCCTACATATAAGTACTTTCTCTTTTCTCAGAGAACACAATCCCCTAGCGGTAAAAATTCTAGAGAGTTCCATCACGAGTACTGAAGGGCCTACATATAAGTACTTTCTCTTTTCTCAGAGAACACTATCCCCTAGCGGTAAAAATTCTAGAGAGTTCAATCACGAGTACTGAAGGGCCTACATATATGTACTTTCTCTTTTCTCAGAGAACACTATACCCTAGCGGTAAAAATTCTAGAGAGTTCAATCACGAGTACTGAAGGGCCTACATATATGTACTTTCTCTTTTCTCAGAGAACACTATACCCTAGCGGTAAAAGTTCTAGAGAGTTCAATCACGAGTACTGAAGGGCCTACATATAAGTACTTTCTCTTTTCTCAGAGAACACTATACCCTAGCGGTAAAAGTTCTAGAGAGCTCCATCACGAGTACTGAAGGGCCTACATATAAGTACTTTCTCTTTTCTCAGAGAACACTATCCCCTAGCGGTAAAAATTCTAGAGAGTTCAATCACGAGTACTGAAGGGCCTACATATAAGTACTTTCTCTTTTCTCAGAGAACACAATCCCCTAGCGGTAAAAATTCTAGAGAGTTCCATCACGAGTACTGAAGGGCCTACATATAAGTACTTTCTTTTTTCTCAGAGAACACTATCCCCTAGCGGTAAACATTCTAGAGAGTTCAATCACGAGTACTGAAGGGCCTACATATAAGTACTTTCTCTTTTCTCAGAGAACACTTTCCCCTAGCGGTAAAAATTCTAGAGAGTTCAATCACGAGTGCTGAATGGCCTACATATATGTACTTTCTCTTTTCTCAGAGAAAACTATCCCCTAGCGGTAAAAATTCTAGAGAGTTCAATCACGAGTACTGAAGGGCCTACATATATGTACTTTCTCTTTTCTCAGAGAACACTATCCCCTAGCGGTAAAAATTCTAGAGAGTTCAATCACGAGTACTGAAGGGCCTACATATAAGTACTTTCTCTTTTCTCAGAGAACACTATCCCCTAGCGGTAAAAATTCTAGAGTTCCATCACAATTACTGCCAGGGCATACTTTCGGTTTGAATCCTGACTGTCGTGGCCACAGCATGAAGTGAATAAAACTAAAATGTCCAAGTACATGTCCGAGTATTCTGTATGTTACGTTATCGCTTTTGTTACATATAATCATAATCAAACTTGGGGTTAACAAATCAAGAAATGAAATAATGTAAAACTCATAAAACTGGAAGAGAACAGATATGGAATAATAGCACCCAGTGTCTCAGACTATAACATTTGTTCTTGTGACGTCATCTATCTCTATTATGACGTCATCAATTTAATTGATTACACTTGCTTTGCTGTTCAAAATCGACTCGAAGTAACAATATAAAACAATAATTCTATCAAAATATAAATATAAGTATTGAACGTTTTAGCAAATATTGTGACGGTCTAACATACATTGCTATTGCTAATAAACTTACTGTCAACTAACTTACAAAATGTAATTCCGCGTTTTCATATGAGACGATTATTTCGCGTTGATACAATTTCGCAATATTTACAGTCTACACTAACATTCACTGGATAACCATTGCTCAACAGATTATCATTATCACCGCATAACTGTAGTCAAACACGTGACAAATTTCTATGACGTTGACAACAATACATGTGGGCGGAGCTATGCAAATCCTACAGTTTGAAACACAATCGTGTGACGTCACCAACAATAAACGTGGGCGGTTCTTGCAAATTTCATGCTGTTACATTTACTGAACCATTCTCACGTTTATTAGTTTTGAAATGAAATCTGTGTTCGAAGATTTGACTATAATGAACAAAATAGTTACGAACATTTCACAGAAAGATACTGTAAATATAAGGATACACTTTCTATTTTGTTTAGATTATCGGGGGATAACTACAATGGAAAGCGGGTAAATTCAATAAGCCGGTTATGTATAATTAACCCGTTTTCCATTGTAGTTATCCCCCGATAACCTTAACAAAATAAAAAAAAAAAATAAATACGGTCATAAATCCCATGTCCACTAAAGTTCACTACTCTTGAAGTTGGCATACCTCTAATTGAAACTATTTTGCGGCGATTAATTTTCGCGAATTTTAATCAACCGCAAAATATGCGAAAATTACCCTCACGCGAAAAAAAGATGGTTTACAGTACATAGAAACTCTCACGGGCTTTATTAAGTTTGTCATCCATAGCAATGTGTGTTATAGGACTATAACAACATTTGCTAAAATCATTCATTGCTTAAATGAAATGCATTTCTGCTGGTAATGTTATTATTGTGGGTTGCAACGCAAATTGTAAATATATAATTATATATAGTCCGCCTGAAGAAGCCTGAGAAGGCAGAAAGGCCTTGCGGCAAAGTCTTTGTTTTTCGTTCTTTTTTATTTTCAACTTTTCAAGGAAAATTAATAACTTTTCTTTATATAATTATACAATATCTGAGAGGTACATGTAACAGCGATCTGTGCGACTGTCGGGTTACAGATACATAGAGTAGTACATATTATTTTTATTGACTCTTATTTCATATGTACATGTCATATAATCCAACAGACGTTAATGTGTATCATCTCTATCGAACACGTGTCACAACCTAAACCTTGGCACATTGATCATGAACTCCGTTCTTTGCCCTCGATACGTTATTTCGAACAAACAACCTATCTTCCTGGCGTGTTTTTATATGACAGTATCATTATGTTATTTTCTTTCACATTGTATCCGATCTCACTGACGTTTGAGTCAATAGATTTCTGGTTTAATTACGATAGGTAATCAGTATGTAAAGAGAAATCTCACCTGCGGACTGACTAATTAGGGTGGCATAAGATCATTGGTAGTATATACACGGTGTTTAATACAGTAATAAGAGTAGTCAGAACACAGGTTAGGGTGTACAACCTATGTATATATTAGTTTATTCACCCAGGAGAACTGATGGTGGGTTATATATAAAGGTCACGAGTGTGATATCAATCTATTTTTATTAATATCACACTGGAAACATCATTAAGTACACCTAATGACCGTTGACACGTGACTTCAGAAAGGTCATGCTCCTTTTGTCCAGGACATTTCAAAAAAAAAAAAAAAATGAAAAAAATCGCTTTAAAGTGTTCCGGTGGTAATTAAGGATATGTTTTGACAATTATAATGTGATGGTTACGCTTAAATTGGGAACCAAGACAAATTTAAGCATATAATTACATCGAAAATAAAACAAGAGGCACAAAGTTTCTGCAATGCTCACCTGTTATTTGCAAAGTTTGATTGGCTCCTTCAAGGGATAGTTTAAGTTAAGATCGAGGTGTGAAGCTGATGTAGTATGTTTGGTCCAAGTTTTCAAGATTTCAAGTTCAAAAGAGTATATACGATCGACGTGGTCAGCAAATTTCTTGTTGTTTATAGACAGCACATCGTCGATATTACTGAAAGTGAAATTAAAAGATTTGGCAAGGTTTTTGTTACCTGTCCTGATCAGCTCTTCCACAAATTCAGGCTCGTTTAAACAAGTCAGCGAAGAGTTAGGCACAGTTTTTCCCATGGGAATGCCAACAGTCTGCTGGAAAATCTTTCTACTGAACTGGACAAAAATATTGTCGACCAGGAATTCAATCATCCTAACTAAATCTTCCTCGGTATATTTCATGTTTGCTTTTGTCGTAATTTTTACAAAGTATGCTCCATGACAGTTCACTACCATATCTTTGTATCGTCTGTCTTTTTTGGAAAAGAAAGCTCTTATAACGAGAGATTGAAGACGTTCCCTTGTATGATGTATGGTAGGGAACAGGGTAGAAAACATTAAATGCTTTAACAGAAAAACAAAAACAAAAATTGGGAGGGGGTGATCAAGATTGACCAAAAGATAAATAAAATGCACATCCCATTAATTCCACTTCTGGAGTATAGAGTGTTACAATTAGACAGAAGCCCTGATTTTATGGTACAAAGAATGGTATTAGGAAGTTTTGATAATTACTTGGTCGAGCAATTAGCAGAGCCAGCGACAAAACGTTGCTTGTAATATAGGATCATTTCTGTATCCAATTAAGACGAGGTAGGTAAGCGTCTTGTTCACCAACTTGGAATGTAATTGGTTTCGTAGAGCGAATATTTCTGTTTTGATATTAAGTAATGAAATCGTAAAATGTTAAAAAACAATATTTATTACAACACAAAAGGAACAAGATCTTCAAAATCATACAAAAAGAACATTGGTTGAAACGGACAGTTTTCGCTCCAATCTTGGAGGCTTCGTCCGTTTATGAAAATAGAAAAAACAATTCAAAAGTTCCCGCAATCTATCAACAGTGTTGTCAGTTACACAACACTGATATTGATCAATCTCAGACTTTTGTGACGAACCTCTGTACTCTGTCCTCAATTTCCCAGGTAAACAAACTGTTTACCTGGGACTGTCTTTAGAGTGATTATGTTAATCAATAAAAGCTAGGCTGAAAGAGAGACTGTTGAATCTATCGACTATATGCGACGTCTATGCAATTGTTCACAAACCTGTCCATTTCATATGATCACAATAACACCCCTGACAACAAGGTCGGATTACGGCGTTGACTGTACTTATAAATACACGAAAACTGTCGAGGTGTTTCTAAAGAAAAAGACAAGTCTCTCTTTCAGCCTAGCTTTTTATTGACAGATACAATCACGCTAAAGACAAATCTCTCTTACTGCCTAGCTTTTCAATGATACACATGATCATTCTAAAGACGAATCTATCTTCTAGCTTAGCTTTTTATTGACAGGCATAATCACTCTAAAGACAAATTTCTCTTTCCGCCTAGCTTTTTAATGATATACATAATCACTCTTAAGACAAATTTCTCTTTCCGCCTAGCTTTTTAATGATATACATAATCACTCTTAAGACAAATCTCTCTTTCCGCCTGGCTTTTTATTAATATACATAATCACTCTAAAGACAAATTTTGTTTCCGCCTAGCATTTTAATGATATACATACTCACTCTTTAGATACATATCTCTTTTAGCCCAGCTTTCATTAATACACATGATCACTCTAAAGACAAATCTATCTTCCATCCTTGCTTTCCAATGACAGACATGATTACTCTAAAGACAATTTTTTTTTTTCATTCTGGCATTTTATTGACAGAAATGATCACTCTAAAGACAAATCTATCTTCCATCTTTGCTTTCCAATGACAGACATGATCACTCTAAAGACAAATCTATTTTTCATTCTGGCATTTTATTGACAGACATGATCGCTCTAAAGACAAATCTCTCTTTTCGTCTAGCTTTTTATTGATATACATAACCAAACTTAAGGCAAATCTCTCTTCCATCCTAGCTTTTCAATGACAGACATGATCACATTGACCAGTATGTGTAAGATGCGGATTCTCAAAAATGGTTTGGAGATCATTTTATTGACAGCCGTGATCACTCTAAAGACAAATCATACGCAACACTATTCTTACTGAATTGTGACCTTTAGACAAGGCAGGAATTTAGTAAAACAACGTCATTCAAATAGATTACAAATACAATACAAAACTGTGTCATTCAATTTGATCATAAATAAAATGTAAAATTATGTCATTCAAATAGATAATCAATAAAATGCAAACGTATGTCATTCAAATAGATCACAAATACAATACATAACATAAATATAATTGCTTTATGAACCCACATCTGGATTACTGATCTACTGTTTCGTGTAACAGTTCAAAAATTAGTACGCCTGCAAAGGAGAACAGACAGAATTATTTTAAATTGCGATTTCATACACCTTCCTGTGCTATATATTTGAAACAAACTACATTTAGTTCAATCTTAATTAAAGTAACAGTTTCATACCACCAAATACTTTTTATGTACAAGATGCTTAAAGGCCCAATATACGTAACTTCAGGAAATTTTCTTGATTCTGAAAAATTCTGAAAAAAATCCAGATGATAAACATGCAAAATTAAGCGAAGTAAACCTGAGCGGTAACTAACAAGAAATTCCTGACAGAAAAATCCGAAGAATTGGAAATAACTCAGGTGGGGCCCACTTCAACAACAAGCCGAAGTCAGAAGACAGTTAAAAATGGACGCTTGTTTACAAAAACCGAGTTTCAACTGCAGTGTATCAGTAATCGCGTAATAATTCATATTGAATATTGCTGATATAAATTAATCTTAATTAAATCTATAAATAAAAACGTTAATAGGCCTGATCTTCACTTCAAGTTTTGCCGAAAGTTATTACATTGGGCCTTTAATAATTTAACTTCTTAAATTAGATTTTTTTTTATTGATATGTCTGTTGTTCAGGGTAAAACCATCAACTACCAATGTATCGGCATTTTACTTGTTGTGCAATATTCCTAATCTATCGCAATTTGGAACATTTAAGCTTCATTTCCTGTCGCAGGTCAGTGAAACGCCATACATATAGCCACGGGTTCATTACAGCATTCAAACACGCTAAGCCGTTTGTCAACAATGATATTTCCTTTTTAACAGTGGAGAAACACTTGGCAAATAATTCAATTATGATTGGTCCGAGACAAATGACGTAAATCAGTACAATCAGTGTAACGGTCAACAACGCCTTCTTCATCTGCCTCGATCTGGTAGCGGATATAGACATGTTTTGGTTGGGCTTGCTCATAACTGAATTATTTCCGTTATACGAACTGGCGCAGTGTCCTGACATGGTTGACACAGGTTCCAAGATCATTACCGCGTTCTTGGTGTGGATATTCAAACGTGTCTGTCCTGTTTCAGTGGTAGTCGATTCCCCGACCTCTCTGTAGGACGTGGCTGGCTTATTCAGTCCCGGATGATCCGAAATGTTCTCAGATGAAAAGTGAGCTTTTCTGGTTGATGTTCCAGCTATGACTTTTATCGTAGTCTTATGTGAGGCATTGCTCACGAAGGACGTGCGTGATAGTCTCTGCCTTATCTTAAAGGCTGTTATTGCATAAAACACCAGAACTAGAACGATAAAAGGGAGGTAGAGAGCGCTTAAAGAGGCGAATATTATATATTCGTTACCATCTTTGTAAATCGTATTAAGTTTACACTTGGATGCTGGTATCATCATTACTTCTTGGTCGTGAGGTACAACTAAAAATAACACCATCATGTATAATATGGAGAAAACCCAAGCTAATGTGACGATGAAATATTTCTTTCTATTAAAATAGGATACCTCTACTATATTCCCGTGTACTGACTTGAGTCTTTCGATGCAAATCAGAAGAGTTACGATCAACGACGAAGCAAATGAGATATGAAGCATGATAAATTGCAAGCAGCAAATCATTCTGTCTCGCTGGGCAAACACGATCGTTGCCACGCCAAAACTGATGAGAGTGACGGAGAACAGGAGGTCACTGAAACTAAGACACAACACAAAAAACACGTGCGCACGACGTCGAAGTTTGTGAATGCTTAGCAACATTATTATGATGATGAGATTCTCCAAGAGACCGAGAAGACCGACAGGGAGCACTATCAGTCGTTGGTACCCGCTGTTGCCATGGTTATCGTCTTCACCGACGTAAGATGTTGTGTTCTGTTTACTCGTGTTCATGATCTAAAATCAGAAAATAAAATTCATATATGCCGGTTAGAAAACATACTTGGTGTGGCACATCATAGTACATTTATACGCTGGCGGATTGAGGATATCCAAAGAAGATTTTCTTCTCTGTATAACAAGATAAGGCACCAACCGTCTTAACGAAATATGAATCCGTTCTGTGAGTGTCCTCAATCAGCTATTGTTATATCCAACAGCAGCCAAAGAGAGTAACAACGCCAATGTTAGTCCTCTTCGTCCTATTTTCGTTTTAGATGGCTTTTCTGTTTGCGCTAAATCTATTTGATCTATTCAGAAACATGGAGTAGTGTAGGACCAGGGCCCATATTTATACTCAAGGCAGTTTTCTTGAAACTAAAAAAAAACATGTTAACAATCAGAAAGGCAATAGTCAATATTGGAATCGGTTTTAAGCTTTTGATAAGATTTAAAAAATAATCTATAACCGGAACAAGAAATTGGGCTTGAACATAAAACCCATGCTTGAGCACGAGTACGGTTTCATAAAAACGGGCCCTTTTGTGGAAATAGTCTTATCCCTATATAAGAATATTACATAATTGGAATGCCACATGGTATGAATTGGTCTTTAATGGAATGTGACATAAGTGGCAGAATATCACACGAGTGGGACTAAACGTTACTGTTAACTGGAATGCGACTGATGTCACGTGATTGGAATGAACCCTAGTGACGATATGGGGGCTGACTAGAAACAGATATGGCCAGAGCAGTTCTGAAGTAATATTCCAACAAACTTGGCAACACTTGTAGATTTACGTAAATAGTTGAGAATAAGGCCTCAAGTATCATTTTACGGCCATGACATTTACTTAATGTGAACACAAAGGAAGGATCTACATGGAGACCCTTGTACCAGTGAATATGTCCAGGTGTTCCGGAATAGTAAGCGTTTTGTGCTTCATCGACGACACCCGCCATGTAAATCTTGGTCACATCCAAGTAAACATCAAACCTCAAAATGAGAATCGAGTCCTCATAGTCAAACACAAGTAAACACAGTAATAAGTAATCTCAAAAACGTCAATATTCATATCACAAAAAGATACAGACTATTTCTCAATGACGTAAAGATGGCGACCATAAAGCTAATAGTTCTGATCAAGCAGCATCACTCGAATCCCTGTGTTGTATGTTTGTTTGTCAGCAGTCGACATCGATCACGAACATCTCGATATTTAGAGCAAATTCTAGTATAATCAACTGCGACATGTAAACACCATAGTTTAAGATGTTACTGTCAAGAAATGGAAAGTTCATGATCGGAAAATCACTTTATCATTATGTGAACATCTCAGAACGTGACGTGGCGTCTCAGTATATGGTCATTTCAGTACATCGCCATTTTAGTATATATATGGTCATCTCAGTATATGACCATCTCAGAATGTGACAACTCCAGAATGGGACTATTTCAGAATGGGACTATTTCAGAACAATATTTGACTTACAAAATTGTACCTTTTAAACTGTGATTCAATGTATGAGACTGGATTAAAATACACGAGGTACTGTAACGTGACATGAGTCTGTATTCTGAGTGGGTGTACTGAAATTTAAGCCTTTCCTTAATACTTTTCATTATGGCTCGTTTAAAATCTCGCAGGAATGTGATCTTTTAAAAATTATTTCCAGAATATGTTTTTTGTCTTGTATTTCGTTATTATTAGGATAAGGCGTGAAAAAAATTGCATAGACGCTATATGTGTTCGTTTTTTCATATCAAAATGGAAAGGAGGAATTAGTTTGAAAACAGACATCTGTTACGCTCTGCGTTGATTAATTTGTTTTTGGTTGTTATGTAGAGCTCTTTCTCTTCGAGCATGATAAAGAGATATAAATCTTGTATTTTATTGCCAACTAGCTAAATCTCGGTAGAGATTACGACTTTCCCAGACGTATATCATAAAACCCCTTTTATTTCCATATTGTAGTGAAACAAAGGGGATGGAGTAATAATCCGTACTGAATCAGGCCGAGGGAAATGTCACATGTATGTTAATGCATCAGTATAACATCAGCAGAGATTAAAAACATAAACGTTTGACATTAATATCAGGAGCTCTACATCGTACTCAATGACAGGATTGGTTTTCAGCTCTCTGGACGGAGTCTAATGTTTTTCCCGGAAGTAGAATTATTTAAAGTTTGTGGACAGAAGATATGTAAAACAGCGGAACTGTCAGAATGGTTTTCAAGACACATGATTGGGATCTACACAAACTAGATGAATTTTAACAAGAATTTTGAGTTGTTCTGTGTTTTTGTTTTCGAACATTAAGAATGGATTTTGACAATATTTACGAAATATCCAGAACGTCTTAGTTTTCGGTTGTGTATTTCTGGCAAAAAAAGGAATTTTCTACACTGTTAATTTCCGTTTACGCCATTTTACTTTATGACGTTACCAAAATGATGGCAAAAAAAAATTGATGTTGTAAGTAAATGATAACGTTTCTGGTCATATACAACGAACAGAAAATAGTGAAAATATTATGATATTAGCAGGAAACAGTTTTGTACAAGTCAACAAAATTTCATCTAAAATGATCTATTATAAAAGAAAAAAAAAAGGAAATGCAAAAAAAAAAATTTAAAAAAATGATGCAAATGATGCACTTTTGCAAGTTCATCCAACACTAATTCTGCAAATGAAATGAGAAGTTTTTATTGCATTTGATAAAGTTATATGCATGTTCTCTGCATAAAGCTAAGAGCGATGATTGTTGTTTTAAACAAATTCATACATGTATTTTTTTTTTTTTAAAGTAATTAACATTGTCAAAATTATAATTTCTTTTTGTTTATTCAGTTACATATTATTGTACATCATAATTAAAAAAACTAAATGTTAAAGTTCTTTTGATTTTTGAATTCATAATTATTATGCCCTGTTTTGTTATACCCCTCTTAGCTCTAGTTGGTATGTAGTAATGAATTTGTTTGTACACACTTGCATTCGTTCCGTACAAGATATCTCGTGAACCCTAGGACTGACAGATTTAGTTCATATTCACTGCACAGCACAACACCGCAAAGACTTACATCTAGGAAGACTAAACCACCTGGATGTTTGTGAAGGTCGAAGGCTAGCATTAAATACTGGAAGAATAAAAACCTCTAGTACAAGATACGACATGAACTACTAAACAGATTGAATTCATATTCTATACCGCATCTTCCCGCTAACGTTTCCGACTGAATATTTTATTGTTGGTGGTTATTTATCAAGGTAAGAGATCACTCTTGACCATTTTGGAATTAAAAACAACTTTTGTAAAACATATATCGCGAATCCCTCGATACTTTTGTTTCGTTGAAAACTATACCAGCAAACTATCATGATTTTTTTTATAATGTGTGATAGTACATTCAGCATTTTACTACTTCAAGTGCTGCCAATACCAAGATTTCATTCAGGTATCAAGTTATCGCGATACATTGTATTGGTGCAGAAGATGGTCAAACAAGCAATATATATAAACAAACAAACTGGATTTCATTTTAACTTCCAGAAAACTACGAGGCCATTGGCCTCTTGTTACACATGTTTTTAATTGTTTTGTTTACATGTATCCAAGAAATACATTTACTCATTAACACAATCATGTGTTACATTTGCTATACGTAAAGAATAAGATATTGCATTAAGTCAAAAGTCATAATTGAATATTTCAATCAATATCATTTGTATTTGTACAGCACCTTGTTGTGTAACTAAGTAGATACATTTAAAGGGAGAATAAACAAAGATATAATAAATATTAAATTCAAAAATTAACCTTTCCTTTGAGACAACTCCCTCAGTTCTTTTATTATTTGTTCAAAATACATAGTTATGCATTAACATTACGGTATCGCATAAGTTGTATATCATTAGGTCACCTGATAAAAAGTTTCAAGTGACTTTTCTAATCGTCTTTGTCCGTTGTCGTGCGTCGTGCGTCGATCGTCCGTAAATAAATGATATTTTCAACTTCTTTTGTCAAAAACCCCTGAACAAATTTGAATGAAATTTTACAGGAACCTTTCCTAGCCAAAGGTGCAGCAAAATTGTGAATTATATGGTCCTGATGGCATGATTTTTTTTTGGGGGGGGGGGGGGCAAAATGGGCCAAATAAGTTAAAAACTACAAAAATCTTCTACTGCAGACCCAGATATACTAGAATCAAATACTCTGCACAAATAGACAGGTCTTTAGGCTCCATATCAAAATTGTTAATTTCTTGCCTGCTGGACTTAAAAAGCCCCTGGGGAGATGGTGAAGTTTACTATCGTATATAAAGGAAAATGACACTTTTGGATATATTTTGTTAATTTTCAGTTGGAAATGATTCAAACGTGGTTGGAATTATAACAAGGAGAATACTGTTTGACATTAGACGAATTTGGATTCTTGGCCAATCCCAGGGCTGTGGGAAGGGGCTCATATGGGTCAAACTGGCTAAAATTACAATAATCTTTTTCTTAAGATCCAGATATGCTGGAATAAAATACTCTTCACAGAAAGAGAAAGGTCTTGAGGTGCTTTATCAAAATTGACTTCAAGGTCAAATTTTGTAGCTTTTCACTGATGAACAACATTTTGTTATGACATGGTGAATTGAGTTGATCAGAATTAAAACAAGGAGTCAACTGACATAAATCAATGTTAAAGAGATCAAGGTCACTGATTCAAAGGTCAAGGAAACCGTTTGCAACTTTCTTTTTTGAGAAGTCAATTTGATACAGATCAAAGTCACTTACTGGTAGTTTGAATGTTGGATTCAAAGCTCAAGGATTGATGATTTGGGAGATATATGGACTGACAAACAGGGTCCTTGCTTACCTATCAGTGTGTTTGCTCAAACGTGGTTTAAGTTAAAGATAATTTCGGTGTAAGGACACAACAACAAAAGTTATTGGTACTATAGTACATCAAAATTCAGATGACCATTAAGGCCCATAGGCCTCTTGTTTTTGAATCCTAATCGATCTCATTAGAATTGCTGTTTTACATTATTTTGACTAAGTGGTCACAGTAGTTGTGATAAATTTGCGAAATAATTCCTCTTCGACCAAACTTTCTCTTTCGCTACTGAGATGAAGGATATTGACGTGTAGCATGGCTGAAGATGATTAGGGTGGCTAATTGTCCGTCCACTTGGTATACGTGTTCCAATAAAATGCTTTGCATCAAAGCTGCCCTGGGTATTTTTTCTTACTTCAATCCGCTTGATATGGAGCCATTTAACTTTGTCACAACTAAACGGTTCAGGAAATTGGTTGCCCTGAGCACTTTTGACTAATGAAAGTCATTGTACTTCACTGGAATCAATACTTTATCCTCCATGTTGTGGCTATAACAATTAATATAACTATATTATATCTATACATTAATATATAACAAGATTTCAGATTTGCCTAGCCGCGGACGTCTTGTGTTCTGTCGCTAACACAGCATGTTCCCGATAATCAGCTTGTTAAAGGCTCGTGACCTATTAAATTATTGAACTCTTTTAATAAATTCCATATTACATCGAAACTCGTGCAAGATCCTCTATTTATGGATACAAACACATTATCTAAATGACATATTATATCAGCCAACACTTCAACATTTCCAGACCTATTAAAGGATTTAAAGGTGATTAATAAAAATCACGCGCATGTAGCTTTCGGTATATATATATATTAAGCTAATTGTTTAGATATCCTGAGAATGCATGGTAATTTTATCAAAACAAGAAATTGTCCCTGTCAATAGGTACATGTATAAGGTACCATACATGTACAAGTTCATGTCTTATATATTTTTTTTCATTTTGCCCATTCCGCCAATTCTAAACGCTTTCATGTTATATCGTATTACTAAAATAGGATACAACACAGAAAGTGATGACGTCAACATTATACCGCTATGGATATTTAGTATCGGAATGTCTGGTTGGTTAAAGTTGCTTAGATATGAAATAACTGCACAATGTTTTGTTTTGTACAAAACATCATATTTGTGTCATAATGAAATACGAAACTATTCATTATGAACTATGCATGTGTGATATATCTTTAGAAATGATATTATAAAAAAAGCCACAATTTTTGAATGGGTTATACGATAGATACCCCCAAAAATGTGTGTAGATTTTTTAATAAAGCGCTCCGCAGATTTTTGGTAAGTGCACACCCTTTTATGGTATATACCGTGTATATGTCTTACATGGACTAGCTAAGATTTGGGATCGTGCTATCCATGAAGGAAATATCCTGAAAGCTTAGACGTAGAATGATGGTGGCAATATATTTGGTGTGACAAAAGGGTGGCGTCAATATATAATCCCTGATGAATGCATCTACAGTCGAACCTCTCAATCTCGAAATCGAATTATCCGAGTATTCGAGAAAAGTGTGATGTCAATATAATCCCTGATGGGTGCTTCTACAGTCGAACCTCTCAATCTAGAAGTCGAATTATCCGAGTATTCGAGAAAAGGGTGATGTCAATATATTCCCTGATGAATGCATCTACAGTCGAACCTCTCAATCTCGAAATCGAATTATCCGAGTATTCGAGAAAAAGGGTGATGTCAATATAATCTCTGATGAGTGCATCTACAGTCGAACCTCTCAATCTAGAAGTCGAATTATCCGAGTATTCGAGAAAAGGGTGATGTCAATATAATCCCTGATGGGTGCTTCTACAGTCGAACCCCGTAATCACGAAGTCGAATTATCCGAGTATTCGAGAAAAGGGTGATGTCAACATAATCCCTGATGGATGCATCTACAGTCGAACCTCTCAATCTAGAAATCGAATTATCCGAGTATTCGATAAAAGGATGATGTCAATATAATCCCTGATGGGTGCATCTACAGTCGAACCTCTCAATCTGGAAGTCGAATTATTCGAGTATTCGAGAAAAGGGAGTTTTAATGTTTAATGTAAGTTTAACAGGGACAAACGAAATACTTCGAGTTAAACGGACTCTTCGTGATATACGAGTTCGGGATTACGAGGTTAGAGTGAATGTGTTATGTTCCTGTTATGAATGATATGATTGATATTCAAATCATCTGTTTTTTTTTAAAAAAGACATTGAGGATATAAAATGAATCCAGTATATGTTATACATCTTTATATACGTTTCTGCTTCTACTATACTCAAACACTATCACTACATGACGTTAGAGTGTAGATATAATTACAGGCAAACATATACGTCTCTCTCTCAAAAAAAAAAAAGCACACAAAAAAACTCGTGTTCGTTTTTCATTGGGTTTAACATCGTCCTATGTACATGTAGTAGCATTATGGTTTGTAAGGGGCGGCTGTGAATAGTGCATCGTCACCGTCCGCCTTCATCGGGCTCATTTGTAAATCGATTTCATTTCCAAAGATTAACATCACGATATTTGAAATTGGCATTGCCTACAGACGTTGATATCACGTGGTTTTCTGTGTTTGCGTCGGCAGGTGATCTTGGCGACCATGTTCTTGTTTTTTTTTAAATTTTTGTTTTTGTTTTCTCTCAATACTCGTTTATGGGTAAAACATTCTGAGCCGAAGATACAAAAGTTAAAAGGTGAGGTTTTATATCTGAATTAAATTTAGACATGTTATCGAGTAACTCCGATAACTAATGAGCATCATCATTATCGATTTCATTTCCAAAGATTAACATCACGATATTTGAAATTGGCATTCCTGATTATTCTTTCTTCCTTTCTTGATTGCAACACGGAATTAGACTATCCAAGTCCATGATTGCAATCATTTCTTTTTCAGGATATTTTATTCGTAAGTCAAAAGGAATAGAAAGCATTCTAGATTGATATACACGTCGTATTCAATAGTCGATGTTCTACTTAACTATCCTCGTCAAAGTCGAAATCTGACGAAAATAACTAATTGTGTTTTATACATATGTATATTAACCCACAGTTGCTTCAGTTTCTGTCAGTATAAACAAAATGTTTATACAATGTATATTATATGGAGCCGCAGCCCATTACAGAATGAAATGGAAGGATTCCAATGTTATTTCTCAACTATTTGTAAACAATGCACATAACTGACTTGTTGTGAGGCTGTCGTGCAATTCTTAGACTAAACACCGACATTTCTGATAACTTTAGATATTAATCCACCTCTACATGCCAGTTTCGTTTCATCTTACGATCATTTCTCCGTCGCATAGACGGGTTTCTTATGACGAGCGTACCGGCAACTTTAATTTTAAACACATAACTTACTGGTTGCGAGTCTGTCGTGCAATTTTCAGACGAAACACCGAATCAGCCAATAACTGTTATTAACCACTATTTACCCGAGTAGATCAGTTATATGTCTCAGTGGCGTCACATGTACCACGTGACCGGTAGTCCATTTTTCTCGCCAGTCAGGAACGGTCATTTTTGATAGTCAATATCTAGATACCGGACACAATCGAATGAATGCTCGCTGATGAACTATTCAGTATTTATTGATCTCTGCTACAAGGTTCATTACTTTATAACAAGATTTTAAAATTCCCACTAGAACTTACTGACTAAAAATTAACAAGGAATGGTTCTAAATGTGATGAGTTTAACGACTTAATGCATGTTGCTTACAGACGTTGATATCACGTGGTTTTCTGTGTTTGCGTCGGCAGGGGATCTTGGCAACCATGTTCTTGTTTTTTAAATTTTTGTTTTTGTTTTCTCTAAATACTCGTTTATGGGTAAAACATTCTGAGCCGAAATACAAAAGTTTAAAAGTGAGGTTTTATATCTGAATTAAATTTAGACATGTTATCGAGTAACTCCGAGAACTAATGAGCATCATCATTAGATAGATCGTTTAAATATAGGTCAGTAATAAAATAATATCTTGTAGTACAACGACCTGATGATCTACAAAAGGGGAGACCACTCGTCATGAAAACGTTTATTCGAAGCAGTTGGGTTTAAATCGAGGATAAGGCTTTTATGAAAAGATTATTTTACACAACCAAAAAAATATCTTCATGACCAAGTCATAAACAAAGCGTAGCTGGATCGAGTCGTTTCGGTACAATAACTTTACAATTGTACATACGCCTAACAGCGTAGACGAAATGACCGTTTTAAGCGCTAAAACTACGAGTAGTTTTTGCGTCTATTGCTGCCACTATTCTGTGAACTTTGACCCATGTCATTTTTTCCCCTCCCGCTCCAGAAAAGCTTGATTTGCTACCAATCGTAAGATATCTAAACTATTTGAAAGCCTTAACCTAACAGGAAATGATGTTCCCATGGTATTGTTAATAATTATGATGACTTTAATAATATATATGCGATTTGTAACAAAGAAATCAGTTTTTCACTTCCATGGCTCATTTAAATATTACGTCTCTGCTCATGGCCTGACCTCTCGTGTATACATTCGTGCTATACCTCTCTGTGCTTTACGCTCGTATACGGATCGTGGAATGAACTGGCATGGCGTACTTTGCTGTTAAACTTTGATTATATAATCGCGCCATAGCCAAATAGATTGATTTTGATTTCAATGATAAATTACCTTGTACATGTGCATAAACCAAAATGATTGATCAAGTTGTCCGTCGGAAGTATTAGTTCGTAACTACATTAAAAATCCGCCCTCTGGATATGATAACGTTATTTACGAGTTATTTCCCCTAACTTTGTCACTAACGTTGTGATATAGTATATACGTGTATACTGAATGCACAAGCTTGATCGATTTTCTTACTTAATATTGTACTGAGTATACAATTTTTAATGAGACATTATCAGAACCTGCATAATTAATGTACATATGAATTGGCAAAACACTTGATTTATTGAAAATAGCACTTGTACTTTTCTATGGCGAGCAAAAGCTCGTGGTTTTATAATTACGTCCTCTGTGCTTCACATATCACTATACATTGTAGGTTCACATTTTTGTTTTAACGAAACTTTATCAGAACCTGTAAAGTGTACATAGTAATTGACTTAATATAAGTTATTTAGTAGAAATAACACTTATATTATTTCTCTGGTGTGCAAAAACCTTTATAGTGTAAATTACCGTTATTATGTGTGGCCATAGATAGATCACGGCCAACATACATGTAATTTTCCCTGCTTTGTATATATATGAACTTGATAATTGATAATTAGGCCTAGAGCTGTAACTGTAAGTGAATATGACATGTTTGCTTACCATTACTTTTCTCCAGCTTGGTAAAGATATTGTAATAGGCCGTCGTTCGATCTTTTGGAACAACAATTTGACTGTTTACTGTGATGTTTTATGACAAATTGGATAGTTCGAACTATCATTTGTAACGAGAGATATGCTTGCGAATCCTTTTATTTTTTATCTAATATCCATTTTGCTAACTACCAGCAGCGTATATTTCAATGACTCATTCACCTTCCTCCGAACGATAATGTTAACCTGAAGTTGTTTTTATTGTGTTAAAAACTTCTCAGTCAGTTTCTCAAATTGCACATGTAGGTTTCACGTTGTGCTTAGTTATGCCCGTTTGATATCATGCTGATCAGTAAAACAAAATTGGCGGAAATGCTGCCATCTTTGATTTAGGCATTGAAATTGACAACTACTAGAGGGATCTTTCTAATATTTCATATGTAGGTTCCCTTGGTCCCTACTGTTGTGCCCTTTTGATTTTGTAGCTGATCAGAATGGCTGAAAAGCAGCCATCTTGGACTTTGACATTGAAATCACTATTTCTTAGAGAAGTTCTCAAATTCCATATGTAGTTTCACTTTCGTGCCTAGTTGTGCCCGTTGAGGGATTTTGAGACTGATCAGATAAACAAGATGTCTGACAGATTGCCATCCTGAATTTTGTTAATTAGGGTTAGAGATGTAAGTGAAGTGGGTCTTTCTCAAACTTCATATGTATATTCCTCTTGGTCCTTATAGTTGTGCTATTTTGCTTTTAGGGCCGATCAGAAAAACAAAATGGCCGACGGACGGCCATCTTGAAATTTTAGCTCATAGTCTACCATTTTCAACTAATAATGCCTTTTCTTAAGAAGAAAAAAGGGAAAAGATCCCACTTTTTATTTTGTGTCTAACACACTAATACCGTTTATTTCGGTGCATATATTAAAATAAACACATTCGCTTCTGTTCCTTGTAAATGGATCAATGTTCATTTGTAATAAAAATTGATATTTAGTTAAATTATTAAAGCACTGCACTTAATTGTACATGTAGCTTGAAATACAACTCGTCAATCTAAACAACCTGCGTGTTATTGGGTTTACTCTAAATACTTACTTAATCCCTATTCTGAAACTTTCTGATATCGAAACCCATACAACAAAAACACTTCAATAGCTGTCGAAATATACATACTATTGTTTGAAGTTTTAGCGTTTCAGGATTTTCAGTACTTTGATTGTCATTACCACCTCGATTACACATGTGTATGCTTACACTTTGTTGGTCATTTGGCTGATGAAGGTGACAGGGTACATTTCGTACTAAGCATCGACACGTCACAAAAAATGTAAATATTCTTTACATAAATCATATAACCTGAAAAAATTGTTTAAAAAAAAACCAGGACGAGGTGTATTTAAAACAAAGTAAATTATGTTCTGTAGCCTTGTATTCGGTATGCCTGTTTTGAAACGAAGGTGGACGTTTTTCAATATGCTCATTAGTATGCTTACTTGTGTTGATGGTTAGTAATGCCCCCGATCTCACTTTGAGGACGTGTATTTACTTGGATGTGAACTAGAATTAATTGCCAGTGTCGTCGATTAAACAGACGCCCCTCACTCTTCCGGAGCACTTGTTCTTATTCTTAAGGGTCTCCGTATATTCATTTCCTTTGTTCCTATTTTGCCTCTAGTTTGATCGATTTTTAGTTCGGATTATGGTTTTGTTGACAGATTGGTGTAATCGGTTTCTATTTTTTTCTAACAGTGTATGTATATACTGTAGCTGTAGGAGAGATGGTTGACACTGATAGCACCATATCTCCACATCGGTCATGTTTAAGCTCAAAAACCATTAAAACACGTTTTGACTGGCTACCATTTTGAAAATTTCAGCATTTTCCTTGAGCTTTTTTGATAAAAAAGAATCATACAGCGAGATAAAGCATACCAAATATTTGCAAACAACGTTTGTGGAAAGAAAATAATCTCACCTTTCTAATGTTAACGGTTAATTTTTTGTAAAAGATTTCAATTTCATCACATCGCCGTTTTTTCTTTTCGGCATCAAAGTTTACTGTATTCGTGACGTCACGTCATTGTAGAACCATTGTGACGTCACGTCGTGTGATATGCTTTATAAAATTAAAAGACTCTTTCATCCCTTGATATTAATTATCTAAGCCAGTATCTAGTTATCGATATCTTGGCCTAACCCAGATTCTGTTAAAGCAATGTTAATCAATACTCGAGAGGTCACAAAATCCCCTTGCGACAGCTCAATGAAAACACATTTAATGATCGATGGCCGTGTTAAAGAGATCGTGTACAAAGAAAAATGTTGAAGAAAAGATATTTATACATTTGTACTGTACCGTAATATGACACCGGCAGATGAGATATTAATAAAGCCGTTATTCGCTGTACAACACAAATAATGATAAATGAAATATCTGCTAATACAGGAAATCCGATTCAAAGAGTTCACAGTGCGGCCAGACCACATGTGATACTGTGGCGAATCATGGTTTCACTTTTCCGTCACGTAGTCACATTGTTTACATTGTTCGTTGTCAAATAGATCCATTGGGCGTATTTTCCGTCGTTCCCTTTCTGGCGTTAAAAAGTTTGATGAGGGCAGAGATGGTAATGTGCCCTCAGCCACTTTGAAATACAGGGTAAGACGTAGCATATGCCTGCCTTCTGCTAATGGAGTCAGGCCTAGGTCCTTTAGCATATTTGTTACACAACCTTCTTCTCTGCTCTTGTAGTCGCCAGAGATAAAGCGTGCAGCATTACGCTGGACCCTCTCCAAGTTGGTTATGTTGTATTGGTGGTATGGGTCCCATACGGCACATCCATGCTCCAAAATTGACCTAACAAGGCAGAGGTAGGCTGACCTTCGACAACTACGTGGGCAGTGTTCAAGGTCGCGGATAATGAAGCCAAGGGAGCAGTGGGCCTTCTTGACGGTCTTTGCAATATTGAGGTCCACCTAAGGTTTTCATTGATGATAACTCCAAGGTAGGGACACTCACTAGTTTATTTGAGTATCTGGCCACCGAGAGAGTAGACGTGAGGCTTCTTGCTGTCAATACGAAGAACTGTACATTTCTTCGGATTGAACTTCATGCCCGAGTCAGCTGCCAAACATTCAAGGTTGTTGAGGTCGCTCTGGAGCTGGCACGTATCTCTCACTGATCCAATCTCTCGGTAGATCAGGCAGTCATCGGCAAAAAGACGGACCTGTGATTTGACTGCATCAGACCAGTCGTTTATGTAACAGAGAAACAATAATGGTCCGAGGACCGTCCCTTGAGGTACTCCAGATAGTACTGGTGCAAGGGAAGATTGATCTCCATCAACGACTACTTTTCTATCACGATTACAGAGGAAGGAACTGAGCCACTTGTGGATGGAACCGTTGATACCGTAAGATTTCAGTTTAAATAGCAGTTTATGATGGGGAACAATATCGAACGCTTTGGAAAAGTCTAACACTACTATGTCAGTAGGAGTTCCATTATAATGGCTTCGTAAAAGGTCGTGCATGGTGGTGATGAGCTGTGTTTCATAAGAGAAACCAGCTCTGAAGCCACGATTTAGTTTGGTCAGAATAGAGTTACGATCCAGATGGTCTAATAGCTGTTTACAGACAATGTGTTCAATGATTTTGCATGACACACAAGTCAGTGACACCGGGCGGTAATTCTCAGCCATATGGACATTCCCTTTTTTGAAGATAGAAGTGACGTTAGCACTAGTCCAGTCCTCATTTGCACAAATCTTCAAAATCTGGTTGGGCCCACCGCCTTGTGTATTTGAACTCTGGACCCGAAGTTGTAATGGTGAGTGGTGGTAGTGCATGATTTACTCTGGTTGACATACTAGTCGGCTGTGAGTTGTCTTTACTAAACACAGAGCAAAACTGACCAAGTAAAATTCGTGCCTTGTCCCCGCTGCTGCTCTTTAAAACACCTTCGTGTTTGAGTGGTGGTATACCAATATTATCTTGTCTCTTAGATTTTACAAGGCGCCAGAATGGTTTGGTGTTATTGTCATTGAGGCTCTTCTCGATAGTGCTGTTAATGTAAGATACCTCTGCCTTTTAAAACTCCCGCTTACACTTACGTTTGAACACCTTAAAATCCTCCCAGTTGCCTGAAACCTTGGCACGTTTATATAGCCTGGCTTTCCTCCGGAACATTCTACGGAGGTTGTTATTCAACCAGGGAACAGATTGTCTCCCTTTCACCATCTTATTGGGTATGGTCTTATCGATGGCTACCTGAATCTGTTCTTTGAACATTGTCCATAGTATATCAATGTCGATGTTATCACCCTGTAGTAACTGTGTGATTGTCTCTGATAGACTGACACACCGGGCTTTCATATCTTCCCATGTAGCTTTCGAGAAAAGGTAGCACTTTCGTGGTTTCCTAATCACGACATGAGGGAGGATATCAAAGTCTGTTATCACCATGGCGGGGTCACCGATACCCGGGATGCTAGTAGTTGGTGGTAAATACTAGGTCTAGGATGTTATCCTGTCTATTGGCTTCATGATGGACCTGTGATAACCCGTTCCCCACTGAGAAGTCAACAATTGATTGTTGGACCTCTCGTTGTTGAGCTCCTTGCTTGACAGAAAGGGTATCCCAGTTTATGTCTGGACAATTGAAATCCCCTACCAAGATGACATGTCGGTCTGGAGAGTTTTGTAACAACTTATGAATGGAGTTGGTGAGGTTGTTGACATCTATCATGTTGCGATGTGGCATGTAAAAGGATGAGAGGAACAGGTCTTTTTTGTTGCGGAGTTTAATTTTAGACCACACTATTTCACAGTCGGTCACTAATTCGGGTTGACTATCTGTGACAAGACCTTTTCTTATCGCTGTAAACACTCCCCCACCCATACCAGATGAGCGATCATGCCGGTGGACAATGTAGTTATCAGGGAATATTTCACTGTTTGCAATGGCCGTTGGCGGAATACCTGGTTTTATTCCTTTAACCATGATTCTGTCCCACAAATGATATCGGGCTTAACATAATCCAGGGCTGCCCTAAATTCAGATTGGTTTGTACGTACACTGCAACAGTTGACAGTCAGTAGTCTAAGATCAAAGAAGGATTGGATGTGTTACTATAGCTTGAACTATGTTCAGCACTGGTTGAAGTCCTATGTTTACTAGTGGTAGAAGATGTACGGGCACCGGTTTTCTTTTTGGGACTACTTGTGTGCGCAGGACTGAAGTTCATTGTTGACGAGACTGAACCAACAGAAATATCTAAGTTTGAAAACTGTTGATATGCATTAGATGTTGATCTTTCGAAACTATTAAAGGTCAAACTATCAATATTTATGGTGTTACATTTGTAGCAGTGCCAAATCACACTTGATCGCTCCAAGTTTGACAGATTTGCGGAGCTAATGTCACCACAGGTCTTATGGTACCATACACTACAGTTTATACAGCATACACCAATCTGTTGTCAGGTAACTGGGGTTTCACAACATCCACAGGGGAATTCAAATTTCCCGCGTTTCGGAGAATAGCGGGAAATATTTGTCCTATAGGTTCGCGGGTATACGTGTCGGTCGTATAGATCGGGTAGTACGTGCAGTTTGTACTGACCAATGAGATTGTTTCAGAAGTGCGGGCCGTGGTAAGGCGGTTTTGTAAGTCATTCTAGCTTTTGGTCAGCAAGGGAACGTACCTCTAAATTTTCTACTATTTAATAACGTCATACATTGTATATGGAGTCGGAAGGGATGGAGCGACCAGCATTATCGCAGAGCGATATGTTGAGTAGCTTAGAGCGGATGATGACGTCAAAGTTGGAGTGTTTTAAGCAGGAAATCGGTGAAACTCAGAGACAGATTGCCGAAACTCAAATTTCCAAAATGTCAGAAGTATCCCCGTACCAATTTAAGAAAAAGGGAAACGAAGAGCAGTTTAAAGTGAACGCGAAAGTTACCAACAAACTGCAAGAGGCGCACGCAGCTTTACAGGAGTATCCTTCTTATGATGCGCACGCAGAGAGGGCCAGTACAAAGATTGCCGAAGGTTTGGAAATTATAAAACATCGACAAAAATTAATTAAAATGGCCGACTCCTCTGAGACAGGTTGGAAAATTGTGGAGGAGTATGAGACAAATGCCTTAGCCGAAGACTCGGAGGACGAGAAACGTATCACAAGAGCGGAAGCCAGAGCGCAGAGAAAAATAAAAACTTTAAAGGCTGCAAAGCAGAAGCGATATTTCCCCTACAGCGCCCCTGGGAGACAACATGTACAGTCTTCGCCGATGGAGACGACCACGACGAGTGCGAGCACGAGCAGGCGACCCGGATTGTGCTTTGCATGCGGGAAGCCCGGTCATTGGAGGGTAGATTGTATGCAGAAAGGCCAAAATAAGATAAGTAACAATTTTTGTTTTTGTGTGGAAGCACGGGTGTCTGTGGGAGACGTTTTCATAGCTTTTGATGAGCCGGCGAGTACGCCACGTGGCTTTGTTACGCCCGGTTCTGGTTCGGTGAACAATTTTACTACCATAGTAGGGTCAATAGATGAAAGGTCAAATTCCAAGGTAAAATCACCGGTAGGAATGTTGCGCAATGCTTTGCATGAATGGGAGAGTATAGAGGCATGTAAAAATGTGTTGAATGTTATACGCGAGGGTTACAAGTTGCCTTTGTTTTCAGTGCCGGATAGCATTGTTTTGGGTAATAATAAATCCGCGAGGGATAATGCGAGTTTTGTATCGCAAGAGATAGTTGCGTTACTTTCAAAAGGCTGTATAACAGAAGTAGACAGCGTCCCAAAGGTGGTTAATCCTTTGACTGTGGCTGGTAACAGGGAAAAGTTGCGTCTTGTATTGGATTGTAGGCACGTAAATCCGTGTTTGTTCAAGTACAGGTGTAAGTTTGAGGATTCATCGGTAGCGTTGGACATGTTCAAGACAGGCGATTGGGTATTTACGTTCGATCTAAAATCAGCTTATCACCATATTGAGATTTTCCCGAACCATAGGACATTTTTAGGGTTTTCATGGGTGATCAGCGGCGAGCGAAGATATTTTGTTTTCAATGTATTACCATTTGGTCTTTCCACTGCGGGATATATTTTTACAAAGGTGACAAGGGTGTTGGTAAAGCACTGGCGTTCGCAGGGAAATAGAGTAATAATGTACCTGGACGATGGTATTGGTGGCGATGCTACAGCAGCTGAGGCTAGCGCGTTCAGTGGTTCGGTTAGGGCTGATTTGATGCGTTTCGGTTTCTTAATAGCAGAACAAAAATGCAGTTGGGTGCCTAGTCAAGATGCCGTATGGTTAGGTATGCGTTGGTCATTTTCAGAGGGGATGGTTTATATACCTGACAATAAGGTTGAGAGGCTGAGGTCGTCGTTACTCACGTTGTTGGATAAGGTATCGCAAGTGAAATGTCGAGTGACAGCGAGGCAGCTAGCCAGACTGATTGGTCAGATTATCGCTATGAGAGTAGCTATGGGGCCAGTGGTCAGAATGATGACACGGCATATGTATGCATGTGTGATTATGAAGGCAAGTTGGGACTCTAGTATATTTTTGACAAAGGATGCTTTAGATGAAATGCGGTTCTGGTATTATCAAGTACAGAGTTTGAATGGTGCGCCTATAGACAAGTCGTACACGCATGATTTCCTGATATACAGCGATGCTTCAGATACAGGTTACGGGGGATATATACTCCATATAGACGATAGCGAGGTTCTTGGTCAATGGACCGAGTCCGAGAGTAGCGAAAGCTCAACTTGGAGAGAGTTGGAAGCTGTACTTCGAATGTTGTTACATTACGATGGTTGCCTGGTAGGGCGATGCCTGGTAGGGCGCACAGTGTTGTGGTGCACTGATAGCCAGAACGTAGCGACAATATTGTCAAATGGCAGCAAAGTGGCTACGTTGAATGATAAGGCGGTAATAATCAGGGGGCTTTGTTGCGACAAAGGCCTTAATTTAGTACCGGCATGGGTACCAAGGGCAGATAACCAATTAGCGGATTCGTACAGTAGAGCATCAGACAGCGATGATTGGTCTATTCAGAACAATGTGTTCAATTACCTTAATGAGGAATGGGGCGAATTTACTGTTGACAGATTCGCGAGCGACAGAAATGCAAAATGCAGTGTTTTTAATTCGAGGTGGTGGTGTCCAGGTACAGCAGGCATAGATGGTTTGAGTCAGGCATGGGCCGGTCAAAACAATTGGCTGGTTCCACCGCCTGGTTTGATACCGAAAGTTATTAATAAGATGATAGATGAGAAGGCCATGGGTACTCTGATAGTACCATATTGGACTTCAGCTCCTTTCTGGCCGGTTATTGCTCCAAGGGGAGATAAATATGCATCCTTTGTAAAGGAATATAAGATGTTTTTTGAGGGTAGTGTGCTAGCTGGGAAAGGAAGTCTTAATGGAGTGTTTGGAAAAAACGGGGGACCGCGCATGGTAGCTTTAAGGCTGAGGTTTTGATCCAAACTTGATTTGTTTTTTTCAGGTGTCGGGCTTCACGCAAGCATAGGTCAAGCGGTTAAGCGGGCAGGACAATATACGAGTCGGACGGAGGGACTGGTCGCAAAAATAGCGGGATACATCCTAACGGCAAAAAGCGACGCAACAGTTATTAAATATTACAGCGCGTTCAGACGATGGGAGAAATTTGTGAAACAGCAGGGCGGTTGTCCTCTCCCGGCACAGCCTATTTACGTGGCGTTATATTTGACGCACATATTGGATACAGGCGGATCGAGCAGCGTAGTCACATCAGCGGTTTATGGAATAAAATGGGCGCATTCGATTAACGGTTTCGACGACCCTACAGAGAACGGTTTTGTAAAAAATTTGATGGAGGCCGCTAAACGGCAAGCACGGGCTCCAAGGAAAAGAAAAGACACTGTGTCCTCTGGCATGCTGATTAAACTGTGTAATATCCATAAGGACTCTATGGACATATCAGTCGTAAGAGATCTTACTATGATAGTTTTGTGTTTTGCAGGTTTTCTCAGGTTCAATGAGTTGAGCGCGTTGCGTTGCGAGGATGTGTCATTTCATGAGGCGTGTGTTAGATTAGCGATTAGGAAAAGTAAGACAGACCAATACCGATTGGGGGACGAGATTGTAATAGCGAAAGGTAAGACGGCAGCGTGTCCTTATTTGATGTTACAGAAGTTCATGAGTCTGTCCGGAGCAGAGGTAGGATCTAAAGATTTCTTGTTCAAGCCATTAGTTCGTGTGAAGGGTGGTTGTAAACAGATAAACAAGTCAAAGCCATTAAGTTACACTAGAGCTAGGGAATGCGTTGTCAAAAGGTTGGCCGAGGTAGCCGAAGGGTTAGATTTAGGTCTGCATTCCCTAAGGGCTGGTGGCGCCACTGAGGCGGCCAATGCTGGTGTCAATGATAGGTGCTGGAAAAGGCATGGGAGATGGAGAAGCGATACGTCAAAGGACGGCTACGTGGTCGATTCTCTGCAGCGTAGGTTGCAGGTTACCGAGCATTTAGGGTTATAATTTAAGTTATTAATTATCCACACTATCCCGTTCTTTTATATCTAAAGGCCGAGCAGCTAATCGCATATAAGGAGTTTGTTGTTTATTAGGCATGTATCGAGTATATAGAGGACTTCAAATTTCCCGCGTTTCGGAGAATAGCGGGAAATATTTGTCCTATAGGTTCGCGGGTATACGTGTCGGTCGTATAGATCGGGTAGTACGTGCAGTTTGTACTGACCAATGAGATTGTTTCAGAAGTGCGGGCCGTGGTAAGGCGGTTTTGTAAGTCATTCTAGCTTTTGGTCAGCAAGGGAACGTACCTCTAAATTTTCCAAGAAATTTAGTCAATTGCAGGATAAGTAACTATGTGTCGTTAATTTTATTCGTTTTTAAGTCGCGCGCATGCATAAGTCGTTTCGTGATATTTCTAGTATGTGTGATGATCGTGGTTATACCGTTCGGTTAGAAATCCCAGCAAATACAAACCTTAAGCATAGGGCTGGTGCACCTCCTGTACGTTTTTCAGGTTGGGTGGCAGGCTTGGTTTTACAGGGTAATCACGGTCTGAGAGGGGGAGTTGGTCGAGTGTGAATTCAATGTACATTATATGTACACGCATTCAAAATTGATATTTTGAAAAATTAAACGCCGACTCAGTCGTTCCAAGGCCGAGCAGCTAATCGCATATAAGGAGTTTGTTGTTTATTAGGCATGTATCGAGTATATAGAGGACTATGGATTGATTACCAGGGCATGGGTTAATATTGATATCACCTGACAATATAATGAGGAGGAGGATAATGCATCTCCGTTGCTTACATTCAGTTAGGGTTGTCGAGCGTGTTGCAACATTTAGGATGCCACGAAACTCCGCAAGAAACCGACTGAGATAGCAGTGAGAGCGACTTTGGATGTCTGGTTGGTAAAGTCGTTGCATTTTGGAAACCAAAGAATAGCAGGGAGCATTAAGAGAAGACAGAAAATTGGTAAAATTGGTATCACTTGACAAGTCATAGTACGATGGAGAGATTTTGTAATTCAACAAAGACACCGTGAACATAGAGGAAGGTGGAATTCCCATCTACAAATTGAAATATAGCTTCGAACATATAGGCTTATTCAAAGGTAAACTTAAAAATCTAGGGTATCCGACGCACTTCCTTTGTGGTGAGTGGAAATTCAGACAGGTCACAACAGACACATGACACTGTTACTTACAATGATGTTATACCTTCGTATCCAGTGCGACCCTGGATCACAAAATGGAAAACACACAGATGGAGCAGTGTTAGTTATGATGACACATAGTGCAGGGCCTTGAAACTCGGGACTTGATGATGTTTACAACGGAAGTAGATGTAGGATTACCAGCGAGATGAGTTGAAATATGGCGGGAGATGGGATAGAATACATATTTTGCGTAAACTCATAAAATTATTGTATTCTCAAGGAATTACAAAGATGATGATATTAAATAGTTGATGGCAAAGTTCACCAACATACAAAAACATATAGTGTTAGTAATTTTACACAATCTTGTGAGCTCTGACAGGAAACGTCTTCTCCGTTCATCGCATGCGCACTCCCGCCAGTTGTATTATTTTGAATTGTACGTTTTGATGTAACTGGAGCTAAATAGGTGGCGCTATATCCGTCTGACAGCAGACTATAACAGGCCGACAGCAAATGCCAGCAGCCACGCCGGTCGTAACATCGATGTAAATCGGTGTCTGCATGGCGTAAAACTCGTAACTAACTAACTAACTAACTAAATGCCAGCAGCCCACTTTTTCGGCAGACGGCAGAGAGGCAACACATGCTCTAAGGTATATACTAGTAATGCTATAGACGTGCCTGAACAAGACTTTCCTATATATTGTTGTGGAGGTATATGATAATTCAGAGTCTATACGGAGGTAGATGTGCCTGAGCAAGGCTTTCATTCTCCGATTCGAGTACTCAATGTGATTGGTACATCCCATGTGAATTATACCCTTGGATCTGCCTGTGATTGAAAGTGTCGGGGAGCGCTTTGAGAGACTCGGTTGTAGCTAGTATCGGAGTGAGTGCTCGGTTATCTTGTTCATGTATATTATTGTAGTGAGTGCTCGGATAATTGTTAGGTCCGCCTAGGGGGTGCTCAGTTTCGTGATTCATATATTTGAAGTAGTGAGTGCTCAGATTTAAGAGTACTCATTTCCTGAATGATAGTTGATATTGTTATATAGTTGAGATATATTGCTTGTTATACTTATAAGTAGCTATACAGATAATCGTCTGCAAATCTCAGATAGGGAGTAATCATTTGTTGGCTGGAGAGTATTCATTATTTCATATTAGGTACTCACTTTGTTCCTGTACATATTATAGATATTGAAGTTGTTATATCATAGTGTTGTTAATCTTTATTGTCTATGTTTTATTCTTTTGGGCACTCGAGGTGTATTAAGTAAATAACACCCAGTACTGTGATTGCATTTGATAGTGTTTGTTAAACAAAAAGTTGAATGTCTGATGAGGAGGCATCTCACATTAACTGGAGGAACTTGCGGAAGCATATTATTGAGCAAGGCGAGCTAGATATGCATTCAACACCGAAACACGATATGTCTCAGGGGAGCAGTCATTATCGTGATTCAGGCATTGGGTCCAAGCGCTATTCTGAAGAAACCGGTGCAGGGGAAATGGATATTGCTCATTCCTATAGCGGTATGGCTGACAATCCTGAGGAGCATTCTCAAGAAATTATAGAAAAGGAGATATTAGAGGAAATGCAGAGGCAACTATACCGATTAGATGCACAAAATCAAAGTCTGCGAGCAAGTGCCAGACAGTCCTTGATGATAAAATTAGTACAGAAGTATCAGTCCAGGTACCAAACCTAAGCATGATACAAGTCCGAGAGTGAGGTTCTCTGATGGTACTCCTTTATCACACATTGATCAAGATAAGGAGACATATGAAATGTTTGATAATGTTACACACAGAAATAGCAAAGGATCAGCTCGTAGTTATACCCGGTAAATGAGAGGGATTACTCATTAGACAGAGGTTCTACAATGGTGGAGAGACAAACCAGGAGAAGGCCTGTGCTGGATCTAGGCTATGGTGATGATGATGACAGATTACCAGACAGGAAACATGGAGGGAAATTTGTTTCTGTGAAAGCTTCAACTTATGATGGCACCACTCCATGGAGAGACTACAAATCTCATTTTGAGGCCTGTGCCCGGATTAACCGATGGACAGAACATGAGATGAGCCTATACCTAGCTGTGAGTTTGAGGGGTCAAGCAAAAGGTATTCTTGGGGAGTTACCAGCCAGGAAGCAGGAAAATGATTTCTCATTAGTTAGATCTCTCGAAGAAAGGTTTGCCCCACATAATCAAACTGAGCTGTATCGAGTACAGTTACTCGAGAGGAGACAGAGGGCGAATGAGACACTCCCTGAATTAGGCCAGGCTATACGTAGATTAGTTAATCTTACTTATCCCACTGTTGAGGTTAGTGTGAGAGAAACATTGGCCAAACAGCAGTTTCTCGAGTCTTTAGCTGACTCGGATATGCGTATTCGTATAAAGCAAGCAAGGCCTGGGAATCTTACGGATGCGATTCATCTTGCAGTGGAGCGGGGAGCTTACAAGAAAGCAGAAAAAAACATGGAGATGAGGGTCGTGCCTATTTGAGAAATACAAGTACTGAGAGTACTGACAGCCGAAAAGTGGTAGAGAAAACTGAAATGGAATCCATGTTGAGTAATATCCAGAAGAAATTAGAAATTATGCAGAAGGATATTGGCAAACTTTAAGCTGCAAACAAAAGTCAAAATCAAGAAGCTGGTCAAGGGAAAGATATGAAGAAGACGAACACTGGCGTACGTTGTTATAAATGTAATGAGATTGGACATTTACGTAGGGATTGTCCTCAGCTGAAGACAGAGTCCAAGCAATCCTCACCAGTAGCAGTCAAGCCTGTGATAACTCGAAATAGGAGGCGGAACCGTAACAAACCTGCTGGAATTGGAATTTCATCAGCTGCCCAAGAAGCTGGGTTGTACATTAAAGCTGAAGTACAGAATATCGAAGTAAAGCTGTTGGTGGATACAGGAGCTACAGTTACCATACTGTCGAAAGAGGTCTATGAGAAAATCCCAGCAGAGAGGAAGCCGAGGCTACAAAAAGTTAAAAAGCAAAATGGCCGCTAACGGAAGTGAGTTAGAAGTCCTTGGGTATGGAGCATTCTTGATTAAACCAGAAGGGTGCAAGGATGTCTACTTTGAGTGTGTTGTAACAAATATCAGCACAGATATTATCCTTGGCCTAGACTTCCTGAAATTGAAGAAAGGAATGATTGACTTGCAGAGGGGATCGTTAATGTTGGACGATGGTGAAATTGACACTAAATATGAAGGAACACTTGGTTGCTGCCGAGTTTCAGCTGCTGAGAAGGTGTTCATTCCAGCTAAAAGTGAGGTGATAATTACAGGGAAAATCTGTTCTCCCATTGGGAAACCTACAAACAGTGATTTTCTTCTTATCGAAGGAGCAGACTCGTTCTTGAAGAACGACAACGCCCTCGTAGCCTGTTCCCTGGTGAGCAATCAGCCTACAGTGCCTGTCAGACTGATGACCGGAAGGACTATAATATCAGTGTTAGGCCAGAGTGGTAAACAGCACTGGTCCTGTTTGAAGTATCACCGACCACATATGGGGACCGGAAGGACTATATTATCAGTGTTGGGCCAGAGTGGTAACCAACACTGGTCCTGTTTGAAGTATCACCGACCACATGTGGGGACCGGAAGGACTACAATATCAGTGTTAGGCCAGAGTGGTAACCAACGCTGGTCCTGTTTGAAGTATCACCGACCACATGTGGGGACCGGAAGGACTATATAATCAGTGTTGGGCCAGAGTGGTAACCAACACTGGTCCTGTTTGAAGTATCACCGACCATATGTGGTGACCGGAAGGACTATATAATCAGTGTTAGGCCAGAGTGGTAACCAACACTGGTCCTGTTTGACGTATCACCAGACCACATGTGGTGACCGGAAGGTCTATATTATCAGTGTTAGGCCAGAATGGTAACCAACACTGGTCCTGTTTGATGTATCACACCGACCTCATGTCGTGACCGGAAGTAGTAAAGAATCAGTGATAGGCCAGAGTGGAAACCATCAATGGTCTTGTTTGACGTATCAACGACCGCATGTGGTAACCGGAAGGACTATGTTATCGGTGTTAGGTCAGAGTTGTAATCAACACTGGTCCTGTTTGACGTATCACCAACCACATGCGGTGACCGGAAGGACCATATTATCAGTGTTAGGTCAGAGTGGTAACCAACACTTGTCCTGTTTGACGTATCACCGACCACATGTGGTGATCGGAAGGACTATATTATCAGTGTTAGGTCAGAGTGGTAACCAACACTGGTCCTGTTTGACGTATCACCGACCACATGTGGTGATCGGAAGGACTATATTATCAGTGTTAGGTCAGAGTGGTAACCAACACTTGTCCTGTTTGACGTATCACCGACCACATGTGGTGATCGGAAGGACTATATTATCAGTGTTAGGTCAGAGTGGTAACCAACACTGCTCCTGTTTGTCGTATCACCAACCTCGATATTCAGGAGTTATGATCATCTACGCTCTCTCCTTCCCTGCGATATGTCATAGCAAAACTGAAGGTTCACTGTGTACCACCGTGTTGATGAGGCAAGGATTCTGGTTCGACCTTGTACATAAAAAGAATCTCCTCGTCACCCTACGGTAAAAATTGACAGGCTTTGAAGTCGATCGCGGTTCCTTTGTTATCTTCAAAGGACAGGCCTGCAGCCTAGCGACTGGTCAGGCCCCCACCCCGGAGCGTGCCTTCAGTTTTGCCATGACATATTTCAGGGGTGAGATCGAAGGTGATCGCAACTCCTGGATATCGAAGATGACGTAACACCGACCACATGCGGTATTCGCGTGAAAGCGCCACCTGTTTACCTCAATTTGTGTCAAAAACGTAGAGAGTTGCCACAAAAAAGACGTTTGAAAGTAACGTAGAACTCAGACAAAATCAACAACAAGTATAGTAACAGTGATAATTACATACTATAATGTATATGTGTAGTATTTAGAACAAATAAGAAAGTATAAACCCCGAGCAAACGTTAAATAAGCCTTCAACAGGTCTCTTTGATTACCGATCCTGGAGTCCCACATGTATCATGTCTTAGTTAAGCATTGAACTGCTTTCAGTTGGCATTCATAGGCAATATGAATGCCAACTTAACAGAGGCAAATTCAATAAAGCGCGCCAACGGTTCATGTTGGATTTGCCTATGTCCAGTTGGAATTCATATTGCCTATGGATGCCAACTTAAAGCAGTTCAATAGTTAGATTTACTTTTTTTAGAATTTGTTCATCTCATAGAAACAGCCATTGTCTTTTTTATTTATCATCATTTCGCTAAAACAATCAACAATCGGTCAATGGCATTGATGACCTCATGAATGCCTTAACTCAAATCGGTAGGGTGATATAGTGGTAATGCCATGCAATGGTAAATATATCAATGTAACATGCAGGCAAAAACCTTATCCATAAAGTAACGGTACCAGATCCTTAATACCCGTAAATTCAAGAGCCCAACATTAAAGGAATAAAAATAAAATGCATCTCATGATAAAATTTTACAAAGCCATGCATATCGGTAGAGTTAAGTTGTGTTTTATCCCACAGGGACTTGAGAATTTGTTACAGCCAGTATTGACATAAAAAGGGGTAATTTCACACTTTGGGGGGGGGGGGGGGGGGGGGGATTAAGATCAATTTTCGATAAAAATGCCCTTTATGACCATTGAGGGGCCATTTTTATCGAAAATTGATCTTATCACACCAAAAGTGTAAAATTACTCTAAACACCCTATTTTCGGTCCCAAACTAGCTGTAAAAAATTATCAGGTCCCTATATCTTATCCAAAACACAATCTAACGCTCTTAAACCAATATTTATTTAATATACAGTATTAAGGGTAGTACAAAAGAAAAACAAAGAATTGTACAGTTACAACTTATAAAAATTTCGAGTCGAACCAAATATTGAATTAGACTGCACCATACAGCTGATTCGTCTTTAAGGACGCGTCAGTGATGCTACGAAAGTGGGGCCAAAAAAGCGACTGAAATACAAAACCGGTCTAATAAACTGAGATATGATCTTTGCTAAAATACATTTGCAAAATAACAACTTCAATGTTTTGAATGGTGGTGACAAATTAATTCTTATTATGCAGAATTCATCAACAAATTTATTGGCATCTGAACCGTTTTCAACAAGACAGTTCAATTGTTGAAATTGTACTCAAATTGCATCATCATGATCATCGCTGAATTGATAAATTTACATAGTATTTTCACAGTCTGTAATACTTATTGTCGCCCTAAGAACTTCATCTTATATTTTACTAAGAAAAAGTTTATTTGATCGAATTATCATTAAGTGCACATTGTATTACAGAAATAGCATGTAAATTTATTTATTTTCTTTTTACAAATCTGGATAGAAATTTGTTGTGGAGTCTCATAAGTTAACATGGGCTAAATGTCAATATATTGTACCTGTCCAAAAAAATCGTTTTTATGATTTCATAATTTTTCACGTTTATTGATTTGTAACAATTAGATAGAAAACAAAACTTGAACTTGAAGTTAAGGTTTATAATCACTCACTCACCTGTAGTGTGAAGTAGTTGGCCAGGTAAAGAAGAAGGTGAACGCTCAGTGTCGAGTACGCTGCAGCAGCAAGATTGTAATAGGGAGAGGAGATATGGCACTATGTATATGTAGTCAGAACATGTCATATCTCGTTGTACCTGTAGACATAGTCTATCAGCTTCAGCAACCAATCGATAACAGAGGCGTTTCACTTTCAAACCTTCTTTGTGAAACGTATGTATTACGGAGGCACGGTGGTCTAGTGGTAGGACACCGGGCTCGTGATCGAAGGGTTGCGAGTTCGAGTCACGATCACGGCACTTGTGTTGTATCCTTGAGCGAGATACCTTTCTCCACTTGTTCCAGTCTACTCAGCTGTAAATGATTACGTGGTTTGACAGTGCTAGAAATTGTTGAATGGTAGCTGTGAGCGCTGAAATGGCAGCACCGGTTGTATGCTCCCCAGGGAGTTGAGAACCGTATTGACTGGTTGCTAAGGCCCTATAACCATGGATACTAATCCTTTAAAGTCGTGATAAAGCGGTATATAAGAACCTGGAATTATTATTATCATTGTAACAGAACCGCCTTTCTTCGCCACCAGAGCTTGGTAGCCTTTTGTCATACGTTTGGTCTATCATGCGTTGTCCTTAAGTTGATGTTTGGTATTTTTATCTTCTACAAGATACTACTGGGCTAATTTTAATTGAATTATTAGGACATATGGATGCTAAATTTTAAAATCAATAATGCAGGGGTCTCAGAATCTAAGGGTCAGGGCCAAATATGTCGAAATCCGGGTCATCTTAAATCTTTCATTCCCTACTTTTGTTAACGTCCCAGCGCTGTACCACATACATGTATATAGAGTGGTCATTGGATGTGGTATTTATTTCACTCGAGTTAGTCAATTTTCGAAAGTTATTAAAGACACAAGCTTTAACGAGAAGATGATAAATTTCACGTTCATGATATTTTCATATTAGAAAAAAAAGTGAAGATACGCTACCCACATGACGGAGAGGTTCTCCAATCCCACGAGTCGTGTGATCTGTTCCTCCCACAATCACAGTTGGGAACAGCTAGAGTGTAACCTGATTTGAATACATAAATACATGTGTTTTGTTGACAAGGCTGGCGTATTAACATGACCAACAATTAACAGTCACTCATAATTATTTTTAAAAAAATGACCTTGTTCTACCGATCTGATTATTTTCAAAGTCAATCTTTCGGGAAACAACTTCAATACAAAAATAAATTAAATGAAAACATTAAAATACTGAAACTTTGTAGTATTTCATTACATTAAATATGAATGAATTGTTGACTTTATGCACGTAAACATATAGTATCGAATATTCCGCCAAACCAGTTCGTCGTAACGATCAGTGCGTTCGTGATAAGAAAATAGTTCCGGTGAAAGTTCAGAGTGTCAGCCAATCAAAACGGGTCTAGAATATTATTATTATTGTCATTATTATTGGGAATTGAATAAAACTCACCTTTTGTGGTAGAAACTGTGCTATTCCACTCACAGGCCATTTTGTAAACGTGCGAACTTTGGGATAAATATTACCGATATACATGTTCCATTAATGGTATATGACCTTGAAGACTTTTGATTGGGCGAGAAGTTGAATATTTAACCGGAAATCACATGGCTTTATGTCATGCGCGGATAGTTCACATCGTCGTCACTTGGCAGGAGTAAATGAGGTGATATGTTTTCGCGCGTTAAGTCCGCTGATAATCATTTTTGATTAAAAAAGGTATCTTTAAAGGATTTCATATAGGCCATCACTGCGTCAGCATTGTCCACAAAATATTCGTGCGTTTGTATAAAAATCATATCTCACTCCAGCTGTTTCCATCCGTGATTGTGGTAGACACAGTTCACACGACTCGTGGTTTGTATTTATTTCAACTGCGTTAGTTAATTTTCAAAAGTTACAAAAGACACTTGCTAATGCTAAGGACACACATTCACGGATTTGTCGACTGATTAGCTACAGATACGATCCGGCATCAACCGTGCTATCTGTATTGGTCCGTAGCTTTGCGTATTGTAGCCGTAGTCATACGTAGTAGTACTTGTATATCCGTGACAATTTTTGAACAGTTTCAAAATTTTACCGCGGATCAAACAACCGTAGTACTTATATATCTTTACTAGACCGTATTAAAGCGTACTGATCAGTTTTAGTCAATGTTAGTCCGTACCTCTTACTAGTTCTAGTTACACCACGTACGTATTTGCTAAGGATACAATACGGTTTGTTACGGAACGGCACGATCTCATTGCATATAGCAAATCGCTCCTTGGCGGTTCGTACTATACTGTACTATACTGTAGCCAAGCGCTGTGTACCGCAGTGCAAATGCCCTGGCACGTGTCGTTCTGAATTGAACCGTGTCATTTCCGTATTAAACTGTGTCGCACCGTAATCCGTATCCCTCATGTCGCCGAATGGTCCCTTTCCTGCATTATCCTTGGTAGATACGTCGAAACCCGTAGTCACGCCGTTGTGTTTCCTTATCGGATTACGGAAATTTGCATTTCCGGGGTGAGATTTATTCCAGTGTGACTGGCGAGGTGATCCGTACGGGAATGTGTGACCTTGGCATAAAACTCGTGTACATTATGTTCGTTACACGAGACGGTTAATATGATGGAGCGCTGGAATACAAAGACTTGTCACCTCACCTTCTATTTGGATATTGTGATATTTCTAGCCAGATTCATCCTAAAAACTCAGTAAATACGTACAGCCTCAGTATTAAAGAAAATGTATTGAAGTTTATTTTCATAATTTGCATTTATCCTTAATTTGCGATGAATTTCATTCATTTCAGGCCCCCCGACGAAAGTCATGTTTTGGTTGTTTCAAAGTTATTTTGTTGTTAAAAGATGAATTACAAAACTGTTCTTTCATGCTTCGCTAGAAAATAAGAGGGGGGAATGAAAGCATTCAGTGCAGTATGACTGTCCAAAAATTGTTTATCAACACCCAAAGATGCATTACGGAAGCCTGTTAGTGCCACGTGAAGTATTTTTTTATGTCGTAATTACGACATATTAAGTCGTAATTACGAGATAACTAAGTCGTAATTACGATAACGACTTAGTTATCTCGTAATTACGACTTAATATGTCGTAATTACGACTTAGCTATCTCGTAATTACGACTTAGTATGTCGTAATTACGACTTAGTTGTCTCGTTAATACGACTTAGTTATCTCGTAATTATGACTTATGGAATATCTTATGTGCAGCAATGCTCAATATCGTAGACGCTACCATTGGCCGATGTGCTCTCTAGGTACCTGGGACAGCGACTGGCTGAATTGAATGGGTATAATAAACTAACTGGAATTCCTTGGGATAGCCCATACAAAGCCTTAAAGGCTTATTTCCAATGGGGTTCCTATAGACCAGACCAAACTACGAGATATAACTTAATCGTAATTACGACATATTAAGTCGTAATTACGAGATAACTCAGTCGTAATTACGACATACTAAGTCGTAATAAGGAGATAACTAAGTCGTAATTACGACATACTAAGTCGTAATTACGACTACTAAGTCGTAATTCCGAGATAACTAAGTCGTAATTACGACATAAAAAATTACTTCATCAGGCACTAACCGGCTTCCGTAAGATGGTGATCTGTACGTCAAATAGTCCTTAAAGGCCCAATATACGTAACTCAAATCAAATCCACTTGATAACCATGCAAAAATAAGCGCAAAAACGCAGTAAACTTGCGCGGTAACTACCAAGAAACTCTTGACATAATAATCCAAAGATTTGAAAATAATCCAGGTGGGGCCCACTTCAACAACAAGCCGAAGTTAGAAGACAGTTCGAAATGGACGCATGTTTACAAATACCGAGTTTCAACTGCTGCTGTACCGGTAACCGTGTAAGAATTCATCTTGAATATTGCTGATATCAGTTAATCTTAACTAAATCTTGTAATGATAAAAAGTTATAAGGCTTGATTTTCGCTCCAAGTTTTGTCGAAAGTTACGTATATTGGGCCTTTTAATATCTTATATCCACTTGACTTTAAATCTCTCGTAATTCTGCACCACGGTCTTAACAATGTCAGTTGTGTTTCCGGCGTCGCTTTGTTCAAATGTCAACTCTGTACTCTAAAGCGACTTAGCTGTAGTTATAAATATCTCAAAGTTCTGGAATGCGACCTTCCTGGTTCAATAAGTACTGTAACGTAAGGGAGGTAACTCGTAAATATGGCATATTTACCAAAGGGACATCACTCTATTGATCTTAAATCACTTTATTGCAACTCTACTTGTAATAGATTTCCAAGAATGGGCAGAAATTTCTCAGAATTATTACTATTTGTTTTTTCTGACCAGTCCCAAAATGAAAGTAACTAATGGGACCAAATGAAATGTAAATACGAATTTGCCAGCTATCATATTTTTCCGATCAATCCCAACATCGAAATGAAATGTCGAATAAAGAAATGTTAAATATCATAGTTTTTGTGGGATAGTGTCATGTTCAATGCCACGATGCAGTGACGTAGCTAATCTTTTTTGAAAGTTAATTGTTATGGTTTGGGCCCTCTACCTCCGAAGGTGTCGGTTTTTTAGTGATCCGAAACATAACTTTCATGTAATAATAAACAACACCAACTACAGTTGTGGTAACGTACAGTGCACCAAAAAATTGCGTGCGTACATCGTGCATACATCGTTCACCCATCGTTCGCTCATGGTGCGCACAACTGGACGATCTAAAGATCGTGCGTTTATGTGCGAGATTCTCATCGCACACACGCACGATTTGGTACAATCGGTTGATAAATATTACGGAATGAAAAAAATGAACAATTGAAATTCGCATCATATTTATTGGGATTATGTTAATTTTACAATATACAGTAAACAGTATTACAGTGACTAGGAGAAATTCAAGTGCGTGCGGGTCTAGCTCCCAGGTTACAGAACAGGTAAATAACATGCCAGAGTTTTAGTGGCCGTCCCACTCAGCCAACATCTCAAAACAACATTACCTGTATTTACCTGGACGGGGGGTTCCCGCGTTCCCCACTTTTTTTTATATAACAAAGGAAAGTGTTGATATAGGAGAACAAATTAATAATATACAACATTTGATAATATACAACATTTGATATAGCGCCCTATCTAGCTAACATAAGCCCTTTACAGTACATAGATATACACTTAACACATATATTTCTATCATATACAATTCTGAGGAGTTTGCAGGAGCTGCCTTATCAGGCGCTAACAATAGCTACTTGTCCTATACCACCTCGCTAATATCTCCATATGTGTGTGTATGTATTTGTGTGTGCTGGAGATGAATTGTGTTCTGTTTGTAGTGGGACCGTGTTTCCAACGGCATCTTTTAGAGTACCACCTCACTTGAATGCTACAGCACAGATACTACAACATCCACCCCAGACCATGTTATACTCCACCTGGGTTGTTCGAGTTGTGAGGGCAAGAGAAAAAACACTTTCTCTGAATGTTCCATGCGTATGACGATTAATGGCAAACCAATTATAGTCCGTTTCATATTAGGTAACTTACCTGTGTGAAAGTTACATGTGTAAAAATTACCTGTGTCTATAGACTATAGACTATAGTATACACACTTGTATACAAGATTAAACACATGATTACATGAGTAAAATGATATTTTTTTTTATAATTTAACTCTATTTCATTCATGGGATACAGCCATATGGACAAACCTTTGACAAACATGGTGTAACGTTGTGTGTTCCCACAACTGTAACATTTGAAAGCAATTTCACATTCTTGTTTCGTTAAATTTGAAAGTAACAAATTAAAATACTATTCTTTGTTTATCATCAAAATTTCCGTGCAAATTTGTATGTAGCCGTTGTGAATTATTTACACAAGGGTAAATTAAAACCAATAATTATGGACTGAGAAAAATGAAGATGCACTTAGAATGTTTGTTTAAACATACAAACATACGTGATTGTCACGCCATTGTCAGATGATGAGGTATTTTAAGATATTTTATCGTCAGACAGGTTAAAACGTGCATGTTCTATTCTCAGGTGATGTACACACAAATATGATATGTATATACATGTAGTATATCATAATCATTAATTGTAAAAATTCAAGATGGCCGCTTACATTGTATCAGCTGTTTGTTTTTCGACTAGGTCTCAGTTTCATCAACGTTCCTTAACTTAAGGAGATTTGTCTTAACGTAAAGTTCTCCACAGGAAAGCGTCACAGAAGTAAAGGGGCGATTTTAAAGTTAATTTTCCCCTTAAATAATATAATGCATTCCTATGGGGGATTTTAAAGTTAAGGAATTTCTTTAAGTTAAGAAAAGGTTGATGAAATAGGGATTAGTCCTCTTAAAATCAAAAGGACACAACTTTGGACCATGAGAAACCTACAACTACTTTTAAAGAAAAAATCTACAACAAACTTTCATTATCAAAATCCAAGATGGCCGCCTACCAGACATTTTTTTTTGATCAGTCCCAAAATAAAATAAAAAAAAAAAATAAATAAAGGGACCAGGGGAAACCTAAATATGAAGTTTTGAGAAAATTGGCTGTCTGTCAGCTGTTGTATTTTCCCGATCAATCCCAAAATCGAAACAACACGATTAATCGATTATTAAAATACATATGTAGGAATAAAAGGAAACTAATATATGTATGAAGCTTAAGAAAGATCTATCCAGGACTTCTCAAGAAAAGTAACAATAAAAGTTATTATTTACGGACAGACGACAGACGGACCATGCACACATGTTGATAGGAGCAGTCCACCATCTGCTGGTGGTGGGTTAAACACATACTGCATCAGGGTTTATATCATAGTCCAAACAGCACACAACAGTAATCAGATATACGTGTCATAATTTATTTATTAAAACGTTTAATAAGTGTTTATCATCACCAGTTTACAATGGTAATTAACTTTCAGTCTTACGTTATCAGTTTGAGGCACCAGTCGAGAGTATTTTTTCAGTTTCCACTTTATTGTACATTCTAGTATGTCCTTGGTAACACTATAGTCGTTTCGACATGTATTTGTATAATAATGTGACGAACGCTCTGCTCTACTAGCTGTTCGTCCGATTCGTCTATGTAAGTGTAGTCACAGACTACTCTCTAACAACCGATGATCTTCTTTGGTAGCTGCTCCAGACAGTCATAGGTCAATAGGTCTTGTTCTTTCTCTGGTATTCTCACCAATTTTAAGAAATAACTCAAGGCAGTAATAACTTTCAATACATATAATTCTGGTAATTGAATTAGTAGTAGTGTATTTTACAAATAATTTCCATCTCCCTTTCTCAGAATCATTCAAGTTTCCATACAATAATTCTATTAATACATGTAATAGTTATAACTTTGTTGTTTGACAATAACTTGAAATAAAGAATCCAATATATTCAATAACAAGTTTTTGTTGTAACTTTAAGTAAATAACAACTATTTACAGTGAATAAATTAACCAGATGATACCTAGAATACTAAGATAAAAGCTAATCCAGCTTTATCGATGAGTTATGACAATTATGACTATTTAACAATAATGACTGAATGACAGTAATGACTAAATGACCGTAATGACTAATAAAATGACAATAATGACCGAGATAATTAATAAGGAATGATTCGAGTAATCATTCCCTTTAATACTAAGAGAACACTAGTCTCAAAGCATTAGCTAAGCTAGCTATCACTATAGCTATTGAATATCTCTATACTTTATAAAAATAGTTCCTAAACTTATGGAAAATAATATCCAATAATTTTCCTCACTATAAATTTCCTTATTAATATGCCTAAAATGCCTTGAGGACCTATAAGAGCTACGGCGTAATAATACCGGCCGATATCAGCGGTTCAAGCTGACGAAATGAGGTGGCTCGCGGCCTTTTATAGACTGCGCGCCTCCAAACTTTCCTCCAAATGCCTCCAATTTCCATATAAGGAAATACTAACTTTGGTTTAGAGACTATGCTACTTTATTTAGAGACTATCTCCAACCGCTTCACTCATTCGTGCGCGGCACTACATATGATTTCGTAATATAGTGCACATTGCAAAATACAATATTTTACCCTTCTTATAGGATTTCACACACTGATACAAGTAAATACAATATCTCGTTGCTATAAATATTCGTAAAATGATCTCCTCAATCATAGATTAACATTATAACTAATATCGCCAATAGCAGACGGCAGCTCATCACAATGCATGGAACGAAAGTTGAGACGAGGGCCGGTCCGACTTGACTCTGCGATTATCGCGTATTGTAGATTAAATACATCGTGAGTACTCAAAATATGATTATGCTTAAACTCAAAAACATCCAGTCTTTCTATTGTTTCATTGAATTACCATGTAAAGTGTTACAGTTACCGATTATCGTACCGTATATTACGAGTGCTGATGCTGGTAGATTTCTATGTCAACAAAGATGGCGGCTGCACCAGAGTGCTCGTTGAACTAGCGTTCAACTTTAATTCATATAAAAAGACTGACACACCTAGAGGTGTTTCGTACGCTTCACAATAGTAGAAAATAATCATAGTAACTCATAAAAACTATTGCTTTGATTTTCCGTGTGATAGTTCATGAATACTAAGCCATGAAAGGCGTTTGTTTACAACGTTTCTGCCGAACATTACGGAGCACAGGGACATGATAATCCACTATTGGACTGCAATATTTTCACCCCATATGTCACTTCGTTACAATAATAACACCTTTCTGGTGCCCAAGCACAATTTCTATTCTAAATTCATTTTAGTTCTAACGTGCTAAACTTCACAGGGACCTGAGGATTTGTTATAGCTATGTTTTGACCTAAATTAAAGAGTTTAGGACAGTTTTACACTTTTGGGGGGTTAGGATCAAATATTGATTTAATTATCTTAACCCCCAAAAGTTTTTTTTTTAAATTCCCTAAACACCTTTAGTACAAAACTAGCTGTAACAAATCTTCAGGTCCTTTTGCTCAACTCATGTCCAACGATAAAAAACAAAATACTGTTTATAAACGTTGAAAACATTTTTCTTCTTTTAAGTATACCCAATGTTTCCCGAACCAAGTACATGGGGCCGCGGTGGCCGAATGGTTAAGGTGTACCGACATTCTACCACTTGCCCTCCAACTCTTGGTTGCGAGTTCGAATCCAACGTAGGCAGTTGCCAGGTACTAACTGAAGCGGAGAGCCGATGTAACAAATAGCTTTTTCAACAACAATGTAGAAAATAATAACAACAAAATTAATAAATCAATATGAAAAAATAAATGTAAATAAAAAATTAAAATAAAATCATCTGGAATTGAATTGCATCAACCTTACGTTCTATTTTGATATAATCTTGGCTCAGTGCTACCATAATATTATTTTTTTGATATTTGTAACCGTTTGGAATATTGTATGTAATTATAAATATCCCGCGCCTTTCGGCTTTTGGAGTTTCCACTCCGGATGTTTGGGGCGCCACCTTTACTCCCGGTTTTACTCGAGCTCATCTGTCGTCAGCAAGGTGCCATGGATAACAAAAACGCATCCGATTTACTTAACATACCGAAATCATCCCCTTCCGTTTTGTTTTTCGTTTTGAAGAAGTATAAGTTCTTAGATGAAAAAAAATTGCCTTTATCAGTTAACAGAGTAACTATAGGCAACAACTTATTTCTGCAAAATGAAGCCCGACACGCGTAAAGCCTGCCCTCTGTCAGACGAGTTAATGAATTATTTTTGTTACTTCTAGATGAAAGTATCAATGGAATTCGATGCGAGAGATATTTTGTTACGGACGTTATACAGACTTTAAGCTTACGACAAATGTCTCGAACATATTTTCTTATTGGAGTGGATTTGAGATTAACAAACATGCATGGTATTGCATAATTCTTGGAACTTCACAATTTGAATATGCCAAAATAGTTTGAATATGGAAATTTATAAATCAGTGGGGGCGTGTCAAATACTGATGCCAGCTGGTCCCCTTCCTTTAGAAACAGAGCCCCACACAGGAAACTGGTGTAGAGTTTGTCTGTCTCCTCGGCCGGGATTCCCCCGTACTTCCGCATCATCTGGATGGTGGCCCCAGTTCTTGGGAGCTTGGCGTTACTTTTCTGAATGTTGTGGTAGAAGTGTTTCTGACCCTGTTTCAGCTTGCTGAACTCCACGGAAATGGTGGAGTATATGAAGTACATGCCCCTTTCGGACACTCGAATCTTCGTTTCGTTGACCACCGAAATGTCCTTAGAAACAAAAGACGTGACGATGTGCGGATTGTGAACCCATTTCATACTGGTTACGTTACTCGCTGAAATATAAGTGGAGATTTACATCAACCTCGGTAACCAAAGGGTTATTGTATAAGCAACATGTCGTAGATAAGAGTAGTGTTTTAAAAGAAATTTGTCTTTTCTTTAAAAATAAGTAATACAAATGTATCTTTAAAAACTAGTGTGCTTTTTCACTTGGTATATGATTATGATCGTTATCACTAGCTTTTGATATCCTATGAATGGTCAGTTTAGTCCACTTATGATATCGTGATTCATGGTCAGTTAAATTCACTAATGACATCGTGGTACACTGAACAGTGTCAGCTTAAGGTCGCATGCAGTGTACAGAAGCATACGGTGGTCATGGGTGATTTATCTATACAATGAAAAAACCCTATAATATAAGTATTATAATCTAAAAAATAAAATAAGCAGTGAAATTGGCTTAAGTATGATAAAGTGAACTTTGTTGGCTTCACATTTGTAAAAAAAAAAAAATTTTGGTTAGAGATTAAAATGTTCGCCTTTCCGAAACGGGTGTCTACACATGAAAAGCAAGCTTTGCAGGAAGTAAATTTCTGACAGCAGCACAAACCAGAGGTAAAAAAACTAAAACTCTAAACAAACGACCTATGCTGGGACACAGATAATTCTGTAACTAAGTATGAAATCTTTAATTTTAGATAGCATCTAAGAAAAAATCTATTTGTGGGGGTCAAATTTTGGCCTTTTGTCTTGCCTATTTGGTTAATTTTTGATGTTTTAACCATACTTTTCACACATGTAACATACATAGAAAAAATAAGTTTATATACTTTTTTGTACTTTATTTGTATTGTAAATATCATGCCGTTTACATATATATGTAAATGTTTATTTGTATTAAGTAAGGTTATTCCGCTGTATCTATATTTCTAAGACATGATAAGTGTGATATCGTGGTTCATTGTCAGTTTAATCATTTTTGATATCGTGGTACATGGTCAGTTTAATCATTTTTGATATTGTTGTTACTCAGTTAAACCATTTTTGATATCATGGTACATGGCCAGTTTAATCATTTTTGATATTGTGGTTACTCAGTTAAAACATTTTTGATATCATGGTACATGGTCAGTTTAATCATTTTTGATATTGTCGTAAGCCAGTTAAAACATTTTTGATATCGTGATGCATGGTCAGTTTAATCATTTTTGATATTGTGGTTACCCAGTTAAAACATTTTTGATATCATGTACATGGCCAGTTTAATCATTTTTGATATTGTGTTAAATCAGTTAAAACATTTTTGATATCGTGGTACATGGTCAGTTTAATCACTTTTGATATTGTGTTAAATCAGTTAAAACATTTTTGATATCGTGGTATATGGTCAGTTTAATCATTTTTGATATTGTAATTACTTAGTTAAAACATTTTTGATATTGTGGTACATGGTCAGTTTAATCATTTTTGATATTGTGTTAAGTCAGTTAAAACATTTTTGATATCGTGGTATATGGTCAGTTAAATCATTTTTGATATTGTAATTACTCAGTTAAAACATTTTTTGATATTGTGGTACATGGTCAGTTTCATCATTTTTGATATTGTGTTAAGTCAGTTAAAACATTTTTGATATCGTGGTACTTGGTCAGTTTAATCACTTTTGATATTGTGTTAAATCAGTTAAAACATTTTTGATATCATGGTACATGGTCAGTTTAACCACTTTTGATATTGTGGTTACCCAGTTAAAACATTTTTGATATCGTGGTACATGGCGAGTTTAATCATTTTTATATTGTGGTTACCCAGTTAAAACATTTTTGATATCGTGGTACATGGCCAGTTTAATCATTTTTGATATTGTTGTTACTCAGTTAAAACATTTTTGATATTATGGTACATGGTCAGTTTAATCATTTTTGATATTGTCGTAAGCCAGTTAAAACATTTTTGATATCGTGATGCATGGTCAGTTTAATCATTTTTGATATTGTGGTTACCCAGTTAAAACATTTTTGATATCATGGTACATGGCCAGTTTAATCATTTTTGATATTGTGGTTACTCAGTTAAACCATTTTTAATATCGTGGTACATGGTCAGTTTAATCATTTTTGATATTATGGTTACCCAGTTAAAACATTTTTGATATCGTGGTACATGGTCAGTTTAATCACTTTTGATATTGTGTTAAATCAGTTAAAACATTTTTGATATCGTGGTACATGGCCAGCTTTATTTACCCGTGGTATCTAGATGAAGATGAGCTGCAGAAGGTCGACTTTTCCACCATGACAGATCCTCTGGAGATTCTAATTCAACATCGCGTGGCTTGTAGTTTTCACCATCTGTCGGTAAAACATTAGGATCAAATTACCTCCCCTTTTTAGATGATATTGTTTAAATGGAAATATAACAAGGTTGTTGATAATAAACAGGGATCACTTTCAGGCGAGATTTGGGGATTTTTACCAAAATTTTCCTGAAAATCTCATTAATAATACAAAATTCTATTAATTTATACCGAAAATATTATAGAAATTTTGCTAATCCCATGAAATCCCTCAAATTCTCCCATAGGTTTTAAGAGCCAGAATTATCCCTGAATAAACTATGGTTGTCAAAACAATATCTTAATATAAATGTATTTTATAGCATACTAATGTAATGCCTTTTTTTCTATGAACCAGTTAATTAGATAACATCTCCCCAGAAAACATTAAGGTCTTGCAGTGTCGAGTCTATGATGTACAAAAATGTAGGTTATTGATTGATTTTGACCAAGGACTTAAGTTTAGAATCTATCACAAACATGTAGGGTATAGTTGCTATAAGATGAAGCGGTACTACGACCCAGACATGTAATACCCGTAATTATGTTGGTTATTTATAGATACAGTTTGTATGTTCACGAGATCAATCTAAACATTAACCGCACTGGCAATATGTACTTACCGTTGAATTCTGTGTTGAATCGTCTTTCCTCTCTCAACATCTAAAACATTCAAAAGATCAGTTTTCTTACATTATACACTTTGAAATTGTATACATGGCATCCAGCTAGTTAGAAATGGACCAAAGATCTCGTGTTCACCAGCCACTCGTCATATTTATTATGAGTAGACGTAAAACGAAAGAATTCATATCTTATTTTATTATTATTGTCAGTTCTATTTCTAAGCATTAGACATACAGAGAAAAGCAACAAGTCATACACTTATATCTAACGGTTCAGGTGGAATTTTTGCATTTCATCTAGCATACAAGTGTTATTTTAAGTTGTAATAACTTGTTGTCCAAACATTTGTATACTTTACAATAAAATATGTTTAAACCAAGCTACAAGTGTTAGGATACGTTTCATGGGAGTCTTCTTAGCGACTTATGTCGATTCGCTTTAATTGCTGTTTATAAGGAAATGGTTGTTTAAAAGTGCGAAAGGAAACTGAAATCGTTGAAGCACGATTTATTTTACAAAGAAGTTTTTGTTTTAAGATTTCGTATTTATTTCTTAATCATTACATTGTGCTTTGTGCGGAAATTTCATTGCGACGCTTTGAGATTTTTAGATTGAATACAGCACTTATGTGTTGTGCGTCATATATCACGGTCATTTACTTCATAACTGTACTTTAATAATTACAAAGCTATATTTGCATTTTAAGCTTTGATTTACATGAAATTGGTTAGGTAATTGCTATTTTAATTTATTTGTATTCTAAACATGATTTGGCAGGCTGATACACGTCATTTTGTTGAAATTGGCACGGACGCAAAAATCACCAGCCAAGAGCGTAATTGTGTAACATTTAACATAACTCATTTTTAAAACGTGCTTGGTTTTTTCAATATTGGGAAATGTTTGTTTTGTTAAATCTATAACAATGTGACGTATTAAATCGTTGCTACCAAACACCTTGGGTACAACTTGTGATGTCTCGTCTTTTTGAGGATTTTCCTTCTGAACCTCTGAATGAGTCTTCCTACAGAGTAGAAAACAACGTTTAAAACGTATTTTTCTTTTATTATATTTATCAAATATCGAGTTTGATAACAAACTGACCCGATCTTTCATGTCATACGGCCATGTCATAAATAGGGTATTACACACGAGTAATAACACTATTGTCACGTCATAAGCAAATGGCGTCTTTATGACGTCATATGATTGTCTCGGTAGTGAAAATCGTACCGCCAAAGAAGAAATTTGCCCTTCTTTATAGAGAATGAATTCTATTCATATGGTTATTTTCTAATATATATAAGCTATGTGATAAATAGAATCTTACACTCGTGTCAATGTAATATGGAATTTATTAAACTCTCAATCGTTTCTGACACGCGAGTAAGATCCTCTATTTTTAAAAAACTGACCTTCGATAAGAAAACAATAAAAATAGATAAATAAAACCCCACTTTGTTCTCAATTACTAATATGTTGAAATAAATTGCCAAAATAAAACCATTTTAACTCGTAATTTCTTAACAAATAACAACTTTTCTTATCAAATATCACATTGTAAATGTTTTCCAAGCCATAAAGTACCGAAGTATATTGGAAAGGGACACCTACACTTCGTCCCGTATTGCTTTGTTTATAACAACCCGGCAGTGATGTTCCCCTAAACAAAATTCCCCGGTAACTTGATTAGCCTCATTCATTTTAAATGGATGACATTGAATATATTCATAATCAATATTAAACCAGGAAGAGTGACACAGTTCGAGGAAATTACTGAGGTACATGTACCCGAACGTTGGTTGTTCTCCTTCGTGATGATCCTCAGAATAATTAGAAGTCGTTAACGAATATAATTAGCCGAGGGGGCACATTGCACCTGATTTTTTTCAAATTGACACTTAAATTAACCCACCCCCTCAGCCCCCTTTGTAAGCTGTAGATATAGTCGACCGATTTCACTTATTACATTGTCTGTAGGTTTTGCAGTTAAGACTGAGTCTTACTGTCATTGTCAAAAGTATTGCACAACAATTATGAAACAAGATCTTTCAACTTATCTTACATGTAATCATTCTTATTGGTCCGGATTAAAGCGCGTGAGGGGGTCCTATTGTGGGAGGAAACCAGAGTACCCAGAAAAAACCCACGTAGTCGGGCAGTACGTGACCATATACTTTTTCACGTCCTATCGAGAAATTTAACCCCGGCCACCTTGGTGAAAGCAAGTGCGCTATCCTCTGACCTCAATTCCCACCCCTCCCCCCAACACTCTCATCATATTTAACACATTGGGCCCCATAGATAAGATATATGTAACTGTTATATTATCTGTAACATAATTATTGATAAACTACAGATTACTTGTTATCAGTTCGAACGCGACTGGTTAAGTGAATTAAGAAAACATTACACATTTTGATGTCTGAAATGTCGCCATTGTATTAAATTTATTGATATTCAGATTTCATCAATAGGCGTAAAGAAATAAAAACTAAGATGTTTTGTTAGGGTAATATATAGACATATTATGTAACAATACAATACGAATCAATTTCAGGCCTATTTGACTTGTTTACACAATTGGATCTCTGACGACTTGTAATAAAAATTTAGGTAGCTATCGATGTGCTATTGTAAATATTATAGCTTATCTTAGTTACTGTATATTGCATTTTAACTACATCTCTTAGGTAATGTCTAAATATAACGGAGTGAAGAATAAAACCTTTGACATCACTTCGCAAAAATATTTAATTAAATGATATTTGTTTAAAGAAAACCTGACTTTTTTATTCATCATTTAACGGCATTTGACAGAGCTTTTCAAGTAATACCTCTCGCGAGAGTTATTATTTTCGACCTGTTGCCTAGAAACCATGGCTACATATTTGTCCTTTATGTATATGTTTATGTGTGCGGTGACCCATATCGGTACATCATGTGTCTTTCGGACACTTGTTACAAACTCCTCTGGATCAGTGTAGATGACAGAGGATATTGCCGATTAGTTGTACGAATATTAATTAATGTCAAAAATTACTTGCCAGAACAGCTGCAAGGTTGCATTGGCGCAAAATTATAACCGTTTCAACGGTTATTAATCCGATATGCATATATGTACGATGTTGCAGACCTTACCTGGCTCTATGACGTTTTAAGAAATATTCAGTAATTGTACAATAACTTGACAATTAATATCTTAATGCCCAGCGATATTTCTTTTCAGTTGTAGTTCAGATCTCTTTTGTACATGTAAATAAATATGACACCGCTTTCTTATACACATAGACAATATAGGCCTAGTGACCGTGCCATGAAAACGTAAATATTACCTTACGAACTTTTGAATATAGTCGCTGAACATTAACAGTGATCGCCTACTGCCCTACATTTGATCCGGTGTAGAAGATTATAAATAAGGTCATACACTGGAGCCAGGAGAAGGAGAAACTTAATAATTACCAGTTTGACGGCCCTCTGTATGTCTGTATTGTTGTAACAGCACAGATGTTTGCCGGACTGGGTCTGTACTCTGTAGTCGAACAAGGCGGTCTCCTCCTGACACGGGATACATAGATCCTTGGACAGCTGTAGATGATCCAGGCCTGGTTCTGCGGGATCTACCATGCGGCTGTACACATTGATAAACACCAAACTAGCCACGGCTAGTAAGTTTGCCACCACTGCGACAATGAAACCAGTCCTCCATACTCTATCACTGCTCAAACAGGCTGTCTCCTGTCCCTTTTGTCCGCCATTTGGTAGCATATGCATATCAGCGTATTCGTTCTCAGTGGCCGCCATGTTGGACTGTTTAATCCTACTTTCGTTTTGGACTGGCCTGGGTTATTCCGTATTTGACTTCCTATGACGTGTGTTTTAAATAACTGGTTGTATGAAAGGTATGCCTTATAAACTCTGTTACCGAAGTTAAAAAGCAAATACAAGCGGACAATAATTCATATTTTGTATAAGATTTTACAAAATTTCCCGCTCATACATGATATAAACCTAAACGTTTTTCTCGATACATGATACTGTAAATTTTCATGGGGAACCGTCAGCCTGTATTTCCGAAATTGTAGCTTTGTTTCAGTTTCTTATGCATTTCATGGAAGTGAGGCATTCGTTTTCGATTGGACAGGTCGACTAACTACTCAACAATTTATCATCTTGAGGATTTCAACTGATAGTAAAACTTGAGTAGGCGTTTGAAGGGACTCAAAGAGATTTTAATGAACAGTACAGAATAGCACTTGGTTTTTAATAACACTATGTTTGTTTCCATACTTAAAATATCCATATAAGTCGACATTTTCTTGCTTTATACATGCATAGTCTGTTAACAGCTAGGGTGTCTATCACAGTATAGAATGTAACAATAAGTTATTAAATTGATTTCATTATTAATGTAATATTACTATCATAATGAAATTGATTTATATATTTACACGTTGGACGGAAATATTGAGGCAGTATATATATACGTATTTACGTACATTATAAGTTTATTACCGAGGGCGTTAAACTGCTAAAACAAACAACAAAGAGCGTGGTCAGTACTACAGAACACAGTTGCTTGAGTTTCTGTCAGTATATAAAAAAAAATGTTTATATATATTGAGCCGCGGCCCATTACAGAATCATTTCACACATGTACATTCATTATTTACTGACAGAAATTCAAGCAACTATGCACAGAAACAGTATAGTACTATGGAGGACTACTTGTCTGTTACAGAGTCAAACAGACACTCAAAGTAGACGTATCTCTAGATCTACTTCAGCAAAGCTTTATCTATGGACTAGAATTATTAGAAATAATATTTATTACATACACGAGACGTGTGTGTGTGTGTGTGTGTTTTAAACACTGTCCAAGGTTTCCTATCTATTATAAAGATAAACACACATGGTTACGTCTGGTATCAAATTCATACTGATATCGTCATTCTAAATTCTGATCAGGTCAAATCGTTTGTTTATATTTGTATATACCTTATCAAAGTACAGTATACTGTGAACTGAATTATTTATACATAACTTTAATTGTTATAACATATATACATATAATGTTCTGTCTGCAAAAATATTCTTGAAAGAAAACCTGTAATAGACATGAATTTGTCACTTTCAAAGGAAAAGATTTGGTCTAGGTTCTGAGAATGTTGTAGTAACGATGGGTGTCATTTAAAAGTCTGACCTTTGTCAAAAAAATAATTTAATGGGAAATTTGTCCTGGTTTTAATTATATGAACACTTAAACGTTCTGTGAAAAGTTATAAATTATATGATTAGTCATACTACTGGTTTAACCAGTAAGGATTTATAGCTAAGTTTTAAAATAGATATTTACTAAGACATGTTCTAATAGATTATAGAGCAAGTAATTCATTGATCTTTTATTGAAAGATATATTTTAAGCTATTAATACAAAATGTATTAGATTAAAACGTCTACTCTAGAAACACGCAATATTTCTAAGTTCATACAAAGTTAATCTGTAGTATGCCAAAAAGTTACATAAGCATGAAAATTGTTTTGTTGCTAAAAATAATAATGATAAAAAACAGGAATTATTTTTTATTGTTGCGAAATAAAAGTCTAACAAAACGAACTATATTTCTGATTAACGTTAAAATTTGAGGGACGGCATTGAAGATAAGAACATTACAATAATTTCTAATACACGTCAATTATTTTAAACAAGATGGTCGACTGGAGAATTACCAAGACCGCTCGGGTTTGAATTCCTGGTCGGGTGAGAAAATGTGTTTGGTCACTTTTTAACTTTCAACATGTTCGTACAATGTATATGTATGGAGCTTCCCGGGTTTTTCGGTTTCTTTTTCATATTAACATCCCTCCGCCTCACACCGGACAATCATACACTATACATATATATTGAGTGTGTTATTCCCCTACATCAACGAATAATTACAACTGTTGTATAAACAAAACCATTTTTCCCCATGAATTTGTTGCCGAAAGTATTATTTGGGAACTATTTAAAGTAAAATGTTAAGTTTTTATATTAATGAATGACGTTTTACATGTGGGTCGTATCACTACGCTAGCCTTATCTACAAAACGTATGTATGCGTTTTCAAATCATGTCACAAAACAGCTGTTTCCAATCTCTATTATGGTAAAAACAGATCATAAGACTCGTGGTTGTTTGATATGGTATTTATTTCACTCTCATTAATTAGTTTTCAAAGTCACTTGCTAAAGCTCCTGTCCTTTGTAACTTTTGAAAATTACCACCTGGAATGAAATAAATACCATATACAACAACCACTCGTTGTGTAGCCTCTATATAAATCCAACTCATTTACCAAAAATGTATTCTCGCAATGTAAATATTGCATGTAAAGTATCAGTTTAAATCCGGATACACAAACGATGACATAGTCTTTAATTATAGGATACTGAGAACAGGAAGTGTGTCATGACTACATGTGTATGTTCCTATGATAGGACTACATGGAATGTCAGCCAGCCTACCACACAAGAGGTGTCGTTGTAGGCTAATTTTGGTAAATTCCCAATAATATAATGACACTATTGAGGAGTAATGAAACACAAAGACATAATATTATCAAACACAAGGAGATAATTTTATCCAAGTTAACTTTGACATTGCAATGTTAAAAACCAGATAAAAACAAAAGCATATAAACGAGAATATTGCCTTTTCACCTCATGAACAAGACCGATAACAACAGTTTCATCCATGTCATGATGCTATTGAATACAACACAATTCACGCATTATTATCAATAACAAAACAATTAAAGACAACAACCCGAAGGGAGAAGTAAAGATAAAACAATATTTGTGAAGTAATGGCCTTTCTAGGAATCAATTAAACTTCGTACTTGCAGGATGTTTTAAAATTGAGACTAACCAATACTATTTTGACTTACAAATTGATTTGTTATTAGATAGTGTTGTATGTCATTGATACATGTTACTGTTGTGAATACCAGAATATCTCGACAGTTATTAAAGTGGCATCGCCATATTGCGACAAATCTGAAAAGGACGATTACTAAGATATCACTTTGCTTTGTAGAAACACCGGAAACATTACATTGGTGACTCATTCTAGTGTCCCGATTTACATAACGAAAGTAGACAATAGTCTTCAGATTATATATAAATCCGAATAATATATGACAAGCAAAATGTATTCTCAAAAGAAAACGAAAGGAAAACTAAAAATGCTTGGATTTTAATAATTTTTTTCCGAAAACACGAATCGATGTTGCAAAAGAAACATCGATTTACGTTTTCGAAAAAGACTTAAAGCTTATAAGAATCAAACGATTTTTGGTTTTACTTTCGTTTTCCTTTAAGAATTGGAGGGTATCCAACAGTGTCTACAGTAATACAAAAAATATTAGCCACGAGTGTGGCTAACATTTTGATATTTTTCACGATTGGCAGGGAGTGGAATATATTTCGGATGAGTGTTTATTACATTTTTGTTGCAAAAAAATATCCCGGAACACAAAATAACTCAAGCTGACAATACTCTGTGTAGGTACTTTTGACACTAGCAAGTCTAGACAACTTGATGTGAAAAATATAGTCCTCTCTGTAAATATTTCAATAAAATGTGAACACTCGACACAAACGTCTTTTGATCACTTATTTTAATGAAGAATGTTAAGGTCTTCATATTTTAAATAATTATGTCATATTACTATAATAAAGTTAAATTTATTGAAAAAGTCCCATCATCAACCCAGATCATTACGAATTGTTGATAACCGCCAATCTAAGATGGTGGGAAACGAGGAATTTTTTTGTCACCATATATCCAGATGATAAATATCAGTACTATACAGGCTTATGTGAGTTTTGGTTTATCCATATCACTGTCTGATATTACCCCCATGCCAGTGTATATGTTATATCTCAGTTCAGTCTAGTTAATGTAGTCGAGTCCGGATCAGCTCGTCCGGTGGTGAGTCCATTATTAGCATCTCATTGGTGTTTCCGCTTTCTGTGCGAGCTCATCTCTGAACACAAACAGACTTGTAGATGCATTTTACAATTTGTACTCGAACCAGCAAAGCATATTAACTGTCATAATGTAGTTAAGTCTATCGACGATAGCCCAGTCTATAAATAGTTCAAAATGGCTATCACACACAGAGCACCAAAACAATGGTATTTAACAAAAATTGAAACATTGAACACATTCGAAAATTGGCTTCAGAACCTATTATATACACTGTCATTAGGCTTCAATTTTGCTCCATTTTTGGTCGAGGGTGCCCGATGGGAAAAGAAATCCAAAGCGTCTCCGTATCGTGGGTTTGTCAACGATGGTAATGATGTTGAAGAAGGTAGCCGTCCGTCACGTGATCAAAAGGTGAACATGTTAGAATTAAGATGTGTCAGTCTCACGTGCGTGTCTGCTTTGCAAGGAGGCAAAGATGCCATATGATCACTTCCTCAGTAAATGTACTTTTCTTCCGCCAGGTGACAGGGATTACTCATCAAAAGCTCGTACAGTCATCGGTGTAGATGAAAACAATTCCGACGACTCTGATTCCCCTGAAGAAGCAGATCTCGTAAAAGTGTACGCGTCTACACTCGTACCGCTATGGTTATGCCTGGTTCAGAAACTGCATTTGAGGAGTTAACTTGTCGTGTACTTGGCGATCTTGTGTGGCAGGGTAAAGTCGCTAAAGTCGCCGATGATCTGTACTGTGGGACAAACACACTTGAGAATCTACTCAACATATGGGGAAATGTTCTTACCGCATTACGTCAGTGTAATCTCAGCCTGTCTGCCAACCTAACTGTTATAGCTCCTAAGCAGACGACCATCCTCGGATGGATATGGCGTCTCGGAACTATTTAAGCCTGTCATCACCGCATAGCAACCCTATCATCTTGCCCACCTCCTAACACAGTCACAGGGCTTCGGTCTCTTGTCGGCGCATATAAAGTGCTCTCAAGAGTTGTAAAAAAAAATTCTCGATGACGCCGTCGCCGGTCGGAATTCAAAGATAAATCTACATTGGTCTGATGAGCTACTTCAGGTTTTCACCACAGGCCAAACGGCCTCAACAACAAGTCTTCCTCGCCCTGATGATCAGTTGTGGATAGTGACCGATGGTGAAGTCAAAAACCCTGGTCTTGGTGCAACTTTGTACATCTCTCGTGACGACAAGGTCCAGATTGCTGGTCATTTTAGCGCTAAACTCTGCAAAAACCAAGTTAGCTGGCTTCCATGTGAATCCATTGCAGCGGCCATCAAGCACTTCATTCCATATGTAATCCAATCATCTCAAATTTCGTGTGTTCTCACTGATAGCAAGCCGTGTTCCCAAGTCTACGGAAAGTTATGCAGAGGCGAGTTTTCCGCCAGTCCACGTGTTACTACATTTCTGTCCACCGCTAGCAGATACCAGATTCCAATAAGACATGACGCAGGATCCGCTATTCTGCCCTCTGACGTCGCCAGCCGCAACACCGTAGAGTGAATCGAACCAATATGTCAAGTATATTCATTTGTTACATCAGTTGTCAACAGTGTTGTTCGCCGTTTGTCAATTTCCGAAATGCTTGACAGATCCTATTTACCAGACGGTCATCGTTGATATCCACCAAGTCAGAATGTGCCGATCTTCGTCGCACTTGTGCTCTTCAACGCCAAAGCACGCGTCCTCTAAAAAGCAAACCAACATTCGTGACGTCAAACGCTATCTCAACTTTGCCACCCTTTCTAATGATGGTCTGCTCGTCGTTAGAAGCCATACTCCACTTTCTCAGTCCGCAGATTGTATAGTGATCCCACGTCTTGATGGTCTTCTTACCTTACTACACATAAAACTTGATTATCCAACCGCTCAGCAGCTTAAGACGATAGTTAGCCGATACTTCTACGCGGATGTCTCCATTTACCGTGTCTCTGATGAGTGCCACCAGTGTGCAGCTCTGAAGATTGCTTCTTCTTTCGTAAAAGAACAAACTACCAGCGAAACCTCCTACATTGTCGGATGTCGTTTTGTTGCAGATGTTATCAAAAGGGAACGCCAACTAATTCTTGTAGTCCGCGATAGTGTCACATCCTATACATCTGCTACGCTTCTTACTGATGATTCTTTACGCGAAGGAATTGTCCGTATTTGCATTGAATATCACCCTCTAGATGACCCATTCGCCATTATCCGCACTTATCCTGCTCCTGGATTCAAGGCTTTGTTGAACGACGACATTCTCAAGCACTTAAGACTTTTTATTGACATCGGAAATGCCAAAAACCCTAACAGAAATCCTGTCACAGAAAATGCGATACAGGAACTTCAAAATGAAATTCTACGCTTAGATTCTGGATGTCGCGATGTAACTCCTTTGCTACTAACTTCAGCTATTGCACACTTAAACACTAGAATCAGAGGACGTGGCTTATCATCTTGCGAAGTGACAAATCCCAATCGATGACCGAGATCTAATCATCCAATAAAACAGATCTCGCAACGAAAACCTTGCTCATTGTGAAAAAGCAAAACTCCGGCTGGGTGTAAATTGCCGCCTCCTTTCAACAAAACAGGCAACATTGTTAAACTCTATTCTGACAAAACAAATCACATGCACGCTATCGATATTTGGTTTCAAGCGTTGACTATCTCTGGTGCAGCATTCGAAAATTCGTTGGAAACCAACTTCGTCAAAGCTTATATCGTGTTCGACTGACAGACTGTTACACAGTTGAACCGTACGGCAACGCGAATATCGTTGTCAACCCCCTAACGTTGATGACTATGATAGTGATGATACAACCCAACCATTTATTACTAATCCATCCCAGCAACCCTATATTCCGTCAGTAGTATAACAGCCTCCTACTTTACCCAGTCCCGACATTAGTACGGGTCACATTGATGACGTTGAATGTGTCCGAATTCTCCTGGCCGTACCTATCAGCTGAAAGTGACAACGATTGGTTTAACTCTACCGGGTCAAGTGATAGTGACCCTAGTGTGATAATGAAATAATATCATGTTATTTTAAGTAAATTTTTGATGGGGAAGTACAAAGTAATGCCAATATTTCCTATAGATAGATAAGTCCCTTTGGCTCAACTGTCCACCACGTAGTGTCAGAATGTCACATCAGTCATAGTTTGACAATGTTAGGTAACATTCTGGCATATAACCGTGATGGAAATAGACAAAGAAGAGACGGAGATATAGACACGGACAGAAATAGACAGTGGTCTGGCCGTGTCTGGCCGGGGCCTCTGCCTCCCCAGAATTATTATAAATATTTATTATGTACATTTGCATCTCTATATTCATTGTATATATATCGAGTGAAGATATAATTCTATACCCTCATGCTGAGGAGGAAAATAAACAACATTTTAGGACTACGCCTGAGTTTAGACCTTTTTCATTATCAACTTTCAACTCTACACATTTATCAACTTTAAATCAACATAGAAATCCTGAAACAAGTAATTTTATCAACAATATAAAACAACTTTTAAAACAACAAAATGATAATGTAATCCCTCCTGACAATGACTTTAGTCAGACTCCAGTCAAGTGGCCCACCTGGAGAGAAAACATTGAGTCCTTCGTGTTGCTAAGCTAACCAGCTTTCGACCAGATGCGCAGCTTGAAGTTTTTGATTGGTCAAATTAGCAAAAGTGATATTTTTCACTAAAAATATTTCTTTTATACAATGAATTATATTCGATATTTCACTGGTAAACTGTAATTATACACTTAGTTTTAAGACCATTGCCTCAAAAATAAGTTACTAGCGTTGATTTTCTCTTGATGATATCATGTAAGAAGTTTTCTCTGGGAATTCGAAATGAAAGAATAAAAACGTGAAAATAAAAAATAATCCAGAAATATTGGTTTTATGTTTTATAAATGTAGATATATACGGAAGAAAATAACACTGTCGTATATGTAACAACAAATTATTTCTATTGTTCAAGTATTCCTAGTTATTGAAGCTGCATGGCGGCTTTTTCCCTGTTTCGTAGTGAAAAGATTACTTAGTATCAACAATATTTTCTACGAGAAGAACAAAGTGACGTAAGGACTATTTCATTTATTATGAAATAAATATAAGATGATTTTTTATTTGGTAAATTTATCCTTACAATAGCTCATACAAAACGACAGGGTATCAATGGCTTTACACTACTTATAGGATTTTCTAATTGGATCCTTAAATGACATAATACATTTATATATTTATTTATTTATTCATTTATTTTGAGAGTTTTACGTCATCATAATACATAATACATCTATATATAGCATTATTACATAATCGGTGAGATAAGTTTTAAATTAATCAACTCATGACTTATTTCTTTGCCAATCTCTAAATAAAAAACTTGTTTTATGAGCTAAACTTCCCGAAATAAATTTACTATGAATACCTGTAAAGTTTCAAGGAAGAAACGATATCTTTGTGCGTCATTGTTTCTGGTGTAAAATTAAGGGAGACACGTCATACTGAAAATAACACCGGATTCCACCTACGAGCGACTTTATTCATCGCAAAAATTCATGAAATTTCATAAGATTAACCCATATTCAAATGTTTTGAACAATGTCTAGGTCAGTGTTATTATTTTAAGACTAAAATCTTTCTTCTATAGCACCGATTTCATAAATGTACCCCAATGGAATATCATGGAACTTCCTACATGTCCAACAGCTCCAAAGTGCTTGAAATGACAGGTCCTTGACATCAAAAGGCAGGGTCACTGTTGCTTTCCCAAACAACAGCCCAAACAGCCCAAAAAACCCCAAACAACCCAAACAACCCATGTAAACGAACTCAGCAGTCAATATGATATAACAACAATAAAACCAAACTAAATCAAACCAATCATTTCTTTTATTGTTATTTTTATTATTAAAATATACACAGTAAATGAGCAGTCAATGAACGTTAACAAAAACGTATGAACGTGAACAAAAACGTATGAACGTGAACAAAAACGTATGAACGTTAACAAAAACGTATATTTACATTCTGATTGTTTCTTCTCTATATGAACATACGAACTGAAAACAACAAACACTAGACTATGACTACATCATGAATACAGTATGAATACATCCATTCACGTGAATTACTTATGACGTAATATATTAGTCTTGTTCAATTGGAGTCTTACGGCTCCGCTTCGGATAACATGGAGAACGCCCCCGGTAGATTATTGGCGCCAATTTTACGCAAATTATGGCTGTTCCGCCTTTTTCGTTTAAAGGACGGCGAAATAACAAACGCAGTTGATTAACCAGTTGTTCAATAAATAAGAAAATAAATTAGACAATTGTTCAGTAGCAAAACTGTAAATATGTGAATTGAACGGCGTTGTTTCAATTTTCATGCCGGTATGAATGCAAATCGGTTACATCCTAGCGGGCTTCATGCAATATGGATGTAACCGCTTTGCATTCATACCGGCATGAAAATTAAAAAACGCCGTTCAATCCCTATATGAACGTTAACAAAAACGTATGAAAGTTAACAAAAATATAACAAAACAAGTCACGTTTGACTCTCGTTTTTAACAAGAAATTGATCATCCTTCTATGAAACCATAGCAATACTTTCCAATAGTGAAAATATGAACAAAAGAAAGAATAAGGTAATAAGACCAGGTGTTTCAGAAGGGTAAACATCTTCTTCTTTATTGACGACAGCCTGCCTGTAAGTCAGGTCACATTCAAGTAGATGTCACGTTCTCAAAGTGAGATATAAGCGCTCTGGCATTAATGGATTGTACGAGTCAAACAAAAACATATCTCTAGCTGCAATACTTTGCGATGTGGCTTCATTAAACTGTAAACGAAGCGCTTTCCAAGTTTTGATTGTAAGATTAGTTATAAATATGTCAAGTATTGTTGGTTTAGTGTTATGCTGGGAATAAAAATTTTTTCAACATCGATCATTTTTATAAAACATCAAAAAATGTACTGTAAAAGTGGAATTGTTCGCGATGTGGAAAATTTCGCTTATTTCGCTATCATTAAATCTCCGCGAATATATCCACGCGCGAATATATTAAGCACCACACAAACTCTTGAGTGTATATTTGTAACATAGGTACACAGTGCAAAATAGCATGACTACAGCGCGAAAATTTCCACCGCGAACAGTTTAGAAGCTGACTAAGATTCAACGCGCGAAAATATTGGCTTTTACAGTATTCGTTATGGTTTTAAAACGTTTTCGACTTTTCTTCAATATATAACTAATAAAACACTGAAAACTTCGGGGAAGTGTGGATTGATTTAATGGACTTATCAACAACTGTGGTTCAAAGTATACCCTTTTTGTACCACCAGAAGCAGGTTATACATGGACTTTTCAGATGCATCGTGCAGGTCCTTGTTCAAAAACAGAAGACGACAAAAGGCTTAACAACGGCTATATTAGACCTTGAGTAGGTCGAGAGAGGTGACAGACAGTGTACAGCACACAGGGCCAGAAAAAAGGTCGAAGTTAGTTTAGCAATGACAATTTCGTTGAGTAGTCAAACATAACAAGCGTGCATGCTATTTGTTTAACGTCGATATCAAATTTAATACTTCGGAGAATCGATTGAAGCACTGCAGTTTAATTTGTTTACCCGTTTGGCTACTAGCCAGGTACCCTATATATCGCCTTACCAGGTAAACGATGAAATCATTACCTAAAACATGCCGTGTCAAGGTTTAAACCACTGGAAATTTCCACTGATATATATCTCGGTTATCTCTTATGTCTTTATTGTGCCGGTAACAAAATACGCGCTTTTTTAGTACACGTCGTCACACGTCTGAAAAGTACAGCTAAAATATCAAATTGGTAGTTTGTTATACAAAACATGTGAAAGCTGTATTTCTTTGTGCTAATTTAGGTGGAAATGTCAATTTTAAAAACTGTATTATCCCCAGTAAAACAAAAATAAATATTTCTCGATGTTAACAATATCTTCGAATATTTGACTTGTAAACAGTAACTCTGAATTATAGACATGTAAAAAGTATCTCCGAATGTTAGACATGTTAAAAGTATCTCCGAATGCCAGACTTGTAAAGAGTATCTCCGAATGTTAGACCTGTAAACAGTATCTCCGAATGTTGGACCTGTTAACAGTATCTCCAAATGTTAGACCTGTAAACAGCACCTCCGATTGTTAGACCTGTAAAACGTATATCCGAATGTTAGACCTGTAAACAGTATCTCCGAATGTAAGACATGTTAAACGAATCTCCGAATGTTAGACATGAAAACAGCATCTCCGATTGTTAGACCTGTAAACAGCACCTCCGATTGTTAGACCTGTAAAACGTATATCCGAATGTTAGACCTGTAAACAGTATCTCCGAATGTAAGACATGTAAAACGAATCTCCGAATGTTAGACATGAAAACAGCATCTCCGATTGTTAGACCTGTAAACAGCATCTCCGAATGTTAGACCTGTAAACAGTATCTCCGAATGTTAGACCTGTAAACAGTATCTCCGAATGTTAGACCTGTAAACAGTATCTCCGAATGTTAGACCTGTTCTCAGTATCTCCGAATGTTAGACCTGTAAACAGTATCTCCAAATGTTAGACCTGTAAACAGTATCTCCGAATGTTAGACCTGTAAACAGTATCTCCGAATGTTAGACCTGTAAACAGTATCTCCGAATGTTAGACCTGTAAACAGCATCTCCGAATGTTAGACCTGTAAACAGTATCTCCGAATGTTAGACCTCTAAACAGTATCTCCAAATGTTAGACCTGTAAACAGTATCTCCGAATGTTAGACCTGTTCTCAGTATCTCCGAATGTTAGACCTGTTCTCAGTATCTCCGAATGTTAGACCTGTAACGAGTATCTCCGAATGTTAGACCTGTAAACAGTATCTCCGAATATTAGATCTGTTAACAGTTTTATCGAATGTTTGGACACTCCTGTAGGACTGGTATGGAGAACAGAATACACACCTAGTGATACCCCCTGTAAAATCGTGGATTTGCTTTTATGTCCTTACTTACGTAGGGAACATATGATTATTTCTGCACCCATTGCAATAACCTTATTCTTTTAATATCTTTATACTTCTAACTTTTGTTTCCTTGTGCCTTGCTGAACGTTCGCTCTGTCGGGGAAGACAATGATCCCGGGCCGCAACAAAACAAGATACTTAAACATGGAAGTTGTTATTGATCGCTTTAAGCTCAGCATTTAGAGGTAAAACTGGTTGACCAACGGGCAGACTGTTGTGCTGGGTGAATTCGACTGGTCATTACATTTAGATAGCACTTTGAAGTATGCATTAGACCAGTACTTTCTCAAAAAGACCAATTCACCTATATGACATACATCCCACATACACACACAAACCACCCAAAGGCGTATATCAACACATACTTGAACGAACATCCTTCAATGACCGTATCTGTCAATAAGATTAAAAAAATATAAGAAATGTAAATAAAAAACCCTCAGTTTTGTGGTAAGGCACTAGTGACAAGGTACAATAGAACAGAGTTTTTAAAAGCTAAGCAATAGTTTCCATTGTCGACCATTTGGAAATTTCGTGTCTTTTTGGCAAAGAACAAAGATGTTGTAACTGTTACTAACAATAAGTCCGTAGGCATGACTAATCATTGTATATCGGAACACTTGTATTTGTGTTCCAAATAATCTTTACAAGTGTAAATTCTCAACGCGGAAGATACAAACTAATACTTAAGCACTCTGATTCGCTCGTACCTTACTGGAAAAATCCCCTCGGTATTTGATCGGCGTCTACGTCATTGTAATCTTATATTTTCATACAAAAAAGGAAGAAATGTTTAATATACAGTTAGCACATCAAATAGAAACTATATCAATTCTAGGTACTATAATTGCAACGGTATTGCTTCCGTATATTTGGTCACAATCGATTAAGTTTAAACAGTATTTTATTTCAGTAACAACATGAATATACAATACAATACAAAGCTGCCTGATGAAGGTTTTAGAAACAAGCTAGTAGATTATACTAATCCATTTCCCTACAATCGATTTGTTTAGAATGATATATAAGCTATAATACATCACAAAACGTTTTATAAAATCATTCATGTAATTAATTGTTTTGTACAGCGTGGGTAAAAAGACAAAAGACGTGTGCTTAAAAACTTTAAATGAAATAAAAATAAATAAAAATCAATAATAAAATAACTTCCGAATATAACTGCATTGTAAAGGAAGCAGACACACCTTATACTTAAAATTTCTTTGTTTTATAATTAATAAATCACAGAAACTATTCACATATCTACTGTTTTACAATTTCGGTATATATTGCATACAACGGTTTTCAGTTTACATTTATAAAATTCAACAATATAATCCATGAAATACAACATCATGAAAGCTATGTTCATTTCAGGACGGACGGCGTTTCAGGCTTTGGAGGTGGTGATGGAAAGCCGGAATTCCCGGAGGAAATCCACTGACAAACGACCTGAAGCTAGCGCCTGTTCCCCGTAGGACTGGAATCCGTGGTGGAGGGCTTGTGGTAGCAGGATGACAGGCACCTCAACCATTTGGCCACCGCAACCCAGAGGTAAAGGGTTACTGATAGTAGGATATCAGCCATCTTACCCTCTAGGTCACAGCAACCCATAGGTGGAGGGCTAGAGGTAACAGAATGTCAGCCACCGCAACCAGAAATGAAGGATGGTACATAGCAAAATGACAAGCATCTTAACAACTTGGCCATCTCGCTCCCTAGATGTTGCTGCAGACAACCTGCGATGCCTCACGTTTTATCAATTAGTGATAAAACGGGATATCGCAGGTCGTAAGCCTGACGGGTTACATATTTAGTTGTCATAATTATAAAAGCAGCAAAGCATTGCTCGTTTTATCTGATCAGAAAAACTCCCCAAACGTTGGCCTTCGGGCTTTCAAACAGGAAGGATATGTCTGACAGCGAGGGGAACACCTGATCCCCTTTATGTAAGTCTACAAATTCAAAAAACGAACTTGTTTTGAATGATTGATTTTGCGGTTTCATAACAACTTTCCTTTCAAATAGCACTTTTGAATCATCGTCACGTTTTTTTCTGTGTATACGATGTGTGACCTCAGTCATGTTCATAGAAATGGCATTTCGGGACTTCAAAGTAAATATATTAAACATTCCATAAGTACCACTTTGCTTGATTATTACCGATCCATTGGTTTTACCATGATTTCCATGAAATTCACTTCTCCACCTCAGGTAACCGTCGGAACAGTTTGCGAGAGAGAGTTGTTCACAGTTTTGTCTGGTCACAGAAGTTTGTTTTTTATTCTGCTTCCTAATCTGGGTTTGCCGTTTTGCACCATTGAACTAAACGAAACAAAGAAAAAAATGATATTTACGTATTGGTGTTTGCATACATTTAATTGAGTAGACAAGGAATCAGAGTATCAAAGCGCCATTAAAATCGAAATCCGAACATGATATCAATTAAACTAGGACAAACTTCGAACAAAGAATAGTTTGCACTAATACCCTTGAAAATTGCAAAAAACGAGAGAACAAAACAGGTGTTTCTGAAGAGTAAGCATCTTCTGCATGACCGACCGGCGAAACATAGCTAAAGGAAATTAAAATATTCTTAAGCGTTATCAAGACTTTCTGATATAATCATACTTTCATTGTGAAAAAAATACCAATACCAAAGCGTCAACAAAACCATAATCCGAACTCAAAATCGATTGAACTAGAAGCAAAATAGGAACAAAGAAAAGATTTACATGGAGACCTTCGTAAAAGTACAGGGGAATAAGACCAGGTGTTCCGGAAGAGTAATTATTTTCTGCTTCATCGACGACACCCGCCATGTCAATCTGGGTCACATCCAAGTAAGCATCAATATTCAAAATGAGTTATAATTGTCAATCACAACAAGTAAACACACTAATACGCAAACTCAAAAACATCAATATTCATATCACACAAAGATACAGAATATTTCTCAATGAGATCAAGATGGCGACCATAAATCTTGTACATATCAACCTGCATCTCTCGAATCCCTGTGCTGTAAGGTTGTTCGTCAGCAGTTGACATCTATCACGATAATCTCGATAGCAAAGCAAACCCTAGAATAACGAATCAACTGCGACATGTAAACACCATAGGACAAACGCCATTCAGAGCTAGTACTTACAAGTTTCGCCAATTTTGTATAAATGTCATCCTCAACTACATAACAGGGTGTCGACCTGTTGCAGGGGACCGTAGAATGCTGAAACGAGCTCTGTAGACTACTGCTGGTCAGTGGCGTTGTCCGGGCTTCTCCGGTGTTCAGGTTGTAGATCGACTCGACAGTGCTTACAAGGCACCATATCTCCGATGCTAACAGGACAACTGACACAATAATCCCAACTATGAGACATTTTAACGAACGTGTTGAATTTTTTGTGGTTATCTCCGTCGGAAGTGATTGACCATCTTCGTTGTCGTCTGTGCTTCCTTTCTCTAAAAAACCGTTACCCTCCATGACTGATTAGTCCTATATACCTATGAGCTAGTTTACTTCAGGAGTAGTGGTGGACCTCTTTCGGTGTCGTTTGTTCTTTGTACCTTTAAAAAATCATATCCGCCGTGACTGACGCGTCCTAGCTACCTGTGTATATACATTGTACCTGTGAGTTGTGTATATACCTGTGAGCTTGTATTATGAAAATTTTCATTCTGGATATAGAATAGAGTATATTTTGTACAATGACACAGATGTTTCGTGGAAACGAAGATCGTTTGTAGATGTTGTGTAAGTTTAGTATACACATAATACATTTAAAATGTACATTAGTTGTTTTCCTTCTGTTTATTTTTACTTTTAAGCATCACAAAACGTATTTGCCCTGTTTTAAGTTCGCCCTTGATTTGTTTTTGAAAATATCTTTTTGATTTGAAAACAATCTATTCGGAACTCTCGATACAACTACAATCGAAACACTTAGGAATTATCGGGTTCCCAAACGTCTTTTCAATGCATAACGAGCCAAGTTGAGGAATGTTTTCAGGCCTCGAATAAACATTTACCTGTGTGCAGATATATAGAGGTTATTCAATGGTTTCCCGTTAAATACCAAATATATTTCACGAGTATGGCAAATTTGTTTTTATATTTTCACGAGTGCGTAGCATGAGTAAAAATATATTTAAAACCTGCCATAGGAGTGAAATTTATTTGATATTTAACGGGAAACCACTGAATTTTTCTTTTATTTCATGTTTAAAATTCTTAAATTTTAAAATTTGCTGTTACAACTGATCGGGACGGAGTGCATAGGCTTATAGAATATTAACACACCACAGGATGATTTTTTTTTTGTTCCAAATTTAGTAAAAGTACAAAACATATTGATAAATAAATATTTCATTAAGAGAGATCACGGATAAGTCAAAATATCATTATTTAAGTTTCTCGTAAATTATAACATTTGCATATATTACAACAAATATCGTTTTAGAATAGAGTCTATATATACAGTTAAAACATTATTTATTTAATCAGATGAAAATTAAAGGTACAATAAACTTTTTAAAAGCAGCTATTTTTTAGTTATAAATTAAGATTGTAAAAATTAATAGCACAGAGAGCAGGTGATTACGAATCACTTACCTACCAAACTAACTGTCCTCTATCCACTTATGATCGTTTTCTTTTCATATTTTATGTGTGAAAATGTCGTTTTAGATACATGTAACATTCATCAACTTCATCTACTTTTAGAATTATTTCTGATTTATGATATTTTTCGTGTGTATTTGAATTTATTTATTCAAAGCAAATGTCAACTATACAGAAATATATGCGTATCATTCCTCATTGGTGCCCCATTGTCCTTGTGTGATTGTACTTGACCATGATGCAAGACCGGAATCATTATTGTCTACAAGAGAGCAACCGCAAACACGTCTATTAAATATAAGAGGTACGTACTTTACTGAAATCCAGAAATATGCATGGAAGGAAAAAGAAAACGATCTGTAAGTTTTAAATAATGGAAATGCCAGGAGAAGAAACCAGGAAAACAAAGATCCAACAAAAAAGACATGAAATAAGAAACTTAATATCAACAAAGGCAGGGCACCAAGTGAACAATGAATGAAGTATTTGACTATTTTCTGAAAGGCCATCTAATCTAAAGCTGTATTGAGGGTTCTACAACCAGGTGTGTTTGTTTACTATATATACTGCTGCTAGGGAGCTACTGATAACAGATGCTAGGCCCCGCCTCTCACTGATAAGAAACCGGGCGGATATTTTACTAGGTCAGCCTTGACCATGCAGTAAGCGATGGTCAATCTATCGCTTTTCTCTGGGATAAAGCGAATTACGAACAATGCACGCGTGGTGGACAAGTGGTCATCTCGGACGATGTCCAGTTACAGGGACCAGTTATTGTAGTGACAGAGAAAATAACATATCACACATGTATAAATTTGATCTAAGGGCAAGTTTTATGGTAGCCATCTTTGTCTCATTAAGAAATATTCTGTATCTTTAAGTGACATGAAGATGGACGTTTTTGAGTATTGTATGTATTGCTAGGGAACATACAATAACTATACATCCGACTTACCTCAATCATGGGCAACCTAGCGACTGTCTACAGTTAACATAATGTAATTAATGCTTGATAGTTTAACCTTACTTGAATTCAGTCTGGAAATTTTGCCTTCATCTTCAATTCGCCGTATCTTCAAAGGGCAAAAATACGAAAATTAAAACAGAGCGGGGGGGGGGGGGGCGAAAAATACAAACACGGGTTCAAAGCAGCTCCGCAGTTTAGTGTTTAAACCGCATCGCATGGGTACCATTACATTTTTGTGTTAAAATATGAATCAACTCTCAACACTGCCTCTATATTACACGTTTATTATGCATAATTCGAATTAAATTTGGTGTTATGCCAAATATCTAAAAGGAGGTTTATCACGAAGTAAAAAATAATAAAACAATTAAATGTACTTTGACCCTGCAAATACACACCGGCAATGCAACGAACCCCGATACGTTTTAACTTCATTGCAATGTATTGATCGTCATTTTAATGGAGTTAAGATGTTTCCCCAGTCCTTATTTAAGGGTTTCCTCTGTAAGTTTTTGTTTTTATTTGCTCTACTTCTATCAAATTTGAGTTAGACCTAGCATTCATATTGTGTTTGAGAATACGGCACCTTTTAAGACAGGAAGTACCAGACTCTGCTGGTGGATTTTGTAGTCTTTGCTGGATTTAATTCATTTTTTTTCGGCATACTGTATCAACTACTATATTTAAAATGCAGCATGTGTGTGTGTGTGTGTGTGTGTGTGTTACGTCACCTTTGAGATCATTGCTTGAAAGCAGATACTATAAAATACAGAACTCTTTCGGGTAAGTTAAATTTCACTTAGAAACAAAAATCAGAAAATACCAAAGTGTCAATAAAAAACCATAATCCGAACTCAAAATCGATTAAATCAAGGGCAAAATAGAAACAAAGGAAAGATTACATAGAGGCTCTCGTAAAAGCACAAAAGAATAAGACCAGGTTGTCCGGAAGAGTAAGCGTCTTCTGCTTCGTCGACGACACCCGCCATGTAAATCTTGGTCACATCCAAGCAAGCATCAATCCTCAAAATGAGAACCGAGCCATCAATGTCATCACAACAAGTTAACACACTAACAAGCAAACTCAAAAACGTCCATCTTCATATCACACAAAGATACATATAGTTCTCGATGATATCGAGAAATATATATATATATATAGAAACGTGAACAAATCACAGTCAATGCTGTAAATACGAACAGATGTTAACATATTTAAATGCTTATCTTCTGTGTAAGTGTCTATTTTGTGATAAAAAAACAATTAGAAACTCTTAACCAGACAGGCCTTGACGTATATACAATCCTAAACAAATACCTTCTGATCGTCACTCGTAAGGAATAAAAGAAATTTATCTATTTTAATAATAATACTAATTTAGTAAAAAAAACATAACAGATAATAAATCGGATAATGAAGTAAATCGTCAGCAAGCCATGGCTAATTATCGGCCAGGTTTTAATGTAATAACAATAGGTACATAGCTATTGTTAATTTTAGCACGAAGTTGGGAAAGACATGTTATGCGAGTAATCCGAGGTTTGTTGAATATGTGCGAACTTGGTAGGGACCAAACGAACTGTTCGGCGAACGAGGGTTATTCGAGTAAACCGGATTCGAGTAAGTGGGGTTTTACTGTACCTATATTCAACACAAATAAGTATAGGTGAAACAGTATATGTTACCAGGATACTCAGTAAAACCTACTCAAAGGGGACGTTTAAACTCTTAATTATTTTGAACATTCATTTTTGTCCAGGTACTGAGGAACAGGTTTTCTGTTTTTTCTCGCCTGGGCGATCTGGTACTATATAGGGAGAACACGAGTGTTCGTGAAATATAGGATTTATTTGACGAGTGAAACAAGCCAATGAAATTAATAAACGAGTTAAATAAATTCAATATTTTTTTAATACAAGTGTTAGATTCGATTCAATACATAGCTTGAGAAACATACTAGCTTGTTTTTTTCAATCAGTCTCCCCAATAACGGAAGACTGATTTTTCACTACTGAGAAAGCATCTTGATGTAAGTACAATACCGTGACGTCATTTATATTCGACGTCACAATAGTATTCACGCAGTAACACGAATGTATAGTTATTGTAACTTGAATATATTTGTGATGAAGGTTTAACCCAAGAAACTGAAGTGTACTCTAAATATACCGCAAAGCAAAGCGGGCTATGGCGAGAGTACACTTCGGGTTTTTTTCTGTTATAACCCCAAAACATAAAAAAGAATGCGTTAATCATTATAATTTAATCTATACCCTGCGAAAATTCACTTTATTACAAATTATTACGCTGCTGCATCAGCCAATCAAAAACGACGTTATAAACAGCGACGTCATTTTTTACGTGCTGATAACATATTTTTTTAGCGAATGAAAACACATGTTTTAAACAAAATTAAATAGTGCACTAGGTTTGGTTTGGATTATTTAGTTTTACGTCTTTTCAACAGTCAGAATCATTTAAGGGCGTGCCAGGTTTTGGAGGTGGAGGAAAACCGGAGAACCCGGAGAAAAACCACCGACCTACAGTCAGTAGCTGGCAATTGCCCCACTTGGGTTTCGAACTCGCAACCTAGAGGTGAAGGGCAAGTGGGAGAATGTCGAGTGCACTATGTAAAAACAAGTATATATCGTTATTTGCGTATCTTATATTAAACAACAACAATTTCAATGTATCTTAAATAACTTTATTGATCATCTTTACCATATAATTGGAAACTTTTTATCTGCAACGTAGTCTAGAAGTCGTAATTGTGTATATTTCCTCCTATTACAATCACAAGACCACCTTTATTCATTCATCCGTAACAGAGTTTGTAGGACACTGATAGGAAGTAACAAAAATTCTCTAGAACCCTGAATGATTTTACATGTTATAGTGTAACCCGATCAATGCAACTTTGAACCGAAATATTCGCAGTGCTGGGTTTGAGTGTTATGATGATTTGTCTAGGAATTTTGTCTTCTCACAAGTTGTATTTTTGTCAATGATTCACATTAATAACTATAATGAAACAACATGTAACCCATTCACAGCTTTATTTAACACACAAAGAACACAATACTCACAAAACCGGAAACGACCACATCTTGTAATGAGTTATCACCAAATCAAGCGCTATAGTAACACCTTCTAAAATATTTCCGAGAAGAAACATAAATAACTCCTTTTCCTTTGAAAACTTTCATTTAACTTATTTTGAATGCGTCTCTGGTTTGACCTGGAATACTCCCCAATAGTTGGCAGGTGAAAATGAATAAACAGCAGAGATATTCCGAACGACAGGGTTCAGGATATCGCCCTTTCTCAAAAGAAAGTTTCCTGACAGATCTATCGTTTTGTATGACTCCACCTGTAGGTGTTTTGTTTGGTTGATTGTGTCTGAGAGTATGGCGGTCCGGTGATTGTGACGTGTTCTGTCTATCTGGTACTTGTCGTTCGGAACATCCCGGGGAGCATGAACAAATGTTACTATACCATAGACACAGTAGATACCGTCTTGTTCGATCCTAACACTTCCGTCCCCAAAAACTTTTACTTCGTTCCAGTCTTTTAAATAGAATTTGTTTGTGAATCTTGGCCCTATAAAACACATTATAAGACAAATATGATTAAACCAGAATGAATATCATGAGATGATTAATTAAGATACGGAAAGAGAATTATATGAATATAAACACTTAAAAAGTTTTATTGATGAAATAAACCTTCATTGTGAAGTAATTGCAACATGGAATTTAAGGCATGAAGAGTAGAAAACATAACATAGAAACATTGAACTGAAGGCATGAAAAGAAGAAAATATAACACAGAAATATTAAACTGAAGGCATGAAGAGTAGAAAATATAACATAGAAACATTGAACTGAAGGCATGAAGAATAGAAAACATAACATAGAAATATTAAACTGAAGGCATGAAGAGTAGAAAACAGAAAACAGAAATATTGAACTGAAGGCATGAAAAGTAGAAAACATAACACAGAAACATTGAATTGAAGGCATGAGGAATATGACATATAAAACAGAAACATTGAATTGAAGGCATAAAGAAAAGGACATATAATATAGAAGTTTATATTTTGTATAAGAAATTTTATATGGAATTTCTAATTATTGTAAAAATCCTATCACTTATTTCATTACATGTATATCAAAACATAAATATGCCTACAATAAGTGAGGTTACCTACAAAATGTATACATAGTGTAAACCAAGCACATGATAACCGATTTAAGACTGATAAACATAGGACCTTACCGTTGATTGGATGAAGGTGAAGGATCTTAGTGACAGGTCGGCTGGTATCTGTGTTCATTGCGCGAAGTTTATTATCAGAACCCTGAACCTTGGACCTGTTCGCTACCACCAACTGTAAACAAATTTTCATATTGATATTTTATAATCAAGTATCATATATCCCACCTGAAATCAATAATATATGAATATGGGGGTGTAATGCGGCTGAATGTACAATAACTACTAGTTATTATGATGTAATGTGATGTAATATCTGGTTTAAACATTATCTATGGTATATTAAAACATATATCAATGTATATATATAATAGATATTTCATATACGCTGAATGTGTTTTATGTATATCTAGTTATTATTAATACATATATAATAAATTATATAATAATACATAAAATATAGTGAATATTGCATATGTTATAAATATATGGTGTAGTTCAATAAATACTATGCATATATTCATATGTTGCATACACACTTTATGTGTGTCATTATTTAAAGTGTATGATTTATTCCTCATAGACATATATATAAATTATATTTTAAATTATTATATCATATTATATAATAATTGAAGCACTTCAAAACAAGTTTAAAACGGAAAAGAGATTTAGGTATGTAGTATACTTCATTTTCAAAAATGAGTTTGTAAAAACCGTTAACTTAAGGGACACATAACAATAATAATCCTAATTTATGCACAAATAATAATAAGTTTACACGGTAGTTCAATCTCTCTAGCACCATTTCTAGAAAAAATATAAAAACAAGTATAAAAACAACAAATACTTACAAAGTCAATGAGGTGCGTCAGCTTTTGCTTCAGAGTTGGACAGTAAAATTGCGATTTGTCAGCCGGTGTGTGTTCATGAATTTCAAAATTTTTGCGAGGTATCCATATGGAGCTGTCCGATTCAGAACATATTTCATGGTTTCGATTCCGTTGACACATAATGCTGTACACCAAAATACTCAACTGTAATACTAAAAGTAACGCCGCAGAAATACAAAAGATTCTGTGTTTGTTACGTGGTTTTACATGATGAGGGACGGTTTTGACGGATATCAAGGCATCTTCACAACATTCCATTGTTTGGTCGTTTAGCGACTTCTAAACTCCTGTCGATAAGTGAACCTATGTTAGTTTCTCGTGTAGATATTTGAGTTGTTGATAGTTTGCTCCGCTGCACTATATCATTTGAGTCACAAAATGAAAAGCAGTTCAGAGAAACACACAATTCCGAGAAGGAAGTAATAAATGACTGTTTGAAAAAACCTTGCGTAGCGGCCTATACTGTGATATTGGAAATCCACAACTACCTGTCTCTAAAAATAGCAACACGTACTGCGGCAATGTCAGTGTCGTCTATCTATAGAACAGGCTATCGACTGGTGTATAATAAAACATTAAATGTGTGTCAGCTACAGTGTATTTACTTTGTTTAATAACACTAAATTTTTGATAATATACAATATATATATAGCACCTATCTAACTAATATAAGCCATACTAAAGCACTTAAATTACACATTTATCAAAACAACTTAAATTAATTCGAATGACTAATTATTCAATACCCAACAATAATCAAATAGAAAATCTGTTTTAACAAATGATGTATGTTTATATTAATTACATTACAGTTGGAATGGTGGTATACATGCAAGAACGCACATGCGTCCTGGTCCCTGAATTGTAATATACAAGATATTGTGCCGCCAACGCTATAGGGAGGTCAACGATTAGATTACTTCATACCATGTGTATCACAACCAGAAGGAAAGCGCCTTCTTCAAACATACACGTACAATGGATCATGTAAATTATCACCAGACGGAAAACGTTCACATCGATATCAGAGGTCACCTGATTTCCCCCGTATATAATAAAAAATGATAAAAATAATATACAACATTTATAAAGCGCTCTATATAATTTGTGAAAAATCCTCTAAAGCGCTTCAAAACATATGTTAAATATTATTACTTGTAGTGCACAAATAAAGAAAGTCTTATAATCACCATCATTCACCTTTAAGCTAAAACATAATAATATCAAAGTGCATACAAAGTGGGTTACAATACATTAAAAATAAATAAAAGTCAGTTTGTACAAGTCGTCTATTTAGAGGACAGATGTCTCCTTTTTACACAGAAAAATGCAACTTACATTTTATCCTGAAGTACAGTAATCCTATTGTCCTGTCGATAAAATGTGAAATACATCACTTCAATTAACAAAGTACGTGTTATCCCTCACACTACCACTGGAGAAATGACGTTGTTGTTTTAGTCTAAGGGGAGTGGCCACACACGTGATGGGGTGATCAGAAGGTAAGTAACCGTATGATTATTTTAGGGTTCAATTGTGACGTTCGAATTACGATTGCCTGATATTTGTCAGATATCTGACCTATCTCAGAGAGCGTACGCTTTTTGTTAATATTTCCCTTTCTTGAACTTAGACCCTTTTGCTTAAATATTGAGATTAAGGTTTTGCAATTGCGCATCTTTCATTCGATAGAAATTTAGAGATTGTGTCGCCGGTATTGGACATGTATTGGTTTATCGATATGTTTAATACATAAACTAATATGACGGTAAACAATTTATATTCTAAACTGCACTTTTGTGAAAAAAAAAATAAAAAAATATGTACATGTTTGCATCCGTCGGTGCTTGGAAATAAAAATTGTACAAATTACAGGGCTGTCCCCCAGGGGCTAGATATTGATCAACAATATTAATATGCCTTTTTTGTTTTATTTTTAAACAGGGCGATTATATCCACTATATTTTGTTGTATCCCCAGATGGTTCAGATTAGGAATTGCCGACAAGCTGACCGAGCTGGTTATGGGATGGGGCATGAACAATCTTAAAGTTTGAAACGGTAGAGCTTTCTTTATCCACTTGCACTATTGCTGATTATAAAAAGGTACATCTTGTAAATACATATTATGCCCAAAGGAGACTAAGTCCCTGTGCCATAACTTTGAAAGAGTTGAGACCCCGATCCCAAAACCATAATTATTTACAATTGCAAAGGAAAAAAAGGGAAAAATTACGTGAATGTTTCCAGGCTGGCACTGTGGTATGCCTTATGTGATATGAGCCCGAGTCTTCGAACCGTTGGAAGCCCTTCCCAAAAACCGTTATACTACTACTAAGCATATAGAGACGGATGCCAGAATTGATCCTTGGGTCTGCCCCCACCTTTGCAGACTTGTCTCTTATTCATAACTTCGAACAGTTGAGATCCTAATCCCCAACGTTGTAAACAATTGCTGAACATAAAGAGATAGTAATACAGTAATACTATGAACATACACTTCGGGGTCTGACCCCTAGGGACCCAGTTTCTGTCAAATCTTTTAAACAGTTGATTTCTCCATCTATGACTATATGTATACTTAGCTTAGTTTAAAGATACAAATGAACATTTGTTTCCAGGATGACCCTGGGGCCCGCCCCATTCTCTAGCTGACTTGTTTTTGTTTTCATACGAGGCTAATATTTTTGGAGGAGCTTATCAGGACAGGTAACAAAAACTTTGCCAAATCTTTTAATTGAGAAATATTCTGTATCTTTATATGATATGAAGAAGGACGTTTTTGAGTATGCTCATTAGTGTGTTTACTTGTTGTGATTGACAATGATTTTCGGTTCTCATTTTGAGAACTTGATGTTTACTTGGATGTGACAAAGATTTACATGGCGGGTGTCGTCGATGAAGCAGAAGACGTTTACTTTTCCGGAACACCTGATCTTATTCTCTTGTACTTTTACATAGGTCTACCATGTAAATCTTTCCTTTGTTAATATTTTGCCCCTGGTTCAATCGATTTTGAGTTAGGATTATGATTTTGTTAACGCTTTGGTATTCTCTTACTTATTTTTAGAGATTAAACAGCTTGGTCATAAAATGAAGCATACGAGATCCAATATTATGTATTCAATTACTGGGCATAAAAAGACGAATGAGAGTATACTATTAGAACTATTAGACTCCGAGGTGTGGCTATATCCCAAGACATAACTTTCTGCGTTTCAATTATGATATGGTTGATTTTTTCACCAAATACCAAAATGTTTATGGAGATGTGTTGCAGGGTTTGTCGTTAGGGTTTTCATGGTTTCTGTGAAGATTTTTGGGGAATGTTTGACATGAACTTTTATACACAACTATATCGCGACAAGCCACCCTAACGATAAACCTTGGAGGTGTTGTCAGCTGATTTTAGCCGCTTTCACTCCCGGAACACCTGGTTCTAATATGGCGGGTGTCGTCGATGAAGCAGAATACGCTTATTCTTTCGGAACACCTGGTCTTTTTTTTTACAAGGGTCTCCATGTTAATCTTTCCTTTGTTCATATTTTGCCCCTGGTTTAATCGATTTTGAGATCGGATTTTGATTTTGCTGACGCTTCGGGGTTCTCTTCATGTTTATTCTCTTGTACTTTTACAAAGCTTTCATGTGGATATTTCCTTTTTTTCGTATTTTGCCTCTAGTTTAATCGATTTTGAGTTAGGATAATGGTTTTGTTGACGATTCGGTATTCTCCATTTTTTGTTCTATAACAATCAATTCTGAAGTCAATAGATTATAGTTTTGTTGTCCGCGCAGTGTTGTGTTTGTACAATAGAAGTAATAATGACAAATAAAATATTATTTCAATTTATTTTAATAGCAAAACATTAAGATTGATCAGGAACATGTAAAAGTAGTAATTTGTAGTACATTAAGAGGCGTAGTAATATGTTGTGATGGCTTTGACCAATCGGAAATTATGTATTACATATGTATAATACGATACTAATGACGTGTCCGTGTAGCATACAGCGAGACAGTTGTGTGACATACGTTTTAAACTGATTCCCTATACGAATCTTCAAAATCTATAATATTATGACCTGAACATGGAGTCTTGTTGTCTGCTTTTTGCTATCTCCCTGGTTTTTTTTTTTTAAATTTCTCGCCTTCTTTTGCAGATCAAGTTATGACCTTTGAACTCGGATTTTAACCTGTCGTTTTGACTATATCTCACTTTTAATATATTTTGCATTAAACAAACTTTTCACAGACTTCATTTTGAATTTCCATTTAAAAAGTTTATATTTAAAACTCTCCTTACGCGTTTCCAATATATACTGTATAACATGAAATGTTCGTGGTGTATAAATATTCGTTGTTTTGTGGCTGCTATTGTACAAAGAAAATGAATAAAACGATATCAACGATAAACCTGATATGAGATATCCACGAACATTTTTACCTTGATCGAAAAGGCTTCAAATCTGAACAAAAATTCAAAACCCCCGAGAACTTCGTGTTATACAGTTAAACATCAGTGTATATGCACTCCATGTAAAACTTATAAGTTTATATATTACTATAAAACATACTTTAAATCACTTTGATTTCGCGAATATTTCATTTCGCGAGCTTACTTTTTCAGACATATTCACGAATACATAATTTTGCGAACGTCTTAATAGAAGCGACGATGACAATATAATAAACACGGGCACCTGTAGAGATAGAAATTATCGCGAGGTAGTTGAATTCGCGATTGAATCTCCTGGACAATAAACGCGAAAATAAATGTCTCGCGAAATGATAGTGATTTACAGTATCGAAAATAGTACAAATTATAATTTGAATATTCCAAAGTAATTAAAGAACATTCCGGTGCTTTTGAAACTAGAATTATCTTGGACATTTACCGAGACACCTAGCGTGTCGCCTATCGTCAATCTCTCCGTAATACACAGGAAGCTCCTTACTGTAGTATCAGACGTCTCGGCACTTCTGCCACCAAGTTTTCTTTTTGCAAGAGTGAATGAAAATCCATTGAATAATTCATTATTGGATTTTTCTATCGTATGAAGAGCTAAGAAACGTTTTGTTGATATATCAATAGTCAACGTGATCAGTGAATATATGAAGTACATCCCTTCACCTCTTACACCACTCATGGCCGTTAATCCGACACTTGAATTCCCCGGATTTAATGTCAAATTCCTGATGAAGCCAGTCCCAAAAGATTTATCAATGGTCCACGGCAAACGACCACCTGTACACAAAAGAAAAAATACATGAGGTGACTATACCAAGCGATTCAAATTAGTTAGTCTAGGACATAAAACATGTATGTAATACAGATTATATGGTATGTTTGTAATAGAGGGTATATATCATGTATGTAATAAATGGTATATAACAGCTATGTAATAGAGGGCATATAACATGTATGTATTTGAGGGTAAATAACATGTATGTAATAGAGCGTTTATAATTTGTATGTAATATAGGGTATATAACATGTATGTAATTAATGATATATAACATGTATGTAACAGAGGGTATATAACACGTATGTAATAAGAGTATATAAAATGTATGTAATAGAGGGTATATAACATGTATGTAATTAATGGTATATAACATGTATGTAACAGAGGGTATATAACACGTATGTAATAAAGGGTATATAACATGTATGTAATAGAGGGTATATAACATGTATAGATATATAGAGGGTATATAACATGTATATATTAGAGGGCATATAACAAGTATGTAAAAGAGGGTATATCGTATGTAAGTTATAGAGGGTATATAACATGTATGTAATTAATGGTATATAACATGTTTGTAATAGAAGATATATACATTACATTACTTTTTAATAAGGTTTGACTTTTTTTTTTTTTTGAATGCCGATACTAGATATTTTGTTTTTGGTTGGAATACATTTGGCTTTTGTCGTGTGATTTTGTCACAATTACAAGGTTAAGCGATCGTTCAAATGTACGTCGTTGAGTTATCTTTGGAATACGTGATTTTCGACATCTTTTTATTAAAGAGTCGATACAACATTCTTACTTTTTATTTCGTGAAAGTTACCATAAAGATGAGCAGAAAAATCTCGTTCTCGCCACCACTGCATTTTCTGTGTTAGTTCTAAAATGAAAAAAAAAAATAAAAAAAACACAGAAAATAATCTTGTCTCTTGATATCATCACGCATACAAACGGTATGACTTTTTATCAACAATCATTTGAACATTTGGTTATCAACAGTTATTGCGACTTTTTTATGAACAATCATTCTTACTTTTGTTTATGAACAATCATTAGGAATTTGTAAATTGACAAAGTAATTTGGACGTTCGTTTATCAACAAACATTGAGACATTTGTTTATCAACAAACATTGAGACATTTGTTTATCAACAAACATTGCGACTTTTGTTTATCAACAAAAAATAGAACTTTTGTTTATCAACAAACATTAGGACAGTCATTTATCAACAAAAATTTGATTTTTTGTTTATCAACAAACATTTAAACTTTTGTTTATCAACAAACATTGAAACATTTGTTCATTAACAAACATTGGGACATCTTTCACACATGTTTTTTTTTCACGTGAAAAATTAAACGCTAAGACATGTCTATAATTTGTATCTTTATTCAAATCATATACAAACTTTAAAATAGATAACTGTTATTTATCTTTTCAAGTAAGAAATATGAGAAATAACATCACAAATAAGTTAATTGCGTTATATATTCTTAAATTCTAATTGTTTGGGGCAATTGAAATTATTTTCTTTTAAATATCTAAATACCTTTGAGTTCTTGCATTGATAGTTGACGTGGATCATATTGGTTTTCCATCAGCATCTGAAGCATAATTGTGAAAAAAAATTCAATATCAGGCATATACGTATAATATGAATGTATTGTGAAACCTTATGTTTATATGAAATTATCTAAGGAATAATAACTACATGTACTTAGAAGGACAATAAATGACTCGGGTACTTTCCCGTCATTCAATGTACTATCAGTCCTAATCCACAACGTGATTCTCTTTGCTTTACCCAAAGTGTTTTTATTTCCATAAGTACCCTGATCACAGTGTTTGAGGCTCGGATCACAGTGTTGGAACGAGGTGTAAATTAATAAAACGCGACAGACTATTCCAAACTATAGGGTCAGTCGATTACACAATATTGCAAATTTATTTAACATGGTATAACGAAACAAATACAAGTAATCCAAACTTTACATATTATAGTAGTTAATTTTACATACAAACAAATTGAAAACAGTTTTGGTTGAAAGCATGAATCATATGCCCTGACGAAAACGTGAAGTCATGAAAAACAAATCAAATCAATCTAATGCCAAATTAAAAATTTAGCAGCATTGAAATTAATATGATAATTTAAATTGGTTTGTAAAACAGACATAGTTCGCGCTCTATTTTTGGATCAGTGCAAGAAAATGGTATTATCTCAAATTAGATATGTCGCAATCCATCGGTGTTAAACATGAACTAATTCAGCAGTCAAAAAACTGAAAAACATGCCTGATGAATAGTGCATTAATGAAAAATTAATCAAATCAATTGCATGCAAAACAAAAACAAAAAAACAACAGCGTTTGTGCTCTATTTTAGGATCTGTGACAATGAAATTATCTAAATTCAGATATGTTGCAATACATCAGCTTTGAAACAGAAAAAATAAATCAGAAGTCATAAAAGTAAACAAAAATATTATTATTAGCACGGGTCCATACAAACATTTGAAATAATCTTACCTTCAAAAATATATTCCGAACTCCATACCCATCTTTGATACAACATAAACGGTGTCCATTCGAACTGGAAACGATATCATATAAACTGTCTTCCTCTGTTCCAATCACATCATTGAAATACGAGCACGTGATACATATTCTGTCTTGTAATTTGTCCACTTGTGATTTCTGAGATGACGTTTGGACACTGTCCATTAGTTCTGTGCTACTGTAATGGAATCTGTGGGCTATATATACACAAGGTAGGGCTACCACCAACACGATATTAGTTACGAACGACACCTTGACCGCCACTTTTAACCGTTTATAACACTTACTTTTCGTTATGTCCTCCATTACCTAACTCGGTTTAGATACCTGTTTACTATAAGCCATATCCGTTTCATCAATCTCGAAAGTTGTATTCACTACATGAATGGCGACTATCCGGAATTATGGGTAAACCCAAACGCTAAAAATAGACCCTGGGAAAACCGACAAATAATGATTCGTGCTAGCCTTGTAAGTAAGTCAGGTATATGTCGACGCTGTCATGCATGATATTTAAATGTACACAGGTGAGATAGATCAAGGGAATTTATCTATAAAACGAAACAATGATACAGAATCAACAAAATTAATTGCATAATTAAGTTTAACCAACTTGTTATGATATCTGCTAATAATATATTATACATGTCTTTTTTCTCGCTGATTACTATTCATACATTTTTCATTACTATTTAAATATCATTAAGGAGTATGTCTTATTAAAATTTGCTGAAAAAACCAAGCTAACACTTTATGTTTATAAATCTATAAATTATCTCATAACTGACCCGTTCAGTCATGTCATACGGCCATGTCATAAATATGGTATTACAAACGTGTAGTAACAAATATTGTGAGGTCATAAACAAATGACGTCTTTATGACGTCATATGATTGTTTCGGTAGTGAAAATCGTACCGTCAAGGTAGAAATTTGCCTTTATTATACAGAATGAAATTGAGTTTTTTTTCATAAACACAAGTTATGTGATAAATAAAATCTTACACGAGTGTCGATGTAATATGGAATTATTAAACTCGTGAAATAATTTAATATGTCACTCGTCTAAAGGCTCGTGACATATTGAATTATTGTACTCGTTTAATAAATTCCATATTACATCGACACTCGTGTAAGATCCTCTGTTTATAAAAACGATATTTTACTAGATATTGCTAATGAGATACGTAGTTAAGCTAGTCTATTGCTGTTTAAATTGAATAATGAGGTAAACTTAGCGTTTTTAAAATAATTTGATAATTGACTAAAAATGACGTAACACACACATACATGTATCCTGCACCTCCTACATTTAGTAATAGATACAGAATGCCGAAAAAAATTAATTAAACTGCATCATACAGCTGTTTCGTCCTCCTAGGACTCCTCTCTTGATGCTAGGAGCAAAAAGGTAGGAATCCAACATTTCTAAACTAATGTAGAAGCAGAAGTGTCAGGTGCCCCCTTTAATTCATGAGTTAGAAGTAAAATTAAACTAGTTGTGTATAATTTCAAATCGTGTACTACGAAAATGTGTATAGTATGTACCGTGCCACTACTCAAATGAGATTAACTGTGGCTATGGAGGCTCCAGCAAACCTCGGGGACTAAAAAATACATGATAAAATAATACATGATAACTTATCATGCCTGGGCTAACCTGGTGTATCGTTAGAATTTGAACATTTACTTCGAACTGTAAATCCTATGAATTCTATTTAGAAGCAAGATAAAGTATATCAATAGTAGATTATCAAATAATCATCGTAAATTGTTTTAGTTCAGTTTGAACATGCCAAAAAAGTTGTAGTATGGTGAGGACACATCGATATATTTTTCAGTTTTATAGTCTCTTATAGACATTGAGAAAACCTCTACGCCGATTGTATCTGATTGGGATAAACGGACCACACCGCTCAGGTAAGTAGTTTGTCGGGTAGGCATATCACCTCCACATGATGACCTAAATAACTTCTCTCCATTCTCACGTTGCAGATAACTATTATTATACTTCTTAATGTAATGCCGTATAGTCAGGCCGTGGTCCATGTTAGATTTATCATGGAAATCAAAGGTAAACATTGAATAGATGAAATAGAGCCCCGCGCCAGCAGCGTCAGGGACAGTAAGCTTTCTCCAGTCGGAAGTGGAAAGAGTGAGGTTCCGTACGAAGGACGTGCTGTGGCTCTTACTGGTCAATATTAACTCTACAAATGGAAACAAAAACTTTTCTGTAGCCGTTATCAATTTATCGTCATCATAAGAAAATACGAAGTCAAAAACTCCATGGCAAATGTATACCAGCTGAATGGATTGGTTGCCAAACATATGCAAGTAAAACAGTTGTATACAGTTGTGTAGCTTTACTGTTGTTTAATTGCCGTTAGTTTATCAATAAATATGACGTAACACACACATATTGCACTTTTAAAATTTAGTGATGAATACAGTATACCGAACATGAATTAAACTGCACCATACAGCTGTTTCGTCCTTGTTGGATTCGTCAGTGATGCTAGGTGCCAAAAGGTGGGAATCGAATTTTTCTAAACTAATGTACTGTAGATACAGAAGGGTCACGTGCGTAAAACCACTTTAATTTATGAATTTCAAATCGTGTACTACGAAAATGTGTATCATTATACAAACATAAAGGCATAGGACCTTTTATAGGTTTCTTTTTTAATTCATCATCAAACATAAACACCTACTAGTACATACTATTTTTATTCCAGAGACGATCAGCGTATAGATGAGCAGCATAGTCTCGGTCAATCCACCATTTCAGTTTCTGGCTGGGGGCTGTGAGGATGGCACAGAGAGAAACAGTGATACACAACCATTTATTGTTCACTCATCCACCCCAGAACGCACATTTAAACTCTCCCTATTCAACGGTTCGAATGGTCCATTATGAACTTTCAGGAATGAATGTGATTATAAAAGTAAACAAAAGACCACTTTTTAAAGAATGTACACCGCAATATTAAATTGCATTCTGTTTCGAGGTATATTTAAGAAATGACCACAATTGTATCACTATATGGTATATACCTAAAACAATGTGTGCACTTTGCATCAATCTGCGAAGCGGTTAAAGCAAAATAGTGCAAACTTATTTTCGGTAAATACCGTATAACACTAACAAAGATTGTCGTCATTCTTCATAACATACTTTTTAAAGATACATGTATAAGACAACGATGATTTGGTATTGATTATGACAAAAATCGAATGGTTTTGGGGAAAAAAATTAAAACACAATCATATACGTAAATTTCACCTCGAAACAACTTCAACCAACCAGAAGTTTGATTACAGAATACCGCGCCAAACATGGTGGTGTATGACGTCATCACTTTTTACGTTGTCTGGATTTTGAGGATATACGATATAACCTGAAACATGTTTAACATTGGGGAATAGGCAAATTTGATTATATATACAATATGAACGCCATATGCATTACAAGAAATTAGCATGAACCGTGCTACAAGATGCAGTTTAATATCAATATTTACATTTCCACTTCCAACTGTACATGATAATAATAACGACAGATAATTAAACAAAATGTAGTTCAGAGAATAGTTGAACTGGCAGAACAACCCGTTTTGCGTGCTCCGTAGTCCTTGACAAACAGCTACTTTAAAATGTTCTTGTCTAAATGTGCTTTAAAATGACACTTTGAATAATTGTCGTTACATTGTATTATAAATGATAGTGACACTGCAGTGCAATTAAAGATTGAATCATGTATGGCTTATACACCTCAATGGCTGCGAAGCAGTTCATATCAAATTTGTCTTTAGACCCATTGTTGAGGTTTATGGGGTATACACCTCAATGGCTCTTGAGACACATTTAATTAAAATTGTCTCTAGACCCATTGAAGTTTATAGTTTATAATTTTCAACAAAACAGGATTATGATATTTGGGGCAATATTGGTCTGCAAGTGCATATTTATGCAGCGGAAGGTGACAAGACATGTGACGTCATCCTGATGAAATTTATGGCTAATGTTTGTATTGATAAATTTTTTTAAAATAGTACAACACAAACACGGTTATTCAATCTAAAACATTATACAAACCCTAGGTTGTAAAAAAATTGGAAAAAGGGAGGACTATTTCCTGCACTACTTTACTTGTATTTATTCGCAAATTCAAAAGTTTATCGAAAAATAACCTTCAAATTCTTTGGTAGGTAAACTGAGCCCGAGTTCATTTGATATGTAACTATATGTAAATATATATACATGTTGATTAAAGACGATGCTAAACGGATCAATTTTTTTTATTCTTAAATTTTTGATATTTATGCTTTATGTGATAGATAATGATCGGAAATAAAACATATTTATATACATCATAATATTATTTAATATCAATGGTTAACATAAACATTAATTGTTATCATTTCTCATATTTTCTTAGATAAAATTTCTCGTTTAATTCGTTAAAATACACATGGATGAACAAACTTACGTCCTTCATAAATGTACGGATTATGTCCTGTAGCAGCCAACTGAAATAGGATAAGAAGAGATAGAGTGAATGTAGCGTACCAGGATACAGCACCCTGCCAAAAGTCTTTGTGTTTCCAACATTTTTCAATTAATTTTCCTGACGCCGTTTGTGAATGGATATTGACAGCATTTGCTTATTTTGTAAAGTAAATATCCATAGTTTCTTCTTCTCATTATATTTATCTTTTTTTCCGCTATGTAATTCTGAAATACAAAATTATCTACACTGCTAATTTTCGCTTATTTTATAATGAAAATAATAATTATTATGAAATGAAACGGAAAACAATTGTCTATGAGTGTACAAAATTTCATTAAAAATGATCAATAAAAAGGTTTGGAAAATTCATTGAAAATGTTGCAAATACAAAGAATACACAGCACTGTTAAAAAGTTGACTTATTTTTGGCACGGTGCTGCAGTTTATTCTAAGTCGCAGCAGGGAGACACTACTGGCGGTCCACGACGTTTACCTAACCCGCATGCCACGTTTTTATTTTAATAGTTGCACGGTTCAGAATATGCACACGTAATTGATCATAATTTGAAATCTGACACATTGACCTACCTCAAGTATTATATCCTGTTTAACCGGGTCATTTTCCAAACAACATAGATTTGTATAGCTGGCTGTTGTGGAGATGTAGTCATAAAGAGTGTTCCTACCGTCGCTGGCACTCCAACCACAAGTTATACAAAGTGTCCTGCTTCCATAGCTTTCCTTGGTAACTTGTGTTTCTCTGTTAGTAGTGTTCGACGATGGACTTACATCAGTCCGTAGAAATCCTCCAGCCCTTTGAGTGACGTAAACACACAACAAGACAAGAGAAAGTATAATGTTCGCCACAAAGCTCTTTTTCAGGATGTTTTTCATTCGTTTATAAACCGTTAAAGTGTGTATATGACTGTTGTCATTAGATTCCATCACTTCTAACGCTTATGGTGATCCCTTGGCGTGTATTTATTTTTACAACTATCAGAAACATTATCATTTCTTAGTATTTATTATTTTGGGTATTCCCGTGCGGTTCTAAAATTAGTCCATGTTGATTGCATCAAGGGAGAGAACTGTGCCGTTAATAGCCTTTTGATATCAAGGTTCACTTCTGTATACATAATGCACATGGGTCTTTATGCGTTACTATAAAATGTTTTACCGTATGTAGATTAATCCTATATATCATATAAATGCTTGATTGAACATATACTATTTCAACTGATAAAAAGTGACTAAATTGCATTTCATTCAATTGAGCAATGAATGTTTTAGCAACTATTGTTGCAGTTCTATAACACACATTGCTATTGATGACAAACTAAATAAGCCCGGGAGGGAGGTATGTAAGTTTGCCAGTAATAACAATGTGTGTTATAGGACTGTAACACTATCTGCTTAAATGTCCATTACTTATATTTATATATTGATAGAACTATTGTGCTTTTTTTAGTTTCTTTGGACCGATTTTGAACAGCAAATCAAGTGTAGACAAAAATGACGTCACAATAGAGATTGATGACGCACAATAGTGATTGATGACATCACAATATCAACTGCTGTTTTAATCTGAGGCACTGGGTGTTATAGGCGTATGGCAGCAACTATCTCTTAGCATTGTGTCAATGACAAAATGCAGAGCAAATGTAAATATTATGAAATATGAAAGGAAAATAGCCTTATTTATGGACGTTGATGTATAACGAGGATAATGTTATAACTTATTCTTTAATGTCTCCTTGTATTTACATTCTAATTTACTCGACATGTTAAATGTTAACTGTGATGTGTTAGTATGTAATCGATGTTTTGGTTGGTCAATTTATTTTCTTCCAATGAAAAATGTGGAATTTAAAATAAGTGAGAATAGCCCACTTTACAATTTAAGATTTAATACATAAATACTGACGTTCTCCTCAAAATCCTTTTCAAATATTTATCAATCCTATAGTAATGCCTTGCTATTAATGTTAATGTGCAAATGTCAATAAGTGAAATGTTTTTACGCAATCCGAGTATAGTATGATAACTGGATCAATTACAGACATAAACAAATACATTTCTGATATGGTGATCTAGTTCTCTTTATATAGTGTGAAACTGTATACAGGTACATTGCTTATGTAATAGATCATCCACAAATTCCGGTGTATTGTGTTAAATAAATCGAAACTTGGAAGTCCGCCAGCAGGGTTTTGTCAAATTAGAAAATAACCCTCGGATGGAAATTTTCAGTCCTCGACTCTTAAGTGAAATACTGTTCATAAATAGACCGGACGCAGACGCAGTTATTTCATGACTTCCTTTTAACAAATGAGTATCCTTATAATGCATAGGCTCACGTCATATTTTGGCTACAAAAGGATTTCAAACTCAGCCATTGTTTATTTGATTACGTTGTTAGATATAACAAAATTCCAAGATTTAAATACTGGCATTACGTTTGACAGTGCTTTCACTTTCACTATTGTACACGTCGAACTTCTGGATATCAACACATGTGATACTGTATAGAGTATCATTATACACGTTGTTTGAGAAGTCAATTTCAGGTTTTGGTTTGGTTTTATGTTGTCCAACGTTCTACCAACAGCTAAGGTCACTTCGTGTGTTTTTTCCAACTATGTGCCAATTTGAAAAAAATACATCTTTTTCAGATTCGTAGGACAGTCTTTTTGTAAAAAGGTGATAAAAAGTTACATTATTTAAAATGAGACGTGAAAGTCACGAGGTCCAATTGGTGATTCTCAAGTAAATTAAGTCGTATTATTTTATGTACCAATCTATTTAGTTATTTATATATTATTTCTATTTATTGAAAAGTTAACACAATGATAGAGATATAAGGTTCAAATAAGGTTAACAGTTAAATGAATAACAGATAACAATCTAATAATTTGATATCGAATGAAATTTTGTGACAGTGTACCAGTGTAAAAAAGGGAAAGAAAAGGAAACCGCATTAGTGAACCTGTGTCTAAATCAATAGTAATTTTCAAAAGTACCCCCTTTCATTAATTTAGATGTATTTGCGAAGAATGAATTCGATGTAGGACACGTATTGGGGATATAGCTATATAATACACTGCAAGGCAATAATTAAGAAAGATATATTTTATAAAATGAATTAATGCTTGTCTAAAAAATAACAGAAAACCAACATAAGGTATGTTTGAATGTTTTAATTAATCTCTCAGTTTGGTTGATATAGCAGCTGGTCTGTTGTGTTCATGTCAAAACGTATAGTCAATAAAAGTCAATCAACTTGAACATCCCAAAGAAGTTAGAATAGGGTAACCTGTCAATGTGTTTAAGAGTGAGATCTCTCCCGGCTACAATCGAAACTGCTTCGGTTTCAATTGAGTCCTTCACGTTCAGAGAAACAACGCCACACAAGAAGCTGGTCTGTCTTCTCCTGCTGTCTTTGCCTCCCAGTTTGGACGTCCACAGCAGTGGTTTGGCCTTACTGTTGATGAAGGATGAGCTGCGGTGGAAGACATTGTGGATCCCTATCGGTCCCTCAGTGGCCTCGCTCCTGAAGTCAAAGGTGAACAGAGAGTAGACAAAGTACATGCCTGCTGCAGAAAAGTCTGGAATGGTCAAACGGCGGCAATCTTCACTCAGAGTAAGGTTTCGTGAGAATGATGTTTCACTGCCTCGTTCTCTCCATCTGATAGCTAGGAATAAAGACACCGAATCAGACATGCTTTCAAAAAAAAAAAAAAATCAGAGAATACCAAAGCGTCAACAAAACCATAATCCGAACTCAAAATCGATTAAACAAGGGGCAAAATATTAACAAAGGAAAGCTTTACATGGAGACTCTCGTAAAAGCACAAGAGAATAAGACCAGGTGTTCCGGAAGAGTAAGCCTAAGTAAGAGTAAACTTATGTAACATAATAAACGATTAATATTTTATCTTTTATTTTTGCTAGCTCTCTGGAATCATACACAGTATGCTTGTGTTGCTATGATAACATAATAAACTGAACGCATTGTCATAACTGTCATTTTCAAATATGTGGTTGTATTAGTTCTTGTGTTTATACCACCGATTATATTTCATCTTTACCCTTTTAATAAAAATCTTATCACTCACATTCACCATTTGAGTAAAGAATCTGATCAATCACCTTTACCATTTGAGTAGCAAATCTTACAACTCACCTTTACCATTTGAGCAGCAAATCTTATAACTCACCTTTACCATTTGAGTAACAAATCTTATAACTCACCTTTACCATTTGAGTAGCAAATCTTATCAATCACCTTTACCATTTGAGTAGCAAAACTGATCAATCACCTTTACTATTTGAGTAGCAAATCTGATAAATCACCTTTACCATTTAAATAACAAATCAGATATCTTTTCTTTTCTTTTTTACTCATTTGAGTAAGGAATCTTTTGGCTCAATTTTATTATTAAGAAAAGGAACATTATAGCTCACCTGTACTACTTGAGTTAGATAATTGAATTGCTTATCCTTGTCTTTAAATCAGAGTGATAAGAAAAGCTTACCTTACCCTTAGTGTTAGGTGGGTAAGGAATAGCTAATCTTACCAATAGCGGCAGGATTTGCGTACAGGTGGGCAGCATGATTTCGTTCTCTCCACCATTTCAGATTCCCGGGATTCCCTAAGAAACATGACGTTTTAAGATTAACAAAATTGGCTAAAAATTAATGTCTTCAATTCAGTTTTACGTATGATTTCTGTGATATAAATAGAATAATCATGTTTAAAATGTATATTTTTAAAACCAACTTACTGTTGCTATGTTCGAAATACCCATCCCGTCTGTTGTTTTCTTCGAGCTGCAATTGAAGATAGACTATATATATATCCATGCTATTATTATTTAAGGATTAACCTTTGATTTTGTTTAGTTTATGAGATCATAAATCCAATGGAGCACGAGGTAAATTGCGTAAACGCGAAGCGTTTACGTTAAATTTACCGACTGCTCCATTGGATTTATGATCTCATAAACTAAACAAAATCAAAGGTTAATCCTTATATTTACAGTATTTCCTGTAAATGGTTCATAACTTTTCTCTTCAATTTAGCCCCATCTGCAGACATATATTTCATTTCAAAACTTACAAACGTGAAAACAGTTCAAAAAATGTAACAGCATGAAGTGTGCATAAGCCGTAGCTAGCCCCGCCCATGTCAATTGTTAATGACGTCATACAATTGTGATTCAAACGGAATAATTTGCATAGCTCCGCCCACATGTACTGTTGTTGACGTCATAGAAACTGTGCACGTTCTCAAGTATAGTTACTGGAAAATAACTCTAGTTTGCAGTACAATGGTTATCGAGTGAATATCAGTGTAGACTGTAAATAATTAGTGATAAACAATAAATATATGAATATCGCAATTGAATTATTTCTGTTTAGAAAACAATCCGAGAAAATTACTTTACCTCGAGTATCAGATTTTGAAGGGAATCATCCCTTCGGAGACAGCACAGAGTGTTGTTATCGTCTGTCTGGAGTATGGATTCATACAAAGTGCCGTCCGATCCCGTTCCCTTGAAGTCACACGGCAGACAGATCTGTCCTGCGGTTTGTTTCAGTGCACCAACTCTAGCTGCCGGAATAGCTGTTGTTGTCACCAGAGACTCCTGTTCACGTAACGCATGTCGAATGATAAACAGTATTATTAAGACTGCAACCAACAGAACGTTTCCACCAACACTTACGAAGAATGCACGATTCAGTATCCGTCGTTTTGTATCTGCATCCTTAAAACATTTACCCATGTTTGTTTTGATCAACTAATCGTCAATGTTGATAAAGTCAGTGAGGTTTGTAGGGCTCAGTGTACAACAAACCGCATACAGGTTGATAATATCCTAACTACTGGTTTACCCAATCAGCTGTGGGCTGGCTGTTCCAAAAATAGTGTATTTCTAGGTATACGATGGCCAACATAGCAGAGCACGACATGTTTTTATATATATATGTGTACCAAGGTAGATCTGTACACTTTCAACATTGACACAAAAACTTGAATTGTCATACCTTTGCTTACCACATAAACGTGTACTACGTACCATGTTACGTACAGATGTTAAACATTATCTTTTTGTGTGCATAATGTGTTACCCACAGCTGATATCAGTACAGGTGTACTAGGAAGCGCTACTTTTATCAAGGTTTTTGATTTAAACTAGGTTTTGGACTTTTGTAACGGATTTTGACTATAGGTTTAGCAGGGAAACATAAGTGTATTGCAAACAGCATGTACATTGAAAAGCTAAAATATTAATTATTACGGTTTGTCATTCAAAACTTGTAATTTCACTTTCAGGTATATCGACAATGTGTTGTCAATAGTGAGTTGCTGACCTAGTCGATCGTATATACCCTTGTTAATTTTAAATAAAGGACACCACATACTCTTCTACATCGCTGTCACGTGACGCTGCTATTGGCTTTGGAAATACGGGCCTCTCCAAGGAGTAAGTGTTGACAATAAGTGTGTGTTTCATTGCAGAATATATCTATGATGCTTGCTTTTATGTCATATGCATATATGTTCATTATGTGAGTTTGGTCAATCGTGTAAGGCTTGGCTTGGCCGAAGTAGTTCCCGCCATATTTCTATCAGTGTCGTCTGCTGGTTGTTTTTTTTTAAATTAATAAATAGTATGGTCAAATGACACTTGTATAACTTCAATTTAGTTATTTAAATTAATTATTATGATGAACATGATTGATAGTGCACAATGTTTATATTCATTATCAGGTTGGGACATATTGTGTTTTGTAGGATCTGTTTAGCACTGGATATTGTCTAATTTATGATCCGGAGGTATGAAACAAATTGTAACTGTATGCTATAATGATATAATTAAGTTCATATAAGTGACTTATTGCATAATAGATAGAGTGTTATGGTTAAAATGTATATGTAAAATGTTTTTTTTTTTTTTTTTTTTGTAAGAGAAATTTTCCTCCAATTTTGTTATTTTTATTTGTATTCTTTGTAGTTTTCACCCAATTTTGAGGTATTTGAAGTAAAATGAAGGGAGTCAGCTTCGATATTTTCCTCCTTTATATCATGAAGCATGATGCATCACAAACTTAATGTATTTGTCTCTTTGTTCTGTTCCATTCATTAAATATTAATGTAAATTTTTTTTTCACTTTCTCGTCCCTTATATATGAAACAGTTATGTACATTAGTTTTTCTATATATGAAGGTATAAGTTAATTTCTCCAAAATAGAAGCTGTAGACAATGGCCGTACATGCCGTTTTTACATCGTAAACAAATTATATCCATTTCAATGCAGTTTTTAATTATATTTGGAATCTAAAAAACAAATTGTTGTGGCAAAACAAATGTTGCATGATGTTTTGTTATGCCTCACACGTAAACATTACAGGAAGGCATTAATTACTGAAATGATTGACAATAAAAAAGTAGATTTGTGATGCGATTCGATTTAGGTTCTCCCTCATCAGTGACATGAATTATTTAAAACCGTCATTCTATATCTTGTATGTGAATGAAATTTGTTTGAATCATGTTTAGCATCAAAATCCTGTAAATTTGCAGTTATATTTCTGTAAGATATTTTTTAAATAAGTTTATCTATGAATGTTTAATTGATGTAGCACCGTACCTTATCTGGAAGATGGCGTAAAAAATCGAAAGGTGTTTGGTTTATTTCGCTAAATTGTTTGTTTTTAGTTTTAATTTTACTTTTTACTTACAACGCTTGTACTACACTACTATTTTGACTGGTTCAATCGTCTTGCATCTTAACGATTTAACTGTTTGCGTATACAACTAAATGCTATCTCTTAGGCGTCACAGCGACAAATCGGCTATGCACATCTTGGCCGTATAGTACAACATGAAAACAGCGTTCCCTTTTGCATGAAAGATGACGTTAAACACACATATGCTCCACCTCTGAAATTTAGTAAAAGACACAGTGTACGGTATGCCGAAAAAAGAAGAATTACACTGCATAATACATCTGTTTCGTCCTCATAGGACTCTTCAGTGATGCTAGGGGCCAAAAGATGGGGATCCAAAATTTCTAAACTAATGTAGAAGCAAAAGGGTCAGGTGCGTAAAATCACCTTACTTTATGAATTTAGATGTAAATGCGAACTAGTATAATTTAAAATCGTGTACTACGAAAATGTGTATTTTATGTACTTGTGCCACTCCTCAAATGAGATGAAATGTTGCTATGTAGGCTTCAAGAAACCCCGGCAACTAAATTATCGACCAGAACTAATCAGTCACTTCAGTCACCGAGCCTTTCGCACAAACAAATATCCTCATAACGCGCAAAATAAAATTTCTCCGTCACATACCCATTAGCATAACACAGTAAGTTTATCTATCTATGGTTCAACTTAGATATCAATTATGGACCTTTGCTGAGGTCAATGTGGTGTTATACCGACCTGGTAGAATCAAATATTGACCAGGGGCATTAGCTCGAGGTCAATAGTTTAGATTCTATCAGGTTGGTATAATACCATATAGACCGAATCAAATGTCCTTAATTTTTATATTAGATATGAAACGTGTTTGCAAAAGACTAAAATTGCATTGTATCTGTCTTGATAAAGCATGACATTTACAGGGTACTATAACGTCACAATGATAATGACGTCACACATGTTATATTTATTCGGTGTTTCTTAAAGTAGAAACATCAGATTAATATCATACATTTATTGCCCTGGTTGTAGAGAGACATGACGATTTGTTTAAACTAATCGTCTTGTCTCCGTACAACCAGGGCAATAAATTGTTAATTATACCGAAATACAGCATCAATGAAGACTGTATTCATATGATTCACAAACAATACATTTATTAAATAACAATATGTAGAAATAAACAGTTTAATTTAAACGAAAATATAATTCGGTTAATCTTTTAGTGTCACTGTGTATTATCATTTTGAGGCATGTTTTGTGTTTTTCACATCCTTTGCCTGCAGAATATTGTTGATTTCATCGGCGTCTGCTTTATGAAAACGACTGTCGTCTGCCATGTTGTTCATCGGAACACCTCGGACAGTTCATTACAACGAACGACAACTATCTAGAGAATCCTGCGAGGGGCTCCGCATGAGGGAGACATGAGAAATTGGACATGATGCACGCGAGGGAGACATGAAGTGTAGTCTCCCTGACACGTGACGGCTCTCGACCAATCCCAGACTGTGTTATATAATAGAGGTATAATAACACAAAATATGGACATCCACGTGACCAGATTTTAGCCAATGAGAATTGCAGTATGTCAGACCATATCTAATAAACACAGATATTTGATTTTTTTTAAATTTCAATTCTTAACAAAAAACAACATAATATCTGTCGAATTAATTTCGGCTTCGTTTAACTTTATACTGGCTATATGTGTTACGTATTTACTGTTATTTAATTGGACAGTTTTGACGTTATTGTATATCACATGGTCAATGACCGGCCAGATATAAATATATGATCGCTGCACATTTAGAGTAAAAGTGTACGGCTAGATTAAATTGTCTATATTTTTAATCAATTTGAGTTGATGCAGCAGGTTAGCATGAAGAACTCGATAAGCCCGAAAACGGTAAAAACTACATACAAACGATTAAATGAAATAGATAATATATTTTTGTATTGTCGGATATTTGAAACAAATAAAGAAAATCATCAAAGGCCCTCAGTCTACAGAACAATCATAGCGAAAGTACATGTATATGTGTTTGTGTTTATTAATTTTATTCGTATTATGGAATATTTTTATTCTGTGAATCTAGAAATTTCTCTTCTCGCATTTCATCTGCGAAACCCCTGAATGTGTTATCAAACTATTACGTTTATTAAGTACAATTGTATTTGTATTTTTAGATGTTTTGAATTGATGTCATTTTAAACGTAAATTGTTGAGGCGATTTATTTAATTTCGTGTAATAGATTTTCATGAACTTACATTAACGTTTGGTGTTTGGTTTAGTTTCGTTTATTTAGTTTTACGTCCTATTAGTAGCCAGGGTCATTTAAGATGTGCTTAGTTTTGAAAGGTGGAGGAAAGCCGGAGTACCCACAGAAAAACTACCGACACACAGTAAAAACATGACAACTGCGAAATGGTATGTTTCAATACCTCACACAGATAATGTATGCTTGTTATATGTAAATAATAAATTCAATATATATTCCAGAAATATTTAATAAAAAAATTGGAGACAAACAAAATATCAAAGCAGCAACCATTTTGTTCGAAATATAAATACATTTGTAGAAGTTTGACCTCATAATTAAACATGAAACTAATACTGTTATTGTGAAAAATCTTAAAACATATAAAAGTTTTATTTTCAATACTTCGTTGAAGAATCTTTATATATGCAATCATTTTTAGTAGAAATATACACCAGTGCAATGTTAGTATGTGTTGTCAGAAAAAGTCGACAAGTTTAAACATGCCAAAAAAGTTAGCATAGGGAGATCTGTCAATGTGTTTCATTGTGCATTTCTCCCCTGCTACAAACGAGCAAACCTGAGACTCAACTGAGTCCAGCTTGTTCATTTGAACAACACCACATAGGAAACTTGTTTGCCTTTTCAACGTGTTTTCGCCGCCGAACTTTGCCGTCCATAGACGCTTTGGAGCCCCGTTAATGAGTCCTGACCGTTGCATATAGATGTTGTGGACACCTATGGGTGCTGGCCTGTTGGTCGCTGCTTTGCTGAAATCGAAGGTGTGTAGCGCGTAGACGAAGTACGATCCAGCTCCTGCTATCTGTGGAACCGTGATTTTCCTTTCTCCATCAATCAAAGTCAGATTTCGTGAAAATGACGTTTTGCTGCCCTCGTGGCTCCAGGATAAAGCTTGTAAACAATAAAAAACCATACAGTATTTAAAGGCCCAATATACGTAATTTTCTGAAAAATTATGAAAAAAAATCCAGTTGATAAAAAAATAAAAACAATTCTAAAACGAAGTTAACCGGAGCGGTAACTAACAAGAGACTCTTGACAGAAAAATTCAAAGAATTAAAAATAATTCAGGTCTGGCCAACTGCTGCTGTACAGGTAACCGTGAAAGAATTCATCTTGGGTATTCTATTGCTGATATCAGTTAATCTTAATTAAGTCTATAAATATGATAAGTTATTAGGCTTGATTTTCGCTTCAAGTTTTGCCAAAAGTTACGTATACTTGGCCAATAAAAATAAAGCTTATACAAGGGATGAAAATAAATTTGAAACCTTTTCTCGTCCTAATTTTTTTTTCCAATTATAGTTGAGCAGTTCAGATAATATAGTATTTTGAAGCATAAACACTCACTTTGTCCATTGGAGAAGAACTTCGGATACAAGTGTGCTGCATAGTTTCTCTCAATCCACCATCGCAGTTTCTCAGATATTGCTGAAAGGACAGAAACATTGAGGTTTCGTTTATGTTTTGTTGTTACATGTAGCATTTTGATTACACGACAATCACAAACATCACTTATCCGTGCCTAACACTCACTTCTTTCGAATAAATAGTCGTTATGTGATTTAGATTTTAAAATTTAAATTCAAATGTTTTAACGTTGAAAAATGCCCTTATTCTCTTGTGCTTTTACGAGATGTCTCCATGTAAATCTTTCCTTTGTTCCTATTTTGCCCATAATTTAATCGATTTTGAGTTCGGATTATGGTTTCGTTGACGCTTTGGTATTCTCTGAGTTTTCCCCCTTATGTTGGATAACAACGGAGCTGCACTATTTAAGGGTACAGATAGACTGGCTACCAGCCCCTATATTTCTATAGAGAATTTCTCTACTTTATTTTACTACTAGCTTATCTCCCCCTTGTTTTTTTTAGAATCAGACATCCAAGTGATCAAATTTATTTGACTATTTATTTTTCAATGCCTGTATACTATTCTAGAGACGGGAGCCAGTCTAGGGTACAGGTTAAGTTTTAAACTTTGCACAGTATATGATCTTGTCAATCAATTTTACAGAAGATGTTAATGCATGTGCACATATCTATAGTAAGCCACTATAAAAATAAATAGGAGAATACCGAAGCGTTAACGAAATCATAATCCAAACTCATAATCGATTAACCCAATATGAACAAAGGAAAGATTTACATGAAGACTCTTGTAAAAGTACAAGAGAATAAGTCCAGGTGTTCCAAGTGGAGAAACAGGAGAATAATTATACTTACCATTGGCTTGACTGGGATGCCAGGAATGTTTGTTTTGTTCCACCAACTACAACAGAAAATGTGTTTATTTCAGCGATACGTTTTCAGTTTTTGAATTATTTGAAAGCATTGCCAATGCCAATAAGCTGAATATGAAGACATTTTATCTGAGAGAGCTAAAACATCATTAGTTTAAAAATATTTTATTCATCATTCTTTCACCTTGATTTTGCATGCCAACTTGTTCAATAAATAACAAATAAGCAATGTACATGATTTTTTGTGTCCTCAGTTTGTTGGCCTACCTCAAGAATCAGATTTTGGAGGTCATCATCGCGTGGCAGACAACAGAATGTATTGTTGTTTTCCGTTTTTACTATGAATTCATACAATGTGTCATTTAGGTCTTGTTCCCGGAAGTCACAGATCAGACACATCTGTCCGGCGGTGTCTGTCCGAGCGTCTTTCCGGGGTGTAGTGATGACACCTGTCAGTGTATCCCGGTCACGGAGTGTCTGACGGACGATATACAGTACTACGAGTGTAACCACAAACACAATGTTACCGATAACACTCATTTGAAATGCACGCCTCAGGCGGTGGTAGAAGGTATTATCTTTACCCATATTTTGTTAAATCAACCAGGAAATATTACTCTGAATGCACACAAACTGTTTGGATAAAACATTTTACAGCAGGGCATAAGAATGTAAAACATAATGTTATCTTGGAAAACCACCAGATATGACTTCCTAGAACATGCACTTCAACCCTTTGCTAGGAAATTGGAAATTTTCTTTGTTCTATATTTAGGAACAGATATCTGCTGACCTAGTTAAGTTGTTTTTACAATGTACAATAAAAAGGCATAGCCATTTTAAAATCTGCCTTCATCTTACGCTTGAGCCAAATTTTTTCCAAATCTTATTTAAGGATTTTATCTCATATCGACTGCGAGTACAGTAGTATGGCAGCAAAGTGAGGTGGCACTATGAAAGATGCCGTTGGAAACACGGTCCCCCTACAAACAGAATACATCTTTCATCTCCAGCAAACACGTATACACTTTCCATATACATACATTAGGAGATATTAGCTTGGTGGTATAGGACAAGCTCCTGATAAGACAGCTCCTGCGAACTCCACAGAATTGTGTATGATAAAACTGTATGTGTTAATTATATCGATTGTATAAGAACGGTATATCTTTGTACTGTAAAGCGCTTAAGAGTGGCGTATGTTAGCAGGATAAGGCGCTAAATCGAATTTTGTATATTATTATTATCATTAGCTTATATTTTTCAAGAGTTTCAATGTAAATATTTTCTTTATTTATATGTTTCATTCGGTTTTATTGATGCTTCGGTATTGTCTGATTACACTTCCATATGGTTACAATGGTTTACAACAAAGTTGTGTATAACCACTGCTTAACTGTAGTTATTGTTTATATTCTAACATTTTATCTATTTTGCAATTTAAAGTAAGAATATGATTACCAGGAAAATGTGTAGTCGTGAATATTGATCAATAAAACAATAATAACTTAACAATGTTAAATGAAATTATGTTTTTTGAATTTATTGCCATTGAAATAGCACAAAATCAAAGTAAGACTGATCCACGTCCTTTTTATTTCAAAGTAAATCCACTTATTATTTGAAATGGTTGAACTACCATCACAGTACAACACAAGGGAGATAAATCGAGAGAGCTTAATCGTTACAATTGTACAGTATCGGTCTATGCGGCAGTTCTACACAATTTTATGATAAACTGTTTCATTGTTTGTCACTATTAACATAAATAGCATTTGCTTTTCTACTTGAATTATTTCTTTGTGTTCAAGAATATACAAATAGAATTTAAAATTACCTAGGTCTTCAATACAACTACAGTGTACTAAGAAAAGAAGGTGACATCTACTAGAAACTAACATTTGTAAACACAGAGGGCAAAACTAAAGGTGTGTAACAGGAGAAAGAGAAAATGTAGCGTCCAGACCGGGGTTCGAACCCGGGACCTTCCGAGCTGTAGACAAACACCGTACCAACTGAGCTACCTGGTGCTAATCATCGACCCAGTCAGGTTCCGCTACATTCCTCCCTCCCTGTCTCCAAGTCTTTGCTCCAGAAGACAACTATTTACTAGTTCGTATATCCCCTTGCTAAGCGTACTCTCAATGCTTTAAACAAGGGTTGGCAAGCTCGCCAATTTTGTAACAGGGGAAAGAGAAAATGTAGCGTCCAGGCCAGGGTTCGAACCCATAACCTTCCGAACTCTAGACAAACACTCTACCAACTGAGCTACCTGGTCGCCGATGATCTACCCAGTCCAGTTCCACTACAGGTGAAAAAACTCGGCGAAGACTTAAGCCTAGAAAACTCCAACACAATGTTACAAACGTTTCACTTCATACGACAGAAAAGACTTTATAAGATAGTATTTTAGTATTCCATATTATTTGTTCCAGAGTTAATTTCAGGAACGTGACTACGACCAACCTTTTGGATTTGGATGATTCTCCAGAATCAGGGTCCACTTTCATGATGCGTTAAATATAGTGATAAGTTTGTTTGTATATCGTTACATATAGTGGTAATGTTGTTTGTATATCGTTACATATAGTGATAAGTTTGTTTGCATATCGTTAAATATACATATAGTGATGAGTTTGTTTGTATATCGTTAAATATAGTGATAATGTTGTTTGTATATCGTTACATATAGTGGTGATTTTGTTTGTATATAGTTAAATATAGTGATAATGTTGTGTGTATAAAGCTAAATATAGTGATAAGTTTGTTTGTATATCGTTAAATATAGTGATAAGTTTGTTTGTATATCGTTAAATATAGTGATAAGTTTGTTTGTATATCGTTAAATATGGTGATAAGTTTGTTTTTATATCGAAAGAAAACATTTCATCTCACCATATGGCTATGTTGTTAATAAAGGGACGAATTCGTAAGCTGGTTATTCCTAGTAGATAGTAAAATGTTAATAAAACTTAAGTAATGTTTTAAACAAATACATATTAAGACGGTCAGAAGAATTCAGCATTGGTCTGTATCTCGGGTGATTATGTTATAGTGTTTATCAGTGTACCTTGTTCTACGGGATCGTCTACTGAGCCATTCGTCCAGGGGTCCTGCTTAAGATGATTCAAGTGACGCTTTTTGTGTGTCGATGTTTATCAAAATGAAAAAGTACGTACATAGCGAAAATATCTATCGATAGTCATACTCAATTCAAGTGTTCAGGCTCCGGATTTCATCAGTTTAGCACTCACATCAGAAGTCCCCGAAATCTGAGGAGGAAAATATCACTGCTAGTCTAGCAAAACGTATGTTTCTTTTGGTGACAGCAGTGATTATCTTACAACACGTCTTGTTAAAGAGCGGTTCGACCTAATTTCGTTATTCTAGGGCTTGCTCTGAATATCGAGATTTTCGTGATAGATGTCAGCTGCTGACTAACAAAAATGAATAAGAGAATACCGAAGCGTTAACAAAATCATAATACAAACTCAAAATCGATTAAAACAGGGGCAAAATATGAACAAAGGACTGATTCACATGGAGACCCTTGCAAAAGTACAAGAGAATAAGACCAGATGTTCCGGAAGAGTAAGCGTCTTCTGCTTTATCTGCTTCACAACAACGGGTATATTATAGATCCCAATGATGAACGTGTTGAGTTTCGTTTTTTTATAACACCAAAAAACGGAGTGTACTCTCATCATAAACCGCTTCGCGGTTTATTTAGAGTACACTCCGTTTTTTTGTGTTATACCCCCATAACATAAAAAATAGATTCAAGTTAATCCTTAAATAACTGTGTTTTCTTTTTGTTTTACATCAAATAACATGTTGTAAATCTGTTGCTACAAACCCATCATATATTATAATCAAACAAACCACTTAATAATAAACTCATATAAAACGCTTTCAGCTTCATTTACTCTATTGTTTTAAATAGATTTAAAAGGCAAAATAATCAGTATCAAAATAAGGCAAATCATCAATATTATGACCTTTTTCTCCAGTGAAGTTCGACTTCAATAAATTAGCAGAGCTCATATCATATCATAAATTATATACGTTATAACGTAAAGGCAACGTATTTCAAAGTTCTGACCATTAAACTTCACCTCTGCTTGAAGTCCTCGGTTTTGTAATCTTTCGACAATTCAAATTAAAACAACACCAGTCTAGTTTGCATTTTTTTACCAAATGTAAATGAAATAAAAAAAACGATGCAAATATCGTCTCCTTTGGCTAGATAAGTAGACAAATAAAACCTTAAATCGAAGAAACTTTCGATAGGTTTTTAACGGTTGTCCATAGATAATGTCCCATCCAAGGTTTGTATCCGTTGTGTGAGCACGTGTATTGGGGCGGGGCTTTATCCATACACGTGCCCAGGTTGTTGGTATAGGAAGGCGGGCTTCGTGTTAACAGGTGGTTGGTGGGACAGAGTTAGAGATAGTTAGTAATTCAATCGACACCTTGCTACGTGACAGGCCAGACGTTTACATCCTTGAACCCGCCCACGCGCCCGTAGAGAATGAGGTTTTTGACGGATGTGTTCTTTAATTTGTACTTTCCAGTTTTTCATTCAGTTACAGAAACGTGTGCCATGTCACCCAGATGATGCCCAATATACCACAGGGATGCAAGCCAACATTGGTTGAAGACGGAAGATAAATTTATGGAAATACACGCCAGTTGCATAACGAATAGGTTTTCTCCCAATCATGTGTTGAGTTTTGGTGATAAATAATTTATGTTCATTTGATCAGAGTATATACATAACACATTTCGTAATTAAATCTTCCTGGCTGTTTTGTTTGGTTGTGTTGGCCTGTACCACGTGTATTGTAATCATTCTATTTGTAACATCCTTTCTCTGTAGATACAAAGGAATCTTGTGATACGTTTATCTTAATTGTAGACATCACAAACATGATTTCTTCTCTTCATTTTTAAATACGACAGTCTCACTGAAAGAAGAAAAAACAAAATATTATTATTTGTCAATTTATAGCTTAGAAAAACAAATCAGAGAATACCAATGCGTCAACAAAACAATCATCCGAACTCAAAATCGATTAAACTAGAGGCAAAATAGGAACAATGGAAAGATTTACATGTAGACCCGCGTAAAAATACATGAGAATAAGACCTGGTGTTCCGGAAGAGTAAGCGTCCTCTGCGTCATCGATGACACCCGCCAAGAGACCAAGATCTAGGCGTTTTAACTGATAGAGCGGTAACGAAATTGTTTCATACAACATTTTATACAAAGTATACGTCTCTTTTTCGTTTTAATGACTAGAAAACGTGAAGAGTTATATGTATATGTGATATCACTATAATAATTCCTAAAACGCAACCCGTGAATGTGATGCATACTGATGACATTTCCACAAGCTACTATTTAAAAGTGCACGATCTTGTTACGACAGGTGCATATTGGTCATATCGTAATCATATACCAAATTGCAGATCTGCGATCTTGAATCGTGATACACAACTTGGGTTGTTGGCAATTGATTAATATTTTATTACATTGAGCGCAATACAGCTGTTTTGTCCCTTTTTGACCCATTGGTGAGGATTTTGGGTGAAAATTGGACATCACATGTGATGTAAACAAAAAGACGTTTTAAAAAGCTTCCCCGGAAATACTGGTTGATTTCAATGTCGGGTGAAGTGAGCCACCACTCAAAAGGCATCGCTGTGTCCGTCAAGTTACGAAACATTATAGTAATATCTTAACTGTTTATAACACACTTATCAATCCTGTCTTCAAAATGTTTTTCGTTGGTTTTGATAGAGGACGTCATTTCAAGAGACAAAAAAACAGAATTATTGGTCGGTAAGAAAACAAATCAGGAAAACTAATGTACCACTGAGCCAAATGAAGATTTGTTATAATCTCTCGAAGCAAAATAAAAACGACAAAATTGTATTGATATGGAAGAATTGTTCCCCTTCTTCTGTGTCTCCTGTCCATTATGATGATTATGCAAGCAAACATTATTATGTTGAACACAGTCAAACTTCGATTATTCGAATTTCTCAATGTGTCGAACTTTTGGCTGAGTCCGATTTTTTTCATAATATCACAATATTAATTTACTTTTCATGAATCGAACTTTCTTTGAATCGAATTTTTCGCTTTATCGAAGTTTTAATCTGACCCGTTCGTTATGAAAACATTGAAAAGTTCAACTAATAAATCGAAGTGAACATTTTACATGCTTTGATAATTAAGTTGACAAACAGAAAAATCGTACAAGTTTACCACGTTACAAAAATTGCAGTGTGTATTTTAGTATACGATTCTTTATAAATGTGAATCTACAATTTTTTAGCCTGTGTTACGTTACACTAGCACCGCATCGGTTCTTCTTAATTACAATACATATATACATATACATGTCGATGTTCGATGTTCAAAATTCATTAGTCGAAGTCCCGATGTTTGGAAATTTTCACGACGGTCCGCAAAGTTCGAAACATCTAAGTTTGACTGCATATCAGAAATGGCAATAGAAGTGACCCATCAAATCAAAATGTTAGAAATATTAACCGATGTTAGAGAGGCAATGCAGTTAGCTGCTACTACGGATAAAAACTGAATTATCATTAACTAGATTTCTGTACACAACTCATACGAGTGTCTTCATGTTTAGCACTAAGGAGAGTAATAAAAAAGTCCTTGATATATATTTCTCTCATGTCTAGGTGTGTAATACTGGTCTGCCTAGAGCAATACACCTATGACTGATGTGGTTATATTACACCTCTATCTAGCAATACAGCCACGGCGTGACGTCACAGTGGTGCAAGAATGACATGACGTCACGAATACGATAAAGTTGACGCCGCAAAGTGAAAAAGCCGACGTGATGAAATAAAAACCTTTCACAATATTTTAACCGAGAACATTAGAAAGCCAAAGGTTTTGCCAAATTTGGTAATCCCGATGGTTGAATTTCCCCATCTTACACCCCTGGTACTGAAAAAGTCTTCTTGTATGTAAAATTGCTGTTTGTAGCATGTGTGATAACTTCAGGCATTGAGTGCAGGACTTACTTAATGACATCAGACATTGAGTGCAGGACTTACTTTATGACATCAGACATTGAGTGCAGGACTTACTTTATGTAACTTCTTCAGAATCCCCAGTGATGAACACTAGTATAAATGTCCTTTCCGATGAATTTTTTGGTTTTGGTCTAGAATAAAATAAAAATGTTACGTAGTATACAATTCCCAAACAAATGTTTGTAACAAAAACACAAAAAATGTTGATTACATTGCTTTCATTTCAGAAATATTTCGTAAAAGAAATTAAGGTAAACTGGGTTTTTTTTATCACACACATTTTTACTTACCAAGTTGACAACCCATTTCAGGAACCCAAACCGATTTCTGCAGCAGTGTACTTTGTTGTCAGTGGTCTTGACAATCGTTGATTTTAAATCACTTGTCTTTTGTTTCACGAAGCATTTCGTTAAGTCCTGTCGCAATAATGAACACGGGAAACAGATTGTTGATTCAAGTAGAGAGTCGCTCGATTCTGGATAATTCCAGATTTGTTGCGAAGGACACTTTTGACGATGTTGTCTATGCAATAAATCGTTTATACTTTCAACGACCAGAAATAAAATACCAAGCAGAAAAAATAATGCGACGATTGTTTTTGTCTTTAGCCTCCGATTCTGTTTGACAGTTGCTGTAGTTACCAAGGGTCGTGATGCTTCTCCAGTGCTTGACATTGAAACACATGGTACTGGAACCCCAGACGGATGGTGCGCCACAGGGTGGTCATGTGTGGAGGGATAGCGAGGAGTAATTTCATCATATTGTTGCTCAGATATGACTGAAAGATACAAGTGTGTTCCAGGAGGATTACCGTCACCATTTAGTCTTGACCTTCGCGTTGCACTTGCTACATGATCATCATACACAATTGGTGATTCAATAAAGTGAGTTTCGGGTGAAAATGCATCGGTTAGTTGACGCTGTGGACACGGATGAGGTAATCTGGTAGAGGTATAGCTAAGGTAGTATTCTTCAGTACTGGAAGTGCTACATGTATCACAGCAGTGAATACATCTACAGACAGGATGTGTATCTGTGTCATCTGACTGAAGGCTTGTGCTCGCGTCTAGGCTTGCCATGGTTGACGTTTACTATTGATAAGTAACATATTCTGCAGCAAATGCTAAAACAATAAAAAATTTTGTATCGTTAACAACAGTTTATACACATTAAACACTTTACGAAATAAAATGTACAGCATACGAGTTCTTATCAACAATGTTAAAATCATCCGTATGAAATATTGAGGCTGAACAACGGACACATAGGACTTAAACACAATTTGATTCGTTCTATATCAATATATAGAAATAGTATCAAGAATAGTTACAATTTACATCAAACTTTTACGAGCAAATATTGAACACTATTGAGTATTGATGTTTTTAAAATAATGATTTGAAATGATTGGTAATATTTGATTGTAAGTATTTATGTATATTTTGAGTAGATAAATATCGTTTCACACCTGTCAGGCTATACATAAACGATTCATGCTACAAAGGAATATATAAACAATGAATGCTTCGTTCATATTTTTTCTATTATTGAATCATTATACACTGCCATCCAAAAAGGTGGAGTTTCAGCCTATGATGAATTTCCATAGGGATATGCCCACGCTTAGAATTTTTTAATACTGCATTTAGTTATTGCCTGAAGTGCATCTGTGATATTACTGGACTTTTCAATTCCATTCACATACTCAGAATTGAGCAGGGCTGACTTTTTTCATGTCCTGACCGGAAAAAGGGGTATCTTCCAGTTAACTTCTGCCACACTATCAATATTTCATGTTTTATAAATTTTAATTTACAGAAAAACCTGTTAAATAATACCTATCAGTTTAGGCCGATGCATACCCCCATTTGTTTTGAGTAAAAATGAAAAATATTATGTTTTCTCCCAAAATCGACCAAAAAATGTATTTTTACCAAATTTCAGTTTTCATTTTAAATATGTTTCAGTTGTTGTCAAGGTATAATTTCAACTATAAATTAGGCCATATATCTGTTGTTAATGCATAAGGAATTTGAAGACATTTTACAAGCGGTAACATATAATTTTAAGCTGCAGAGTTTCAAAAATGCAGATTCTTGAAAAATGAAAATACACCATGTTGACTGAAACATTTTGTTGGTTATATCTAGATGCGCCGATTTAAAGCTTGCCATGTTATGTAATCTATTACATACCAAAACAAATTAAAGTGAGTCACCTGTCAGTGAAAAGGTCTCTCTTTTGCAAATCCTAACAAGAGACCAAAATGGGCCTTTTGTTGCACATCTGAGACTACTTCTTTGTTCAAATATTAAAGGTTTAACCCCTTTGGGTACAAAGACCTGTATTACTACATTATGTGGCTCTTTTACACCAGCAGTGACCCTGTTATAATGACCCGCTTCACAAAGTGACGGTTAGGGCTGGAGGGAGGGGGATATATAGGAATCGCGCATGTTGTCTGGTCGGTTGGTCATGTCAGGTCTCACATTTGTTAACAGTTGTTTATTGAACTATTTCTACATGTCTCGGTGGATCCCAATGATATTTGAAGTACTCTATCATTGTGATGAGTAGTAGTGCATTACATGTTTTTGGTTTAAAAAAATTCAAAATGGCCGACAAAATGGCGCTACTGTTTATATTTTGTTGTGGGAACTACTTCTACATACATGTAGCCTGATGGATCTCAGTGAATCTTGGCATACTTTTTCATCATGATGAGTGGTAGTGCATGACATGATTTTGTTTTTGAAAAAATCCAAGATGGCTGAAAAAATGGCCGCCTTTCTTTGTGGTATATTTTGTACAGTGAATTACTACCACCTTTCATGAGTGATCCAAATGAAACTTAACATACTTTATCATCACTGTCAATAAGTGTGTGTTATGAAAGTCTGAATGGGTATAATTACGTCTAATCCATTTAGATGCAAGACCACATACATTGTGTGAAGAACTAACTTATGAAAGCATGGCTGACTTGAATTTTTTTGCATGTGGCAAGGGCTCCTTAGCAGAATGATGAGACATGTATCCACAATTATTCACCCCTCCAAATAAAGTTTCAAAGCCCGATTCTGAAAAAGAGTTCTTTATGATGTTTAATCGAACTGTGTAGTATTTACCTTATCAATTCATACTTAATATTACATACAAGTGCGAAACTAACATATGCATTAGTAGTAGCACTTCTTGTACAACAGTGGGGATGGAAAATGTGGGATACTTCTTGCTTGAAAATTATTTTCCAACCAACAAAGCAAAACTTTACACTTTCTGAGGCGTATACTGATGATAATAAATGATTATTTCATGACTTTTATCTTTACCTGGTGACGAAGTATTTCAGTGAAACTTTAAGACATTTTTGAATAAAACTGACATGTCTAAAAAATTTGACCACATTCATTATTTCAGTTTCAAAAACTATTTTACCGGTTTCCAAATTGCACGAAACTTTTTTCACGTAGAGAGGATATATATGCCCTTAATAAAAATCATAGCTTGACACATACCATAACATATATAAATATTGAAGCGAACTTGACATTTGTGTCGGTTTTTGTTTAATTTTTGGAGTAATTTTCAAATTAAGTTTACAAAAACAATCATTTCATTACATAGATATATGCCAATATGGTATTAGAATCATCTTTATGGTCCCCTTATTGCATTCCACTAGGTAAAATCTAAATTTGAAATAAGATAGTGATTTAGAAAAGAAATATGTTGGGGTACCCATCTTGTGTTATAAGGACTTCGACAAGGTGCAATCCTAAGACTCCCAGGTAATGAAATAAATTAAGAAATATATTTGGATGATTGATTTTTCACAGGTAATTGACATGTGAATTATGACGGAAATGTAAGCGTGGGCAGTTTTGAAAATGCACCAAATTTGGTTACATATTAAACCATTAACCAAAAAAAAAATATCACTACTGATACAATTTCCTAAAGATAGTCCACTTATCAGGGACAATTGGCATTTTATTTCAAAAGTACCTAAGTCCTGAAAGTTGCAGGGAGGGTCAAGGGAGGGGTTTATTTTTGACAATGTTTTAAAATGAATAAAAACTGTTTCCCTTTCATTTGCACAATTATATGGAATTAATACGATGGGATCCACTGTCAAAAATATAAGACAGAAATATATTTTTGAAATGTATGCATTAAAACGTGAAATTGCAAACATATTGCATTTTGAGGTTTTTAATTGTATTAAAAACCATACATACATGTAGTTGAAAAATAACAAAACATCGTAAGCAGTTAATTTTAACATAAACATATTAATAGTAATACATACCTCAAAATTGGGTTTAGCTCAATTTCAAAGCGTTTACAGAAAAGATGCATCAGAACATTTGGATAGCAGTGTATGTAGAAAATACATCAGATTTAGTATACTTGTTTATAGTATATACAAATCGTCCGTCTGTGTAAAGTAGAGTAGCCATTTTTGAAGGAGTACTTTCGGTTTGAGAACTGTTTTAACTACTCAGTGATAAGCACCTCAAATGTCAGTATCATTTTATTGACAATAAAACTACCCGAATACAATTTCAATTTTATAATGAAATTCATACCTTAGATGTTCTCACCAGCACATTAATAAATGTGTCTACACTGTAGGGATCACTTGTCGGAAAGCCTTCCCTGGTCTGCTTAAATGACGTCAAGGTAATTCCGTTCCGCTAAACACCTAAAATTGGAAACACAAGACATTTCATTACACAGTGGGGTGCACACGTTTACACGATGAAATAAACATTTTATGAGATATTATCAATATGTTGTCTAGATATGTAAGTGACACCGCCAAGTTAAATTGTACGCGACTGATGTCTCACTTAAAACAAAGTAAGAGAATTCAATGTTAACTTATACACACTACATTAACTAAAAATACCTTACACATTAGTACTGAATGCCTGTTGTATATATAGATACTTTTGTGTAAACTATACAGACTTTTCTTGTTCCATTCTTATTGTATTAACATTTCAATTTAATAAACTAAAGCAGATAAACGAATACTGTACAATTGCAAAAAGCATTAACGATAACAATTTAATTGTGTTTACATTACAGAACTATATTCTATCGGGCTAACTTTTTTATATCTTGCCTTCCAGGTGAAACGTTCACACACGCTACTTTCTAATCTCCTGGAATATGTCATGAAAAAACTGAAGGCATGCTTAGGTAAACAAAAGCCGACCACTAGCTTGGCTGATGCCTGCCTGTTTAAGATAACAAAAGAGCTGCGACCGTCTTCAAAGCTGGTCATTTTTTACCATTATGTGACCACTGGAAATGTACATCAAAGATTGAGCTAGTGATCTTGCCTAAGCAAGAAGCTGGCGCACACAGAGCATTCAATTTTACCATGAGATATTCCAGAGAACGTTATACCTGTATAATGAGGTGTAGAAAGCGTATGTGAGCGTAATCCCTTGCTATCGAAGATTTGTAGGGAGCATAGGTGAGTGTAATCCTTGGCTTTCAAAGATTTGTAGAGAGCGTAGTTGAGCGTAATCCCTGGCTATCGAAGATTTGTAGAGAGCATAGGTGAGCGTAATCCCTTGCTATCGAAGATTTGTAGAGAGCATAGGTGAGCGTAATCGCTGGCTATCGTAGATTTGTGGAGAGCGTAGGTGAGCGTAATCCCTGGCTATCGTAGATTTGTGGAGAGCGTAGGTGAGCGTAATCCCTGGCTATCGTAGATTTGTGGAGAGCATAGGTGAGCGTAATTCCTGGCTATCGAAGATTTGTGGAGAGCATAGGTGAGCGTAAGTCCTGGCTATCGAAGATTTGTGGAGAGCATAGGTGAGCGTAATTCCTGGCTATCGTAGATTTGTGGAGAGCATAGGTGAGCGTAATTCCTGGCTATCGAAGATTTGTGGAGAGCATAGGTGAGCGTAATCTCTGGCTATCATAGATTTGTGGAGAGCATAGGTGAGCGTAATTCCTGGCTATCGAGGATGATACCTTTAACGAATGCATGAATTACACTAATAATAATAATGATATACAACATTTATATAGGGCTCTATATAATTTGTAAAATTACTCTAAAGCGTTTCACAACATGCGGATAGTACTTTGATACTTACAATGCATAAATAAAGAAGTTATTTACAATCTAAGCTCATATGTGACAATATAAAAATGCATATAAAGACAACCATATAAACAAATGTCAGTATATTCATGTCGTCTAAGTTAATACCCTAAAATGCAGACGTGAAAAGGTACGTCTTCAAATGTTTCTTGAATTTGGTCAGATTATTTGTTTTTTTCTGATAGCGGATGGTAAGCTATTCGACAAAGTGGCCGAAACTCTCCCAGAGCAGCGGTTTCGATAGGTCAAAGTACCAGATATGGGACACACAACAATGATTCTGTCTCCGACCTCAGTGATCTTGACGGCTGATACAGGGTAACGAACTCTCGTCTGTACTGGGGAGCTGTTCCAACCAGTGCCTTGTATGTGTATACCAAGATTTTGTACTGTGATCTGTATTGTACAGGTAACCAGTGCAATGCATACAGCACATCAGTGATGTGCTCTCTCTCTTTCGAACTCGAGAAACGAGACGTGCTGCCGTGTTCTGGACCTTCTGTAGGCGACTTGTTAGTCTGTCAGACATACCACAGAGTAGTCCAGCCGTGAGATAACAAATGAATGCACCAAAATCTTGCATGCATCGGTAGTTATAAACTACCGGATACAGCCGATGTTCCTGATCTGGTAGTAACAGGATTTGGCAATAACATTCACTTGTTTCTCCATGTTTGATGAACTATCGAAGTACACCGCTAGATGTTTAACAGTACTGCCTCAACAGTACTTGCTCCTACCTTAAGCTGGACAGCCGTTGATTGCTTACACTTTGGAGAAAAGACGATCAGTTCCGTCTTTTCCTGGTTGAGCTTTAGCATGTCGGCATTCATTCAGCTTCTGATGTCTGTCAGACAAGCTTCAAGATTTTCTGATATGGTGTCCCAGCTGTCCATGTGTGTCATCAGCTTAAAAATGATAACAAAGGTTATATCGATGACAAATCTCTCCGATTGGTTTTGAATACATGATGTATTAACGGGGTCTTAACATCGACACTTGAGGAACCCCGAAACCAGCATGCTGTCACTTGAAACAGAAGATCCGATTGAAATACACTGCCGTCGATCACTTAGATAGAACTGTATCACACTTATCAGTTTGGTCAGAAGCGTAGTACTTGACCAAATGTTCCTTGACCTATATGACTCACTTAAACAAACATACTCAATGACGCACGCGTTTATTGTGAACACAATGCATCATTTGGAAAACAATCCAAATAATGTCTCATTTAGTTAAATATAAGTAAATATATGATAAAATTTAAACAAAAATTTAAAAAGAAAACAGGCAAATATATGCATTGAACATCAGGAAATAACCAATATCTAGTGTTGTGAATGTAAATCAAAACAGGTAGGTTGCTTACAAGAAAGAACACACACATGTGCTGCACGTTTTAAATAAAGTAATAAATTTAGTCTGTAGTCCTCGGCTAGGGCTTTCTCGCTTTATCTCAAGCGAACAGTAAGATATGTTCTCAAGGACTGAATTTTATGACATAAAAGAAATACATTCCCCGATAAGATATCGATAATATATTTAACTTCTACTAATTTGTCACCCGTTGTTATTATCTATATTCGGATACACAGTGAAGATCTATGTAGCGTAATCCGTCAAAAAAACAAAACTACATGTTACAGAAAACATTCGAATAACGCCGAAGGCAAAGTCTAAGCTTTGAAAGAACTAGTTGATTATCTAAACTGTAAAATACACATTAGTCATGAACTATTATCTGGCTAATACGATAGTCTATTACTTAACTATTAAAACTTTTGTGTAATTTGATAAAAACGTGAACTTAAGAGATGCAATCCAATCCGTATACAGGGGTTTTAGCTAGTGTTATTGGTGTTGTTGTGTTTTTTTTGCTGGTTTTCCTTGATATATGATGTTTATTATATGAGTGACGCTCTGTTATTGTACTGTAAATATAGAAATTACAATATGATCTCAGTGCACATGACTTAATGCCAATTTAGTGTCCGACTGAGTATTTATACAACTTGTACATACCAGATATTGATATACTCGCTCAAGGTCGACTCGCCTACGCTTTAAAATAGTCCACACACAGTTCAAAAAGTAGCCGTAATAACATTCGGTAGTTAAATCACAAACCAACTGTTAAGCCTGTTCAATCAACAAACAGGTTTGAGATATGTCCTTACTCACACCTGTCTACAGGTACCGCAAAGTCTTTATTAAATGTCCAGGTATTTGGGTGTTATGTAGCAGGGCTATTGACTTTGCAGTTTTTGCTCGGTTAACCGCATAAGCATGTTGGGTATCGTTCAATACATTATTTAAACTCTAGGAAGAAAAATGATCAATCGAAAATTAACTGTCAAGGAATAATGTAAACCAGATATTGACCGATATCAAAAAGTTAGAAAAACTGTTATTTTTAGACAACACATTGTCGATATACATGAACCTGAAAGTGACATAAAACTGTTTTTACCAGTCCTGATAAAGTCTGACAAATTCAACCTCGTATTAAAACAAACTCTAGACAGCTAAGAGTGGGATACAGTTTGTTCCCATGGGAATGCCAATAGTCTGCAGGAACGTCTTTCCTCCAAACCAACAAATATATTGTCAACGTCATTTTAATTATCCTCCTCAGTATGATTTGAAGGAAATTCAAAATTCAAAATAACAATATCAGTTATACCGAATGAACTCAATAACAAAATCACAATATTGTTCCCTCTATTTCAATAATCATGATCGTCCATCCTCATTCTAAAATGTATACAACTCTTATTCTCTTGAACTTTTACGAGGGTCTCCATGTAAATCTTTCCCCTTTTCATATTTTGCCCCTAGTCTAATCGATTTTGAGTTTGGATTATGATTTTGTTCACGCTTCAGTATTCTCTAATTAATTTTCCAAACTTTCAAACTACATTTGATGTCATTTTTTAAAATTATTTGTGATAATGCATATCATTTTTTACATGTTCCATTTACTCGAATAAAAATACAGTATAATCTTTGGCACGTGCACATTGTGTGATTCTTGCACCATCTCAATGCAACCAGGATGTGATATAACTGTTGACATTGTCACTTTCTACTTATCTGTAAGGCTATCAACGTAGGCCAGTAGGAGAGTCCTATCTACATGTCCTAAATTTGTAGATAACACAGTAGAAAACAGTATCTATATATTAAACTTACACCAAGGCAAAACGGACTTTGTAGGAAAACGTTGTTCATTCATGTCAATTTCTGAATCATAACAGTGTATAACAGTAAACAATCTAAAGTTTATACAACTACAGACCGGGCATCAGGTCATGCTATGTAACTGTATCATATGACTACATATCAATGAAAACAATTGTTTTTGCTGATATTAAATTATATTTACATTGACATGGCCAGTGATTATTACTTTAGACGAACGTATCTCATCAATAAAATCAGTATATGTCGGATTTTGATTCTATCTCATGTATATATATATATACATATATTTTTCTATCAAATAATGTTTCAATGGTCGAGTAAACTACACAACTATATACATATGCATGATGGTTAGGGGACGCAATGCTTCCATTTCACACTGTTTATGTTTTCGCTAGTAACACAGCAGTATATGTTTTTAATTTTTACCTGGATAAACCATTACTTTATCCAAGTGCTTTATTTGGACAAAACATACAAACGATGATGAAATAAAGCACTCTGCACGTTCATGTGCTAAATACATTATAAAGCAAATAACTAAAGACTCTGCAAACAACCACCACTTACAGAAACTTTCTAGTTATAAGAATCGTAATGCCCAGCTAGGTATGTGAGGGGGAAATACTGCCTAACTGGCAAGCTAGCTTTTACAGTCATGCGGTATAACCCAGGGACCCGTTCACGCTAGTTAAGCAACGGTGAGCGTGGTCTGTAGTTAGATTGGTGCCCGCCTACACGTTACAGATTTTATGATTTCGCAGAACTCATTACCACAGCCGACACTTAGCCTGTCGGGTCTGTTCCACTGATAGGTGCTCTTGGGTGCACACTTAAGCCTGTTTATAAGATTATGTCATATGCTTACATAATTGTAGCGACAAGAGATTTATACGTCACATGTGGTAACTGTATCTAACGCTATTCGTAAAAACAAAGTATTATTTATAGACAAGTATGTGAACACAGCACGAAGACTTCACATGTAGATCTGGAAGGACAGAGAAAATCAAATATATTGCTTGTCATGCTAATGATAAGGATCAAACGTGGGGAAATAATGTTTTTTTTTTGTTGATCATAGAGATCTTAAATCTACAACAGAAAACAAAACATGGAATCACCATGATGCTGCAAATATACCGGAAGTTTGTTTATGGAAATAAGTCCACAATACAAGGGGTAAATGATTTGATAAAAACAACTATTAAAAAGCGGAAGGGAGATATTTATCGTTAGAGTTTGACTGTCTACCGGTTCTGATTACGAATTTTCGTCCCATAAGTTGTGTAACCGGATCGCTATGTCCGTCACTGTCTCCTGACTGTGGTCTTATGTCCGGTCAATATCAGAAAATCATCTTCTTTCTTTCCCACTTCTGACATTTTTAAAACGGGAGTGTGGGTATAAATGTAATTTGTTTTATTTGAAATGGCATGTAGCAGTCAAAGGGACATCCTTTGGGTGCTGCGCATGTACAACTCTAACCCGTTTGTGGAAAAAAGAAACAACAGCACAGAACAAAAGCGAATTTTAACTTCTCGTTAATATACATGGACTTGGTAAATTAGGTAATTGCTCACTTCACAATTACTGTACTGACACCAAAGTGATAACACAGCCATTGTGAAGTGGTTGGCAAGTGGTAGGAACGCCGTGACCGAATGGAACCTTTGACAAGAAACTTTACTCCTACTTTTCCTCTTATTCAAGTCTACTCAGCTGTATATAAGTAAGAGGTTTGACAGTGCTAGACATGGTATAATACTAACCGCGAGTGCCGAATTTGAGTGAGCAGCACTGGCTCTATATTTCTCAGGGAGTTGAAAAATAAACCATAGATAATTTTTGTGAACCGCGTTGAGATGACCTGCTGACTACATGAAGGTTGAGAGAAAGCGGTTTATTAGAACCACAATTTTTGCTAAGCGGTCATTGTTGGCTTACATAGTTAGACCCTCATGCACTGAGGAAGGCTGTTAACTATCAATAATCTTCTCTGTAAAGTCTTAGAATCCTTATTATGAACATTAGAAACTACTAACTTGGAACTCGTTTTATCAGTTTATGAAAGGAATGATTAAAGAAAGTAAAATATTTAAAAAAAAAAAAACACATTTTGTTTATCAGAAACGAAATGTTAATAAATAATTGAAATAAATATACATTTTATCCTTTAAAAAATAGCTTCATCTCAAACAACACACATTTCTTTTAAATATTCAGTAGTTTTAGTGTGAAATAAATTCTTCTTTAAAATATATTTAAAGGCAAACCACTGAGAATCAATGAAACTATGTATAAGTTGTAATATCCAGAATATAAACTTATGCAACTGAAAATCACGTTTAACGTATTAAAGTAAAAACACATGTGAAACCGTTCAATGTTATTTATTTAGTATTTAACATATTTTAAACATCAATAAACAGCCATGCACATAACAAAGCAAAGAAACATATTTGAAGTCAACGTAGGTGTGATTAAACAGTAAAACAGAGCGAAATATAAGTGTACATTGAGCGCGTTCACATCAGGCTTGACTTGATAAAGACCTTAAGGTTTTTGTATAATCTGAAACAAAATTTGTCCGCTCCTTTCTCATTTTCATGACAATAAAATATGTTTAAAATTATACTAAAGGCCATACTAACTCGTTTTTCATATGCTCAAAGTTAACATTTCTTTTAAAAATGAATAAGATCACTGATATTTAAGAATAAAGATTGATAACTGATTTGGAAGACGTTCGGGCAGTTTTACTTATATGGATAGACAAAACATTATCACATTTTATATATAAACAATGTATCAACAAACACAATGTATGATATACCAGAAAATTAGAGCTAATGTATCATACATATTTACAAGATGACGTAACACACACATATACTGCACATTTTACATATAGTTATAGATATAGTATGCAGAAAAAATGAATTAAACTGCTTCATACAGCGGTTTCGTCCTCCTAGGACTCTTCAGTGATGCTAAGGCCAAAAGATAGGAATCTAAAATCTCTAAACTTATGCTGTAGCGGCGAAAGTGTCAGGTGTGTAAAACCCCTTTAATTCATGAATTTAGAAGTAAAATTAAATTATTTTTGTATAATTTCAAACGTGCACTAAGCAAATGTGTATATTATGTACTCCACTACTCAAATGAGATAAATCCGGGGACTGAAAACTCGACCAGCAGTAAGAACTTCAGAGCTGCACAACTGAATTATATTTATGAGCATAGGGGTTTTACGCACTTGACCCTTCTGCTTCTACATTAGTTTGGATCCCAACCTTTTGGCCCCTAGCATCACTGAATAGTCCTAGGAGGACGACACTGCTGTATGATGCAGTTTAATTTATTTTTTCGGCATTCTGTATCTATTACTAAATTTAAAAAGTGCAGCATGTGTGTGTGTTACATCATTTTTAATTGCAGATATTGCTATGATACACATCGGAGACTGTAAAACATCAAGTTATCATCATACATTACTGATAATATTGAAAAACAAACTGAGTGACTATTGCCGACAGTGAGATTACTTGATTTAAGTATTATTAACAACACTATATATGAACTTATACTGTAGGTATTTAATGATTCAAAACAATTTCAACAAAAATGACATGTATTTGCTTTTAAACCAATGTACTATATGTTGAAATTATACTTCTTGTCTGGGTTTCACACAACTAAGACCCAATGTAAATACAATATAATACAAATGTTATTTACACAAACATATATTTACTTATACATGCCATGTACATTTGGAAGGCAAATTTGACTTTTTAAAAATCAATATTCCCGTATTCGACGTAATAAGCGCACTATTCATTCAAAAACACACATACGATACATACATAGGATACTCTTGATATTGCCATATTATGCAGGGAAAAGGTTCAGATGATATCAGGGTGTTTATTCTATTCTTTCCTGGAACAAAGTTTCTGGTAAGACTAGATTATATTGGGAGATCAGTGAATTGAGGAACATTCCATACGTTTTAATAAACTCACCTATCCTATTTCCCCGAAGTAAAGGGACAGGAGCGTTTATAAGGTCGAATATGGTAATATTATTGAGCAGTTTTCAAACGTGGAATTCCGACATTTGCCATTTTGTTGCTATCAGCCACCTGTATACGATGACGCTTAAAAGCTCATTCAAGACACGAATTGTACTAATTACAATGGGTGAAGCACTTTCTTTTATATATTGTGTACATTTATCATCCCTAATGAACCAAATACAATAATCTAAATTCGTTTTAAGAACAAAAAAATCAGAGAATACCAAAGAGTCAACAAAATCATAATCCGAATTATCGATCTTGATATTATTAACCCTGGGGGGAATGTTTTAAAAGATTAACGCATATTCTACAGGGACATTTTCACAATATAATCAGATTTGAAGCGATTAAACAGATGTTCGTTTGGCAACAAATGTTTGTGTCATAATTATTCAACATAAACTTAATTATTAAAATACAGATTATATCAATATTGGCACTAAATGACTATATCACAATGATACATATATTATATAATTAGAATCTGATTCATGTATGGCAAAACTTAATATGATTGTTCATATATGCATTTGTAAGTACGTCTTACATTATGTTATTTTAATATGCATATTACATAATGTTTCTAAAATTAACATCAATATTTTGTCTTCTATTTTAGTTTATTAACCATATATAGTTCCTTATAATCTCAAATTGGCACGGTTGCCGATTGTTCTATATCCATATATTAGCACTGTGTAAACATGTTAATAATTAAACACACTACTTTAGCAGTCGTTATTTTCTATAGTAGGTGTATTCTTAATACAACTGGTCATTTAGAAACCATCCAAATACCAAACTGTGGGCGTTTTATCACATTCCCGGTGACAAAGTCTATAAAAAACCAGACCAAAGTTGTGCGGCGTACCGTATTCAAAGTGATCAAGTATACTATTTGACACCAAGAGGTTGTGCTCCTGGCAATATTGCCCGTGGTCAAGTCTAGTTCTATGATTTAAAACACTAAAGTTGAACCACACCGATATAGTTACCATGTGTCACTGAATAAAGATACGACGGATGGGACAAAGATGGAAAAAAGTGTTCTCCCCGAGTAAAGTTTTTCATAGTGTATAAATTGAAGGCATGTTGATAATACGCTGCGTCCGTATTCGTGTGTGTCATATTAAAAGTCTCCATCTCAATGCATCTTTTCTTTGCCGACTTATTACAATGAAGATGAGCGCTTAATACCTTCTTTTGAATCCTTTTTCCGCATTCTTTGTTTGGCGTAAGAGTGACGGTCAGGGTCATATACACAATATACAACCCTTCCTCAGTCGCCACCAAAGCATCGTTAGTCACGTTTATCCCCGCTCCTTTGCACATCGGCGTCATGTTTCTGTTGTCCAATTTTAAACTCGCTTTATCTGGTGAATATAAAGAAATAATATTATAAATTATGCACAGAAATATACTCTCACTGGTAATCCCAACAAAATAAAAGACAAAACAAATCAAATTTATATGCTTTTTGTAATGCTTGTTCTACCAGACAATTCATAGAAGATGAATAACATTTAATTCTTGAATACAATGTATACAAGAAACCGTAGGAAGAAGCACATAAAAAATCGAGTTGTTTGGAGTGGAAAAAGCTGTGTTCCATAAATAAATGCATATGTGAAACTAACCAATTAAGAAATAGCAACTGAAGAAATTATGTGGTATTATCTATAATTCACTCTTTATATGTTTTATAAACATCATGCTGGTAATTGTATATATTGTGCTGACTAATAAGCCAAAGTCCAAAGTACAAAAGCAATAAAAGAATTCAATAAAGTTTGAAATAAACTTGCATATGACAAAGAATTTGATCATTTAAATCATGCATAAATATATCACACACTGAAATCTTTTGCGGAGAAGCTTATTTTATCTGTTTATACACCAAACCCTGTATAAGTTAAGACAATATCCACATACCTTTTGAACACTTGTTATATACGGGTACATGGGTAGATTTAGCTGAGCACACGTCACCAGATTCATCGGGATCTGACACCTCCTGTTTACCTAATATTTCTCTCGTTTTCATCTGAAAAAAAAGAAAGATGATTCAAGTGAAAATAATTGTTTTCCTTTTGCAAGATAACAATACATAGTAAAGGATGCGTGCAACTATAGTATCAAGATACATACACTATAATAATTTTCGATGTCAAAACATTTAATTGATGCACCATGTCAAATTAGAAGATTCTTTGTGGACTAATTCACCTTCATACATTTTAATTTCCTTCTTGTTGATATTCATGTATTAAGATACCTACTCAAAGATGACGTAACACACACACACACACATGCTTCACATTTAAAATTTAGTAAAAAATACAGTATGCCGAAAAAATGAATTAAACTTAAACAGAAATAATGTTTATGTGTTATTCTCATGATTTGTATTTATATGAAGGAGTTATCTCCCTTTGAAAATAGATATTTACAACAACATGTCGTTGATCTTACCATGTTAATCAGCCACTTTGTGTGGCCAAGCTGGTCCATACAACAATGCCGTCCATTTTCAGAGGACTTGAAGCCATATATCTTGTGTTCAGCTGAGTGCGGACTCCAAAGGCGACTGAATTCATCAACAAGTTCACATGAAAAACAGACTGTTGTATCCAGCTTGGATTCGTCTGGTTCTGAATAATTCCATTTTTGCTGAATTGGAGGTAAATGTCGATGATGTACAAAGAAGATTTCTTTAAAACCATTGAAAACAAAATATGTTAGTCCAACGAAAAGCATGAAAGCGACCAATGTAACACATTTCATCCATACAGGAACCTTGGCAGGTCGACGTCTGCCTTTTTTTGTTTGTTCACTTTTTCTCCTGGGTAATGTTAAGTCAAATTGTGGTAACAGAGTGTTGTCTTTTTCTTTCTGGTTTAAATTTGGTAAATCGACCAAACGCTCATGTATAAGAGGTTGGTTTACAATATTTGGGTTCGGTAACTCATCAGACGGTTTCCGGTGAAGTGTTTTAGGAATTGTCTGTGAATCGGATGCTGGCTGTGGCGAGGGGTGACGTTGAACGAAACGATCATGAATCGAAAGGTTAGGTGGAATAAATGGCTCAAGGAAACGTTGAGCCGCCGGGTGATTTGACGAGGGCTGGATATCAAACACGGAATCATTACTTTGAGCCGAGGGTAATGGTAAGGGAATGTCTAGCTCCTTCATTCGTCTTGTATTAGGTTTTGGTTTGTCACATTCTTTCACCACTTCACTAAAACTAATTTCTGGAGAAAAGTCATCCGTAAATCTCCGTACCCGACAAGGAACAGGTGGTTGATCGGCAACAGTTCTCAGATAACCACCGTTTATCACCGAACCAGAGCAAGATTCTATATCATGACAATTCGGACAATTACACGAGGCACAAACTGACTCTTTTCTTTTTCGTTCTCGGGGCGGCGGAGGCGGCGGTGGTGGCGGCGCAACATTGGCATACCTAGAAGGTGGTTCCATGGTTGTAATAGTTTTTGTCACGTAGGAAAACTTAAGGCATTTCCACAAAAACTGTAAAAAAAAAAAACAAGCATATCATTAGCTTTGTGTAATGGCATACAAGTTAGTTACAGTTATGTTTCCTCTATAGAAAAAAAATGTTAATAATGAAAGTAAAATTTATGGAAATGAAGCAGGCGAGTTAAATGTACGCCAAGCGGTTCCGCAACAAAAAATATTGTGTTATGAATGTGTGCCTCATTATCTAAGGCTTAAACCTCACCGCTCACAGACATGTATGTTCTCGGTAGCCATTGGTATACTCACTACTTTCGGTTTCTGTAAGATATGTATGACAGCGAAATAAAAATCCCTTCAAATTACACAGATTGTTCCGTATTCAATTATGTAATATTATGATGTATTAACAGTATATGAGAAAGTGTATAGGTATATTTTTGATAATAAGGGTATACTTACGAGGGGAAATTTGTGCCAGGTTGGTCTCAGAAAGCTGTCGTCTGTACGTGATTCTTGTTAAAAATCCACCCCAGTCTGACGTCACTCTCGAGCTCTGGAAATCCTGTTTGTAAATATTCCCCTAATTTGTCCATATTATGGAGATACAAATTTACAACTTGACTGTCTCAAAAGTATTCACAATGTCGTTCCATCACGTTATTCTCTTGCGTGGCCGACACATATAAATATTTTCATTTAAAGTGCGCTCTTTGTTTACGTACCGTTGACCTATAAACGTAACTACGATATATCCCAGGGACGCAGTTATACACGGTATGTTACGATCTGAGCGGCGTCAAGGTCGCTTACCAGAAATCACCGCCAGCTTAACACGTTAACATTAGGGCAGGGCAAAATTTAATCAAACTGCACTTAAGGGCATGTCTGTCAAAACATACCGTGTTTTTTATGTTTAAAGTGAAATCATTAAAGGTAAATGGAATAATTAATAATATTTATAATATCTCACGCCTTATATACATATACTGCCCATCAAGTGCACATTTATATATACACATGTATACATACATGATATGTCTATTTCTGTAAGTCGGTCCTCCTGTACTTACACCAGGTAATTCTAGAGACACACTAGTGTGTATGTGTGTGTATTTACTGTATAGGTGTACTTGGCGTGTGTCTTTTGTACAACTAACTTTCTCTTTGATGATTAATATGTCTTATCAATATTTGAAACATATCTAAATCACCTTAGAAGTACCCTCACTATATAAGTCTTACTAAACATTTATAAACTTGTCAGTTATGCCGGGTTCTTATAGAAATCGAATGAGAGACGAGAAAACATTGAGAACAGACAACGTCAGTGTAATGATATGCCCACTGTACTTATGTTACGTTTATCTCCGGTTATTCGATGACTTACCAGGTAACTTTATTTTGCAACCATGACGCATATTTAACACATAAGAGCTTCACGCCTGTCCAGGATGTACAAACTGATTCACATAATACAGTATAATATCAGTCCACACCAATATCAGCATACCCAATCATATCAGACAACATTTTCTTGTCCCTTCTCCTATCAAACACACCAATCAACAACGACTTGAAAACTTCCTTAGAAGCAACATATGTGTGTGCTGCGGCATCAATTATTAACTTGAATAAACTGCCTCCCGCTCTTGAATATTCTGAGACAATCGACTTCGTCAAAGCTATGAGGTGCATGTATGGTAGACTCAAGGGTTCAAGGTTGACCAGAAGAACAATAAATCAGAGAATACCAATATTTTCACTTTCAAAAGCCTAAAATCGTTTCATGGTTAATCTGAAAACTGGTTGCCTTCAAGAGCATATATTATTATTAAACTAACCGTTACTAAGAAAATATAATAGAATACCAAAGCGTCACTAAAACCATAATCTGGACTCAAAATCGATTAAACTAGAGGCAAAAAAGAAGCAAAAGAAAAATTTATACGGAGACTCCTAAAAGCACAAAAAATAAGACCAGGTGTTCCGGAAGAGTAAGAGATGGTGTAAAATGTTTCAGTACTGATATTAGTCATCGAAAGTATGGATCCCTGACTGTGCTATCAGCGATATATGCACCAATGACCGTTTGTGAAACATTAAGGCACAAGTAACTACAGGTTAGCTTTAATAAACTAAAAACAAACTGTAAAGCTATATCTTGAGGACAGCAAGCCATATAACATAAGTATACGTATACAATGGGAAGCCCGTCACCGTTAACGGTAGGGATTTACTATGAATCATATTTAAAGGTGATCCATAGAATATGTCCTTACTTTGAGTGCCTCGGGTTGAACAAACATTAACTATCGCTTATCGGGTTTTAAATGTCTTTGTTTAATCCGCAACTAGGTTCCTATGATAGTTTTTCTTCAATCCCATAGCTTCAGTCCCGACCCCATTGTCTATTGTCCGCCATGTTACAATCTATCAGTAGGGATTAGGTCAATCATTATCCCACTTCTGTCACCATCACCTTTTATATTTAGTAATAGATACAGTATGCCGAAAAATGAATTAAACTGCATCAAACAGCGTTTCGTCCTCCTAGGACTCTTCAGTGATGCTAGGGACCAAAAGGTGGGAATCCAAATTATTGTGGGTAAAACCCCTTCAATTCATAAAGAAGTAAAAATAAACTATTTCTGTATAATTGCAAATCGTGTACTACGAAAATGTGTATATTATATATCGTGCCACTACTCAAATGAGATTAACTGTGGTTATAGAGACTCCAAAAAAATCCACCAGCAGAGTCTGCCATCCCATATCATTAAAGATGACGTAACACACATAAATTTATATTCTCATTTTACTTATTAACGTTCAGGTATCTCTTGTGTTTTAATTGGTACGATTTTAAGTGTCTCATAAATAAATTATGGCAGGTCATACTGAGCATGTTTAATTTTTATTATCTTAATTATGTATAAGGAAAGTGTGACAACCAAATAAAAAATATTTTCACATTGTATTTTATTATCTTTGAAAACAAATTGCTATGGGCATGAGTATGAATATCGTGATTAATATTTGATGATGTAAAAATTACCGAAAACACGTTATAATGACGTCACAATCGAATTCGTAATTGTTTATTGGTATTTCATATGATGTTTATCTTTCCCTTGGGCATGAACGGTTACATTTCTCCGGCTAAAACGGTAGACACAGACTTTGCGCTGGTTTTCCTCCACCGTCAAAGGCTGACAAGCCCTTGACAGACCATAGATATTAATTGAACATTATAACCACAATCAAATCGAACCAAACTTGTGATTATTCATATCCATTTTAACATTTGATATATTACGCCTTAACAAGAAATTGCAATACTTTTGATACACGACAAATATATTGATACATTAAAATAGACTGTAAAACCAATAGTTTACATTGCAAAGCTGTTGATACATCAAAATATATTGTAAACTTGATAAACAGCAAAGATGTTGATACATTTAAGATGACGTAACACACACACATAATGCATGTAAAAATGATTGTATAAACAATTGATACATTTAAGATGACGTAACACACACACATAATGCATGTAAAAATGATTGTACAAAATCTTATTTTTTCACTGTAAAACCTTATATTTTTCAGTGCAAAATCTTATATTTTCACTGCAAAATCTTATATTTTTCACTACAAAAATTTTTATATTTTCACTACAAAATCTTATATAGTGGTCATCACTGAATCGATTATTTGATATATCAGTTTGCTAATTTGCTATATTTCACAGCAAAATTGTTATAAATTGATGTATTGGTCATCATTAAAATCAATTATTGATACACGGCAAAGATATTGATACATTACAATTATGAATAATACATATGATGTTGCAGATGTTTTTGAGAGGGCAGATAGTGCTTTTGATATATTTTTAATGATATCGGATATTTAGGTCAAAACGGTTAGTTCATTATTTATCGGTATAAATACTCAAAGAATTTAAAAACTCTCGACTAACCACTTACCATCCACCAGACAAGAGACCCTGCGAAAAACGTATAATGTTTATTTCGTTCGAGATAACGGATGATTTACGTGTTATCCTTACGGTGTTGTAACCTGACACACCAGACAGGTGTGTTTTCATAGTGTACACATTATTTTACACAGGTGTGTGTGGAAATTTACCAGGCTATGAATTAATCTTTACTATCACTTTATCAGGCGAGAACCGACCATATTGACAACAATAAATACTAATACACACTTAATGCACGATTAGGTTTCAACTACTTTAAAATTACAAAATGTCAAACGCCCTCCGCAATGGCTGCTTAATTGTGACAATATTGATTTAAATATGGCGGTTGTCGTCGATGAAGCAGAAGACGCTTATTCTTCCGGAGGACCTGGTATAAATTGGTCCATTGAATTGAAAGATAGAATGTAATAATTATTGATACACGTCTAAGATAAATAAGAGAAAACCGATGCGTTAACAAAATCATAAACGGAACTCAAAATCGATTAAACCAGGGGCAAAATATGAACAAAGTTTTAGATGGAGACCTTTGTAAAAGAACAAGAGAATAAGGCCAGGTGTTACGGAATAGTAAGCCTCTTTTGCTTCATCGACGACACCCGCCATGTAAATCTTTGTCACATCCAAGTAAACATCAAGTTCTCAAAATGGGAACCGAGTATCATTGTCAATCACAACAAATAAACACACTAATGAGCATACTCAAAAACCTCGATCTTCATATCACTTAAAGATACAGAATATTTCTCAATGAGACAAAGATGGCGACCATTACACTTGCCCGTAGTTCTGGTCAAGCTGCATCTCTCAAATCCTTGTGTTGTTTGTTTGTTTGTCAGCAGTCGACATCGATCACAAAAAATCCCGATATTTAGAGCAAGCCCTAGAATATCGAATCAACTGCGAGATGTAAACACCATAGGTTGGAGAAGCAAGGATGTAACTTACACGAAATGGAAAGTTCACGATAGGAAAATTGAAACATCATGTTTATCGTATAGCTTAGTAGTAAGCTGTCCATGTTGGTCGTAGTTTAAGTAGAGATTCTGGTAAGCAGCTGATGTAGAAGAGTTTGTTGTGTCCTTTATTTCAAGTTCAAAAGGATATATACGATCGATGTGGTCAGCAAACTTCTTGTTGTTTATAGACAACACATCGTCGATATATCTGAAAGTGAAATTAATAGATTTGGCAAGGTTTTTGTTACCTGTCCTGATTAGCTCTTCCAGAAATTCAGCCTCGTATGAAAACAAAAACATTGATTTATTAAAATCATGAATAATAAATATGGTGTTGCAAATGCTTTTGAGAGAACAGATATTGCTGATAGCGGGTTCTTAGGTCAGAAATGTTATTTTTTATCGGTATAAAACACTCAAACAACTTAAGACTTCTCGACTAGCAACTATACATCAGACAAGAAACCCTGCGACAAATATTTATTTCGTTCGAGACAACGAATTATATGTATATACTCACGATGTTGTAACCTGACACGCCAGACAAGTTTGCTTCAAAAATTCACATTTTTTTACACGCTGTTGTGTGTGGAAATTTGCCAGCCTATAAATTAATCTGCATTGTCACTTTACCGAGTGAGAACCGTACATATATATTAATATAGTAATAATGCACTCTTTATGCACGATTCGGTTTCGGCAAAACAAAAGACTTGCCTTATCAGCTTTAAGGCAGTACATTTTCTTTTTGGATAGAGTTTGTTGGTAAAATGTTAAGCATACGGAATTATATATATTGTTTAATAAGGACAAGTAAGGGTGAATGCGACTGTATATATGTAAAAAGAGCGGGTCGATGTGGCTTGTAAATATTGTAAACTAAGGTTTCAAGACAGGAAACAAAAACCTTGCCAAATCTTTTAATTTCACTTTCAGATATATATCCGATGTGTTGTCTATTAACAACAAGAAGCTTGCTGACCACGTCGATCGTATATACCCTTCTAAACACGAAATAAAGGACACATCAGACTTTTCTAGATCAGTTGCTTACCTCGATTTATTTCTACTTAAACTACGACCAACAGGGACAACTTACTTCTACGCTCTACGATTAACGTGTTGATTTCACTTTTCCGATCGTCAACTTAACATTTCTTGATAGTAACATCCCTGCTCCTCCAACCTTTTGTTTTTGACGTGTCGCAGTTGATTCGATATTCTAGGGCTTGCTCTAAATATCGTGATTTACGTGATCGATGTCGACTGCTGCCACACAAACTAACAAAACAAGGATTCGAGAGATGCAGGTTGATCAGAACTATGGGCAAGTTTTATAGTCGCAATCTTTGTCTCATTGAGAAATATTCTGAATCTTTAAGTGATATGAAGATGGACGTTTTTGAGTAAGCCCATAAGTGTGTTTACTTGTTGTGATTGACAATAATACTCGGTCCTCATTTTGAGAACTTGATTTTTACTTGGATGTGACAAAGACACTTACTCTTCCGGAACACCTGGTCTTATACTCTTGTACTTTTACAAAGGTAGCCATGTAAATATTTCCTTTGTTCATACTTTGCCCCTGGTTTAATCGATTTCGAGTTTGGATTATGATTTTGTTAACGCTTCTGCATTCTCTAATTTATTTTCAAAACTATAGGACTCCTGGAAACAATACTTAAATTTCTCTGTTAAAATTTATTTGTTAAAAAACAAAAAATAACACACAAATATCATTTTGCCACAGTTTATTACAAATATAAATATTCTTGACATATTGTGTAGTCGGCTTTCGTTGTAAAGCCATTTTTATCAGTTAGCTGCATATGATTTATGATGAAACATGTACATTGACATTAATACAAGACACACATATCCCGTGTGTACTATGTACATCGTCCAATCTGCCTTGTATCTTTACGTTCGCACTGTGATATATCTATCTACGTGATAAATACGTGAATTTGACAATCCGCATCATCAATATGATAAATAATGTAATCGTTTATGTTGTTAGCTATTTATGCTGTAAATAAAATTTAATCTTCATTGCTGAAGTAAATTTTATTCATTGGAAGGACGGACTACATTTTTATGTGGACGCAAACAAACGATACTTAAGTAGTGATAAGGTCTTTTAAAAATCTTTTTGAGACCCAAGACGGGATATGTCTTGTTTTCAGCAAAATTGAATGGATTTTGAAGATGCGAGAACATACACTTAGAACATGTACCTGTAACTCTATTGGTAGCATCCCAACTGGCAGGCCTTGGATGTTACAGAATTTAGCCCGAGACTGAGATCACCCGACACACAATTGCTGATCCCGCAGCTAATGAAATACACGAAATCTGAACTTCGCTCCGGGGTTGCTTATAGGTTAACGCCGGAAATAGGAATATGTTTTTCAATATTTTATTTTCTAGCATTATTATTTTTTCATTGATTCTTTCGCTAGAGATTGTACTAACAACAAATAACTATGTTTAAAATAAAAATGAAAAATAAAAGTCTCGACGAAAGAAAGCACATAACGATGACGTCATGAATGGGCATTTTTGACAATATGTGGCGTATTGAGTATTGATGAAGGTTAATAAAATCTGAATGATGTTCTGATTACTTATTATAGTTAGCTAACGGCTATGTAGAATCGTATAACCTCACACGAAAACATGCACCGGGAACTGAAAAGAGTTCATATGAAATTAAAACGCATCATGATCTGGTACATCCGGTACCAATGGCGATAGTTCCGGTGACGTCTGCGTAGTCGACTTTTTTCACCATAACACAAACACGCGTAGTTAAGGTTAACAGACACATTGTATAACACTATTGATACCTACGATATTGAGTGGTTGGGTGATGCATTTGCTTTCAATAACAATAACATTTTAACGAAGCCAACTTTCAGACAACATGCGAGTTTAAACAGTTCTGAAGCATATACAATGTACCAACAAACAATTAATCGACATTGTTATTTTTGTTGTTGTGAATTACAACAATATATTTACATATTTACAGAAATGTCATATGTAAAGTAATCACTATGAATTGCTCGAAAAGTATGCTACATCGTGGAGAAAATGAAAACAGAACCGTCACAACGTGTGGCGTATTAAATCATGTTCCAACGGTTAATATTTCTAACCTGTTGCTGTCTTTGTCATCATAAACACACTGTGTATGTGATACAAAGGGAGCAAGAACTGTCCCCCTCGTCACTCTTTTAAACGCAAACACAGTTAGAGTCATAATATCGGGTTTGTATTCACAGTTCATTTCCTGCTGTGCCACTACCTGGTCACCCGACCTGATCCCAGCTTTTATCACATCTGCTCCGTGCATGCTGCAGTTAATTGCTAAATAAAGATAAAGGAAGTGCATACTGGTCCTTTTTACGTGGATGCCGTCACCTGAGCAGCTTGTATCAGCAGACAGCTTTAATCTTTGTTCTGAAAACGTATGAAATAAAATAATGGTTCAATTAAATAATGTACAACAAAAATAAAAATAAAAACTTAAGCATCTAACAAAACAAAAACTAGCCAATAAATCGAATGTAGTCAGACTAGTTTCGATTTGTATGGTGCCAGTTTAAAGATATTATTAACATAATTAAACGTTACAATGGTATTTTGAATTTAATGTAAATTCAAAAGAAATATGATTTTGACGCAATCTGTGTGAAAGATTAATAAAATCATCATTCATAAAAATCGAAACGGAACGCAACATAAGCAAAAGGGGGAAAATAATATGTTGCTGTTTAAAACAATCAACATTTCTAATTTTTTCAATTAACATTTAATTTCACATATTCGATCTGATATTCATTGAAGGATATAAATAAAGATACATAAAAAGTAATGTTCTGATTACCTGAAGAAACGGCCATTTTACATGCAATTGACATTTCACTTGTCCTGATGGGGTTTCCGTTTCTTCTGTTCACTTGCCTTATCGTGTTATGGCTCTTTACCAAAACAAACTAAATAAAGAAATAACGCAGCATTGTCAGCTAAAATTGTTCATGTAAAAATAATCATGAAACATAAATATATCTTTTTTTAAAAGGATATACTCGTAGCTAAGAGTAAACGATAGTTTCAATCCTTGTTTTGCAAAAGAAAAAAAAATATATATTTAATTATTATAATGAAATAAATCAATAATGATAAGTTAGAGAAAAAAAGTCCCAAGTTTATTAAACAAAATACAGATAAATGTGATTTAGTAAACAGCATATATGTACTGAATTCTTAGAGACGTTCTTTACACAAGCTTGTTATTGTTAGCAAAACACATGGCATGAATGTGCTAATTGATATTTGTCTTTTACTGATCTGAAATTACAATTATATATTTCGTATTTAGAGCAGGATGTCTTGTTTAAAGTTGTAGTGTATAAAAAAAAATAGGTAGTTGAAAATTTCCAAACTCATCTCTACCCCTCAAACAAGAACATTTAAGTGTGATTGAGCCCAAGCTACATGTACATACGTGTGGATTGTTTTGAGCATCCTTAGACGCATCAACCACCTACCATTATCCTTTACCACAGAAAAGAGTCTATTGAGTCCTCCGCGTGCTCTTTAAAGCGAAAGAAATATAAGTCAAATCCAGCATCTGAACCCTAGCAAGAGCTGATTTTCTTTAGATACACCAGCCATGTAAGTTTGGTTGACGTACGACTTATTGTTACCGCATAAAATTGTTCTTAACCATACTGAGTAAGTCCTAAACCATGGTCATTCAAACGGAAAATGTAGGTCAAATTCAGCATCCGCAACCCCCGTGTGTGTTAATGTGTTCTTAGGTAAATTAGAAATGTAAGTTGGTTGATATAGGACTCCAATAACTCTTATACAATGAAGCTAACTTTCACAATAAGATAATTATCATTTTTTTCTTTGTACATGTTCTAAACTCACCTTAGTTTTTTCTCGGTTGACAGGTGTTTTAAAACACACACACCGGAGGGCATAGAATTATGCAATACCATAGTTTGAGCTAGCCAGGGTTTATATCTAAATTTAAATAAGGCTGAAATACTATATAACACAATATCACAGCGTAAGTAAGTGTCGTTCTGGTTAACTCACCAAGGGATTCCTCTGTGAACAGTTAGTCTTAAGCACGTTTAAAATCATGTAATAATTGAGGTTATGCTAGCTAAGTTATGTATGCAATGCCGGTGAAGACTTACCAGGTGAAATAATTGAGGTTATGCAAGCTAAGTTATATATGCAATGCCGGTGAAGACTTACCAGGTGTGCTAAATTCTGTATAGATTGGGACTGATTAAAGCAACACAATGTTTGAACTTCATTCTGAAACATGTTCCCAGATGGAGAATTCCTCGACCTGGGACTCCGTGCAGTTCCCTGTGATTGTCTCAGTAGTCCTCCCTTACATCGTATATGCTTTGTGAGGAAGCAGATTTCAGTTCCTACCAGATCTTCTTCGGTTATGGGTGCTGTAGTGGGAGCGACATGTACCGTGGGTGGATCATCCGAACACTTGTCCAGGAAACAACTGGTGTATAAGAACGTAACTAAACTAGCAAGTAAAAGGATGTTAAAGATTCCGGATATGAGGAGTTTACGAAGTAGATAAAGGGTTGGATTACTGCAGTGTTCCCTCCCTCCATCATGGATAGGGGTGATATAGAACCGGTCGTGTGGTATAGGATCAGGAAGCTCGGGTTGTTCCTCTGGCTGATATGCAGGAACTTTTACCAATGTCTCAGACAGTTCTGCATACTGTGGCTCCTCATTGTGACACGGTGTGATGTACGGGTTACCTGGATGACATATGTCGGGGGTGGAGTCATGCTCATTCCAGCTAGTGTAGTCATTTAATCTGGAATCGGGAGGTAAATCCATCGTGCAACATTTTACCCATTATGTCTGAAATGCAAAATATGAGGGGTCATATAAACACCAATATCTACTATTACTAATAAAGACAACTATTACCACAGAATATATATCACCGTGAAGAAGAATTCAACTCAGTTCTATATAGAACATAAAGCAAATATGGCTTTTCCTGGGATTAAATTAAATTACTTTTCCTATCATTTATGTATTTGCTTTAATGTCATTTAATTGGAAACACATTTCAGTGGTGTCTTTGTAAAATCAGTTTTGCAATATTTGGAAAGCTGTCGAAAACATGAGGGAACATGTGTATTGTAAAAACAATGAGAAAACATATTAACTGCATTATTGAAAAAATAAAAAATCATCTGCATCGCAAAAACAATGAGAAAACATGCATAGTGTGTTGTTTTAGAGTCACATCACTGCATTTATCAAGAGGCTTTATTCAGCTTGTTCCGGTCAACTCGGCTGTGAAATGGACAGTGTTAGAAATTGTAGAATGCTATATATTTTTTTATGCATTTTACGCGGCCATCCATTTCCTTCAAAATCAGAATTTACAATCAACAAATTAAGTAAAAACATATAAAGAAATGATTAAAGCCCGTGTCAATTTTATAAAACTTTGAAAGAGGACAGCTAGGTAAAGAGTTATGTTTTTTTCGGTAAACAATAAAGATTTTGGGATTCCCCATGGAAGCGCAGACTTTAAAGTTCTAACTCACTGACATGCTAGCCAATTTCACCCATCATCGTATTCCGCCCACTCACAATAAACCATGACATTTGACCAGAATATAGATCGCTATCACTTAAAATAATGTCTACAGTAGTTAATATGATATAAAAGATTCTCTGTACATCAATACAGAACGACCAAAATGGTTTTAAACAAACAGGAGTAAATACAAAACTTTCATTTCAAGAAAGCAGTCCCTAGAAAATGTTTGAGAGACGAGAAACGCTGTGTACCAAAGCAGAAAAGACTTACTTCGTTACCACCTCCATGTTGTTAAACAAATAGGGAGTCTACTTAAATAGTTCTACCAATCACTGTACCCTGGGAGAAATATGACTTCCAGGAAACTAAAGAACGTCGATCTAAATATATCTTCTTGTATTATGTCATTTTCATGAAAATTTGTATGGTTGGTTTGTCACTTCCTCTACGGTAATAATATGTGAACAGAGAACCTGATGTTACTTAATTACCTATCATTTAATTCCAGTGACTTTTTAGCAAATAAAACCCCTTTAGATGTAAGCATAAATATCAGGTGTAAACAGTGGCCATGCCAGGTAAAATAAAAATAGTTTATCTCGAGTACTATAGCGAACACTTAGTTCCTACCATACAGTGTGTACAAAAACAACCCGGTACACATTTATACACAAAGTAATCATATGTAATCAAATCTGTGTCGGCTGTAATAAACTCACATAATATTATCTTAGATATACAATAATATGTCAGAGAGAGCGAGAAGCTTCTGTAAAAATCAATAACGTAGAAAACAATATGATTGACAGAAATGACATGAATATAAATTTACCTGAGTTCGGGTAGACATTCGATCATTTTGAGAGATGGCTGTTAAATGTAGGTGGCGGTGTTAACTTGGAAATCCCAACATTTTACTTTGCTTTTAGTTGCGTTTAACACAAACATATTCGGCAACCAAAGTTCTCTACAACGATAATACCTTCTTTAGCAACATATACGTTTACACTTCCATCAGGTATTATACATTTGTACCAATACATTAATTGTTAGATTAATGGTTTACATACAGTTCCCGGAATCTAATGTATAAATAGACTGCAACACACAGTCGCACTACATTACAACGGACACGGCATAAATTGAGAGCAAAGCAAAGTAAACTTCATGGTCGCATGCTCTTATTTTAGCATAAAAGAACATTCTGTTTCGTGTTTTTTGTCCTATATCATATAACTGACCCTGATAGTGTTATATAATGGCAATGAGAAAATGTTAATATATACAGAATAAATAAAGAAGTATGTGTTTGATATAAACATAATGAAGTTTCAATTTTCTTTTAGATGAAGTATATTCAAGCTTGATTATGTTCGATCCGTATACCACGTGAACATTTAAACCTCTGAAATAAGATTTTTTAGAACAAGACCATATGCCCACCCGGACTATATATTACCTTAGAAGAACTTCTGAGATTTCGTGACCCAGAGCATTCGGGTTGACCGTCGTTCTAACACTGTGTTGTAATGTGTAATCACACTAGACACTTACAACGTCTGAGATATCGTGACCTAGAACTTTCGGGTTGACCGTTGTCCTTCCACTGTGCTGTAATGTGTAATCATAATAAACACACTTAATACTTACAACACCTGAGATATCGTGACCCAGAACTTTCAGGTTGACTGACGTTCTGATACTTTGTGTTGTATCTTGTAACAATGATCAATCATCAATGACCTAACTTGGTGTGACTGACAATGATTACTCGGTTCTTATTTTGAGGATTGATGCTTACTTGGATGGGACCAAGATTTATATGGCGGGTGTTGTCGATGAAGCAGAAGACGCTTACTCTTCCAGAACACATGGTCTTATTCTCGTGTGCTTTTACGAGGGTCTCCATGTAAATCTTTCCTTTGCTCCTATTTTGCCTCTAGTTTAATCGATTTTGAGTTCGGATTATGGTTTTGTTGACCCTTTGGTATTCTCTTATTTTTTCTTGGTAACGGTGAGTTTAAAGATAAAGTATGCTCTTGAAGGCAACCGATTTTCAGATTCACCATGAAACGATTTTAGGATTTAAAAAGTGAAAATATTTTCCAATACAAAATAAAAAAGCCGGAAGAAAACTCTCATGCGTGTTATAAAAATAAAAATGACCAATGAAAATGGATATTGTGTAGGTTAGGTGATTGTCCCTTTGGGATAACATTGTACGGCGGATTTCAATGACCGTTCGAATTCTAAAATACAAGATTATCACGGTTGCTAATCACTCAAAACTTCAAACCGTTAAGATACCTTATTCCATTATATATTTCAACTTTAGTTTGCATCAAAATGTTATCCTTGTACCTTAAACTTGTGGTTTAAGGTTATATACTACCTTACATTTTACACCTGTGATGTATGTCATTATGGCGCTGGTTGTCGATTAGCACACAGCCCGGTTTAATTAACGTTAGGTTGTACCTTACACTCTTTTGTGTACAGATAAAAATAGAGACACTCTACTTTAAAGTTGAATACAAAAAAAAATCAATGCATATATCTGTTTTACTAAACCTGCTCAGATAACAGCTAGATGTGCCGGTATGACTAATACAATGTATATATACAGCCGGGTAAAGACGGGAACACCGGTTTGTAGGTCAAGGCCAGAGTTGTTTACATAACAAGCCGCGTAAAGTTACTGGCTAGATAAAAGATATGTTCGTTACTAATCAGACTTTAACATATGTATACACATTGCCTGATTTTTTAAAAATATTCTACATCAGATTTTGATTCGTCGCATGCAAAACCAGACGTGTTAGATTCCCTTGACAGATAAGTATTTTAACATGCCTTTTATTAATTTATAACGCAGGAACAGGTTGAAGAATCTCATTTTCGTGACATCGTCCCGGCTTGGTAATAAGCATGTAACGTACCTTACTTGATAAATACTTACGTAAAAAAATATAAAATACGTGCATATTTTAACATTGGTAGATAATAAAAATTGAAATGTGTATTCGATTAGCAATCGATAAAGTTTTTAAAAAAAATACTTAAAACATTGGTAAACGTTTATAGACTGGTGTCTGAACCTCAGAAAAAAACGTCATTATAAAGACAAACATATACCATAAAGTCATGTGTAACCATTATTGGTTAAATTTTGTCTTGGGCACTGCAAATTATTGGTTAAAGCTACATGTATTGACATAGCGCGTTACATGCGCTAATGTTTTGAATGATTGTCAAATCCACAAAATCCTGATTTCGTGGATCTAGATAATAAATAAGAGAATACCGAAGCGTTAACAAATTCATAATCCAAACTCAAAATTGATTAAACCAGGGGGAAAATATGAATAAAGGAAATATTTACTTGGATAGCATTGTGCAGATAACACTAGTTTATATAGAATGAATTCCATAATGCATTTGATTTTCCTTAACTATAAGCATAAGCTATATTTTGGACTATTTACTAGTGAAATGAACTATTGCACGGCTAAAATGACTATTGCGCGGTCACGTGTGAACTATTGAACACCGTGTGACGTTTCCTACCCTTTCAAGCGTCAAAGAAAGTCAAATTTTAAAGCTGCCAGACAACAGGTTGGTGACTTCTACAGGAAAGTTGAGACTTAGAGTTGTCAATGAATACGGATTGATAATTTTGTGGTTGTTACTCAGATAATCGAATATTTACCTTTTTATATTTTTACATACCAGAGTTCTCGCGATACATTATAAAAGGGATCTATTATTATTCAAATACATATTAATAAAATGATCAGTTTCATTCGGCTTCGTGCAATAGAACATCGGTCGATTACAAGTACCTCGTGTCAAATATTCTTGACTATCGCACAGACACCCATGATATATTTGTATAATCTAGCACAAAAGTAGGACAGACATTTAAACACTGTTTAGTGTTGTCCATACAGAACAGATGATCAGTAATCAAATATCAGGACATGCTGGAAATTCACAAAGCACGTATACCTACTTGGGACATTTATTTATTTACAAACAAAGCGACTAAGTGATAAGTGCTTATAGAAAAGCCACACGCACTGCAGGACTTTCTACAACAAGAGGCCATTTTGAATTCCGTGAAGGTTCATGCATATTGCCTTCTATAGATGGCCGTCCAATATCCATTTATAAGCGTCAACTCTACAGATATAGAGTATAAGAATTGTACCTGCTGTCACCCATTGCATGATCGTAAGAAGCAACTAAATTATGGGATATTTTTTAAACAAATTTCTCCCTCCTAATGTCTCCCTTGACACTACTTCACTGTTGCCATGTGAGGAAGGCTTTTTTGTTCTTTCCCCTTGCCGAAACATACCAAAGTATCATCCCCGTTTAACGCTCAGCATAATAGGAGTTAAACGACTGGTTCATTTGTTGCCAATATAGTGTGACCGGTTGGGGTGTTCTGCTAGGGGCTTTCGGCAGTATATTTTTCAGTCTGATAACACTTTAAATCAGCAAAAGATCCAGACTATCATAAGAACGCATTCAAAACACAGCCACTTCGCATACACCGGGAGATCGTCCTTAAACGACACTAGCTGTTGATAGGACGTAACACAATCAAACCAAACCCTACATTTTGTATGTGGATATGCCTGTATGCGCCGGAGATGTAGTGTGTTTTGTTGGTAGCGGGACCTTGCTTCCAACAGCATATTTTTTTAGTGTCACCTCACCTGAATGCTAAATTACTCTCAAAATATCAATGCGTATATGAGGTCTTGTTCTGGTGAAGTAAAGGGCTACAAAGGTCACCAGAATATGACATGTCCGATCATTATGTAACAGAGTCGGAATAAGGATACGCAATTTTAATCAGATTAGCCTGCGTGGAAGTCAGAATATTAGCCACTGGATCAATCCGCCCATTAATATATTAACATTATCAATATATGTTATTCTGTTAAAATATGAATATAATTATATAAGTTTTTATATACATTATAAAGTTCAGCTCTGGTGTATAGCGTGTAACATTTATCTTGACACAATCGACAACAGCATTTCGTATCTTGTGTAATATCGCTCTTGACCTAAATGAAAACAACATTTCCTGTTTACATGTAAAAGAGATATTTTTACATAAGATGAAAACCTGGTCAAATATATTTGTTCATATGTATGTTATAGTCAAACGCATGGAAACAAAAAAAAAATATAACCATATTGTATAATCATCAATCATTAAGGCCCGCAACACCCAACTTTAAACATACAGGTTACACATATCAAAATTCATGTTTAACAAAAACAAAAAGCGAAATACAGCTCACACACATACGTGAAAATACCTGAAAAGAAAACGATTCCCCAAACAGCATCATACAACTGTCAGAACACTTATAAGTCATATCATGGGCTGAGATATGTATGATACCAATATACTGGAGCTATTAAAGGCCCAATATACGTAACTTCAGAAAAGTTTTCGAGATTCTGAAAAATTATGAAAAAAAATCCAGTTGATAATCATGCAAAAATAAGTCAAAAACGAAGTAAACCTGAGTAGTAACTAACAAGAAAATCTTGACCAAAAAAAATCCAAAAATTGAAAATAGTTCAGGTGGGGCCCACTTCAACAACAAACCGAAGGTAGAAGCTTGATTTTCGCTTCAAGTTTTTGCCAAAAGTTACGTATATGTGGCTATTAAGATGACCTATATCATTTGAAGAGCTACTCGAAAATCAAAGTGGAGTTTCCGTCAATGAGCATTGTCCCAAAAAGTTTTAAAACTTTCCCCGTAGAGGTTCTCATATATAAGTGGAAAGAAACATGTAAGCTGCGATAAGTTTGAAGTGCTACTTGAGACTAATTAAGGCAAATAGGGCTTTGTTTACATGTATACTTAACAAGAAAAAGCATGTTAAGGAGGTTCCTATAAAAAGTATGTAGGTCAATCTGGTACATGTATAACTTTTAGAAGTGAACATATTTTGTATTTCAGTACAACGCGATTATAACAATAGGAGACCTTATAAATGTGTTCAAGATTGTGAAAAACTGTTATGATCCAAGAGTAACTACAAGCATGTTTCAGTGTGACATGAGTAGTAGAACAAGAGGACATTCACACAAACTCTTTAAAAAACGCAGTCACTTTGATATACGGAAAAATTTCTTCACTTTCCGCGTAGTTAATCTATGGAACAGTCTTCCCCAAGATGTAATAGATTCAACAGATGTTATAAAGTTTGAAATTGCTCTAGATGGGTACTATAAACGTGATAATGGAACTTTAAAGTTTTAGTTTTAATGCTGTTCACTTGACACAGGAAGAATGTTATAATGTAAATTTTGTTTTTATGTATTGATATGGATATATAGGCTCCTAGCCTGCGTCCATAATGTATCATATTAAATGTAAGTGGATTTATTAGACAACCTCCTACTGATCTACATATGTTCATACCCATAAATTAATGGTGGCATTACTTCCATGGAGACTACACTAACTGGGTCACTTATTGTTTAGTGTGTCGATTGACATTCTATTGACAGCATCAAAATAGCAAACAAGTGGGCCTTTATAAAAAGATTTAAGATACAAACTTAACTCGTTATTTAGAATTCAAACCCTACTCCTCCATGTCCGGAAAACTTCATTAATAAAAGGAATACTGCACCTTCTTTTCTATTTGGAAAAAAATAGTTCAGAACAATTTGGATTTCCACTTTTTTGGCCTCTGGATCATCGATGAGATCTAGAAGGACGAAACAGATGTATGGTGCAGATGTAATTCATGGTTGACCTGCTGTTTCGATTACCAAATTCCATGAATTAAAGACTAGTCTAAGAATGACAGAAACAAAACTGACGTCGAAATTAGAATTCATGAAATAAAATAAGAGAATAAGCAAGGTTTCAACTTCCCAAAAACATGTTCATATTACAACATTGCCATTTTACATGGGTCTCCATGTAAATCTTTCCTTTGTTTATATTTTGCCCCTGGTGTAATCGATTTTGAGCTCGGATTATGATTTTGTTAACGCTTCGGTATTCTCTAATTCATTGATGTTATCCCGCATTCAACGGCAACCGTTAATGAATGCGAATACTTTTGAACACCATTAAATTCACCGTACTGTAACTATTTGTTGCGAATAGTAGTGTCTAACCAAACAAAGTTGTTTTGGTGCAAACAAAGAGCTGAAACATGTCAGCACTTTTCTAAGAAAGTATTTTTAAACTTATTGGATTAATTTAAATCTATAAACGATGGTCGTGTCCATATTAATGCGTATGTTAGGAGACCATGAAATTTGTTTGTTTCTGTTAAACATGTGTACTTAGTATCGAAGTCTTATGAAAAAGAGGAATTAAAGGCCCAGAATACGTAACTTTCGACAAAACTTGAAGCAAAAATCAAGTTTAATAACTTATGATAATTATAGAATTAGTTAAGATTAACTGATATCAGCAATATTCAAGATGAATTCTTACGCGGTTACCGGTACAGCAGCAGTTGAAACTCGTATTTGTAAACACACGTCCATTTTGAACTGTCTCCTAACTTCGGCTTTTTGTTGAAATCGGCCTACCTGGATTATTTTCAGCTCTTTGAATCTTTCTGTTAAAGTTTCTTGTTAGTTACCGCTCTGGTTTTCTTCGTTTTAGGCTTATTTTTGCATGGTTATCAACTGGATTTTTTTTCATAATTTTGCAGAATCACGAAAAATTTCATGAAGGTGCATATATTGGGCCTTTAAGTGGAACTGAACTGGGTCGTTAATAGGAGATCATGAACTTCTTTTGCTGGTTTTGTAACCATGTACTTGGTAGCGAAGTCTTTGTAAAAAAAGAGGGAGGAATTTTGCGGAACTGGACTGGGTCGTTCATAGGAGACCATGAGCTTATTTTGTTGATTTTGTAACCATAGACTTGGTAGCGAAGTCCTGGTAAACGGAGGGAGGAATTAAGTGGAACTTGGCTGTGTCAACCAGAGAGTTCGTCTAGATCTCGGAAGGTCCCGTTATCGAACCCTAGTCTGGTCGCTACATATTATCTTTCTCCTGTTACACGTGTATCGCCATAACAATGCAAACAGGCTCGAAGATATAGGCTTACATAAATCAAAGTGTTAGTCATTGATTTATTTATGAGTCTATTCAAGAAAATGACAATTCTAACGACTTGTCAGTGAAGTCCTTTACACAGGTTGATTTGGTTGTAAATCTTTTCGACGTAGACAAGGTTATTTGTGATTTGGGCTGATAATGCAGGGACGACGTTTACCCACCATGGGAGTCACGGTTCTACCTGAGGACCTCTGACTAATGCTCCGATAAAACAAAGCGTCACCCTTTATCGTCAAACTCATCATTACTGGAAATCTTCAGAAAATGATTAAAGCTGTTTTTATCAGATAGGGGATATGACAAAATAAAACGATTGCCTAAATAAGTCAATACAAACTTCTACAGCCATTAACTCCTATCTTCCGGCTTATCTCTTTGTCCTTTTCTCTCTCTATGCTTTCAATCTGTTTTACCTTTTTCTTTTTTTCTTCCAAATGTACATATATTTTTATTGGTAAATGGTTTTAGTGTAAGGGAATATGTTAACAGACGTCACTATTTATCTTGGACCTACAAAGTATATTGCATTCATATTTGCAATGAATACAATCTGACAGACGTTCAATGGTTAAATGTGTGTATGTTGCAAGTGTGTTTTTACTATAAGTAGTTTATGTTCGCGGTCATGACATTAGTGTTCTTGTCATCGACGACAACGACGACGACGACGACGACGATGAAGATGATGATGATGATGATGTGAGATGATTTTGACGATACTGCTGTTACTGCTGCTGATGATGATGCTGTGCGCATTTAATGCAAATGTATGGTTTTGTCAGGCTTTAAATTTTATATCGAAGTATTTAAAAAAAAAGAAATGAATAAATTATTTAATATTCATATTTTTAAAACGTTGAAAACTTCCAATAATGTCAGTTTATGCTGACTTATGGTGATATATGATACCTATCAATGGGCCGATAAAGGTGGAACTGGCTTTGTTGGTTTTGTACTTTAGTTCGTGCACTTCCTGTTGGTCGTCATGGATACAATACCTGACCTTGGGCATGAATTAACAGATTTCACCCAAATTGTACCGGTACAGTGAATACAGTACCGTCTGATTACAATAAGTTTCTGTCTGAACATCCGGGATCTAGCTTACACTATGTAAAGGTTCATCAAGTGGGTGGCTTGATTATATGAAACGCATCGTACCTATAACAGTGACATTCTATATTTATAGATTTCCAAATTGTGATTACACTGTTTGAAAATGCATCAAAGCATAACCATCAGGAAATAGAATAGACAGACGGAATTCCAAAGCAAAACCTACGAAAGTACTGGAAGTACTTAGTGCTCCAAGCGATTAGGAAATCATTTTGAAAAGATACACTAGATGAACCCATTTCTAAGCACGCTGTGTTACAGTCAACTGTCTGCTACGTCCTGTCCGCTCTCTTTGTTATATTGAAATGGGCTTTAATTCATTTTTAACTTAAATTCATTATACATGTATGTTTAGTTTGGTTAATTTTAGTTTACGTCCTATTAACAACCAGGGTCATTTAAGTACGTGCCAGGTTTTGGAGATGGAGAAAAACCAAAGTGCCCGTAGAAAAGCCACCGACACACGGTCAGTACCTGGGATTCGAACTCGTAACCTACAGGTGGAGGGCTAGTGGTAGAATGTCGGAACACCTTAAACACTCGAGCACCGCGACCCTTATACATGTATATGTATGTTTTCCAGCTTTAACATTGTGTGTTCAATATAGATATTTTTAATATCAACATTATCGGAACATTTGGTAGTTAGGGATATCGAATTGCTTGTCCTCTGAATGTAAGTGTTCCGATATGCACTGTCTTGTCTACAATTGTTTTAATTATGTTTTCTGCTTGCTTTAACTTATTTGATTTATTTAAAGATTTATTTTCTTTAAAAAATCTGGAATTCATACCAAAGTTGTTTGTATAGTGTGAAGAATAGGGAGATAACAATGGTATTACTTTATACATTAGGTTGTTCTCTACCTTGTTCCTATTTTGTCTCTAGTTTAATCGATTTTGAGTTCGGATTATTGTTTTATTGACGCTTTGGTATTCTCTTTTTTATTTTATTTTTTTATTCTATGTTAAGATATTCAAATATATCTAAAAACAGGGCTACACACTGGTAAATATAACTGTTTAACATATAAAAATATAAGGGGTCACAGACTCCATGCCACAAATCTTACACTTTCTCATGATAACACTTATTCAAAGTGTCTGCTAACACATTTGTTAATTACATGGATGTGACTTCAAGTTTGTCCATGAACAAACACATTGCAAAGCCAATTAAAGCAAACTTGATTCTCTAGTTGTAGTCTTTGAGTATGTGTACGATATTTATTATTGGTATAGTATACGTAATGAATACAAGGAAATGTTTTCGTCTGTTGTACGTTCCGAAATTAATTTAATTGGATTTAAGTTAAAAGTATTATTTACTGCTTTTATAAAACTTTGATACAAGCATGTACCTCATTTGAGCCTCCGCTAGCAACATTTTGCGCTTTTCAGAAAGAGAAGCCAACATATTATCTTAGTTGACCGTATTGCCGCGAAGTTATCTATGATTTTTGGTCGATTTAACAATTTAAACAGTGTAACACAACGTTCCTATTTCCTGGCACGAAATATACAGTAGTTACAGGTAGTCCATATAAGTTGTGTTTTATTTTTACGAAGCTGAATAGGTCGAGGAACTTATCAGTACAAGTAACAAAAAACTTGCCGAATCTGGATATGTCGATTTCATTTTCAGATGTATAGTTAATATGTTGTCTAGGAACTACAAGTAGTTTGCTGACCTGGTCGATCGTATTCATCCTTCTAAACTTGAAATCAAGGACACAAAAGACCATTTCACCTAAACTGATCAATAGTGACAGCTTCTACACTATACGATCAACGTGAAAATTTCGATCTCCCGATCTTGAACTTTCCCTTTCTTGATACATTGTAGTTACGTCACTGCTTCTCCAAATTGTGACGTGGTTGCTAATTCGTTATTCAAGGGCTTGTTTTGGAAGCTGAGATTTTTGTGATAGATGACGTCGCTGACGAATAAACTTGCGACACAGGGATTAGAGACTGGGGGGGGGGGGCATTTTATATAGGGGCCCATTTTATATAAGGGCGCATTTTACATAGGGGCACATTTTATATAGGGGCGCATTTTATATAAGGGCACATTTTATATGGGGGCGCATTTTATATAAGGGGCACATTTTATATAGGGGCACATTTTATATAGGGGCGCATTTTATATAAGGGCACATTTTATATAGGGGCACATTTTATATAGGGGCGCATTTTATATAGGGGCACATTTTATATAGGGGCACATTTTATTAGGGCGCATTTTATATAGGGGCGCATTTTATATAGGGGCACATTTTATATAGGGGCACATTTTATATAGGGGCACATTTTATATAGGGGCGCATTTTATATAAGGGCACATTTTATATAAGGGCACATTTTATATAGGGGCACATTTTATATAAGGGGCACATTTTATATAGGGGCACATTTTATATAGGGGCGCATTTTATATAAGGGCACATTTTATATAGGGGCACATTTTATATAGGGGCGCATTTTATATAAGGGCACATTTTATATAGGGGCACATTTTATATAAGGGCACATTTTATATAGGGGCACATTTTATATAGGGGCACATTTTATATAGGGGCGCATTTTATATAGGGGCACATTTTATATAGGGGCACATTTTATATAGGGGCGCATTTTATATAAGGGCACATTTTATATAAGGGCGCATTTTATATAAGGGCACATTTTATATAAGGGCACATTTTATATAGGGGCACATTTTATATAGGGGCACATTTTATATAGGGGCACATTTTATATAGGGGCGCATTTTATATAAGGGCACATTTTATATAGGGGCACATTTTATATAGGGGCGCATTTTATATAAGGGCACATTTTATATAGGGGCACATTTTATATAGGGGCACATTTTATATAAGGGCGCATTTTATATAGGTGCACATTTTATATAGGGGCGCATTTTATATAAGGGCGCATTTTATATAGGGGCACATTTTATATAAGGGCGCATTTTATATAGGGGCACATTTTATATAGGGGCGCATTTTATATAAGGGCACATTTTATATAGGGGCACATTTTATATAAGGGAACATTTTATATAGGGGCGCATTTTATATAAAATGTGCGCATTTTATATAAGGGCACATTTTATATAGGGGCACATTTTATATAAAATGTGCGCATTTTATATAAGTGAACATTTTATATAGGGGCGCATTTTATATAGGGGCACATTTTATATAAGGGCGCATTTTATATAGGGGCACATTTTATATAAGGGCGCATTTTATATAAGTGAACATTTTATATAAGGGCACATTTTATATAAGTGAACATTTTATATAAGGGCACATTTTATATAAGGGCGCATTTTATATAAGTGAACATTTTATATAAGGGCACATTTTATATAAGGGCACATTTTATATAAGGGCACATTTTATATAGGGGCACATTTTATATAAGGGCGCATTTTATATAGGGGCACATTTTATATAAGGGCGCATTTTATATAAGTGAACATTTTATATAAGGGCACATTTTATATAGGGGCACATTTTATATAAGGGCGCATTTTATATAGGGGCACATTTTATATAGGGGCGCATTTTATATAAGGGCGCATTTTATATAGGGGCACATTTTATATAGGGGCGCATTTTATATAGGGGCACATTTTATATAGGGGCGCATTTTATATAGGGGCACATTTTATATAGGGGCACATTTTATATAAGGGCGCATTTTTCATAGGGGCGCATTTTATATAAGGGCACATTTTATATAGGGGCGCATTTTATATAAGGGCACATTTTATATAGGGGCACATTTTATATAAGGGCGCATTTTATATAAGGGCACATTTTATATAAGGGCACATTTTATATAGGGGCACATTTTATATAGGGGCACATTTTATATAGGGGCACATTTTATATAGGGGCGCATTTTATATAAGGGCACATTTTATATAGGGGCACATTTTATATAGGGGCGCATTTTATATAAGGGCACATTTTATATAGGGGCACATTTTATATAGGGGCACATTTTATATAAGGGCGCATTTTATATAGGGGCACATTTTATATAGGGGCGCATTTTATATAAGGGCGCATTTTATATAGGGGCACATTTTATATAAGGGCGCATTTTATATAGGGGCACATTTTATATAGGGGCGCATTTTATATAAGGGCACATTTTATATAGGGGCACATTTTATATAAGGGAACATTTTATATAGGGGCGCATTTTATATAAAATGTGCGCATTTTATATAAGGGAACATTTTATATAGGGGCACATTTTATATAAAATGTGCGCATTTTATATAAGTGAACATTTTATATAGGGGCGCATTTTATATAAGGGCACATTTTATATAAGGGCGCATTTTATATAAGGGCACATTTTATATAAGTGCACATTTTATATAGGGGCACATTTTATATAGGGGCACATTTTATATAGGGGCACATTTTATATAGGGGCGCATTTTATATAAGGGCACATTTTATATAGGGGCACATTTTATATAAAATGTGCGCATTTTATATAAGTGAACATTTTATATAGGGGCGCATTTTATATAAGGGCACATTTTATATAAGGGCGCATTTTATATAAGGGCACATTTTATATAAGGGCACATTTTATATAGGGGCACATTTTATATAGGGGCACATTTTATATAGGGGCACATTTTATATAGGGGCGCATTTTATATAAGGGCACATTTTATATAGGGGCACATTTTATATAGGGGCGCATTTTATATAAGGGCACATTTTATATAGGGGCACATTTTATATAAGGGCGCATTTTATATAGGGGCACATTTTATATAGGGGCGCATTTTATATAAGGGCGCATTTTATATAGGGGCACATTTTATATAGGGGCGCATTTTATATAGGGGCACATTTTATATAGGGGCGCATTTTATATAGGGGCACATTTTATATAGGGGCACATTTTATATAAGGGCGCATTTTTCATAGGGGCGCATTTTATATAAGGGCACATTTTATATAGGGGCGCATTTTATATAAGGGCACATTTTATATAGGGGCGCATTTTATATAGGGGCGCATTTTATATAGGGGCACATTTTATATAGGGGCGCATTTTATATAGGGGCACTTTTGACGCTTTGGTATTCTCTGATCTTTTTTATGGTCGCTGTCTTGGTTTCATTGTGAGCTATTCTGTATCCGTGTGTATTGTGAAGATTGATCTTTTTAATATGCTCATTTGTATATCTACTGGTTAATGGAGAACAATGACCAAGTCTTACTTTCAGGATTTGACATTAACTTCTATATTTGACTTTGATTTACATGGCGGCTGTCGTCGATGAAGCAGAATACCTTACTCTTCTGGAACACCTGCAGCGTGTTCCATTTAGCGGAACGTTCCGGTTGTTCCTGAACGAACCGGAACGTTCCGCTAAATGGAACACGACGTTCCGCTGAGACAAACCAGTTCGTCTCATTTGAGGGTACCATGTTGGATCCAATATTGCGGCCAGTGAAAGGTTTTCGTTTTAGATGTCAGCATACCTTTATTTCAACAATGTTGTGCTTTTTTTTTCTTAATGCATGTTATGTTACAGTTAATCTCACTGTGATATTTGTTATAATTTGTTGTTAGAATAGCTTTTTACAGCAAAAGCGGATTGGTCGCCTGGTTAACACTCCGGCCTTCCATGCAGGCGGCCGGGGGTTTTATCCCCGAAAACGTCATAAAATGAAGTATAAAATGCTCTGGGGTCCACACTAAAAACAGATCACAATTTATCTCCAGCACACACGCATACATACATACACATATAGAGATATTAGCCAGGTGGTATAGGACAAGTACAATGTAGTTATCGCCTGATAAGGCAGCTCCCGCGAACTCCTCAGAATTGTATCTGATAGAACTGTATGTGTTAATTGTATTGATTGTATAAGAATTGTATATCTATGTACTGTAAAGCGTTTTAAAGTGGCTTATGTTGGCTAGATAGGACGCTATATCAAATGTTGTATATTTATTTATTAATTTAAAGTTTCATTTTCTATTTACCGTTAATCTTACCTGTCTCGCACTCATTACTGTATATCGTTATCACTTTTAGTCTTAACGAGAATGTTACCTTTCAATCATACAATGTTTGGTGATTATCGTTTTGATTTAGGATTCACTGTAAGTGTTTGATGACGTAACACATATAGTATGCGAATACATATGTGTGAAGTCAGACCGGTATATTTAAACCACAAACAAACAACAAACAAATTTTTCAGGATATCATTTTCCAGGTTGAGTAGTTTATGCTAGAATCTAAGTTATGAGTCAACAGAAACTAAAAAATATTAATCCTGACAGGCCATTATAATGTAAATGTATGTAAATATTATGTATACCCTGTGTCAGGTCAGACCGGTACATTTGCAGGAAAACTTTAAACCACAATGATATAAACAATGATTAAGCTATGCCGATATATGTAAATGAGAATAATGACGTCATAGCACGTATTTATACCATAACATCATATCCCTTTAATGTCCCAATCAATCAAGTGTTGAGTAATGATATCGATGTGTTTTCTGTAGCGATTTTCACGTACAAACAACGAACAGCTTATTTTCCCAATTTAACAACAAAATACAGCATTTATGTTCCATGACAATTTTAAACACCAGATGAAAAGTCCAATTATTACATGATATCAGACTTTCAATTTCTTTTGTTCGGGATAAGATTTATCGTAATGTGTTTGTCTTAATGAGTTAGATAACTATCACCACATGAAATAAATGATTAGTTTCACATTATGAAAGCATTGCGTGGTGTATTCCGGGTATATAAACCAAAGGCCAAGGGCCTCGTAGCTGTCTGAACGTTGATTTGAAATCCAGCTGTTCATGGTTATTATTAACTTGGTTGACCCTCTTCTGCACCTATTAAATGTATCATGACAACTAGATACTTCAATAGCATCTTGACTATTGACAGCACGTTTAGTAGTAATATGTTACATGTACTCTTACACATATTAAAAAAGAGTCGAAATTTCATAATAGTTTGCTGGTATAGTTTGCAATGAACCAAAACTATTGAGGGATTTGCGAGATATGTTTTACAATAGGTTTTTATTATTCAAAAATGGTCAAGAGTAACCTTTGACCTCGACCAATGACCACCAAAATATATTTAGTCGGAGACTTTAGAGGGGAGATGCTGTATAGACTATGAATAAAACAATTAGAGAATATCAAATCGTTAACAAAATAATAATCCGAACTCAATATCGATTAAACTACTGTAGGGGTAAAATATGAACAAAGGAAAGATTTACATGGAGACTCTCGTAAAAGCACAAGAGAATAAGACCAGTGTTCCAGAAGAGTAAGCGATTCTGCTTCATCGACGACACCAGCCATGTAAATCTTGGTAACATCTAAGTAAATATAAACTTTATTGAATTTAAAAGAATTATGAAACACGTTATCAAATTTATTTTAATCTCTCTTGTTTGCCAAGATGTTAGCGCGCGAGGGGCCTGATTGTTGGAGACCGTAGCAGACGACATTGTGTATAAAGTAGCACACATAGCAGCAACTCTTTGATGCGGCACGGGGACACGCTAAACTATAAACATATAACTTTACCTCACATCTCTTCAAAATAACGCTCCACATGTCCCTGTGACATCGAATTTGTCAAGCATGACTAAATGAATGAACGATTACTCGAAAACGAAACCATAGAACAATTCAAAATTCTTGTCAAATCTAGTCCATGTCGACCCCAATATATGTCTTGAAATCCATTCTGACGGTTTCGCTGTTTTTGATACCTCTGTCCACAAATTGTAAATAATTCTACTTCCGGCAAAAAACATGAGAGGGACTGCGCCGTTATTATTTGTATTGTACATGAAAAATTAAAAAGATAAGTTTATATGATTAGTATGGTAACGATTAAACGGGTGTCACGAGCCTTTAGGTAATTGTCATATTGAGTTATTTAACGAGTTTAATAAATCGCATACTACATTGACACATGTTAAGTGCATAAGAATATACACTTATACCCCCAAGCTCTTTCAATAATCTTTTTAAAAAAAAAAGACAAATTTTCTTTTGAAGTTACGATTTCCACTACCGATGCACTTCCGTCATAAAGAAGTAATTGTTATGACGTCATAATAATATTATTACACAAGTGTAATAATGATTTTTATGACATGGCTAACACCACCACCACCACCATCATCAGCAGCAGCATCAGCAGCATAACTACCATTATCATGATCATCATACCTGCGAATGTGAATGCAAACTGCAGATGATTTTACAACTCCAAGATTAACGAGGATAGGCAAATATAATGTTCAATAAATTAATTGATACTCGATTTCATGCTACAAATGTAAAACAATAGATGATGATTATATGTGGTCGTTACCCGAATCTGTCAATTCTCAACAAGCTAGTCAGAGTGATACAAACCGCCACACGAATTAATAAATCTTTTACTTTACACAGTCAAACAAAGCATTGATTAAAACTTCTAAACTAAACACTACGGGGTATCTTATTTCAATCATTGGGTCACGCATCATTGGACACCAGTCTATCTCAATCACCGTATCAAATTGCTCTACACTCTAAAAACATATTACTGAGGATTATTAAAACAAGTAATATTATTACTTAAAACAAGTAGAAAAAGTTGTCAGACGGTTAAGTAATCAATAATCCTGATAAGTTATACTTAGTGATCATTCTTAACTAATCATACTAATATATTACTTAAACTAAACACAATACTTACTTGTTTTAAGTAATTATACTACTTAAACGTATAATTTAAGTAATAATTCAACTTAAATTTAGCAGTTATTCTACTTAAATTAAGTAATATAATAACTTTTTAAGTAAATATTCTACTTGAATCCAGTAATATTCTTACTTAAAAATAAGAATTAATATAACTTAAATCAGTAACTTAAGTAATCCCATTGCTCAAAGTAAGTAATCTGATTATAGCAATTATTTAAAATAATTTTCTAAGTAAGCAAACCTTAAACTAAAACTTAAAACTAGTAAAGCATAACTGCATATTACTTAAAACAAGTTAATTTGGATTACTAAGTAATATACGCTTCAAAATAAGTAATGACCAATCGTAACTTAGTAATACTAAGTAATGTGTAAGTAAAAAATCTACTTAATTTAAGTAAAAATCAACTACTAAGTAAAACTTTTTTAGAGTGTAGTAGCCATCATCTGATGTGATGTGCCCTTACCTGTCACCAGTCTGGGGGAGGGGGAGAACTCAAACCTAAAATCACCCTCTACTGCTCTCCTCCTCAACTGATTACAGATAATTAGGATGCATATAATGATACAAATCCAGGAGAGCTCAACATCACCAGAAGTGCTACAAGGGAGACAGTACAGTACTATTTTCCAATCATAATATACGGGAACGTATTTAGCAAAAGATACATTTGCACCAGAGATGATAAAATGAAAAGCAATATATCGATAATTACATTGAATCATTCTTAATAATCACTAGCATGGTAATTTCATGTTGTCTGTAATGCTCTTTTAAAGGTGAAGTGATGCCAGGTACAGTACCAACTAAACAATACAGGTTCCAAATTAAAATGCTCTTTGATTGGGAGAAATCCTGGATGTGATTAATGGGATAGAAAGGGTAAGCTACAACAGCATGGTCAGCTTAGTGGCTAAATGAAATATGGTCATAAACTTTTTCAACACATTAATCGCATATACCCTACTGAGCTTGAGATTAAAGACACAACAGACTCTCATACATCAGCTTCTTACCTCGATCTTTACTTAAACTATGACCAACACGGGCAACTTACTACTAAGCTGTATGATGAACGTGACGATTTCGATTTTCCGATCGTGAACTTTCCCTTTCTTGATAGTAACATCCCTACTTCTCCATCCTATGGGTGTTTACATGTCACAGTTGATTCGTTATTCTAGGGCTTGCTCTGAATATCGCGATTTTCGTGATAGATGTCGACTGCTGACGAACAAACTTATAGCACAGGGATTCGAGAAATGCAGGTTGATAAAGACTATGGGCAAGTTTTATGGTCGCCATCTTGATATCATCGAGGAATATTCTGTATCTTTGTGTGATATGAAGTTGGACGTTTTTGAGATTGGTTGTTGTGATGACAATGATTATTCGGTTCTCATTTTTAGGATTGATGCTTACTTGGATGTGACCAAGATTTACATGGCGGGTGTCGTCGATGAAGCAGAAGACGCTTACTCTTCCAGAACACCTGGTCTTTTTCTCTTGTGCTTTTACGAGAGTCTCCATGAAAATATTTCCTTTGTTCCTATTTTGCCCCTAGTTTAATCGATTTTGAGTTCGGATTATGGTTTTGTTGACGCTTTGGTATTCTCTGATTTTTTTTTTGCAAATTGATTGTAAACTTCCTTGGCTTTTGAAACATGATGTGTATCCCATTACTTATCTGTACACAGTTGATGGCGGGGACCAGTATAGAGTTATTTGAGTTGATAACGCGGCCCCTCCGGAATTGTGACAGGTAATGGTACCTTGGGTCAGACACTGACTCATATATATAATGGTCACTTTGTCACTATTAGTAATTAAGATTAATGAGTTTCCATATATGCACGAACCAATAAATGAAATAAGATATTCTCTATTGTTTAGTTTAAATATTTCAATATCTCAGATGTGGTTCTCATCTCTAACAAGGCTTTGTTTCTTGTGTAAAGTAAAAAGGTTAATGTGTCGGGATTAATTGATGTGGCGGTTTTTATCACTTTGACTAGCTTGCTGCTGCTGTTACCCCAACTTTCAGCGACATATTTAATTCACTTATCAATCGATTAATTGAACAAGATATATTGACATTTACTAATTGATTTTGGATCTACTAATACACAAATATTGGTCTCTGAACCATGAGACCCGACCAAAATTTTAGACCAAAGAAACCAGACCAGACCAAACTAGACCATGTCTTTTAGTTTGCCAAACACGGAGAGGTCTTACATTGTATATTATAAAGACGTAGGAGGGGCAAAACAATTACAAATTGTCCTTATTTTAAAAGGGCCACCTGTTCTCCATCAGGCAGTCGGGGATTATCAATTGGAATGTTGATACATGTAACTTGAGCAAAGCTGTATGACGTAGATCAACGGTGTATGACGTAGATCAGTTGTATATGACGTTGACTAAAAGTGTATGACGTTGACTTACAGTGTATGACATACATTAACGGTGTATGGCGTAGATCAGTTGTATATGACGTTGACTAACAGTGTATGACGTAGATCAACGGTGTATGACGTAGATCAATTGTATATGACGTTGACTAAAAGTGTATGACGTTGACTAACAGTATATGACGTAGATCATTGGTGTATTATGTAGATCAGTTGTATATGACGTTGACTAACAGTGTATGACGTAATTCAACGGTGTATGACGTACATCATTTGTATATGACGTTGACTAACCGTGCATTACGTAGATCAACGGTGTATAACGTTGATTATTTGTATATGACGTTTACTAACATTGTATGACGAAGATCAACTGTATATAACGTAGATCATTTGTATATAATGTTGACAGAAAAAAAAATTACAACCATTTTGAAACAATCTGATCAACTTAAATTAATGACTTTGGTTGACTTGGATGTTAATGATGAGGTTCTTGATATGGGAGGAAACCGAAACAACACAACTGGTAGGAAAAGTAACCAAAAACGTGTTCACGTGTGATTTAATAATCGAACTCCGGTCGCATTGGTAAAGGGCAAGTGCTTTTTTTTCTACAGAAAATATCAAGCAATTATTGATCAAGACATACAAGTTTAGGAACCACGGGATTCCTCACAATGCTAATAGTTATATTCTCAATCATTCAATATCAAATTATGACATAATATCCTCCGCACCCGCCCACCGATTCTTGGGATATAGTTCGGACGGGGGAGTTGATATAGACTTTGTTCTGCCTTGTGGACGGACATCCAAGTTAAATATTACGTCAGCTGTACATGACCACTATTGGAAAACTGATACAAATATTGTTATTTATGACTTGCTAATTTAAAATTTATAAATTGCATTGTACAGCTGACGTTATATTTAACTTGGATGTCATATAGCTGAAAAACAAAGCACCTTGCCAACGCCACGCCTACAGTTAGTTATATACGATAACCGCCTTAGTTTGTTTTAAGTAAAGTTGTTGGTGTCCTGCCAATCTATTTATAAAGGTGTACTAGTACTCTTGTATTACTCTTTAAAAACGTATACTACATTTAGGTATAAGTATCCCATGTAAAAACCTAGGAACCTACGTTAAGGAACGAACGGTGCTTCCCCAAAATTCCCAGCTGTCGTCAAGGTCGGATACTCGTGTTTAGGTGTGCGAAAATGATAATTATTGTATTTAAATGGGCTTAGAAATCTTTCAAACTTAGCCAATGAGTGAGCAGTCATGCAATGGGATGTCCCGGTATTTCGTGGAAGATTATTTGCTTTTCTTTCATATCCATATATATTAGATAGTGCTTATGAGGGAAATGTCTATTCTAAGTGTCCGATGACGTAATGCAGAAAAGTCCGATGACGTAATGCAGAAAATGACGACATGATTGAAGTAAAAGTTTTACCCGAGTAAAGCTTATATTCATTTTTTACTGTAAGATACGTTTTCGGAGAAAAAAACAAAAGAGCAGTAGTTATTATAAAAAAATTGACGTCCTACGTATTTCGTGTTATCTAAGATTATACCCGTTTTAAGTTTTAGTTTAAGCTGCGGTTGAATTTGCGTTGACTATTTGGTTTTTGTAAGGTGTACATAATTAACATAATTCACGAAAGGTTCATATACTGTTTAAAATTTCTTAATCGAACCTAAAATCTGCAACCTTTTTTGCGCTATCACACTGAAGAATAGATCCGAAGGTCACAAGGAGAACACACTACTTGTACCACGTCATGGTATACTGACAACGGGTGAACCAGTCGTTCCAATCCCATAATAACTGTCTCGGCCATTTGAAAGAACCAAAAGCCTTCCTTTGGGCGAAACATTCTGAAAAACTAGCAAGTAGAAATAAGAGAAAAGATAAATTATATGATTCCAAAAGTGGCCTTTGATGATCATGCAATGGTGACAGTAGGTAGATACCGTACCCCATACCTACTGTGCTGGCCAGCTATTGTTGATGAATGAAAGCTATCCAAAGTAACTGATACCCTAATTTCATTTTTATCTGATCTCACGGACAGAGTCAATCGGCCTCCATTGTCGTGTAAGTGGTAAAATCAGGCATCATATTTCCCGATCAAAAGATTAAACGGGATTTAAATCATATTAAAATAGGAATTACGCGCGACGTTAATGTATCATGGTTTTGCTTATTCAGGTAAAAAATATAGCTTGTGTGTGTTAATGAGTTACTAGAATATTGTGGTGTTGTCCTCCTTAACTTATATAATGGTGCGGTTCACAGTGTATTCTATTTGTTTTGTAGACACGTCTTCATCTTAATGTGGAATCAAAATAAATAAAATAAGATTTTACCCTTTGAAGTTATTGGATGGTCTTTAGATCAATCAGCTACCTGTAGATACATTTATACCCTATACACACTGGAGGCACATTGTAAGAGGATCAAGTGGCAAGACGCCGGGCTCGTGACCGAAGGGTTCGAGTCGAGTCACTGTAGTCTAATGGAAGAACACCTGGCTCGCGACTGAAGTGTTGAGTGTTCGGGTCACGTCACTGTAGTCTAGTGGTAGGACGCCTGGCTCGCGACTGAAGTGTTGAGGGTTCGGGTCACGTCACTGTAGTCTAATGGAAGAACACCTGGCTCGCGACTGAAGTGTTGAATGTTCGAGTCACGTCACTGTAGTCTAGTGGTAGGACGCCTGGCTTGTGACTGAAGGGTTGAGGGTTCGAGTCACGTCACGGTAGTCTAGTGGTAGGGCGCCTGGCTTGTGACTGAAGGGTTGAGTGTTCGAGTCACGTCACTGTAGTCTAGTGGTAGGACGCCTGGTTCGCGACTGAAGTGTTGAGGGTTCGAGTCAAGTCACTGTAGTCTAGTGGTAGGACGCCAGGCTCGCGACTGAAGTGTTGAGGGTTCGAGTCACGTCACTGTAGTCTAGTGGTAGGACGCCGGGCTTGTGACTAAAGTGTTGAGGGTTCGAGTCAAGTCACTGTAGTCTAGTGGTAGGACGCCTGGTTCGCGACTGAAGGGTTGAGGGTTCGAGTCCCGTCACTGTTGTCTAGTGGTAGGACGCCAGGCTTGTGACTGAAGTGTTGAGGGTACGAGTCACGTCACTGTAGTCTAGTGGTAGGACGCCAGGCTTGTGACTGAAGTGTTGAGGGTTCGAGTCACGTCACTGTAGTCTAGTGGTAAGACGCCTTGCTCGCGACTGAAGTGTTGAGGGTTCGAGTCACGTCACTGTAGTCTAGTGGTAACACGCCTTGCTCGCGACTGAAGTGTTGAGGGTTCGAGTCACGTCACTGTAGTCTAGTGGTAACACGCCTTGCTCGCGACTGAAGTGTTGAGGGTTCGAGTCACGTCACTGTAGTCTAGTGGTAGGACGCCAGGCTCGCGACTGAAGTGTTGAGGGTTCGAGTCACGTCACTGTAGTCTAGTGGTAGGACGCCAGGCTTGTGACTGAAGTGTTGAGGGTTCGAGTCACGTCACTGTAGTCTAGTGGTAGGACGCCAGGCTCGCGACTAAAGTGTTGAGGGTTCGAGTCAAGTCACTGTAGTCTAGTGGTAGGGCGCCGGGCTTGTGACTGAAGTGTTGAGGGTACGAGTCACGTCACATTAGCCTAGTGGTAGGACGCCGGGCTCTTGACTGAAGGGTTGGGTGTTCGAGTCTCGTCACATTAGCCTAGTGGAAGGACGCCGGGCTGGTGACCACTTCCATAGCCGGTGCCATACTCCACAGAGAGTTGAGAACAATATTGTCTGTTTTAAAGGTCCTAGAACCAGGTATTATGATTTTCGAGCCGCTTTGAGAGAACATACGATCAAGGTTGGGATAAAGCGGTTTATAGAAACATAGAAACTCAGTTTTAATATTACAATGTACCATATTTTTGCAAGGTTTCTTTTTAATTTACTACAAGTCGAATGAAAGTCCTTAATTATTTTAAGTGTCGTTAATGTGGAAAAAAGGTTTCAATCAGTAATTCGCAGTGTTTTTAAAACAACTGTTCCGGTGAGTTTGGACTAAAATGAGTTATTTATTAATATGGCCTATCAGAAAGCTAATTACATACATTTTCTGTAAGGAAAAATTTGACTTAAATAGAGTAGCATATAAGTAGTGGCACGGTTTATAAGTTCATTTTAATCTGAAAGTAAACCATACTCAACGAGATTTTTCTAAGTCGTATGGATAAGGAGTTTTTATATTCACTGTACCTTTCCTTTATTATTTTGACATAGAAACGACAAGGGTTCGCCATCAAAATGGCTGTTCAATTTTTTTTTTCAAGAAAAAGATGTCGATAACGACGCATTTGTCATAGTTGAAATCAAATTAAAATCAGTTTAAGTCAGCAATATTGATAGGAAATGTCAATATAATCAATATAAGTGTTTTAATTGGTCTTTACGGTCGTTATAAATGACAGACCTTTTTAGGCAAACATAAGTATCATATTGCGATAGCGCGTAATATGATGTTTGCCTATAAAGACCATATTAACATACTTAAAGGGTCGGTATTAGAAATATGTGAATATATACTATTATCTAGCGGAAACTAAAATGAATTTAAAGTTAATTTTTATTTGCAATGTAACAACTTACAGGAAAACCAATATACTGTTGTATTGAAATTATCAGCGTTGGATTTCATAGAATCAAGTTTAAAGGTCATTGCGCATTGGCTAGTGAAGCTCCGATAGCTGTGGGTGCGCCTCACTCCACCTGTTTTGACACCGTTGTATTTAAATTATGTTTGTACTTTGTAAGAGCTTTGAAACAGGACGTGTGTATGATAAAAGATAGAAATATTTCCCCTGGGAAATAGTAACATAATCCGCCATTGGACATCCTATCACTTTTGATGATTTCACCTACCAGCTACCTGAACAACATGATCTCTGTCTATCTAGCAGTAAGTTCATTATCCTAATACAATATTGCTTCACACCCTGTGACAGCAACACCGTGAGAAGCTAAATATACAGTATATTTACCTAAACTTACTTAGGATGACACATATTTATATAGCGGGTGTCGTAGATGAAGCAGAAGATGCTAACTTCCGGAACACCTGGTCTTATTCTCTTGTACTTTTACAAGCGTCTCCATGTAATTTTTTTATTTGTTCATATTTTGACCCTGGTTAAATCGATTTTGGTTTCGGGTTATGATTTTGTTAACGCTTCGGTATTCGCTAATTTATTTTCCCACGGAGTCAGAATCGAAAGATTGAAAGAAACCCAATCGTGAGGATGTAAGTCGTTTTGGGGTTTAATTGTGAAAACTTCTTTAACATTAACGAAATGTGATATGGCATAATAAGAGAAGAGACTGCATGTCTCATCATTCATACCTAAACATGACAAATAACCCGCCATCACTATACATGTACATGTCAACATCATCATGATCGGGTTCCTGGATTACTTTTTAACTTCCGTTCTTGCCACCAACAGTACACACCCAAGCTTCAATTAACCCAGGAATTGCGAGATTGTCTTTCGCGAATTATATTGTTTTGTTTGTTTTTTTAAGGATCTTCTCTCTTCAAAATGACTTTTCGGTAATTTCACATGTACATGTATTTCTCAAAATAAATATTGATTAAATTCTTATCCGTTTTCTGATAAGTTATTATCTGTTTGTAATATTTGTAATTAAAAAGTTTTATAACCGAACAGAATAGAAACCTCCATGTAAATAATATTATATGTATAACATAACATAAAAGTGAACACAGACATATGCATATATATTTCTCGTGATCAAATGCTTTCCGACAATGGATATCTGAATCATCGTCAATTTCATGCCTGAGAAAACAAAACCAAAATATTCCGTCAGTTCCCAGTACTTTACAAGTCGGGCTTAAATTGTATTTACAGGAATCGGACTTATTTTTTTAATTAGAAATAGCGACGTCTCGAAAGTTACTCATCGACAGTTGAACCACCACAGAGGTTAAAAGTCAAAACATGTCATATGAACAGCATTAAACATGTTTTCATTGGTTGATTGATATGTGGCTGTGCAAATTGTGTGGTTCTTTTAATTATCAGAAACTGTCCCTTGATCTTCTCTTCTGGGAAAACATTTGACTGATTTTTCGTTTTGTTTTCTGAGCAATTCCGATTCTTTTACTTTCAGTTTTGCGTCAAGCAATATTCCTTTCGCCCACTTCTTAAAGCTGACAATGCAAGTTGAAAAGCTTTCTTGTCGAGATTGAAGAAAAAACAGCAAAGTAAAAAATTCAGATAGCTTCTGAGATGCCCCCTAACAGGTTACAAAGGAATGGCAGACATATTCGTTTTTGCCTTGCTAGGAAACGAGAGTCGGCCTCCCTGGGTATAAAAGGCACTCGGCCGTCTGATCGGTTTTAATTGTAACAATGAAAGCGCACAGCGACACTTCTATAAACTTAACCAACACAAACTTTCTGATATTTTTTATGACATTTTTTCGATCAGCATCTGAAGAACATGGACATCGAAATTGTAGATGTTATTACATTGAAATTCTACAATATGGGTGAAATAAACAATACTTCTAATTAGTTTGCACCGAAAATTCTTGAGAAAAAAAGCAAGTACATGAGTGACATCTGATAAACTTACCTTAGTATTCAAATACGTGTTTTACAAAAAAATTAAAAAAAAACCGTACAAGTAAAGCACACAATGTATACGTGACCATTGCAAATACTCGCGTGTTACACTTTAATTTCATTACAAGTGTTTTAGTGGCAAGGCGTAATACCGTATATTACATGTAGTATTAGGAGCGAGTTCATATGTTGGGACCTTTCGATCTGCTTCCGAATATATATATATATCAACATGTCGATGTCCATTACCCAGGTGAAATGACAGTGTCAGTGTGTTTTCAATTTTATTTCTTTCATTTTGCTTTGACACGCGTAATTATGATTGTGTCTGAGAGAGTCGCCATCTTCACGTAATTTAAACTTCAAGGTAGGTGTGTTTTGGTCATTCCAGTTTCGTAACACTTGTGTCACCTGTTATTTCCGCGGGTGTGCTACACGTCACTCGGCCAGTGTTGGTGTAAAAACCGGTTTGACAAGCTGAGTGCCTTTTATACCCAGGGTGGCCGCTCTCGTTTCCAAGCAATGCAAAAACTAAAATGTTTGCATGCCTTAATAACCAGTAAGGGGGCATCTCATAAACGTTCTGAAAATTTTACTTTCTAGTATTTTTTTTACTCTCAACACAAAAGCCTTTGAACTTGCAGTGTCAGTTTTAAAGAGCGTATATAAATTAATATGTCTACCATGCACATTGAAAACATGTTTACCTTTCGTTTTGTGATAAGGGGTTTGCTGTAGTAAGAAAACTTTTCGGTCATTTAATCATCTAATAATTTGGTTTTCGTTAAGGTTTGAAATTTCATGGCTTCAGGAACACGTACAAATTAAGTTGTTTCTAATATATTGCCATATTATCTATACTCAATATAATATATTGTTTTTATCAATAAACGTTGACTGAGGCTCCCTTGCTTCTAGTCCATTATGGAAGACTTATGTTGTTTTCTTGTGATATACACGGACATAGTGTGGAGGTGATTTACCTTATGGTAAGTGTAGTCAGGAAGTCTTGGCGGCCGATGGCCGTGACCATTGAACTGCTGATGGATGGTGAAAAGTAGTTGATGAATCGATTATGACATCTATTATAATGCCGGCAGTGGCGATAGTGATGGCGGTATTGCTGGTGGTGGTAACCACGGTGATGACGTGCCATGGTGATGGTTATAGTGATGGTGCTGGTTGCCAGGGTGGTGGTTGCCATGGTACTGCCTTGGTGTTGGTTATGAGAGGGTGCTTATTGCCATGGTGGTGGCTGATATGACGGTTGAAGTAGTACGTATACACGCACACGATTTTTGTAGTAGGGTAGTAGCATTGGGTAATCTATATATACCACTGATATGCCGTCACACCACAGTGTAACGCCCATATGTAAAGTCCTTGATTTTTGGCACTCTGTCAAAACGTTATTGACTCTATTTTTATGAAGCAGGTAGTGCATTCGTACCTTTTCGAGCCATTTTTTTTGTAAAAACCAACATTTAATTAATCGTCAGACATACTAATATATAGATAAAGACATTTGTATTACATGTACTAGCATTACCTGTCCATTCACTGATTGACATGAAAAGCGTTAAGTGTATCATGTCATGGTCTGTTTAATGTGCTTTACCTCTATAGGATCAAGATTCAAGGTTTTAAATGTTGAATATTTTAACAGCGTTTAATTTCGTAATTGTAAGTAAATTGTACGTGTGTATTATGGACAGTTAATCTTTTCAGCCTTAAAACATTTTTTAGAGAATACCGAAGCGTTAACAAAGTCATAATCCGAACTCAAAATCGGTTAAACAAGGGACAAAATAAAAAAAAACGCTTCCCATGTATACATAGCTAAATTAAGTGTATTACTTGGTATCCATGTTCTAGATAACGCTACTCACGCAGCGTTACAGAGAAATCTATTATTACTCGTCATTGTATCTATTTAAGAAAGCACTTCCCAGTATTAACGTCCTTCAGAGAACTGAACACTTAAAGTATGATAAGGTTGCCAGTCTTCCAAGTGTTTGCATTTCAACAAATGCTAGGTTTGCACGCATGTCATAATTATTGTTTTTATTAACTCACGTTGTAGACCAATTATAACTAACTACACACGACTCGTTTATAATGTAGTGTTGTAGTCACTGCACTTCTGTCTGATTCTATCCTTACTTTATTCATATTTTCTTTTGTTGTTATCTGTTTCTATTATTCAAAACTTTTCCAAACAACAGTACAGGAAAAGGACTTATGCTGGTTCCCCTTCAGCATATGTTCGTGTTTGATGTCAGGTGAAGGTGATAAAATAACTTCAAATTTCTCCCTTTTTTCAGAATGTCACAACCCAGAAATAAAATAGCTATAGGAAGCATATTATTTTATACAGTTCACTAATAATTTCAATGCGATTTTTGAGTACGCACATTAGTGTGTTTACTTGTTGTGATTGACAATGATATTTGATATTTAATTGGATGTGACAAAGATTTACATGGTGGGTGTCGTCGATGAAGCAGAAGACGCTTACTGTTCCGGAACACCTGGTCCCAGGATCATGAAATAATCTAAAGTCTAAATTTGTCTTAAGTTTTGACTTAGCCAATCACGATTAACGTTTCAAAAAGTAACGTCATACATGATTGGCTAAGCACAAACTTAAGTCTAAGATTGTTTCATGATATCGGGGCCTGGTCTTATCTCTTGTACTTTTTCAATGGTCTCCATGTGAATAATTCCTTGTTCATATTTTGCCCCTGGTTTAATCAATTTTGAGTTTGGATTATGATTTTGTTAACGCTTCAGTATTCTCTTAATTATTTTTTGCTTCTTTCAATTATCAAGGGTGTCCTTATCATTTGAATACGTACATTGTATAACGCCTGTTTTAGTTCAGACGTAGTTCACATACAATATCCAAGTACTGTTTTTTGTGATTTTTCGAGATATTCGAGAGTGATTCATTCCATGAGCCCTCCACCTCTGGTTTGAAAAGTCAAATGGTCAAGATATCAATCTTGCATTCTGCTAACACTAGTCTTGTTGTTCATGTGTCTGACTGTCTGCTGCTGTTCTGCTATTCTACCACCAGTCCTCCACCTCTGGGCCTAGTTGGCCAAGTAGCTCAGGTATTTCGCATTCTTGTACCACTTTGCCTTCTACCTCTGGGTTGCAGTTGCCAAGTGGTTAAGATGTCTGCCACTGCCACAACTAGCCCTCTACCACCGGGTCGTGTTGACAGAATGATTAAGGTATCTGACATTCTGCTACTACTAGCCCCCTACCACTTGGTAGCGGCGAACAAGTGGTAAAGGTGTCTAACATTCTACTACATCTAGCCCTCTACCACTGGGTCTTGTTGACAGAGTAATTAAAGTGATTAAGGTGTCTGACATTCTGCTACCACTAGCCCTCCACACATGGGTCATGTTGACAAAGTAATTAAGGTGTCTGACATTCTGCTACCACTAGCCCTCCACCCCTGGGTCATGTTGACAAAGTAATTAAGTTGTCTGACATTCTGCTACCACTAGCCCTCCACCCCTGGGTCATGTTGACAAAGTAATTAAGGTGTCTGACATTCTGCTACTACTAGCCCCCTACCACTTGGTAGCGGCGAACAAGTGGTAAAGGTGTCTAACATTCTACTACATCTAGCCCTCTACCACTGGGTCTTGTTGACAGAGTAATGAAGGTGTCTGACATTCTGCTACCACTAGCCCTCCACACATGGGTCATGTTGACAGAGTAATGAAGGTGTCTGACATTCTGCTACCACTAGCCCTCCACCCCTGGGTCATGTTGACAAAGTAATTAAGGTGTCTGACATTCTGCTACCACTAGCCCTCCACACATGGGTCATGTTGACAGAGTAATTAAGGTGTCTGACATTCTGCTACCACTAGCCCTCCACCCCTGGGTCATGTTGACAAAGTAATTAAGGTGTCTGACATTCTGCTACCACTAGCCCTCCACCCCTGGGTCATGTTGACAAAGTAATTAAGGTGTCTGACATTCTGCTACCACTAGCCCTCCACCCCTGGGTCATGTTGACAAAGTAATTAAGGTGTCTGACATTCTGCTACCACTAGCCCTCCACACATGGGTCATGTTGACAAAGTAATTAAGGTGTCTGACATTCTGCTACCACTAGACCTCCACTCATGGGTCATGTTGACAGAGTAATCAAGGTGTCTGACATTCTGCTACCACTAGCCCTCCACCCCTGGGTCATGTTGACAAAGTAATTAAGGTGTCTGACATTCTGCTACCACTAGCTCTCCACCCATGGGTCATGTTGACAAAGTAACTAAGGTGTCTGATATTCTGCTACCACTAGCTCTCCACCCATGGGTCATGTTGACAGAGTAGTTAAGGTGTCTGACATTCTGCTACATGTACCACTAGCCCTCCACCCCTGAGTCATGTTGACAGAGTAATTTAGGTGTCTGACATTCTGCTACCACTAGCCCTCCATCACAGGGGTTTGGGGCCTACATAGGGCTGTTGCAAAGTACATTGTACTGGCCATTGGTTTGTAATTATTTTATATATCCGGAAACTCATGTTTTAAGACGAAAAACACAAACAAACATGGCACATCCTAAAATGACCCTAGCTGTTAATAGGACGTAAAACACAAACAAACATGGCACGTCCTTAAATGACCCAATCTGTTAATAGGACGTAAAACAGGAACAAAACTGGCACATACTTATATGACCATAGCTGCTGATAGGACGTAAAACACAAGCAAAGCAAACTAAAATGTTTTAATTATTTATTCAAATGTATTGGTTTGGTTTCCAGAGAAACTCGTTTTTCTGGTTATCCAATTATCTGATTAGTCTTCAATGATATGGTAACTAAGGAAATGATAACTCCTATATCTCCAGCATGCACATTGAATCGGTGGTTGTACCGCAGGGTTCTGATTGTGGTCCTGCTCAGAGTTTGGATGGGATTCCGGGTAATGGATGGTAGTTTTGATCAGGAAAGGCAAAGAACAAACCTAGTAAAAATACACAAAACAATCGGGGGATCCCTTGGCTGTCTCCAGCCATTCCAAAATAAAGTACACACAATATTCCTATGCGTTGTTACTATAAATACCAGTGCCAAATTTTCTACTGTGGTAACCATACTGTCCTCAATAGAGCTAAAATAAACGAATATTATAATAGATAAAGTTCAATACATGTGTTTTTGCCAGGAGGACAATGTGCGTTGCCCGGGGTATCACTGATCATAACAAACGTACAGAATTGTTACAAATTTGCAAAACACCGTCGACAATATCTCAAAGCAGTTGGGTCTTATAGAAACATAGTGGTTGGGAATAATCGTTAAATACTATGGATAACCTTGACCGTGTAATTGATATAGATAAAGAAAATAACCAAATACCTAACGTGACGCTACCACAATTGGTACGTTACCCCATTTGGTGCACGGTCACAAAATGGTTGGGAAAATGCTTGAAAATGATATTCGAACATTTTCCTTTGACAGTATAACATAATAGATATTTGTCAGCATTGCCACCAAATATTTTTCTTTTCTGGATCAATTTACAATTACACGATAACATCAAAGTCATCATATCAGAAACCCAGTTAAAACGCTATGCGTCGACGACATTTTGGCGAATTTTGAAGGGGGTAATTTTAAGCAAGTTTAAATGTAGATTTTTGGTCCTTATAACCGAAAAATATCAAAGTGGATATGTAAAACTGTAGTTTGGTATGATGTTTAAAAAGGCAGAATATTTTGTTGCAATAGGTACATTCATTAGCTGAAATAAAAACAGATTCCATGACCTGTGATACGGTGTACCAATTGGGGTACGGGTCATGGCTGAAAAACGGACAAAATCTCCTTGAAAGTTTTGCGTTATATTTTCAAAACAAAATCACCTGGTATAATTTTTACTTCTGAAAATGAACCAACATACGTACTCTTTGTCAAAAATCAAGAAAAAATCCAAATACACTATCTGAATTTGTAGATTTCACTGAAAATCTGTCAAATTGTACCAATTGGGGTAGTTTGACGTTAAGTATTTTTGACATTTTAGTATTGTAATACTATGGGCATACCCGTGGACAAGTAGTTCAAAAATAGCTGGAATGAATTGGGAATATTCCTTTTGGTCCATTATCAAACCAGAAAATTCCTTAAACATTATATTTATGTTTTGTGTACGAAGCATGTTTAACTCATCATTCACTCCTGAAATATCGTAATGAACTACTCCAACCTATAAAATGGAAGCGCTCAAATGTGTCCCTAGGGGTTATGAGTTTAAATGTTTGTAATCGTGCAGCCTTCGTTACCATTCTTACCAAAGAAACGACAGGGAACATTTCAGCCCCTAACCCATATACATTTTATACCAGGTAAACCTAATAGCAAACGACAAGGCAGTGTCGTGTTTATAAAGTAAGTGTTTTCTTTGGGGGGGGGGGGATTCTTTTGAGGGGGAGGGGGTGTTTTTGGTTTTAGGGGGTTCAAGAGAAATAAAATGGAGTTTACCAGATATTTATTTTCGTATGCTGTATTTTACATTTTACAAAATAACATAATGTGACAATGTTTAAACTTCCGTTGTTTTTTTATGTAGAGTGTATGTATAATATACAAATATTGTATTTAAAGTGTATATATACTTACAAAGACATCAGGGAATGGTAGGGGATTTTAAAATTGTTTCCGGAGCGAGAGATATCCCTATTTCCAATAAGTATTGGTAATTATACAACCACCTCATCAACCAAACACTTCTTTGATTATTAAGGTAGTATCTTAAACACAATAGGTAAATATTATGACGTCGATTCAGGTTAAGTTTAGATAATTGTGATCTACTGATAGGTCTACGTGGTTAAAGGTGTCCTATATACAGCCCAAGGTCGATAACAGATATTTAATACTAATATGTTGTCCCGTGACAGAGTCACCGTTTATCTATGTAGTATATCATAACTAGATCAATACAAAACACACCATGTATACATGTACCTATTTGTCCACCCTACACAACCACAATGTATACAATCGGTAATCATGACATGCATATTACTGGTTTCTAAAAACCAAATCAATGTAAGATACATACAGGTCTTTTGGCGGGTTTTTTTTTGTCAGTTTGGGGTCATTGTCATTTTATATTCTTGATGACATATTATAATTTTTTGTTAGTTGTGTTTATTTATTTATTGTCATTTTATTGTTCTTTGCAATTATTGTTATTAAATTAATTCTTTTAATTGCAAGCTAAAGTCGTTATCAATGTACTTTGTTTCTGAAATGCTTCATCTAATTATATACATGAAAACAATGAGGTGTATACTAAATGTGTATTAATGATAATTATATAATAGTTGGAATGGTCCCAAATCTGCTTGTCACAGGCAAAATTTAATATAAACACACGAATCGCTGTATTCATTTATCCGGGGCGTGGCTTTCTAAACACTAGTACTCAGGTGCGCACACATACCCCCTCCCCCCCCCCCCCCCCCCCCCTTAAAAAATCGTACATCTTCGCACATTTCAATTAGCCATAGCTATTCGAAACAGCCCATGCGATGCTACTGAATTTATATTTCTTCCCAAAACACTAAGTTTCCCCCACCTCTCAATCTCATGGGATTTAGTTTACGACTTGGGTTTTCCACTAGTTACTAGTGGGTAACACCCTAGGGGTTATCTATCTGGATACCCTTCTTATTATAACGTCAAGTTAAAATAACTTCTGACGTCTTGTTTCATTTTGATATCAGAATTCATTGGGAATATTTCCACGAACAGAAAGATAAATAGTGAAATCCCAAGAGTAGTATGTTTCAGCGGCGGATCCAGGGGGGTTTCCAGGGTTTCCAGGGTGTCCAGAAATCCCCCCAACCCCAGCATTTTTTACAAAAAATAAGAAAAGGAAAAATTTTGTGGCATTTTTTCCATATATACAGTCATATTTTATAGTTTCATTAGACTGTCTATGCATTGTTGAAAAGCTTGGCTCATCACTGTAACAATTAATTATGTTACCTGTGTTGTAATAGCCATTACAGGTGATAACTGCCCCATGACTAATTATGCATAGCGCCCCAAAGCCACATCATTTTGTTATTTGGATCCTGGTGTGATAATCCTATCCCCATCCCAGCGTGTTCCCAATCAGCCAATATCCTATTTTAGTGTAGCGCACAGGTAGTGTTGTTACAGGGTGAGAACAATACTTTTTCTGTGATTTGAATGTTGTGAGATTCCCTTTCTCTCGTTACAGGAGACTATCATGACATTGTGTATCTAATAATCATAATATGTGCAAAAATTAAAAGAAAAATGTGTGTCTGTATGTAAGTTTTAAGTTAAGTTATTCGAGATCGATAGATCAAATGAATATTGCACAAACTTTATGCGTTGAGAAAAGCCCTTTCTACAACATGCCCTAGGAAGACGAAAGCACGATCGTCTAGATCGTTATTTATCAGAGTGACACAGGCATTTCCAATTTCCATTTTGTCATTTAAGGAATGTTATTTCTGTTTTTTTTCTTCTAGATATTGTTTATTGTTACGTGTAACATGGTCATCTTATTACTATATAGTCTATGTGTTCTGTTCGGCCACAGGGGTTCGATTCACTGATAGGACGTGGGAGGTTGTACATAATGTAACTTTTTTATAGTAATTTCAGAAATGGAAACAATGTCAAATATAATTTAGATGAACAAGCCATTTTGGAATATTTTAATTAATCATCTTTCATTTGAACTTATGAGAATGAAATGGTACCTGTCTTTTTCAAAGAGCTCTGTTTCTCTTCTACTAGTTGTGGAAAGGGCTGCCGACCTCATATAAAGTTGGATGTTGCTTTGCGGAACTAGTACAGTGGACCCGCGATAATCCGGACGCCGATAATCCGGAAATGCACGGTAACTGATTTCTGTAACGCTATTTGTACTCACCAGTCCAAAACTCCGCAGTCCGGAAAACTTAATGTATAAATAAACTTAATACGATATGGCATTTAGTAACGTTATCCGGTGTTTACATAGATACATGTTAAAGGGGTCTTGTTGAACCTTAACAATTGAAAATAGAATATATTAGACTTCTGTTTGTTTATTATAGGAAAACGTTCAACTTTGTTAACAGACATGATAATAAATAGTTTAAAGTAGGACAAGGAGAAGTTCTACCTATAATCTATAGTTTTGACATAAAATCTGGGCCCGTATTCATGAAACCGTTCTCATGCTCAAGCATGGATTTCGGGCTCAAGCCTTATTTCTTGTTCTTGCCATAATTATTTAAAGAATCTAACTTTGTCAAAGTTTTGGAAAAAAGTTGAAGAGACATGAAGCCAAAAACTGTTTTCAACATTTACATTGACTTTTTGACTCTTCGACGTGATTAAGGAGAGTTTCAAGAAAGCTGGCTTGAGCACAGAATCCATGCTTGGGCATGAGAACGGTTTCATGAATACGGGCCCTGGTGTCGGGGACAGAGAAAATTCGGGCTATAAATGTTGATATATGGTTTTATAATGGTTGTCATTTTGAAACCGTGAGCCATTTTATTTACTTGGGTACTTAATTAAATTTTAAAGCTAAATTAAGAAAGGCACTGATTACGATTTTCCGTATGTCTGGACAAACTCTTTAATATAGAAACACAGATAGATGTGTTTGATATCTATGTTGCTAGCATTTAATACACGGAAGTGAAGTGAGGGGATTTAATTATGGAAAAATGCATTTTAATTTATGTAATTGGTTATTAGGAGTGGCATATGAAGAACTAGGAAGATTCCCTATCCCTCTTTTCAGAAAATTGAGGCTCTTTAAGTATTTTTGAGATTAAGAAATTCAAGGAACTTCATTTTAAACGCTTGTTATAGGAAACGTTTGAGTGAGTGAGTGAGTGAGTGAGTGAGAAAGTATAAGAGATACATTATATATATAGATTTAGATCAATGTACACATATATGCGATATCGAAAACATCTTTGATATTGCTATTGATATTTGTTAAACGTGGCATGTGTGGTATATTTCGAAAAGACTACAGTAAAAAGAAATATTTATCTATGAAATGCTCACCACACGAACACATAAATGAATGTTTTGAAATACAGCACTAACAAACAAAGTCTTTAAGCGGCCAAGTTTTTAATGAAATATTGAACATTCGCATTTGTCACTTGAAGGGAATATTGATAATGAAACAGGCTGTCAAATTTAGCAAAAATCATCAGAGTAAGTAACAGAGAGAAACAGTTAATATAACAAAGTAAAGTAGTATTGAATACAATGCCAGAGCCGTATATAGATGTGATATGTTGGCCATACATTAATGTTATGTGAGATAAATACATTAAGTTTTTAGATAGATACATTAAAAGTGAGATAAATACATTAAGTGTGAGATAAAACATTTAATTTTAATGCAAGAATAATATATTTAGTGTGAGATAAATTCATTTAGTGTGAGATAAAAATATTTAATTTTTAATGTGAGATAAATAATTTAGTATGATATAAATATATTTAATGTTAAATAAATACATTTAGTGTGAGATAAATACTTTGAATGTGAGAATATCCTATTGATGTAAATTTATGACGATATAAAGTATAGGGGAGAATATCACAGACATGCAATGTGAGAATTATTAATGAACATATAGCGAGAAAAACAGATATATTTAATGGGATGGTGATAAATTAATTAATTTTAAAAATAAAAGATTAATGTCATGTGGGAATGATAGATAGATAGATGTAATGTTAAAATACTAGATAAATGTTATCGACGTCGTAGATAAATGTTAATTGAGTTGAATGTGCATTTTTACAACACAAATCCTGGGTAAACATACTAAATTATATCAGTGTGCAAATTTTGAAAGGTGATTGTAGGTAATTGGAATTCAGTGCATATGCTGTGAGCAGTGTGCCTGTATTTATAGCTTGTATTATTTAACGTGTCTGCATTGTGTATATATATATGCACCGTAATGATGAACCAAACGGTTTAAAGTACGTGTAATAAAAACTCAACAGAGCAAACACTGTCCGACCCGACCACGTAGGTTTTTCTCTGAGCACCATACTACATGTATAACCGACCGCTCACTGACATCCGGGTCAAAAAGACTCATTTAAATACCAGGAAATCTCAAGTTTACAATTGGGTACGAAACGTTTTTTTTCTTTGAAGATTAGACAGTGAGACAGAAACAACACAGGTATTATGATTAAAGCCATCGTCGGAAACCCACGGTACACTTCTCTGACGTTTGCATATACCGTGGGCGAGAACCAATAGAAACTCTCGTTTCCCGGAATAGAAGTTTATTCGGAGATTTTGGCCAATCAGAATGGTCGTTTCTCGTGACACGCTGTTAGATCATTTTACCTTGACCCCGGCCAGTATATTTCTGTAGACACGACGCCAATGTAAATCTCCTTATAGTAGGACCGTATATTTTAATCACAATCGACACAATTATAACACAATCGACAGGTTTTGTTGACAGACAGTGCTACAAATTAAACGGGGTATCCCGGCTGGATGTCCCGGCTAGATGTAGACACGGATGAAACTATCGATATGATTGGCTGCTACTATAGTACGAAAACGAGAGTTTCTATCGATTCTGGCCCACGGTATGCAAACGTCAGAGAAGTGTATCGTGGTTATCCGAAGACGGATTAAAGCATAAGCATGGCCCTCCACCATTTGTTGACTGGATTCCTATTAATTAGCCAATCAAATATACAATTAAATAACCAGAATTACCCTACCAAGGAAGGATTCCCACAAAAAATGGTAATCGTAGTTTCTCAACTGGCATGATTCGAAGAAATACGTTAGGCATTTCTATAATGAACAGCGGTTAAGTTAACTAGAAACATCATAGCTTAATTATATGTAGATCATTAAAAAATAGAACGATAATACTGTCATGTTCAAAGGTATATTGGAGAGAGAACTTTCGTGAGTTACATGTAGTGTTTCTCAAAATAAAAACAACATCAACAACAATAATGATATTATTTAAAATAATGATATTAACAGTCTTTATTTATACTTGATAAAAAAATCAGTCAACGACTCGTCTTATTTTTGGTCAGATAGAAAATGTCATTTTGATCATTTTAAAAAGGAGTTTAATAAGTTGCATGTCGTGTAAGATAGCATAATCAGGGGGAAGATAAGCTTATGATCTATCTATAAATCTAGCTTTTAAAAACCACTGCTGGTACAAATAATAAATAGGAACTAGGGTATAGGGGTGAGAACTTAAGTATTGAACTGCTTTCGATTGGTATTACTAGACAATATGAATGCCAACTGAACAAAGTCTAATTCAGTGAAGCTGCCATCTTGGATTGTTTTTGTCAAGCTGGAATTCATATGCAGACTACAACCAATTCAGTACTTTTATTATTCATGGTTTTTTTTTAATTTGGTCATTTAAATTACAAACCAACAAACAAACAAAATACAATTACTCGATTTTTTTATTAGTCAGTATTTAGTTATCGCGTATGGTTGGTCAATGATTAAAATAGCCATCGCATTGGGAGGGTCAGTGGTAACACTTATATTATCATCATATCAACAATCGGTCCTAGGCATTCATAGTCATATGAATGCCAACTGAAAATGGTAGCCAAGGGTTAAATAGGTTAAATAACGGCAATGCTACACGACAATATACTTTTTTTAATCAGAGAATACCAAAGTGTCAACAAATTCTCAACGAACTCGAAATCCGGACCATGTTCCTTAAACTGATACTTAAAGAGCAAGCATCTCATTAATACATATATTTTAAGCCAATATGAGTGACAGTAAAACATAATAGCGTTTCATTGTTTTATTTGTCGTGAAACAATAACACTTAATCGTTCTATAAGACCATGCTTCCTTGCATAGTCTAAACATCTAAATCCTAACTGGAAAAATAAATTAAAAATATCAGGCGGATGGATACTCATGACTCATAATATACATGTTTTACGATAATCAGAAATCCAAGTATGTAATATGGAAATGAGAGACGCTGAACCAATAGTTTGCACGTTTCCTACATAGAAGAAAGATTAGGTAATCTTTCGTAGAATAACCTATCTGTAATCTGTGTCTTATCCTGTATTGGCGCCTCCACAAGGTACCCGAGGTATTCCCCTTACAAGTGTAGAAACTAGAAATAAGATATGACAAGTAACTTGATGTTCAGGTAGAACGTGACATTTAAATCTCCTCTGTGTTCCTTTATTGTGTAATTTTTTTCTTGTTCGTAAAATGGAAATTAGTTATTTTTTATGGTGGGAAAGAAATTGAATGATATTTTATTCTATTTATTGCATGACGGTATTATAAACATTACAATTAACTTTTTTTCGAAGTTTTGACAACAAAATAATATGAGAATCCTTTGAAGATGTTTGTATTTTTAGACAGCATAATTGAAACCTTCCTAATAAATAATTTGAAATGTAAATAGAGGTAATTAGAGGTGAAGATAAAATACATGTTTTAACAATCAAATACCAAATTTAAAGGGTAATTCTGCTATCCATTTCTATTGGCCCAGCTAGACATATGGATATAATTACTGAAAGTTGTTAAAAGGTCTTAAATACAAAATCGATAAAGTCTTTCTGTCTACCTATCATCAATACAAAGAAACAGACAACCAGGAATGCATTATTTTACATGCATATGCTTTAACAGAAAAGAAAGAAAAGAGGACTAATCGTAAATAAAAATTATGTGAAATTGAATGAGATCATATATTTAGGTAAAATATCCAATCTGATTAAAATCATATCTTGATCTCCGCGCCGTTCCGTAAACTCCTCTCTGCTGCGTTAAGATCTGAGATAATCACATAGCGGGTCATGTCCCGATGACCTTTCGCATTAGCCAATCAATTCACTACTGGCAGAATCTTGACAGTGAAATTTTGAGGTGACAAAGCTTGCATAAACGCATGTGTCCGTTAAGTCATTTCGTCACCAAAAATTTCATGTGAAATAACGTGACGAAATGGCTTACTGCAAGATGACAGGTAATTTGAAAATTATTGAAAATTATTTTAGTGTTTAGTAAAGAGGCGACAAAGATCATCTGGACGTGACCTGTTATGGGATTATGTCAGATCCTTGTAAAACGGAGTGAGAACAAGGATCTGTATTTTAATCAGATTGGTAAAATATCATTAAATATACAATAAAAAGCTAGTATCAGTGTAATATCAATGGGGGAGGGGGGGAGGGGGGCACAGTTGCCGAGTGGTTAATGTTTTTCCGACATTCTACCACTAGCCCTCCATATCTGGCTTGCAAGTTCGAAACCGACATGGGGCAGTTGCCAGGTACTGACCGTAGGTCGATGGTTTTTTCCGGGTACTCCAGCTTTCCTCCACCTCCAAAACCTGGCACGTCCTGAAATGACCTTGGCTGTTAATAGGACAAAAAACAAAATAAACCAAAGCAATAAAATAGCAATGTCTTAACAGAACGTTTTGCTGTGTAGGCTTATTTTAAATGCCTGATTGGCCCTTATTTATGAATGAATAGTACTAAGGGGTTGGCAGACTCTGCTGGTGGATGTTTTAGTCCCCGAGGTGTGCTTGAGCCTCCATAGCCACAGTTAATCTCATTTGAGTAGTGGCACAGTACATAATATACACGTTTTCGTAGTACACGATTTGAAATTATACAGAACTAGTTTAATTATACTTCTAAATTCATAAATTAAAGGGGTTTTACGCACCTGACTCTTTTTCTTCTACATTAGTTTAGACATTTTGGATTCCTACCTTTTAGCCTCTAGCATCACTAAAGAGTCCCAGGAGAACGAAACAGCTGTATGATGCAGTTTAATTCATTTTTTCGGCATACTGTATATATTACTAAATTTAAGAGGTGCAGCATATGTGTGTGTTACGTCATCTTTGAACTGTAATTAACTTAATTATTTCTATAAATTTTCAGTCAGTTATATTATCAGACACGATCAAACAAGTAGTTCCTGAAACTATTATTAATATAGACCAAACACGGGTAGTAGGAAGTAAGGGGATCTTAAGGGGTTTACATTCCAGGAAGAACTATATCTATAAATATCAATACACAATACATGAGTGTTTAATTAAGTATACAATTTCGATAAGAAATACTTTAAGGAAAAACATTCAATAGATCATTATTGTATTATGTCACAAAAACGAAGGCCATGTCTATTCAGCGCTTTGTTAATTCGTTTTTCCATAAATACATTTTTAACTTATGTATTTTGTTAGAATGAATCATTTCACGGGATTTAACTGCTAAACGAGACTTGTGTCATTGAATGTATTTGGAATTTTCCAAATGGTTATTCCTGACGGATCACGTTTCATGAAGAGGAGAAACGAAAATATCAGAACAATACCAAATAAATATGTAGATTTTCAATGAAGGAAAAATAAGCAAAACTGTTTCAAAGCACACCATATGAAATAATTTATGCAGTATTTTGCAATTTAAAAGAAATACATGACATTAAGTTGAAGTGTGGAGATGATTTTTTCTCGGGAAGTCCTAAGCCTTTCCAATTTCGGTTTTATTAACTATTTTTGTTTTGTTTTATGAATAAGATACGTACCATTACACGCACAAAATCAGTCATGTTTCTTACAAAACAATTATTTCTTACTTTTGCTGCTGTTTGTTTTTTCTTCTCATGCAGCTGGGCCGCGGGGCCCGAGTGGTTAAGGTGTTCCGACTTTCTACCACTAGCCCTCCACCTCTGGACCGCGGTGGCCGAGTGGTTAAGGTGTCCCGACTTTCTACCACTAGCCCTCCACCTCTGGACCGCGGTGGCCGAGTGGTTAAGGTGTTCCGACATTCTACCACTAGCCCTCCACCTCTGGACCGCAGTGGCCGGGTGGTTAAGGTGTTCCGATATTCTACCACTAGCCCTCCACCTCTGGACCGCAGTGGCCGAGTGGTTAAGGTGTTCCGATATTCTACCATTAGCCCTCCACCTCTGGACCGCAGTGGCCGGGTGGTTAAGGTGTTCCAACTTTCTACCACTAGCCCTCCACCTCTGGACCGCAGTGGCCGGGTGGTTAAGGTGTTCCGATATTCTACCACTAGCCCTCCACCTCTGGACCGCAGTGGCCGGAGTGGTTAAGGTGTTCCGATATTCTACCACTAGCCATCCACCTCTGGACCGCAGTGGCCGAGTGGTTAAGGTGTTCCGATATTCTACCACTAGCCCTCCACCTCTGGACCGCAGTGGCCGGGTGGTTAAGGTGTTCCGATATTCTACCACTAGCCCTCCACCTCTGGACCGCAGTGGCCGAGTGGTTAAGGTGTTCCGATATTCTACCACTAGCCCTCCACCTCTGGACCGCGGTGGCCGAGTGGTTAAGGTGTTCCTAAAATGACACTGGCTGTTACTAGGATGTAAAACTAGATTAGCTAAACCAAACAGCTGTTGTTTTTATGCTGTTTCTACTATTCTGTCGCCGTTGCTTCTGTTTTGGTGTTGTTTACATGTTGTTTTTACTTCGTTACTGTTGTTGTTTTGTTCTGTTTGTTGTTGTTCATATGCTGTTTCTTCTGTTGTACTGCTGTTTAATGCTGTTTGCTGCTGTGTGTTAATTTGTTTGGACGATGTTGCTTCCGTTTTATGCCGTTTTTATGATCTTGTTTCTACTGTTTTATGCCGTTTTGCTGCTGTTTGCTGCTATAGTAGTTGTTTTGATGATGTTGCTTCTGTTTTTGTGATGTTTTTATCAATTTTCTGCCGTTTTGATAATTTTTTTCTGCTGTTTGATGTCGTTTGCTACTGTCTTTGTATTTTACTATTTTCGTGAAAAATATCTTATTGTTTGATGAATTATATTAAATTATCTTCTAACAGAAAATTGATACATTTGCTGCTCTTCACTATCCTTTTTGTTGTGTTGAAGGCCCAATATACGTAACTTAAGGAATTGTTTCGTTATTCTGAAAAATTCTTTAAAAAAATTCAGCTGCTTACCTTGCAAAAATAAGCCTAAAACGAAGTAAACCTGAGCGGTAACTACCAAGACACTCTTGACAAAAAAATCCAAAGAATTGAAAATAATTCGGGTGTGGCCCACTTCAACAACAAACCGAAGTTAGAAGACAGTTCAAAATGGACGCGTGTTTACAAATACCGAGTTTCAACTGCTGCTGTATCGGTAATCGTGTAAGAATTCATCTTGAATATTGCTGATATCAGTTAATCTTAACTAAATCTATAAATATAAAAAGTTATTAGGCTTGATTTTCGCTTCAAGTTTTGCCGAAAGTTACACATATAGGGCCTTTAATGATGTAGACCTAATGATGCTGTTTTATTTTGTGTTATTTGTTTTCATGAACTACATTGTGCATTGTATGTAGACTTATTTGCTAACAAGTTACCTATTCTGATCGCTTTCCATCCGCCGTCATTCATTATCCGTCGTCTTGGTCCGTCGTCCGTGGTGCATAAACTTTTTTTACATATTTTACTTCCTCTCAAGAACCAATCAATTATCTTTGACCAAACTTAGCCAAACTAGTCCTTCATAGATTATGATACGAAATGTAAGATTTGGATATCTGCACCAGTCCAAGGAGCCATAGTAAGACCCAAAAGTGAAAATTAACCATAGTTTCAAAATCTTCTTCTCCAGACTCAGAGGTACTGCAGTCGATTTCTGTGCATGGTTGGAGAGATCGATCTTCGGAGGCTTTGCTGAAATGTTAAATCTCAGTACTTTCGGGCAATTCCTTTCCTTTGAGGAGGGGTAACGTTTATTGTAGTTTATTTTTATATGGAAATGATATACTTTTGGACATATCTTTTGTATTTTCCGGAGGGTATAAATCAATTTTGCTGATGATCATTCACATTCGATGAATGATATCGTTTGAGAAATCCTTTTGGTGATGTGACTAGTATTATATTTCACTTTGTTTATATGTCAATTTCCTCATCACATCCCAATCAAATTGAACTACGAGTACATGTATCTAAAATTCACGCCCTTGTGACGATCCTTAAATTAAGGAAATTCCTTAACTTAAAAGTGTTTATCGCAAAGCAAAATAGAAGTTAAGAGTAAACACGTGAACTTAGTGATTATTCTAATCTTCTATAATGCTTTCCCATGTAAATTTTTATGTTAAGGAATATCCTTAAATTGACGAATATTCGGTTAGGTCATCATTATCTTTTAAAAATATAAAAGTGTTAAAAGATAGTGATGCCTTAACATCATTTGGATGGGCGTTCCAAGTTTGACAACTTGATAAAATAAAGTGATAAGAGTAAAATATTGTTCTGTGCTTAATAGGGAATGTACAACATATTCTGTTCAACCTGTCATGTAGCTCTGGAATGAACCTATGTTTAAAACAAGAACACAAAAATCCAGGATCAAGTCCGTGTACGCATTTAAAAGTTATTTCAGACTTTCTATAATCTATATACTTTTTACCAATATTTTTCATCCTTTCCTTGCAGCCTTTCGACCAGGATTTGGATGTCAATCAACCCTGTTGCGACTTGTTGAGGACTGGCGAAAGGCCTTGGACAACCATGAGTATGTCGCCGCCATACTGATGGACCTGTCGAAGGCTTATATTGCCTACCTCATGATCTGCTGGTCGGGAAGCTGGAGGCCTATGGTCTGAGTAAAGGTTCTGTTAACCTGGTGTCCAGCTACTTGAGCAGCAGAAAGCAACAGGTAAGGATTGGTACCAAATGTGGTGACTGGTTGGATGTGCTCAAGGGGGTGCCCCAGGGATCTATATTAGGCCCTTTGCTTTTTAACGTCTTTGTAAATGATATGTTTTTATATGTGAAATCGTCTAAACTTTACAATTATGCAGACGATAACACAATTGCCGACTCAAACAAAGACCCTTTAGTTTCACAAAATGATATTGAAAGCGACTGTGCAAACCTGATAGATTGGTTCAAATTAAACAAAATGAAGGCAAACCCCGATAAATTTCAGGCCATTTGTATAGGCAAACGTACAGTAGACGCTATAGAGACTTTTAAAGTTGGCGAGACAAATATTGCCCCTAAGAACGTAGTCAAACTTCTCGGTGTAACCATTGACTCTTTTTTGAACTTTGAGGCACATATTTCAGAAATCTGTAGGAAAGCCTCACGACAACTGTCAATTCTGAAACGCATTGGTAGCTTTTTAACTAAACAAGGTAGACTTGTCATTTACAACTCTTTTATTGTTTCAAATTTTAATTACTGTCCCATGGTGTGGTATTTTTGTTCAATGAAAAGTGTAAGAAAAATGGAAAAGTTTCAAGAAAGAGCCTTGCGTTTTATCCACAATGATCACAACTCATCTTTTAAACAGTTACTTATTTTAACCAATAGTGATAGACTGCATGTAAGACGCCTGAAAGATATGGGTTGTGAAGTTTTTAAAATTGTAAAACAGATATCACCTGCATATATTCAAAACCTAATAAACATTAAAAAATCAACTTATGACCTCAGGAATGAATATATGGCAGATGTGCCCAGGGTAAACACTGTGAAGTATGGTCAAAAATCATTTGCTTTTGAGGCCGCCCGGGTGTGGAACAGTCTCCCAAATGACTTTCGAAAAGTTGAAAACTTCAGGGAGTTCAGGAGACTGGTCCACTCCTGGGACGGTCCCATCTGCCTGTGCAATATATGCAAATCTTGACTCTTCTGGTGGTTGGCCTGGCCACATCTGTAGACATCCTTTATTATTTTTTATCATTTTATTTTATTTTTATTTTTTATGTTTGTTATTTTTCTACTTGTAACCTCATAGTCATAGCATAACAGTTTCATTTCAATACTCATTTATTTATTTGCTCATGTTACATGTACATTTTATCTATAAGGCCTGAGAGTTTGTTAGGTAGGGGATTCCCAATCACCTACTCTCTGAGCTATTAATTACTTAAGTACAAATATTGATTTAAATGACAACTTTCTTATATAAAAATAATTAAACAATACATATTGTATTACTTTTTTATGGTTAAAATGTATAGAGGCCAGTGAGTTTGGTAGGTAGGGGATTCCCAATCACCTGCTCACTCTGCTGTTAATTTTTACATTATTATTTAATAAATGTCTTAACTGTCTCATCTGACTAAATAATTTTTATTCATACTGTATATATAAACACCAGTCTGTAAATGATACTATTTAAATCAACATAATGTATTTTATGAATAACTTTAATGATTATGATAATTTTAATTTACCTGTGATCTCTCTTTATGCTGTATTAGTTGTATTTTGTTAACATACCTATGTTTGTCGCAATAATAGCTCGCACGAGCTAATGTTATTTGTTTACATGTATGCGACGTAAAATAAAGTTTCTTGTATCTTGTATCTTGTATCTTGTACAAGTGTATATACATCCATTTTAGCACGGAGAAATATTTTCGGAGGAATAAGCTTAAAACGCTTAGAACTGTTTAGTTGTTAAAACAACACGTTTGGTCTTTTGGTCTACGTTATCAGTCATTTAATTATCAGAATACTAGTCTTTCACTTTCCTTAAACTATTTTCTAATTGTGTTCTGACAATATCAACCGTATTACCAAATGGAGATAGCATAGAGTCGCCTGCGTTCATGTCCATTCTACAAGGAGTAACCAACGGTAAATCGTTGATGAAAACTAAAAGAATTAAAGGGTAAAGAATTGATTCTTGGGGAACCCTTTGGTTATCCTTTTTTGCTACGATAAGTTAAAATAGAGCCCTTTTATCTAATCACTTAGGATAATAATATTCGAACCAAGAAAAAGATCTAGATAAACATCACACTTATACATTTTCAATTTTTCGATTAATACAGCATAACAAACTAGGTCAAATTTAAAAAGGCAACACTATTTATACTTCCGTGATCAATTCTATGTGCCCTATTATAAACACTGTTTAAAAGGGCAGTTTCACATGAATGATTTTGCCGAAAACCATACATAGAAAGGTTGATAGACAGGTTTTGGTTGTATAAAGGGTCGGTACCTATTTCGGTTATGACAGGTGTGTATGTACACAGGTAAAGCGTAAAAGAAAGGTGTTGATTCTCCATACAGACACAAGGTAGTTGAGAGAAAGGTTGTGTTAAAAATTGTTTGAGAAATATTGGCTCTTAACATATCGACTTTACCATCCGGTTGTAATTCGTGATGAAGGCTTTATACAGTGTTTTCTTGAAATATGTTCGAAAGTTGGTTGTCCGCGAAAAAACCATTTCCGGACAGGTATTTTGTTTTATTATTGAAACATGATAACTTTTGGCACATTTCGATACTAATTCTGATTTCACCATCCTATTGCAATTCGTTCTGATGGCAATGTACTTTATAAAAGGGGTACAGAGTACGTTTGAGGGTTGGTTTGCCATGAAATAACAATTTCCAGACAGGTCTTGTGTGTTATAGGGGACATGCTAACTTTTGACACATTTCGATACTAATTATGATTTCACCATCCTGTCACAATTCTTTCTGATGGCTACATTCTTTATCCACAGTGTCCAGAGTACGTTTGAGAGTTGGTTTTCCATCAAATCATTTTCCAGACAGGTCTTTTGTGTTATTTGAGGACATGCTAACTTTTGACACATTTCGATATTACATCTGATTTCACCACCCTGCTGCAATTCGTGACGTCTGCATTCATGGTACGTTTGAGGGTTGGTTTTCCATGAAATCATTATTCTCAGACAGGTGTGTTTATCATCACGTTACAGACAAACGTGATTTACGTCTGGAAATTCCTCCCGCTGAATCGCTTGACTTATTTCATATACAACCGGGGTACATACACAGCTATAAATAGCAACATGTCATACTGCAACATAATCGCTTTAGAAGTCATCAAAAGAAAACGAATTTCCTCTCGTATTTCATATGCTTGAGTTGTACTTTAGAAACAGTAAAAAATACGGTTTCATTTTGGACAAATTGAACATGAATGCTCAGCGAACGTTTGCGCAATATTTCTAATACATTATGAAAGATTAAAAGAAAATCGTAAATTCTACATTGTTGTTGATATAAATACGATCTCATTGCATGATATTTCAATTTGTGACGGTTATCTATTTCAATTTGTGACGGTTATCTTTTTCAATTTGTGACGGTTATCTATTTCAATTTGTGACGGTTATCTATTTCAATTTGTGACGGTTATTTATTTCAATTTGTGACGGTTATCTATTTCAATTTGTGACGGTTATCTATTTCAATTTGTGACGGTTATCTTTTCGAGTCATGTGATGAAGTCTCCATTTTTCCATTGCTATCTTTACATCAAGCAGACGTATACAGAATTTCCCCGTCAACAATAGTCGTACAATTGTAATAAAGAGGATGTGATACAATTTGATATTTTCTCCATTGTTTGATTTGTATCAAGATACGGTAATATTCATTACGTACCTTAAAAACAGTATTCGGTTCTCAAGAAACATTTAACTTAGCAAAAAAAAACATCTGATGCTTTTCTGTCTCGACGTTATTTATGTCAAATGGAAACTACGTCATGTCCTAACAACTAAAACTATATCATCTCATTTCTCAATTTCGTTTGGTTTGTGTATTGAAGGGTGAACTATGTTTTATTCGTAACTGTACGGTAACACGTAGGCCTCGATTCTGCGCCCCAGAGATGAAGGGCATCAGGCACATAACCACTTTGCCAGACCAGCATCCCATTGGATATCCTGTATTCGATGCCTTAGGATATCAAAACTATTCACTTAAAATGTGTGGGCATTGCAGCTCAAAGAAAAGATGAAAGATGTCCATATGGCGAGACAACATTTGAAAGGAGTCATGTTCAGACAAAAGAAGAACCGTGACTCTAAAATGTACTGGCAGAACTTCAAAACTGGCATTAAATAAAAATAAGTTTTTTTTTCCAAATGTAGAGGTGGGATGAGGTCAAAAGTTGATGTAGAGGGCCGTATAAGGTGCTGGTCAAGTTGACAGAGATTACCTACTGAGTGTTGCAGACGCAAGTTTTAGGGAAGTCACAAGTCATCAACCAGACCGTATAAATCTACGGGAGGGTCGGGTAATTGAAATCTTACAGTGTTTTGTTCATGTTATGTATATAGCATTAGCTATATGCTTGTTACAAGGTCTGTAGTAACACATATTTGTATACAACTGTAGTATAGTTATAATCAGATCTACAAGTACTGACCCCAATACGTTCTGGTCTGTAGCATCAGGGCCCAGTTGTTCAAAAGATGATAAGCTTTATCAGTGATGAGTGCAAATTCTAATTATCTTGTAACTTTCAAATGAAACTATAAATTAAATTACAATTTTGCAGATATCAAATACTTAACATTGTCAACGTACATACAGAATTTTAAGATTGTAACTTGTATATTGACAGAATTATTAAACTTTGAAAAATATCGTTAAATAGTGACTAAGTTAATCACAATTGGAACAACTGGGCCCTGGTATGGCATATGACCACTGCATCACTGGATGATATGTTATCATTACATTATCGCGGTTATTTCATCACAAAGATTGGCTATGCATTTATCTTTGTATCATTTTAGATTATATCTGGCTGGCCATACACAGCCTATGGCTGTTTACTTATTCCTTTTTTTCAAGAAAGCATTTTGCTTTATATTGTTTTCTCTTTTTATACTGGCTTATGTTTCACGGCTGCTTCTGTTGCACTATCACTGCATCCACTACCATAGATATACCTGTTAGACATCGATTGTATCACATAACTGACCCGTACAGTCATGTCATACGGCCATGTCATAAAAATAGTATTACACACGTTTAATAACACTATTGTGACATCATAAACAAATGACGTCTTTATGACATCATATGATTGTCTAGGTAGTGAAAATCGTACTGTCACAGAAGAAATTTGCCCTTCTTATAGAGAATGAATTTGAGAATTTTTGTTTATTTTCCCATAAATGTAAGTTATGTGATAAATAGAATCTTACACTCGTGCCGATGTAATATGAAATTTATTAAACTCGTTAGATGACTTAATATGTCTATCGTCTAAAGGCTCGTGACATATTAAATTATCTAACTCGTTTAATAAATTCCATATTACATCGACACTCGTGTATGATCCTCTATGTATCACACTATTTCACTGCCAAGTGACTCAAAGGACAGTGAAACTATATCAGAGAGGAGGTGCTGACAGGGTTTAGGCAGAATGTAAAAAGGGGGATCTTCACCAACAATTTTTTTCTATTCTGCACTACACTGCTTAACTGCTATCTGATAAGTGTGCTACTTTGCAGTACTGACAGGTTGATCTTTCCATGGGTCATTTTTTATGTTACGGGCTGGTACAATGGTAGACGGGGTTTCTTTGACTGATGTCCTACCTTTGAAACAATATTTTATCTACATTACAGCTATTTACTGACACACACGTTTTTTTCATGAAAATATTCGCCAGATCTGATTTTTTTATCGTCAATTTGTTTTGTTGCTTTTTGTGCTATTGCCGACCACTAGTGTAAGCCCTACTTTCAATAAGCATATAGATATACCTTAGAATAAAACATAAAACCCGAAATACCTGTCCTGGTAGAAGCATTAGGGTTGTACACACATGTATCGTTGATACAACATCGGAGATAATTGTAACTGATTTTTATGTAGGGAGGTTCTAGGTATTTTCATTTGGTCATGCAAGTATCGTTATATGTACATTTCACTGTTCACCTGGGCCGATTCCACCAGAGAAAAAAAATCAGGAAATTGTACACATTGTAAAAAATAGAAATAATAAAAAAAATTATAATGCTTATTCAGAAATAAGCACGGACAGTATTTCTTTTACAATGGTTTATCAACTGACTCCGTTTTGAATAATCACAGTCGAGCTGTTAGTAATTACATTCCCACCTTTTGGCCCCTAGCAACACTGAAGAGTCCTAGGAGGACGAAACAGTTGTATGGTGCAGTTTAATTCAATTTTTCGGCATTCTGTATCTATTACTAAATTTAAAAGGTGCAGCACATGTGTGTGTTACGTCATCTTCCATTATAGCATTTTCATGAGGTCGCTATATAGTTTTATCACCCCCCCCCCCAAAAAAAAACAAAACAAAAAACAAAAAATTAAGTCAACCGAGAATGAGGAGGAAATTAAAGGTTGATATTCTTTTCTTCGGTTGACAAAGTCGTGTATTGACCAAAATCAAAAGGCTATAATAGTTTTATTGTAAAGATGACGTAACATACACACATGATGCACCCGTCAAATTAAGCAATATATACAGCATGCCAAAAATATGAGCCAAACTGTATCACACAGCTTTTTCACCCTCCCAGGACTCCTCAGAGGCAAAAAGGCGGGAATCCAAAATCTCCAAACTAAAGTAGAAGCAGAAAGGTTTGGCGAGCACAACCCCTTTATTCTATGACTTTAGAAGTAAAATTAAACTAGTTCTGCACAATTAAAACATAACACACACATATGGTGCTAAAATGATATTATTGTTTTCGGATGATACAGTACTTTTATATCTTTCTATATTTGTTAAAAAAACGCAGAAAACATTTAAAAATATACATACATGTGTAACTTTATTACAATATTTCAAAATCAAAGCAAAACTTATGTAACATTGCAATATGTCTTTTTAGGTTTAACAAAGTACTCGATGTACAGATTATACAAATTTTATATAAAAATGAATTATTTATCAAGCAGTGATAAACTAGATGAAACGCTATCACTTACATAATGAATCTATTTTTAGAAACACCCAGTTCGCGGACTGTCAATATGACTTTTTATCGTGAATCACATGACACTATTTGATGAATTGTGAAAAATACCATTTCATTACAATCTGAGCTACATGGCTTTACCCCTTGCATAGTTTGTTCGTTCTCGTTTAGCCATCTGTAGTCTGTGGTCAGTATTATAAAATCTCGGACTAGGTGCGTCAGGGCTCGAAATGATCTAGTATTGACAGATAAAAAACATCAGAGAGGAAAGCTTCCAATTCAAATTAGCGATTTTGTTGACATAAAACCGGTTATTTACATACATATAAAGTAAACATTGGTGCTTATATTGATGTCATCTTTATCCAAAAAAACATTTATTCTATAAACGGGTAATTTTCACTTGTGATAAAGCGATTAAGCTAGAGGAAAAATAGGAAAAATGGAAATATTAACATGGAGAACCTTGTAAAAGTACAAGAAGATAAGACCAGGTGTTCCGGAAGAGAAGCGTTTCCTGCTTCATCGACGACAACCGCCATGTAAATATTTGTCACATCAAATTAAGCATCAATCCATTGTTTATAAGCAATAATTGGGAAATTGAAAAGCTGGCCGGGAAGGGTTTGCTATTAAAATGTGATAAACAGAATATCTAACAGCATCTTCAGTAATACCATATACAAAAATGTATATTTCACTCGTGTGGTTGATATTGTGATATTTTTACTCTTCCTGCGCAAGTATATTCGGTATTACTTAAGACGCTGTTAGACATCCTCTATTCTTTGCCATTTAAAAGTCTGATGAATTATAAGAACAACAATATGATAATTAAAAGTAGTTTTAAAACGAAATTACTATCGATATCATACACCTCTGTAAATTTCAATCATATTTTCACGAGACGTGTATGTTCAGTCTAGGATACAAACATTGCAAATATATTTCTATGTAAAAAAGACATGATGCTAAAGAAAACGTGTCATCAATATATCAAATGAAACATTTGTTTTATAATGTACATAACTTTTAAAATTATATTAACCTAAATGTTAGACCAATGTACGTAGCTGCCATATTCTTTATACATGGACACACACACACACTCCCACACACATACGTTATTGTTCATGTTTCGTATAATCAATAAAAGAAAAAAAGGTGTTGAATATGAATCAATAACATTTATAATTAATTATGCTTCATATCATATGAATAATATTTATTATGTTGATGAATGCTGTCGATGTGTTACAGGAGGAATAACCTGCCCATGGTGTACTGTATATAACTCACCTGTAAATTAAAACACCTGTGACTAAACATATAGGTAAAACATTATTTGGTGGCTTACATATGACATAATATGAAGTGCTCTAGTCTGAACATGATGTGACATCTTACAAATATAGAGATAGACCAGACAGTTTCGTTCTCGGTTTCGATTACATCATATAGATATAAAGGTAAGTATATATATTACCTATAGTTTCGGCTTGGGTATAAAATACCGGCGGTTTCGGTATCAGTACATGTACTTACATACGAGTATGAGTCATCGAGCCTACCAAGTATAGTCTGAAGGCCACAGGCACTTGTGGCTAGGAAAATAACCATCTTTATATAGATAATATAGCGAAATATTAATATTAAAACCAAATAAAACCAAAAGTTTCCAATTTTCTTTTTGTGAAATTAATTTTCTAATACAAAAATAGAATTAGTATCTAAATTTCAGCTTGATACGTCAAGCGGTTAATTTTAACAAAAAATCGACTATATATCAGACACTAAAAAAGAGAGAACTCGAACAATCAGACACTAAAAAAGAGAGAACTCGAACAATCAGACACTAAAAAAAGAGAGAACTCGAACAATCAGACACTGAAAAAAGAGAGAACTCGAACAATCAGACACTGAAAAAAGAGAGAACTCGAACAATCAGACACTAAAAAAAGAGAGAACTCGAACAATCAGACACTAAAAAAAGAGAGAACTCGAACATTCAGACACTGAAAAGAGAGAGCTCGAACAATCAGACACTGAAAAGAGAGAACTCGAACAATCAGACACTAAAAAGAGAGACTTGTTTATACCATCATAATGCTGTTGTCAACAACGAGTGTAAATATCAGGGGGACATAACTAATCCCAAACATTTATTGGGGAAAAAATATGGGGGAAAATTGAGTTTGTTAATTAAGTTAGTAAGTTAAATGTATTCATGTATGACTTTGTTTACACCAAGCAAGTCACGTATGACTGATTTAAGACTAAGTAAGCTATTTGTGACAATATTAAGACTATGTAAGTAATGCGTGACTCCATGATCGCTCAATAAGTTATATATATGACTAATCTGATATCGTGTTAAGGTCACTCGTTTTATGATGTCACTAGTAACTTTAGTCACGTGACGCACCCAACATCGGGTTCGTATACTAGAGTGATTAAATATCATCCGGGTAAGTTGTGTTTATCTTGAATCAAGTTATATATAGGTATACCTTTCGTGACTAAAGTGTGACTGACAAAAAGCTCCTACAAAAATGTACCTAAACCTACAAACCCCTTTTATAGATATATTTAATCATCACATACTCAACAATCATCGTAAAGAAATATATAAAATATGACAGAGTTATCTTTTTGTGATCATGCCTATAGATGCACCTGTGTATAGATATTTGTATGCTCTGTGTGGTAATGATAAAGTCTTACCCAATATAACCGTAAGTAATGCAGAGGCATATTTATAAACATATCCGAGTAAAACAAACAAAAACAAAATACTCAGTTTTTATGATACATGTAAGAGGAAGTATGTTATTTGAAACTAGGAGAGTTTGGTTTTCTTTGTGGTTTTAAGTCTATATAATATGAAGCTAAGCTCACTGTTCACAATTATATTTACTCATTATGAAATATAAACCAGTATAACGAAGACTAGAAAATTGACGTCACTGATTCATGGCGAATCATCTTTTACAACCACCAAGTGCAGGAATACAGCACATGAAGGCAAAGTTTGCTTGCTTCACTTTGTAAATATAATTCGCAGACGATACATTAAACATGACGTCATCACCTTTGTTGATGTGTACTACGTCATGAAATGAGAGCGAAGTGAACTCAAAGTCTGAAGGAATCATAGTCTTGGTCTGGCCTATGACCTTTCTACCGTTGACTCGTGCCTCCAGCGTAACTTCGGTTTCAGTTTGGGCTTTCACTCGTGATGACTGTGTGTACACCACAGACGCCATTACCAAGTAGAATCCACTCGGTCCACTAAGCTCCAGATCCGAAGTCCGTTCATTACGGGAAATCTTGAAAATATCATGGGGTGCACTATTGCCTCGTTCCCTCCAAACAGGTTTAGCATCTGAAAGAAGTTAGCATTGAAATATTTAATTGGTTTGTCGATTTTTTTCTAACATTTTACATTTTTAATCGCCATGTAATACCATGTTTTATATTTAGATATTCCTTTTCTGTTTCAATCAAAAGTGTTCAACTTTGTACTGTATCATCACCATTCGTTTTTATAGTTAAAGAATATTTCTGGTAAATTAACAGTTGTAGAATTTAAGGTTTTCCTCAGATTACAATAAATTTCACCTTCAACTCATTCCCTATCATAAATCGTAGATATCTACATACATGTATTAAGATAACATTTTAGAGCAATCGAAAGCAAATTTTCACCTTAACTGTTCTTCAGATTAAAAATTAACAAGAAAATAACCTTTGAAATTTCTATCTTAAATTTTCAACAGGCTATGATCACACAAATTAATTACCTTTCATAAAAATCTGAAAACTTTGACAATGAAATTTTTTAATAATTTTATATACGGGTATTATCTTTTCGTGTACCTCAATCTTAATACATAGAGTTCTTAATTCTTTTGGTCATGAAGCATTTTATGTAACAGTTTTGATGTAAGTTTTCTTGTTTTCATATTGCAAGATCAACATTACTGAAATTGATTGACCCAACTCACCTCTACCTCCGTTATTGGGGTATTCGAGTCCCAACGATACGCAGTGACGCGGTTCTACGCCCAGGGACCCATTCGCACTTCGGGATACAAGGTTCATCTATAACGAGAAAAAATCATCCAATCATAGCTGGAAATTGAAGCTGGAGATGTTTTCTCTGCAATTCTAGTCTAATTGTCAGTAAAAACTACCTGCTTTATTGAATTGAATAGGTTTTTGTAAAAAAAAATCGCTATCGTATTGCATCGTCCGTTATCGTATTGCATCGTTCGTTATCGTATTGCATCGTCCGTTTTCGTATTGCATCGTTCGTTATCGAATTGCATCGTCCGTTATCGTATTGCATCGTTAGTTATCGTATTGCATCGTTCGCTATCGTATTGCTTCGTCCGTTTTCGTATTGCATCGTTCGTTATCGTATTGCATCGTCTGTTTTCGTATGAATCGTTCGTTATCGTATTGCATCGTTCGTTATCGTATTGCATTGTCCGTTATCGTATGGCATCGTTCGCTATCGTATTGCATCGTTCGCTATCGTATTGCATCGTTCGCTATCGTATTGCATCGTTCGCTATCGTATTGATCGTTCGCTATCGTATTGCATCGTCCGTTTTCGTATGAATCGTTCGTTATCGTATTGCATCGTTCGTTATCGTATTGCATCGTTCGTTATCGTATGGAATCGTTCGCTATCGTATTGAATCGTTCGTTGTCGTATTGCATCGTCCGTTATCGTATGGCATCGTTCGCTATCGTATTGCATCGTTCGCTATCGTATTGCATCGTTCGCTATCGTATTGCATCGTTCGCTATCGTATTGAATCGTTCGTTATCGTATTGCATCGTTCGCTATCGTATTGCATCGTCCGTTATCGTATTGCATCGTTCGCTATCGTATTGCATCGTTCGCTATCGTATTGCATCGTTCGCTATCGTATTGCATCGTTCGCTATCGTATTGAATCGTTCGTTATCGTATTGCATCGTTCGCTATCGTATTGCATCGTCCGTTATCGTATTGCATCGTTCACTATCGTATGGCATCGTTCGCTATCGTATTGCATCGTTCGTTTTCGTATTGTATCGTTAGTTATCGTATTGCATCGTCCGTTATCGTATTGCATCGTTCGCTATCGTATTGCATCGTCCGTTATCATATGGCATCGTTCGCTATCGTATTGCATCGTCCGTTATCGTATGGCATCGTTCGCTATCGTATTGCATCGTTCGCTATCGTATTGCATCGTCCGTTATCGTATGGCATCGTTCGTTATCGTATTGCATCGTTCGCTATCGTATTGCATCGTCCGTTATCGTATTGCATCGTTCGCTATCGTATTGAATCGTTTGCTATCGTATGGCATCGTTCGCTATCGTATTGCATCTTTCGCTATCGTATTGCATCGTTCGCTATCGTATTGCATCGTCCGTTATCGTATGGCATCGTTCACTATCGTATTGCATCGTTCGCTATCGTATTGCATCGTTCGCTATCGTATTGCATCGTTCGCTATCGTATTGCATCGTCCGTTATCGTATGGCATCGTTCGCTATCGTATTGCATCGTCCGTTATCGTATGGCATCGTTTGCTATCGTATTGCATCGTCCGTTATCGTATTGCATCGTTCGCTATCGTATTGCATCGTTCGCTATCGTATTGAATCGTTCGCTATCGTTTGGCATCGTTCGCTATCGTATTGCATCGTTCGCTATCGTATTGAATCGTTCGCTATCGTAATGCATCGTTCGCTATCGTAATGCATCGTTCGCTATCGTATTGCATCGTTCGCTATCGTATTGCATCGATCGTTATCGCGATTGTTTTCGTTTTCCTCGCTGTGTAATATTCATCGCGAAAATAACCCCCCGCGATAATAACCACGTTAACAGTACTCGTCCACAGAATCGAACACCTCGTTTTTCTTCGTTTCCTCTGTAATTCTGTTCGTCAATTGCGTTAGAAAACTGTGTGTCTTCTGATAAAGTGCGTTAAGTTACAGGCGGGTTTTGACACTGTCTGTTAGTTGTTTACGTTATAGATGATGTAGCTAAGTACACGACAGTGCATGCTTGCTTACTTCAGACAGTGTACATGTATTCACCAATTAGGTAGGCTTACGTAATTATGACTCAATGAGTACAGAATTAGGTCGGTTCACTGGTTTATAAGAAACGTAGCTGTGCAGCGAATTGTAGAATTCGTGGAAGCTGCCTACCATGTAAAAACTGTACTACTGGTAGTAGTCAGTGTAACCTACTATAGACTTATACTTTATTGAACTTTATTATTTTTAATAAGGAAGAGGAAGAAGAATATTTATTTGGAAAGAGTGGGGAGGAGCGAAAAAAAATATCAAAATACACCCACGTTGTGACACAATGACCATAATTGTTAAACGACCGGTTAGCTTAATCATAAAAAAGAAAACTTTAAAGAAATATCTAGTTAGTTACACTTTTCTGTGTTATTAGGTTTGCATTTTCCCCTGGAGAGTATTGACTTTTTACATTATAGTTTCAATATTTTGCTTTCTGAAGATATTACCAATTTCAAAATGTTACATTAAAAAATTTTCTTAAAAATTCTCTGCAAGTTTTATGGTCGCCATCTTTGTCTCATTGAGAAATATTCTGTATCTTTGTGTGATATGAAGATGGACGTTTTTGAGTTTGCTTGTTAGTTTGTTTAATTGTTGTGATGACAATGTGACTCGGTTCTCATTTTGAGGATTGATGCTTACTTGGATGTGGCCAAGATTTACATGGCGGGTGTCGTCGATGAAGCAGAAGACGTTTACTCTTCCGGAACACCTGGTCTTATTCTCTTGTGCTTTTAAGAAAGTCTCTGTGTTAATCTTTACTTTGTTCATATTTTGCCCCTGGTTTAATCGATTTTGAGTTTGGACTTTGATTTTGTTAACGCTTCGGTATTCCCTCATTTATATTCATATGTACGAAATGAAAATAGGAATGTATTTTTTATGAAAATTATATTCTTAAATATGATATAAATATCATGTGGCCAGGATGTCAGCGCAGGGAACCAGAGTACACGGAGAAAACCCACGTGGTCGTGTAGGTGACCTACATCGTACTAAGTCCGATCGGGGAATCGAACCCCGGTCGCCATAATTGTTTAGGCATGGTAAGTATGCGAATAGCACAATACATAATGTACAATGTTTGGAAACATCCGATATTTTCATTTTAATTAATTTTTTTAGCTCAGAAGTAAAAGCGATGAGGCATGCAAATCAGGGGAGATTAGGAGGCACGGTCTTAATAGTCATCTTACCACGTGAGAGTACCTCAGCACCTCCTCATTCGTAACGGCATATGTGTTTGAATTATGAACGTGCGTGATTGAAGTTGTATATGTGTTCTTGTTATGTGTCCTATCTAGGACCAAGACCTCAACACCAATACCCTTTAACCGTGTACTTCAGATTGAGGTTAAGCTGTTCTGAGAAAAAGGCTATATATACTAGATATTCAAATATAAAAAACGACCATTCAGACCTCCATATCATAATGTCAAATGACTATTATCACCTTGTGACTCATATTTTCTCCGAAAAAGCTGATTACGGGTAAGTTTAATCAATCAATACAAACATATCGTGAAGCATTTGTATAAACTTGAATGTCAGATATCTAAAAGTGGCATATATTTAAAAGTAACGTGTCCGCAGTTTATTTTCGGCTTGGTCGTTATAAAATCCAGGGAAAGCAAAAGCGATGAGATATACCGGCTTCTCCTATTGAAGCAGTGGGGAATTTTTCAATTTATCTTTTTTCATTAAAGATACTTTAAGTTTCGTCGTGCATGGCTTTGAAATATTTTTCGCACATTAAAGTTTTTGCCCAAGTAGGGAACACTATAGATTTTATGTCCAGGCCGGGACTTACCAAGTTTTGGTTTGGTTTTATTTTGTTTAACATTCGATTTACAACTAAAGTCATCCAGGGACTTACTTCTATGTACGTTGTATAAGCGTGTATGAACTTTAGATTGGGTATGTTGGCGTATTTGTCCCCTTGTGATAGCGTAGATCCGCTGCTGAGTTTATAGTGTTGTCTCACTGAAATGCCGTGCCAGAGACACCTAGCACAGCATTCCGCCCGGGTACATTATACTGACAACGAGTAACCCAGTTACGTAAAGGCCCAATATACGTAACTTCCAGCAAATATTTAAATATCTAGTAAATATAGCCCTTTTCTCAGAATCGCTCAACCACAATCTGAGGTACACGGTTAAAGGGTATTGGTGTTAAGATCTTGGTCCTAGATATTTGTCCTTTGATAAGAAAGTGTAGTAAGGTACCGACAAGTCTAATAACTTTTTATATTAATAGATTTAGTTAAGATTAACTGATATCAGCAATGTTCAAGATGAATTCTTACACGGTTACTGGTACAACAGCAGTTGAAACTCGGTATTTGTAAACACGCTTCCATTTTAAACTGTCCTCTAACTTCGGTTTGTTGTTGAAGTGGGCCCCACCTGAATTATTTTCAATTCTTTGGATTTTTCTGTCAAGAAGTTTAAAATAGGTACCGCTTAGGTTTACTTCGTTTTAGGCTTATTTTTACATGGTTATTAACTGATTTTTTTTCGGAATTTTTCAGAATCACGAAAATTTCTCTGAAGTTACGTATATTGGGCCTTTAATGCTAAAGTCATTAAAAGGGGTAGATCTTATCATTTGCTTAACGATCAGTATTTAGGGGAATTGCAGTGTTGAAAGTTGATACATGTTTGTGTATATAGTATAGGTAATTTGTCATGCGGTATCGCAATTCTATAGAAACAATGCATCACATGTACAATAAACATGCAAATAGGTTTTGTTACTTTGGGAGCGATATTGTGACGTCATATATATATGACGTCACGTTTTTGTACCTGGCGTTACGTTGTTACTCAGTGGTGGAAAAGGGTTTTACGTTATAGAGGAAAATAACTGGAAATGCATAAGTAAGCATATTTCTTAAGCTATACAATAAACCAATGCCTCGTGTTTGATAAAATTAATATCACATGAATACGAGTATTAGATTCTATTTATCATATTGCTTGAGACTATACATGTTTTCAGGGAGGAAGCAATGGAAAATCGGCATCTAATCGGCACTGTGACAAGGAGACGTACATGCATAAGTTTTCACAGCATCAGCAACAAAAACATCCAGTAAGTCAACAGAAAGGAACACATTGTACAAGCCATAACTTAAACTAAACACACTTACGATTCGCAGCAAATGGTTTAAATGTTCAGACTTCGGCAGGTAGCAGTACTGCTGGATTGGTTTCTCCGGAGAAAAGGTTGAGATGTTCACATATTCTCGGACCATTCCAGGAAAACGCTGGACTAAGTTAGCACGCGCATTGCAGGGCACAGCCACTAAGTTCTGGACTTCTCCAGGTAACACCAGGTATTTTTGATAGTTTGTTATAGGTTGGTGTGTTGTTACATGTTGTTGTGCCACTGGCGGCGGTGGACTTCTTGTTAAACCGTACCATACCCCCACAACTATAAGAACAACGTTTAGTATTACAGAAAGGGCTAAAATGATCACAAGACCGTAAAACTTACAGTGTCCGATCACGTTTTTGGGTGTCCGGGGATTAGGAGGGGCGTGGACGAAATCGTTGGTCAGTCTGGTGTTCAGTGATGCTTCTGCGTCCAGACATTTCGCCGTACACGGGGCCGGAGCATTGTTCGAACACGTGACGTCACTACTATATAACATTTGACCCCGTTCATCCACAGTGAAACTACCAGTCCCTAACGAATCGTCCTCGTCTAACTTAAACATGCTGTTAGATGCATGAAAATTATTCATATCGTCAAAGTGTCCTTTCAATAATCCATGTCACTTGTGCTGTTCCTGTTTAATCGAGTTGATAAAGTTCACAGCATAATGGCGGGTATGTGTTTATCAACAAACACAGATCAACACACACACATGTAAGCCTCTCCAGTTTAGACCACACACACGTCCTGGCCACTTTTAGATGAGATATTTTACAGGTTACATAACTCATTATATGCAGCCAAATTACGGGTTTTTGTTAGGAGAATCTAAGATTCAAATAGTGTCTTAGCTCATGATCAGGTCGGAGTTGGTTTTTATGCGCAGTGGTGTGGGTTTTCCCCTACGTAGTACGTGTATGTGTGTTATACTGGACAATATGTGTGATTGGCAGGTAAACATATATATATACTGTCATATTTAAGAGATAAATCAATGTGTGTATTTTGGAAGGTACGCATACACATACTAAGTAAAAAATACATGTGTAATTTACCCTAGCGATATAGACTCGTATATACTTGTGTGTTTCATACATCGCCATATGTATACCTGTGTGGTTTGGCGGTTACATTGTAACATATGTGCATGTATACGGAGAGAGATATTTGTAAACATGTGTTTTGGGACGTAAACTTGTGTGTATACACGAAATACATTTGTATGAGCTATACATACATGTGAAGATGTGTTTTGAAAGGTACACATATAATTTTAAGCTCTAGATAATGCCAGGGTAATGATATGTTGTCACATTAGTAAAATCTAACCACTTTATTGACACTTGTTGTGAGAATAAAACCTGAAATCAGGGATCGATTTTTAAAGGAGGCGTTGACAGAATGCATTTCTGTACACTATAAGTATATACTATTAAAGTTGAAATAGGACATCATATGATATCCTACAATGTTGGAATATTCTGAAATAGTTCGTCTGTTGTGAGTTGCGTAGCTTCCGTGCATGCTTACATGCATGAGCATGCAAAAATAAACGTTGTGATAATTTTCCGTCAGCTTAAGGGGTTTTCTCATCACAGACCCCCACCGGGGCTTCGCCCCTGGAACCCCAGACATGCATATCCCTTAATTAACATCTAGCTACGCTAATGGCCGACAAATAGATCTAAATGAAAAGGTTTAAATTTCGTTTTCTGCTATCAAAGGGAGAATACTTGAAGCCTGAAGCCATCTCGATCCGAAACAGAAGCTTCGTCGTAATTATAAACCATTAAAGGCCCAATATACGCAACTTAAGGACATTTTTCGTGATTCTGAAAAATTCTGAAAAAAAATCCAGTTGAAACCATGCAAAAATAAGCCTAAAACGAAGTAAACCTGAGCGGTAACTAACAAGAAACTCTTGGAAGA